>JARJEE010000006.1:1250000-2500000 GCA_030180105.1 Hyles lineata | reverse complement strand
GTATTATGTTTTATAATAAATTGAATGGCGTTCCAAAAGGTCCACCACTTAGGCCAAACGCCGGTTGGCCGAGTTACATAAAATCAACTTTTATTTGACGCAACTATCATGAGGGCCAAAATAAAGAGTGAATTGGAGAAGCGACAGATGTGGGGATCTCCCAATGATGTCACTCGAATAAATTGTAAAGTCGATACCAACGTGTACAAATTCGGTATCGAAAGTGAAAGGACAAAAAAAACAAATAAATATTTATAATAATGAGTTTCCATAAAAATAGCATCGAATGCTAAAGATAGGGTACCAATTAAATCTTATTAGTTTTGGATCGATAGATCCAAGGTTATTAAAGTGAAAGAAATATTTTGAAGTTTGAGTTCAAGGTTACTAAAGGTTACCGTGTAGGCAATGTTTGTTTTATATTTAGCGCCCCAGGCATTATATTTGAACATGGTAGTTACTAAGTAGCTGTGAATTTACATTGATAAATATTGCAATGCAAGACTGATTGATGTACTCGAATAAAATATTCTAACAGAACTATGTGGCGATCCATGGTATTGTAGAGGCGTATATTTAGGCCTGAACATAGGTTCAAACTATGAGTTCAACAAAGAGAAAAAAAAGAGAGTTGCATAGCTTGATTTAACTTTTAGTATTTTGACAAACTTTATTTACACCTCGAAATTCTTGCAGATTTATATTTTAACAAGAAATATATCTCTGACAGAAAAGGTTATATAATTCATTAAATTGGTAGAACTATTTACTCAAGCGGTAATGAAGGTTTTTGTGTTTACACTGCAATGAAGACTAACAGGAAAATCCTACAATTGGCAGGCAATTCCATGATAGTAGGAGGATCGACCTAAGAACTCGTTTATTCACAATGACCATCGGTGAACGACCCCTATTTATACTCCATGCATATTAAAATCAGAACGAAGAATCAGACCCAAGGTTTGTTTTAAAATGTATAAGTTCACATTTGATTAAACTTTTAAATTTTTATGCCTATATTAAGTAATTTTTTGTTCCAATTTTCAATAGGAGACATTTTTCAAAATTGATAATTTCGTTCCTTATAATTACAGAAATGTTCTACATTAAAATAAAACAATTTTTATAGATCTTGGATCTAAATAAACAAAATAAACCTTATAGGAATAGAAGGGGTTTACTAGAATCGACCGTGACCCAGTATTTTCTAACGTTAGGTCTAGATCGGCGTAGACGCTATTCTAGTTTGCTAGGCATTATCGTTTACTTGTTGAAGTGCAATGGTAATAAAAATATCAGGTATTCATGTATTTGCTCTAAACATGAATGCTGTTGCAAATAAAATATAACTTTGTCTTGACTTTTTCTTATCAGAAAAACTCGATAAGAGCAATATTAAAAATGATTTAACGCCAAGGACAGAAGGAAATCGTTAAATCAATTGTTAACAGAAGTTTATAAAGCATTAACTTTTATCTGGTTTGTTTTTTTTTGGCGATTTACTACCGGATATTTGTTGTGATTTATTTTCATATAGACTACCGAAAACAATGACAGAATGATTTTTGATAGATTACTATGAGTTGCAAAGGATTATTAGTCCTTGTAAGCACTGTATAATTATTGGTATGAAAATAACTGGTTTTTCGCCACTGCAATCAGCGTCCTTACGTGATATTATACATCCTTGGGACACACTTAACCTGGGGCACTTCGGGTTCAAGTTGATTATGATTTCATAAATTCGTTCATTAAAACCTAAGAAATATCAGATGCATTGCTGGTCCTTACATTTGGAGGGAGGGCAAGCTCATTCAAATAGCTCTACCACTCACAATACCCAGATACTTACAATTAATGACTTTGAAGTCGTTCTAAGTTAGTATTAGATATGTATTACGTTCTAAGTTAGTGTTAAAACATATCAACAAACCTTACAGAATTCATGGTGAATCCCAACACCATGGCTGGGGCGAGACCCTTCTGCAAAGCCAGGGCTCCATCAGCGCGCGCTATGACGTATAACGCGTGGAATATGCCCCTGTATCTGGTGGTCTGTTCGCTCTTTGCTTTTAGTTCGCCCTGGAGCTGAAGCCTGGTCTTGATAACGTCCATCGGGTTGGTGATGATTGTGGCACCAGCGCCCGCCAAGCCGCCGATTACGAAGTCCATTCTGTAACAATTTTGATGGTTTTATTGACACTGAAAAGATCGCGCGTAAAAATATGTATTAATGTAAGTTTATTACTTAAAATGTAATGTATTATTGTGATAAAATGGGCAGGCTAGTCCAGGGCCGTTCCACTGTCTCACAGAAAATTTCGTTCGGTGAGTGAGATTGTCGGATGCCTAATAACCATTTTGTCTTCCTATTGTTTTGCCTTCCCGCTCCCCTCCCGAATTATTGGTTGGCAACACATGATCCAAACGTTGTCGATGTTCATGGGCAGTAGAAATCACTCACTATCGGATGACCTGTTTGCTCATTCACCTAAGCAACAACAAAAATAGCACTTATGCAAACCGAAGATCTTAGAAATTGAATATTTTATGCAACTTCAAAGGTGTAATTGAAGGTAAAATTGAAGTGGTAGTGTTATTGTAGGTCGTTAAATTAACTATCAATGGGCTGGTTTCACCGGATAATATCATACTCTCATAGTTAACCGACGTAAACTATGCTTAGCTGTTGCGGTTGGTGAATGATATTGCCTGAGTACCTATATATATCTGGGTAAAGTGAAAGGATTTGACAGCCTCCGTGGCGTAGTTGGTTAGACGACAGCTGTGAAACGATCGACCGCGGAATCGATCCTCGCACCGAGACAAATGTTTGCGATGCCCTTAATTACCTATTTATCTCTAATCGGAGTGTTTATGAGACTGAAAAATCTCTCGTAGTGTCTGATACCCACGACTCAATTACTGATCCTAATATGCGGTGAGGAGTCAGGACTATGTATGTATGTGATTGTTGGTGTATTTATTAATTTGATTGTTTTTCTAGCACGGCATAGACTGCACTACACTTGAAGGTTAGCGCAAATGCCTTGCCATCCAGACTGCGTTTTGAATGGCATCAGACGATAGTCCTATGCCATTTGTTACAATTATGCCGGCTAGCTGAGATTCTTCTTCACACTACGGCAGAAGAACCTACGGTTATAGGAAGGAGGGAACACATGTGACGGCAGACTATTCTTTTATGATGTAATATTCGTATAAGATCACAAAAGACTACCGTAATGACGACACGGCAGTGTTACGTGTAATCATTTATCTGTTTCTATGTGAGCGACATCATATGTCGAGTGTAGACAGTGTAGGTAGACTACTGCTCAAGTGATAAATCATGAAGTAAAAGATAAGATGGCTGTTGGTAGCGCAATTATAGCATTACCTATGGCATACATTTCTCCTCTTTTGGTAAATATTAGGATGTGTATTACATATTGGTAGATACATGTTTATTTATATTGTATGTACGTGTATACCAATATATGTATGTATTTGTATATTATTCATTATAATTTACAATTATTTCATATATACCTCAGACTGCTCTCTCCTTTTCCTATCCAAAGGTGGTCTGGCAGAAATTGCCTAGTGCGAAAGGACGCCTGTTGTACCATTATAATTGTCATTTATCTACTGGATATACATGTGTTTTATTGCAACGTTTTTTTTTTAAATTGGCGCACTGAAGTAGCTCCCGCGCAAACGGGCCTTAATTGTTTCTTTAAAGTGCATAAAACGATTAAACATATAAATATTTTCTCTAAGTTTGTTAGGTAGGGACTGTGAATACAAAGATTCAATCGAGACATTATCGTAATAATATTACAACAATATAAGACATTTTACTGCATACATACATACATAAATTGACGCCTCTCCCAGAAAGGGTAGGCAGAGATTCACATGGTAGTAACCAGGAAATCCACGTTTCGCCTTGTTTGTTCCGACCCACGATGTGATAGGCGCCAACCCTAACGCTATATGGTCCTAAATTCCTGACTCCAGGCTGATAATTAATAGAAAAATGCAATGTCACTTTGCCCAACCCGGGATTCGAACCCAAGACCTTAGCATTGTAACCGCACCGTAATACAAATAAGCAGTTTTTATGACAAAACAAAAAAGAAAACTACTAATTATACTCGTAAGACCAATTAATATTTGTATAAACAGAGTAAGAGCGAGAGTTATCTAATAGATATACTTTCAATGTCAAAAATTATTTTACATAATATGCGGAATCATGTTCACGTTTCGACTTATTTATCTTGTACATACATACTTTACTAATCTGTGAACAAATTTGACAGCCTCAGTGTCGCAGTTGGATAATTTATTTTTGTGAAACGAGAAGCCGCGGATTCAATCCACGCCCGGTCCTTTTTGAACGATACAATACATAACATGTAATGTCTCCAGCCTAGGTATTATGACTGATGACTCCGAAAGTGTCTTAAGTTTCTAACTATGGTTTCTAAGCCCAAACAAGCACGCCGAGATGGTTTGAGCCGTCAAGTTATTCCTCCACAAGGCAGCACGCATGGTTCTGTTGAGGAAAGGAGAGGAGGGATTCAATTTGAACAATCCCTCATCAATTCACCGTGATACAGATGATAGAACACGCTTAGAGAGGAGACATCCTTCCGCTACTCTAAGTTGATCGTAACGTCTGCATAATTCACAATGAGGATGGCCCGCTGCTGCAGTCCATTCAAGGTATGGAGTAAGTACTGAGTGGATCCAACCAAGAGATGCGAACATGCGGTATAGTTTACCGGCGAGAAAAACTGATGCACCCTGTTCAGAAATGCAACCCTGCACGATTTGGCAGATATAACGCCCTCGATGTAATCGTAGATTAATATCACAGCGGATATCCTACAGATACTTAAGTCATTCCACATTGAAAGGGAAACACCTTGAAGATTGAAGAACAGCTAGACTAGACGTAAATATTTGCATCACATCAATTGCCTCTGCGTAGGATGGAACTCACTAACTTTGACTTTTGTCACAGAATACTCTCTTGTCTCAGAGAACGCACCTGGGGTTGCGGAATCTGTCAAGCCTGCTACCTGCTCCTTTCTGAGTATATTGTCTTTACCAATTTTACCATTAAAATATTACATGATGAATAGTCATTACACACGTGACTTTATAATGTCAATATAGGTGTCTATACCGCCCGATGAGTTGGAATTTGAGATAACAATATGTGCCTATAGTTTAATAATGAACATTACTATACTACGGTATTCGGTGACTACGGTCTAGCCGCATATTTTCCACTAATATTTTGTCTATGAGAATTTCCAATACATATAGATATAACTGACGTCATGATTTTAGTGTAACGTATCGATGGCCTTGTCATGATAAACAATCAGACGCTACGTAATTTCCTACACGCACGGGTGTGACAGCTGATAATTTTGATGACTTATATCATTGAAATAAGGTCGATAATTGTATTTAGCGCCTACTGGTATAATCCGCTTTTTCTATATCTATTACGAAAACATGTGATAAATTACGTATAATATTTTAAATACTATAATAGAATTAAATAGATTAATAATTTTAAAAATTAAGACAGCCGTACATTGATATTATTAAAAATATGCTATGTTATTATTGGCAGGTGGCAATGCAACATAACATGAAACATCAATAAGAACGATCGAGAAATTGAATATAATAATTACTCTCACCTTAATACCGTTTCACATTCACTGCAAAACTAATGCCTTAGTAAGACTGCAGCAAGAACCTCACATTCACAACACACATTTGGCAAAATCCATTGATAACATACATTTAACAACGTATTAAAAATGTCTCGTGTTTAATCACTTAAAACTTTACAAACAATCCGTCCATGCATTGGCATTGAACGTGAACAACTGTTACACGTGATTAAACATTTTTGGCAGGCGACACGCGGAAGTTGCACAAATCGCGCGATGTTAGCTCATGAATGGACGATTCGCGAATGAGTGTTTTGCTGGCTGTCCGGTTAAGCGCCTTGGCGCCATTCGCTTTAGCTAGTGAAAACGAAACTCGCTAATCGGAGTCACAGAGTACTTTGGCGCTAATATTGCGTTTATCTCGATTTATCTCACGGACTAATTAATTAGAATTTGTTTTGGTATAGCCACAGAAGATCTTAATAAGCTGTTCTGAAGTAACAGTAGTATTAGATCAGTGGCGTAACTACCCCAACGGGGGCCCGTGGCAAAATTCATCAAATGGGGCCCTTTGTAAATGTAAAAAAAAAAATACATTGTAGTTTCGTTTTTATGATTATATTTTAAAGTGCGTGGTGGCCTGTTGGACCAGGCGCAGCCGCCTACATGTTCACGGTGGTCGCGGGTTTGAATCCCAGGGCACACCTTTGACTTTTCGGAGTTATGTGTGTATGGATCGTCAATCACCATGCACTATGACGGTGATGGAAAGCACTGGGCCAGCGTGGTGGACTATAATTAATGGTTTAGCCAATCTCAATAGTACTTTGGATCGTAGGGGAGGCCCGTGCCCTGCAATGACACTTATATGGGATTATACAGAAGAGCACAGAATCTTTTAATGACATGGCTTCATATTTGTCATTGGATTATGATCTAATATCACTGCATAAAATCTAAAAAGGTTTCTCTAATAATGATCAAAGAGTGTTTTTAACCGACTTCAAAAAAAAAGGAGCAGGTTCTCAATTTGACTGTATGTTGCTTTTTGTAACTCCATTTTCATTACTTTCTATCACATAGTACCGATAAACTTCACATAATTGGTCTGTTTTAGAAAAATCTGGAGTATTAAATATAATGGAGTTTTTGGACCCAAAACAGCAATTAGCTCTTTTTTGAATTTTCGGACTTAAGTATTTTATCTGGCCCTTGGACTTATTTAACCATTCTTCTAAATTAGTATCACATTATGCTAGCAACTGATTTATAACGGCTATCTGCGCTTTCTCTATGGCCACGAAAAGGTATTTGTTTTAATTAAGTGAACTTTCGATGTTTCGTATCTCTTTAGCGCATTTAAAATTTATTTCCAGTCGTCATAACCCTCAACTCAAACATTCATCATCAGCCTTTTGCTGTCCACTGCTGGACATAGGCCTCCTTCAAATTTTTTTCACCCTGTCATCAGCTTGTCGCATCCAGCATGTGTTAGCGACCTTTTGCAAATCGTCACTCCACTTAAGTGGCGGGCGTCCTACACTATGTTAGCCAAGACGCGGTTTCCACTCAAGAACACAAGACAAAATATGGCCAGCGCACTGCCACTTCAGATTGCTAAGTCTGTGTGCTATGTCTTATAACTTTGGTTCTCTGTCCGATCAGCTCATTACGGATCTTATTTTCCAAAGAGACACCGCGCATAGCACGCTCCATAGCTCGCTGAGCGACCATAAGCCATTGGACCAGCTGTGCTGTGAGAGCTCAGCACCGTAGGTACCGTAGGCTCTGGTAGGCACTTGTTGAAAACTATCGTTTTCAAGCTTTTGGGAAAAAAGTGTTAGCTGACGAGAAGACTCGTAGCCTCTTTCTCAAAGTTTTTTCTACCTAGTTAAAGGGTAAGCCCCAGTTAAGTATATTTGGGAACAACAACGAGGTGGTGGCCACATAAAGCGAAAGGTTGGATCAAGGTGAGGGTGGATCATTACTTTGGTTTTGTGGAAGTAAATTTTTAGACCTATTCGCTGTGAGACTGAATCCAGACCGTCCAACATTTTTTGCAGCTCCTCCCGCGATTCCGCCATCAAGATTATATCGTCACCGAAACGTAGGGGCGTTTGTTTATTATTTTATTAATTTATTTTTTAATTATTGGCGCTGTCTCTTGTTAACCCAATGGTCTCTGGGTTTACAGTGAACCTTTCTCAATCACAAATCGTTTCACTTCATCATATTTGTTAGACTATAATGAAACCAAAATATAACATTTAAATCAAATACATGATGAAGAAATGTTTGTTATGTTTAAAATGGAATCAATTGTTTATTATTAATAATTTCGTTATTAATGTTATATTCTTATCTGCTCACACCCTGTCGGGCTTGAACCTGAGGCCCTATCAAGCCAGGGATCTGTCGGGCCTGAGACCCTGTCAGACCAGGGCCTTGCCGGTCCGGGGGCCCCCTTAGGCCGGGGGCCCGTGGCATTTTGCGCACTTTGCCACCCTATTGTTACGCCACTGTATTAGATACTCATTTCGAAATAACAGCAACAATGTTGTTTGCGTAAAGAACGGTAGCGCTCTTATGTGGTGAATTATTGTTTGTGTTCGATTCTCAAAAATTTCGACTCAAAATCATAAGTAGAATGATTACTTGTTTGAAGACTGGTTGGCAAAAAAAGAAAACGAAGTCTTTAAAAAGGTAAAGGTAACTAATTTCGCATGCCATTTCGTATTTGTATTGTAGTAGTCGGCCTTCGAAAACGAGTTATTTCGGTTGGTTTATTTACTAACAACGAGAAAATAATTTGTCCTGTACCTATACGTTAGAATTTAGATGAAATAACGGACGTCACGATGTCAAGGTTTTTTATAAGCAAGCAAAGGTTAAGCGTGCGTGTTAATTTTATAAAGCCTCAGAGGCTTTTGTTCCAATTATAGTTAGATTATATTCAACCACCGAAAGAGGAAGTTTAATCCTGATGGCTCCCCTAAGTATTTTCCTAGTCCTTCACGAAAAATGATTGCATCCAGTGACTTCTCAAAAACTTTGTTATTAGGTAGATCGTCTGTTCCGCTTGCGAGTGAACGCCCGATGTAAGTATACCAAAATACCTTTGCCACTTGCCGGTATTTATTGTCTACATTGTATTAAAAATGTCTGCTACGTTCTTTTACATATTACTTTGTCAAGACAATCATATTTTTTGTCCGAAATCGGACGTATACATACATCGAGCTGCGTTTATGAAGATTAATTCTAGCGACATTACTTTCTCCATGTTTACTCCTTGCATACGACGGGCATGGCAAGAGCCAAGACGCATCTGGTTCATACCGTATTTGGTTTTCTGGCTTCATCCGCAACTATCATAATTAAAAAGCCTGGCATTTGAAGACAAGTTATTTTTTATTTTGTGCAATGCAATGCCATAACATGTTTCCTTATTATTGTTTGTTGAAAATCTGTTTTGTTTACTAATTTTTAGACTCTCGTAATATGACTCTACTGCGTAATACTACTCTTTTGGAGTCTGTCCCGGCCTCACTCTCCCCGCTGCAACTCCCGTAAGCCAAGATCAATAGCACGCGCATTGTAATGACACCGAGCATTGAAGCTCGGCGGTTCTCCGGGAATGTCTGACTTGTCTTTAGCCCGCAACGAAATCAATCAGAAAATTAAATTAATAGGAGGATTTGGAAATAAATTATTGACTATTTCACTCCATGATGAAGCGGGTGACAAAACAATGAACTGAAGAGGTAAATAACCTCGCAAAAAGATTTTTACAGCCGGAGAAGTAAAGCACCACGGTTCAAATCATTATTGCATTTAAATGGGACCTATTAAGTGAGCCATGCTTGCAGCTTATTGTACTTGGAGATAAATATTAAAGAGATTTGAAGCTGTAATTGATTACTTGCCCTAGTAAGGGAAAGGGGCGAACATAATATCCGCCTCGTCCTAGTTACATCGATGCCAAATATTTACTGAAAATAAGGCTATGCAGCGGGTCAACTAAACGAGGTCATTGGGATACAGCCTTGACCTGTTTTGGTGAATCCTTCCCTTCCATTTCAAAAACCATATCATAATTGGGACGGATATATTATGATGATTTTGGGTGGCATTAGTGTTGTAGCCTCGAATTTAAGTTTCAATTTATTTTTCCCACAGCTACAGTTTCACAGTAATATTATAGTTTTAGTTTTTGTATCAATTTAATTTTATCCTAAATATTATTTGGTTAGTGGAAGGTAGTTTGTTTTTGCTTGCAGAAGTACGCTCAACTCGGCGAGAACGCAGAGTTTGACATTCTGTATGGTGTCTCGTGTGCGCTTGACATCTCATGGCGGATGCTCTGCCGTAGAGTTAGATATTTGCGTAATTCGTTCGGGTATCGTGTACAAACCAGTGTTTAGTGAGTCCATAGCCACCACCGCCGTCAGCACCGGTCATCCTTTTAGCTTCGGGAACGCGACTTCGGTGAGTTTTCTTGACGTATTTTACCTTTAGGCTATTCTACCTAGGCCATTGGTTGTTAATCTTTTAGTCAGGACTCAGGACCATTTGATAAAATATCTGTCTAGTCATTAACCACCCAATTGGTTGACTGATTTGGTTTTATTTTAATACAGTACCGAAATGAAAATTAAGAAACGCTTTTTCTATAAAGGATAAATAAAATATGCATAAATTATTTTAGGAATAGCCTTAGTATGGTTCCGCGGATCACTGAGGATGCTACCAGGGACCACCGGTTAAGAACCTACCTAGGTAGTTAACCTTCCTATACCCGCGTCAAATACAATAACACATATACCCGCGTCGGTCTCCCGGACCCGATAGTTCTAACGTTTACTAAATAAATATCTATCATTATAACTACATTGAAATTTAATTTACGACTAAAAGGGACTTTTGCACAATCAATATAAACAAAATTTATCGCAATATTAATGTTTATTACTGACTAACAGTCTTTTTATTACAGCCTTTGAAATACAGCACTTATTCTTATAAACTACATAAATTTAACCAAAAAATATATCTTCTGAAATCAAACCAATAAAAAATCTCTCAAATCTTGAAAACAACTAAATAAACAATTATAGACTATATATAAGATTTCTTCTGATGGTCCCCCATAGCAGTCAGAGCACACCATAATTGCATGTTCCATACAAAAATATTTCTTGCAAGTAGTGCAGTTATACCGCGTCTTGCGATTTTTTTTTGGAGCTGCAATAATAACAACGACCCGTTTTATTATTATTTGTTGTAGCTGTGGACTCTGGACCATCTAATTTACAAATTTCAGCAAGTTTCGTCATCGTAGTTAGAATCTGAATCATTCTCCTCTAAAATCAGTCTTATTCGCTCATCGTCCATTTTGAGATGATAATTTAACCTAAAAGTAGTTTAAAAGTATATTATAAAATAGTAATCCAATAATAATATAAGAAATCATTAAAATTATAGGACTAAGGAAATACAGCACTTACCTAAAGTTGTAACAGTTATACCCGCGTCGGTCTCCTGGACCAACCGGTGTCGTGTACTGTCAAAAGTGTTACCCGCGCAAGCGCTCGCGGCACACTAAATAGACGCCGGCGACGATTCACGCAGCTAGCAGTGAGCCCGATGTGCTAACATTTTCCGTTCATAAGAAAAAGACGCAAACCGAAACTTTCGGTCTGACAGACCAATACGCGGGTATAGGAAGGTTAAAGGCCTTATCAAGTAATAATAAAAATCGCGAACTGAAATCGCAGTTCAAGTTCACTAAAAAGGTTTTTCATTGACCAGTGTTCATAGCGCTTGTTTATTTCTCTGGACACGCAAAGGTCTTTTGCAACAAGGTCGAATGTCAAGGCCAGTCTTGGGAAATTCCCCTTATTCAGTTGATGAGTAATAAATTATTCAGTATTGGTGCAAGAATTTTTTGTGTTCTTTTTATCATAACTCGCACTAGACTAGCGTAGTGCTCTATGGCTGAACCCTCTGAACTCTCTGTCTTATTAGCAAATACATAGTTTTTTAGATACATTACACATTATATTGAAGAGCGAAATGTTTTTAGAATAAACCCATTCAAATGTCCATTACTTAAATCTTTACTGGAATTAAAATAATATTCCGACATATCCATTACTGTAATTGACTTCTAAAAGTATTATTACTATAGATATCAATAAATATACGAGTATGTACGACGTACGTATATAAAAAGTCATACCATAATTACCATACTTTTCCATAAATCACTTGCCCCGCTTTAGGTAGTTCAAGTTCGTTCAAGTTCAAACTACCCATTGTGTGAATCACCTGACATTACTTAAAGTTAATATATTCGGTGGTTCAACATTACTTATCGAAGTTAATGTCTGACATCTAGTTTCATTAATTTGAAATCTAGTAGAGACAGAAAGTAGTGATTATTTTCTCTATGGTAGAGACTATAGGATGGGGGTCAATTCGCAGAATAATGGAACAGCAATGTATATTTCTCCCGCCAAACAGCAGCGTGAATGCACTATTGTGTTTCGGTCTGAAGGACACTGGATACTGTAGCTAGAGTAACTACTGGATATTTTGGGAATTAGCATCTTATATCTCAGAATGGCGAGCTCCGTGGAATGCCAATCATTGCTTCCTAATTTAAGGTTTTTAGTTTTTAGATACGATTTGCGCCACACGCCTGTAGTTAATAGATGAATTATATGTATTACTAGCTGTGCCCGTGACTTCGTCCGCGTGGAATTTAACAAAAAAGTTAATTAGTTTCTTTAGTTTTTGTTTTATTTTGTTTTGTTTTTTTGTTAGAAGTGGTGGGAGGCGCCCGACATGACGGCCCAGTGGTGACATACGCGTGAGCGGCGCGCGGTACTGGACAGTACTTGGGCATCGCAACATTACTTTATTTTTCTAAAATAAATGTAGCCTAAGTTACTCCTTATTATATCAGCTACCTGAAAATGAAAGTCCCGTCAAAATCGGTCCAGCCATTTCAGAGATTAGCCGGAACAAACAGACAGACAGACAGACAAAACAAATTCTAATATCATTTTCGTTATAGGTATCGTGTATATAACGATATGTAGTTGGACATTATTTTTTATTTTCACTTTACAAACAGACACTTAAATTTTATTTATATGTATAGATTATTGGATTACCTTCTCTATTTTTGTCAAGTTTAAAGCTATTTTGAGACTTTTCGCAGACTAAGAGTTATTTGGTCTACAATGGATAAATTATGTATTTTCTATTTTGAACATACTTTTAGTCGTATAAACAAAGACTGGACTATAAAATCTCGTATCAATTTTATAATAAAATGCTACTACTTTATTCTATCTGGATAGTACAATACGTAGTATTTTC
The DNA here is from genome assembly GCA_030180105.1 of Hyles lineata. Taxonomy (NCBI): domain Eukaryota; kingdom Metazoa; phylum Arthropoda; class Insecta; order Lepidoptera; family Sphingidae; genus Hyles; species Hyles lineata. The sequence goes on along the minus strand of JARJEE010000006.1, from coordinate 2,486,906 downwards.
ATAGTGTTGTAGAACAGTAAAATTATTTTCAATGTGGCCCTACCACTAAAATCTTAAAGGTATAACAAGGCTTTGTTTCCATTCCAATAAATTGTAAATGGATAAAACTTGCACCTCATTAAGTTAATGCTTCGATTATCCTCAATCCTTGACGAGGTAGCCATAACCCAATGCCCTAGATTCTAAATTAAAATAACAATTTATGACTGCGCATAATTTTATAAGTGAAATGCAAATCATTTGCATAAAATCAATTTCAACAATTGTTTCTCCTTCTATACTCATTCCCATTTTATGTGGGGTCCAATCATTTAATATATTTACACTCTGCGCTAAGCTGTTTTGTCTTAGGTTGTCGGTTTCGGTATATTATTTTTGTCTAAAGTTTTGGTCATATATTTCAAGTCGTTTATTTTTATATAAGCCCTGCAACATCTTCCATAGAATGTATTTGAATATTATTTGATAGTCTTTTTAGCTGAGATCCAAACTCTTTAGTTCGATTTTCGCAACGGGACGAACTAATTACTTAAGTTTAAGGTTTTATAGGAAGTAAAAGTTTCTTGTAAAAACTAAAACTATAGTAATACCCTAACACCTATAATTTTCACTTTCTCGTGTATGAATTTATTGTCTCTTTAATGTGTATTTACGGTACTGATTATTGAAATTAGCTCCAATTAAATTCCGATACTTGATAAGAAAGAATACGATATCAGAATGAGCCAGATGTTCAATACTCACAATGCCTTATGAACCACAGTAATGAACCTAAATTGCGTTCATTTTTCCCAACCTTGACAGTGGAACAGTATCATTTAATAGATAAGTAGGTATCAAGCGACCTTCCTCGCTGACCACGTAATCGATTCGTTGCATTATAATTTCCATTAAATATGGAAGAGTAGGAAACTTGCAAGTGTCGTGATAAGTTTCATAAAATTCTTTTATTATAGTGATTATTTATTATAGTAAAAAAAATATCAATACCAATATTAATTACTTAAGAGAAATCACACGTATCGTACAATTTCTAGGTTTCACGTCATTTGCAATCGGGAAGGCGGAGCCCTGGAAATTTAGGGAATGATACGGATCATAGGTATACGGATACCTAAATCATTAGGCTCTTTTAACTAATAATGATTATATTAGATTTGACGTGAGAGGTTTTGGAACGATCGATGATGTTAATATTAGACAATTGAAAGAAAAGAAGATACATTATCTAATGTTGTGAAATAAGTCTCTAGGGTGTATTCGATTCATTTATATGATTTCCTCGAAGCCATTACATTTATTCTAGAATTCTGAAATACAGTAATAAAGAAAAACATAATGGGTATAACGTAAAACTGCATGAATAATAAATGGACAGGGTAGATAATTTGTCAAGGGTTCAAAAGCCCAGCTTAGGTGACAAACATCGACGTTTGAAGGTCACCGTATCGACCCGTGACGGTAATGATGGTCATCCACCACCTGGTGTGACGTCAAAAATAGATAGAGCAATGGATTATGAAAATCTGGTGCCATATAATAAAGTGTATACATTGATTGTGTATTTCTATTTCGAGAAATAGTTTGATCATGATGATGAATTTCAAATTTTTGTTATATCAATTGTTTCCTGATTAAAATCTAGGTTTACTAGTGAAAATAAAATAACCTGTTGTTATTTGTAAAGAGGTAGAGTTGCTGAGGTTGGTTATGGAGTGAAATCAAGGAGGTTTTTTTCCTATAGTTAAAATGTCTGCGTTATGTCAGTTGGTAATACGAAAATTATTTAAAACGTCGTTGAACTAAAATGTGTGGCTTATTATAATAAACAACAATATATGTGAAACATCGCGAATCAGTGCTAGGACGATTATCACTTGGCTGATGCAGCAGATCGCGGCGCGAGGCGGACGCGAGTGTCGGTCAACGGGCTGCGGGTGTGTTCGATTGGCGGCCAGGGAGGGGCACCACGCCGCCCAAGGGCAGCGGCGGCTGTCGGCGGGAGGGCTCGCACGCCTCCGCACGCCTCATGCTGCCCACGCCGCTCGCGCCACTCGACCCGCACAAAACGCGCGCGCTCACCACGATATACGCGCCGCGGAAATTCGCCGTCCGAAAGAACAAGACTGCACACAACAGGATGCTCGGGAACGACCTTCCAGTCAAACCCAGCCTGTCCCCTTTCCACCCGCTACCGGCTATCGGACAGAAACTAGAAAGATCTAAGACGAAAGTTATCCTTTTTGACTTGAACAAAAATGACGCTTTAGATCGCTCCGTCAAATTCAAGAATGTGCTGCAGCCCCTAACGCCGATCACAGGGTTTACTAGAAGAAATTCGTCGGAACAATTGAAAAAACCGCAACAATTACTTCGCGAGAATACGTATGATGTTTTGGAGCCCGTGTTTGTGAACGCGACAAGTGCTAAGAAGGATGAGACGCCGAAGACAACGCCATTGAAATTTAACAGAGACATTACACAGATGGAAAGACCCAAGATGTCCCCAAAGACGAGGTTTAAGAAAGCAGCGTTGCAAGTGGCGAAGATGTCATCAATGCCAGAGCAAGGGAAGCTGTTGTGTCTAAGAGAGCGACAGACTTATAACGTATGTCGAAATAGTGATGGGAGTTTGTGTAAAATTCAGGATGAACCCCAGTGTCCCGGTGAGAAATTAAACAAGCTTTCAGAGATATTTCAAAACCTAGAGATGAACGGGCGGCATCGAGACAGGATTAAGAAGGAAAACAGTTGGTTTTAAAGTTTATTTAGGTTAAGCGTGTGGGAAAACATTTGCGTGTTGTTTGTTGATTCAAAAAAGTTTAATTGACAAATGTTAAGAATAAGATTTTATTTTTTGTTCTTCGTTGTAATGTACGACGATGTGATATTGCTCAAAGTTTCGGTGTTATACGTGTGTCTGTTTTCTATTAAAATTCACTTTTTAATCTTAGCGTATGTATCTACTTATTTAGTTAATCGTTTAAATTTCCATAGATTACCTAAGTACCTATTTCATACTGATATTAATAAATTAATTGAAGTCTTGAATATTATACTGGCCATATTGAGTATATACCATCATCTCGGATTAGCGACGAATATACATCTTTTTTTTTTCTCTAACTTCCCTTTTGTTAACGTTAACAAACCCCAACAACTAATACAAGTATTTTATTTTTTATTAATGAACAATGCTAAGGTTTTCCTAATTGTCCCACAATAATTGCAACCGAAAATTTGCGGCAGTTTGCAACACGGCAAATACATGTAGTATAAGTTCTACAAATAGCTTACAGAACAACGTGAAAAATCGAACCTAGGCCCTCTCTCTAAGAGCTAACATAACCGTTACATAAATTTCACTTTATCAGCCCTATACGTGTCCCACTGCAGGGCACGGGCTTCTTCTATAATCGAGAGTACGATTGAGAGTGTCTAGGCCATATAGTCCACCACGCCACGCTGACTTAGTGCGTGTTGGCGGACTTTATATAACATAGAAATTCTTATAAATCAGTACCTATGCAGGTTTCCTCACGATGTTTTCCTTCACCATTATAGTGCGTGTTAATTGACTATCAATACACACATGACACACATTAGAGATGTGCCCTGGGATTGGAATCCGCGACCACCGCGAACATGTTGGCAGCCGCGTCTGGTCCGTTTACCAAGAGGTCACTACGTATTTAAACAAATTACACAATAATTTAATTTTTAATAATATATAATTTATGTACATACGGTTTGGCAATTTATATATAAATTATAATCACTTAAGTAAAGGTTAAAGCGATTCCAAGGTGTCTAGTGATTATGTTGATGAGAAACGAGGGCTGTGTGATGACGCCGCGGCCTTGGTAAGTCAACAAGTGTGCTTGCGTGAAGGAAAGCGGTGCGTGGAAATTAATCCGATGATTGACTAGTACAAGTTTATAATTGTGAATAATCTATACTAATATCTAAAGCTGAAAAGTTTGTTTGTTACCTCTAATCTCAAGAACTACTGGTTCAAATCGAAAAAACATTTTTGTGCTGATAGGTCATTTATCGAGGAATGCTATAGGCTATATATATATGATCACACTATGTCCTATAGAACGCAGTATCAAATCTATCAAATAAGTGGAAATTTTATTTGTTTTCCGTGGTCCTGTTGGTCTCAAAATTAATATATGAGGAATCTTTTGCTCCGATATTCTAAATTAATATTCGAAATAGAACATTTTGGCCGCCATTTTAAAAAGTGTATCTGCGCCCGGGTGGAGCCTAGCCGGACCGGTAGTAATTTATAATACTCGTACACTATAAGTTATTTTATTATTCGTCCAAGTTGATCCAACTACGTATTAAAAATTTTCTATAATTTTGCTAACTAAACTCCAGAAAAACTATTATATTAATTAGGTGCATTAGACTACCGCATAATTTAATAAACCTACATATACAGTTTAATAATAATTAACAATAAACTTGCTATGGAACTGCGTACACATTCACAGTGAAATGTAGGCACGGCGACAATAAAAGACAAAATTCTATTCATGAATGTTACCTAATTCTGAGTATAACGCGCAGGTTTTCCTGTTTCTTTAGAAAATTAATACTAATTCGTCACATTTTGTAGGATTTTGTTCAAGTGCTTATATTTTGTACTCCGAATTCCGATAATACTCCAAATTTAGTTTAAAGTACTCGTATTTGATTATTACAATATTATTGTATAGTAGAGCATTATATTCGATTTTAACTTGGATTTCAATGATCAAATGTGTCGTCTTGACAATTTGAACATATTCTCAAGACGAAACTTATATATCCCATACTTAATTACCACCAGTCCTGTAGGTGTTTTAGGCTGGTAGACATAAATGTAATAAAGCAGTCAATGTTGGCTTTTTCTAAATATCAACTAATGAAAGTAAGATATCAGTAATTACATAAGTGCCTAATCTCAAGCTTTTTTCCCAGAAGGGGTAGGCAGAGGTGCCACCAGGACATGTTTCGCCTTGTATGTTCCGTCCCACGATGTGATAGGAGGCGAGCCTATTGCCATATCGGATACAAATTCCCGACTCCGGGCTGATAATGAATTTGAAATTCCAATATCACTGCCCGACTCGGGATTCAAACCCAAGGCCTCGGCTTTGTAATAGTACCGTAATACAACTGCACCAACAAGCAGATTTGATTAATTTGTAGCATAACAAATAGGTCCACATTAACTGAAAAAATACCATATAAATCCTTCACTAACTTCTATCCTTGCAAAATGTCTACATTTGTTTTCTTCTGTCATATACAACCTTGGATTTGCGAATGGTTCAATTGATTTCGATAAAAGCATTAACATACTTAAATTACTCGTATTATTATGCGGGTATGTGTGGGTACGACGTCTTGTTAAACGCCTCTTGTGCAAGGTTTAGATTCTAGGTAAACCCTGTTTAAGTTTGTCTCAGTTATTTTATACAGTTTCATTTATTTGAGCAAATGAAAGCAAATAAAAGAAAATGAGGCTCATGACTCATCGCCTGTTTTTACCGACTTCAAGAAAAGGAGGAGGTTCTCAATACGACTGTTTTTTTTCGGAAGGCTTAAAGACTAATAACAACTACAAAATATAGACACTACACTATTTGCTAATTACAAACCTTCATGTATTAAAAACATTTGTTTACCTACGTTTTGTTTTTTTTTTTTAAATAATTTAACGTTCATGCTGATTAAAGCCTTTTCCTTACTAGCCTGTCATTTACTTTTTAGACGAGTGATATTTAACGTGACCATACGTCCCGATTTAGGCGGGACAGTCCCGCTTTCAGGAAGTCTGTCCCGGTGTCCCCAGCAAGGCTTACATAGTCCCGCTTTTGCAAACAGACCAAACGATGATCAAAAAGTATTTCCCGCTCGAAATGCTTTATCGAGCTATTACTGAAAACGGTTGAGTCAAATTATTACAGCACTTTCGTCAAAAACAATCTTGATTTAAAAAATCTGCCTGGAAATCACGCCACTACTGGGGCTTATAAATCGTGCCTAACTAACTATTTTGTGTTTAGTGCTATTATTTTTTTTGTAATTCAATTTTCTTTATTAAACACTTGTAAAACACCAAAAACTTTTTATTATTATTTAATTCCACAGATGTCCCGCTCTGGCACAAAAAATAAATGGTCACGTTAGTGATATTACCTACGAATACAAAAAAATACATGGACCGTACCGCTATCTCCACCTTGGTAGTCCGCTTCCAACTATTTCCTAATAACTTTACATTACAAAATTCCAGGTAAATAAATTATTTCATCAGTAACTTAGAAAGTTTTAGCATCAAACTCTTTGACTTTTCAGCACTTTTCAGTCTCACAACACCATTACCCGAAATAATAGGGTTGTGTCCAACGTTTTATTTTGAGCAGTATATAATGGTTCTTAAAATATCGCTTCAAAATAACCATGAATTTAAAAACAGCATCAAAATTGGTTGTAAAATGACTGACTTATTAATATTTTTAATAGTGCGGTGACGAAATTCGTTTTCTCCTTCGCACGCATGCACCTTACGGAACATTGCAAAGTTGCTTACTACAATGCGGATTTTAAAAATTCTTCCTGATGATAAGGCATAATGTAACTTTTCGATTTAAACAATAGTAAAAAAATATGATCGGAATGGCCAAAGCTGCAATGACTCAACTCCAAAAAGTCTGGAAGGATAGCAACATCTCTAATAAAACAAAAATAAGAATAATTGACACTTTGGTGATACCGATCTTTCTATACGGTTGTGAATCCTGGACCGTCAAAGCAGCAGATAGAAGGAGGATAGATGCGTTTGAGATGTGGTGCTGGCGCAGGATGTTGAGAATACCGTGGACGGCACATCGAACCAATATATCCATCTTAAAACACCTGCATCTCGAAAGAAGACCAAAACTTTCTGCGACCTGCCTACACAGAACCTTAAAATACTTCGGACATATCGCTAGACGCAAACCAGACAACCTGGAAAAACTGCTCATTGTTGGAAAATTGGAGGGAAAAAGACGACGAGGACGAACTCCCAAACGATGGGTGGATCAGGTTGCCAATGCACTGAAGATCCCCATTAATGCAGCATTACACCAAGCAGAAGACCGAAACCGGTGGAGAAAGGTCATCAAGTCAATTGAGAGTCACGATCCTCAATAATGAGGGACCGACTGAAGAGAGAGAAAAAAATATGATACTAGCCGATGGCTTGTGGTCCACGCAAACCTTTCTCACCTTTAGAATTAAAGAAACCTAACTAAAAATCACTTTTTTTTTGGGAAACGTTCATCAAAAATTTGTATCATAAGAAATTTTATACTTATGGTACATTTCTTCTCGATGTATCTTACATCAAGAAGAACGAAGTATATGAGTACATCTTTATGTCTTTCACGCGTCAATAGGTCCTTCTTTAAGAGTCGATGGAGATAGTCATTATGAGCTAATATATGATTAAAAGCCGAAATCTATTTTTTTGGATTAGGTCACTTTAATTCTAAAGGTGTGATTTGTCTCGCTGCGTGAGTCAAACCTAAGATTTGCTGTTTCACAGTATCCACCGACCATTGAGGCTGTTTATCTACCCATTAAAAATAAAACAGATAAGTGTACAAACGTCAATACATCGATTTCGCTTTCCATTATAAGCGTTGTAGTGTATGGGAATATTAAAACAGGGCCCAGTAGAATGGCAGGGGTCATGTTGTCCATCATGCAATGGTCACGCGATCCCATGCACATCGTGTGTTGCTTGCATACCCTAGTTTTGGATGGCAACAACTTTGCTATGTGTATTTTCAGCATTTCGATACTCTTTGTTTTGCGACAGAAATTTATAAATATTTCTTCTTAAAAGCCTGGGCTATAATCAATAAAATAAAAAATTAGATTCGATTTTCCCCACTGGTGGTAGTTCTCTCATATCCAAGAGGCCATCTGGGTAATTACCACCGCAATGTCTATTTCTTCCGCCAAAAAAGCAGTGCACTGTTGTGTTTCGGTTTGAAGGACATTGTAGCCAGAGTAACGATTGGACATATTGATACTTAACATCTTATGTCTCTGGATGGCAAGCGCTGAGGAGTGCCAAGTATTGTTTTGTAATTCAAGGTGTTGTTTGGTTTTGCTACTATTCATGAGCGGTCGTATCGCTACTAGTACTTCTTTGTTTCCAGTTAAAAAGACAGCCACCATAGCGCAGTTGGTGAAACGCGGCTGTGAAACCAGAGACCGCGGGTTCGATCTCCGCTCCGAAACAAATATTTATGTGATCCACATGTATTTGTTTCTGGTCTAGGTTTTTGTGAGACCGAAAATGTTCTCGTGTCGATCTTAATGTAGGGTTATGTGTATGAGACAGTTGGATATAAATTTGTATTTAAGATTTATGGCTAAAGCGATAAATAATTGAATAATAAATTAATTGGGTGTTGTTTTTATTACTTCAGCTGGTTTATCGTTTCTAAATCACGTTGAGATACCATATTACGTGCAAATTATGATAAGCCTATCGCGAAACTTTAAGGGTAAAGTTATCACAAACGTGTAGGGTATCAGTCATGCATATCAATGTTGAAATTGCGTTCAAAGTTGAGGTAATATATACGTTTTTTTATTTGATGTTATGTAATTAGATTCACTTTTTTTAAACATACCACGACTATAAAATATAAGAGATAGACTATTTGGAAGCTGATAGATAGATCTAAATCTAGGATAGTTAACCGAGCCCGAAGAGTCCACCCACAAAGACCAACGATCTGATAAAGGCAGCAGATACCACTGAAGTTTGCACGGAGGGAAGTGGACAATAATTTATTTCCAATTCCCCCTATTAATTTAACTTTCTGATTAATTTCATTGTGGGTTAAAGACAAGTTAGATATTCCCGGAGACTCGCCGAGCTTCAATGCTTGGTGTCATTAGTCATTACATTGCGTGCCACTGTTGATCCTGGCTTACAGGAGTGACAGGGGTGGGTGTGAGGGCAGGGACAGTGTCCAGATACCGCTGAAACCATCGAAGTTCCAGGCTCCAGCAGTTACTAAGAATTTTTAGATTCTACGTTCAGAAGCGCACTTTCTTCAGACAAAAATCATTACAAATAAACAATAGTTTAATATATTAAGACTGCATAAATCATGACCTTAAACAGTGGCGTCAAATTAATTTAATCCACTTGAAACCCTAACCAATGAAAACATCTGTGAGATCGATAAAAATAAAAAATAAACTAAAGTGTTACTAAAAATACCGTGTATTGACGTGAAACAATGATTGCTGTACAACCTTGCCACTAGCTGTTTCCATCGCTCAAAACTGTCAGATCCCTATCTTCACAATTACTGTCGATGCGTGTTAAAACGAAACATGTAATTATAAAATCTATTGTCTTTTAAATGTCCATATCGATCGCATAATTATTATGTTTACAAAGCCTAAAATATTGCATTAACGCCTCGCGTCGGTGGCGTAGTTGTACTACGGTACAATTACAGGGCTGAGGTCTCGGGTTCGAATCCCGGGATGAGCTAACTGATATTAAACTCTATTCATTATCATCCAAAGTCCGATAGGACACTAGGCCCACCCCCTATTATAACGTGGGAAGGAAGACGCAAGGCAAAATGGAAGTTTCCTGGTCACACCTCTGTCTAAACCTTCTGCAAAAGAGGCGTAATGTTTTTCTAAGTAGGTATGCGATATTATATTAGTGGCACCGCAAGCAAAATATGAAACAATTCCAGCACAAGTAATTTTGTTCGTTTCTCACTTCTACACTTTATTATTATCTTTTCTTGTTATCTTATTTCGATCTATTAGTTTTCATAGGTTCAGGGTGGTTACTCTATGTTCTGAAACGAAGTTCGAATGTTCGAGCTTTGACTTCCGAAGTAAGTTTCTGCTCTTAAAATTAATACGACTCTCTATGATACTTATCACTCACTCCAAACTTAGTCTACGATAGAGGAATCGAACATTTTGTGGAGTAGCTAGGCACATTCGTACAGTCTTACTTAGGATGTTGTAACATTCTATTTTTCTTTCGGGTCTTAGCGGTGCACGTGTGGTGCCCATAGATTTTGTTAGCAATGTCTACAATACTTAATACCTTAGTGTTTCATAATGTCACACCTATGTATCATACCCTGTAGGGTAACCAGGTCTATGGATTTTCACGTCCGCCCATTCTATTACACCATTTTCATCAATGTCGCCAGTTCAGCGTTCTTTTAGTCTGTAGTATTTCGGATGTCATCGCTTTGGTTCAGTATGGTCGACGCCCATCGGTTCTAACTTCGTGTATCATCCTGCTCCACATTATTAAAACATCTTATAAGTAGCCTAAATTATAGTCAGTGGAGCCTGTTTAACTGCCATTGATATATCACTAAAATATATGAATGGAGAACCTGGGATGGATTCCCACGTCGGGTAACACTATGTGCATGTAGACCGTAGTTTAGTTCGAGTAATGTCGTGGATTATTTTGGACTCATCCGTACCTGTATCAGCCCATATACATGTCACTTCAGGACACGGGGCTCCTCTACAATGAAGAGTACGGTCGAGAGTGGTTAGGTCATACAGTCCACCACGCTGGCCTAGTGCGGCTTGGCTCTGGACTTATACCTATTATTGTTTATGATTTATTAATTATTTATTGCATTGCTCCGGCAAACAAGTAATCATTGTCGCCCTTAAACGTCCATATTCCATAACGCTTGGATCATCAATGTGTTATTGCCTGCCGGCACATCAAATCGGGAGGGAAGGGGTATTGGGCATCCGGCAATCTCACTCATCAAACAAAACGCGATAGCAAAGCTGTCGCTACACATCGATCTCCGGTGAGACCTATGGGTGAGACAGTGGTACCGCCCCAGACGAGCCATTCATGCTAAGTCATGATTGAAAACAGCGTGGCTCTACTATTTTGAATAATTTATTCAAGTGTTGGTGGCTCTTGTAACGCCTACAATACCTGGTAAATATATGTGGACGATATTTATATATAAAAATAAATGTAAATAAAACTACTCAGTCAGTGTTCCAAACACTTAATTATTCTTTACTCAGTCTTAATAATATTCTACATATGTATACCTTAAAAAATTAATACTAAAAGATTTTTTCATACGAAAACGTAAGCAGCAGAGGGTAATTGACAACCGGAAGCAAGAAAATGTTATTTTTAATTTATACATTATTGAAAAGTTACATGTTCCGTGTTGAAGAAATATAGGTGTATTTTAACATTATCTTCTGACTTTAAGCTCTAAAATATTGTTTATTTTAAATTTTATAAATATTTTTTAGAAACAATCAAGGAAAATACAGTTTTGTTAGCACAAATTTACAGTATCTGTATCAGTTTATATAGGTCCCACAGCAGGGCACTGTCCTCCTCTACAATCGAGGTACGATTGAGAGGTGTTAGGCCATGTGGTCCACCACCCTGGTCTAGTGCGGGTTAGCGGACTTTACATATCATTGAAGTTCTTACAAATCTCTATGATATACAGGTTTCCACAGGATATTTTCCTTCACTGTTACAAAACAGTACATATATAGAAAATGTTTATGAGTGCATTAATTTTACAGGTTTTTGAAACATGATATGATCCTCCAAAAATGTTGGCACATGAATTACTTAAATGTCGCAAAATATTAGATTCATAAACATATATGTCCGTATTCATAACAGTTTTAAAATCCTATTTTAGCTATCCAATGTTTTGTCCTTTTCGAACGACTATTGAATCAGTTTGATTGAAGAATTTAAAGCTGTTATTTTGCAACATTGGTTTCTGTGGTGTTCGTGTTCACTTATAAATAGTACACCTTTAAGCTTACTCACATGTTTAATAAAACATGTGAAGTTGGAAAAAGTAGGTAAATGCTATTGCATGCTAATTTATTTGGTTATTTGTTTTTATACCTAACTAGCGGCACGGCCCAGTTTCACCCGGGTACAAATAGATTTCTGTACAATAATATGTATGTATTATACATATAAACCTTCCTCTTGAATCACTCTATCTATTAAATTCCGCATCAAAATCCGTTGCGTAATTTTAAAGATTTAAGCATACAAAAGGACATAGGGACAGAGAAAGCGACTTTGTTTTATACTATATAGTGATTACATTTAGTGACAATGCATACTACCAATTTTTTGTATTTGTAGATGGTTTATATTACCAGGTATGTAATTAATTAATATGTCATGGTAATCAAACGCCAGGCACTGCATTCCCACTACTGCTTTGTAATTTGGCAATCTCCTCTTTAAATTTGGCTATGGTTTCCTTCGCAAGACTCAATTTCTCTTTCAGTTCAGATATCTCTGTCTTAACTTTCATTTGTGCTGCTATTATTTTCTGTAGCGTTTTTTCTTTCTTTTCTTCAACTGAAAATTAAAATAATAATACATATTACTAATATCCTTGAAATATAATAGGTAGGAATTAAGTAATTAAAATGGCTAATTTAGAAGTTAGACCAAATGGTTAAATGTGTTTTTTTTTTGCTTTGGCATTAAACTACTTACTCACTCACTGATGGTACATTTCAGATTAAAATTTGCATCATTCGTAGCTGTCAAGCCATATGCAGTTACTCAAAAACATTTTTAACTTATAGTTCCCAAATGGAACTTTCTAAGAGCTTTAAAACATTGAAATCTGTATTCAATTTAAATGGACCAATATTTTCATGTCACGCAATATAAATTCAAACCCAATTAAATTTTATTTTACTTACAATTAGTGTCATGGTTCCACGCTCCATTTGTAATAGGTTTAATACTGTTCAGTAGATGCTGCATCAGTTGTGTTGGTTCTTGAAACACTATTTCCTCATACGACTCGCTGACCAGAGCCCTGCCCACCGTAGGAGGAACACCGTCTGTGACTGGTGATTGGAATAGCTTCAGTATGTGGTATAGTGTCACCTGAAAAATAGTCAAAAAAAAACCATTGGTACTTTGAAGGTCATTTTTATATGACTCTTGGAAAATAGCAATTTTTAAAAAGCTTATTTTAGATGTACTATAATAATTTCTACTCTCATTGTTGGGGTTAAATCAATTTTACTTTTAATTTCCATGTTGAATTTAAGACACTTATGCTTTTATGTAAAAATACTTGTACATAGTCTGCTGTATCATACTCACTGGTCTTTCATTGGGATCATGAAAGTATATTTTAATAACAATTTCAAACTCTCCCCACCCAGTTTCCATCAGTTCATATGGAGGTTTTGTTATGATCCGGTTAGGGTTCGCATAACTCTCATGGAGTTTGAAATGCACTTTCTTTATGTAAACTGACATATCTTCATTAGCATATGGTCGTAAATAAACTGTCCATTGATGTGTGTGGCCGTCTTCTTCACGTTTCTTGCCGAAGTACCGAGCTACATTGCCGTAGACTATTGGTTTTATTATGATTAGGCCCTGGAAATAGAAACATAATTCGGATAAAACTACAAACATTATTGCTAGTGCAAGAGGTTAAATGAAAAAGATTTAATAATAGACACAAAAAATTGAAATAAGTGACACATATCATATAAATAAAATAACCCTCGGATGTGAGGTAGAATAGTTTTCGCGCTCTCTCAGAGAGAATAGGTTTTAACGGTTATTCAACGTATAATGAAAGAGAATGATGAAGGATATTGAAGAATGGAATATAGCCAAATATATAAGAAACAAGAAGAAACAGTTACCTTAACTCTCCCGCCGGAATCCGGCCCAAAATCTGTGGGCATGCTCATATCGGTTGGAATTTTGGAATTCAGTTTGGCGAATTAATAAAAGAACTGAACAGATTGCTTAATACCGGCAAAATAGCCTTTTTATTTACAAAAAGATTTAAAATATGTAAAATTAAAATAGTCAACAGCACATCAATACAATGCAATTTGACAGTGACACTGACATAACACTGACAAGTGAATAGTTCACGTTCCATACACCTACGTGAGTAAAATATTACATTACTAGCATTATATTGGCCAGCGTGGTGGACTATATGGCCTAACCACTCTCAATCGTACTCTCGATTGTAGAGTAGGCCCGTGCCCTGCAGTGGGACGTATATGGGCTGATACAGATTATATTGAGGTCAAATTATGAAATTAACGATGGAAATTAATAATAATTTATGATTTGAGATTACATCGGTTATTACTTAATCGATTAATAATAATTTCATGGTTATAATATTATACATACAGGGACACCGATGGGGCAGATAAACTCCAAGAATGTCACTTAAGATGGTATGGTCACTTCGCGTCCTTAGGAAACCACAGGAGTAAGTCAGCAATGTGTGCCTGAGCCTCAATATTCCCGGACCTCGATCCAGGGTAGCCCATAAAACGCTGGCTAGGTGACGTCAAGGATATAAGGGTCAATGGCCTTAATTGAGGATACCGAAGATTGGGCGAAATGGAGGAGAATTATCCAGAAGGCGAATCCTAGCACCAGCCGGGATAATGCCATGCAGAAGAAGAAAAATAAGGGACACTGCGGACAAAAAGCTTGTGACAAAAAAGGGTACTTGGCTAACCATGGACGTATAATACGTCTATGGGGCTAAGTCTGACCCAGTCACAGTTGCAGTATCTCAACACAAGATTTTTCCATAATGTGGTGTTATTGCGGCGTCAACATTTAGGATAAAGGCATGTATGTACTTGTGTCCCAAAAAATAAAACAAACGTTTGACATGTTCATTAAAATTTATTTTTTATTATTAGAAGGCAAGTGAACAATGGTCCAACAAGCTCTTTTCTTAATGGCAATATAATTGAATAACATTTACACTAACTATTTAATTGCTGCTCTACCTTATAATGAGCACAAATAATCACAACATTTACAATGTGGTATTCACCGACACTTTGGCTATTAGATGGCTGGGGTTTTGCGAGTATAGGCCGTTCTTCGTTTGGCTATTATTAGACCGATATTTATACATCATTATTAATTCATTAATCAGGGTATCTGTAGGGTAAAGCTGTTATTCACCTATAGCCGTTGGTGTCTAAAACTTGTGGTCGGTGCGTATTTCTACCTCCGCCAACAAAGGGTCCTTTTCCTCTTCGAGTCTCGACGACCTCGAGCTATGTCTCGATGCGGATACTCGCTGGGTGAACGTGAGGATATTTGGTACAAGGGAACTGCAAGGGGTGGCGGGGGCGGAGCGCGAGGAGGCGCGTGCTCCGGGCGAAATCCGCGAAGTCCTGACTGGGTATGCCACGGATAGTGGCATGTATAAGCTCGATTTTCTCGCTTTTGGGGTTTTCTTGGCACATTCGATACGCCGGTGACGTCTATCGTCACTTGGTCTGCGAAGAGTAGAGTCTCTGGAGGTTTGTGTGGGGCTGGTCGGTTGTGGGGGCGACTCGCACGTGCCCGGGACCTCTGGTGACGGAGGGCAGGCGAACAGATGGCGTAGGCCGAAAGGCTCGTGTTCTAAGAGTACTTCTTCAGTGTTGGATGGCGAGCGGTGCACCGGAGGTGATGCCCCCAGGCGTGGCTTGCAGCCTCCGTCGCAGTACATCTCGCAGTCTATCAGTTCCAACTCGAGGTCATATGATGGGTCCTGTAATTTTCAATTTCAATCTAACTAAGCAACTAAGATGTATTTGTTCATTATCGTTACGGGTGGTAATAGATCTAGAACAATTCTTCTGGGATACACAGGCACAAGTAAATCAACAAAGAATAGATGTCTCACCAGTGGCTGCACAGGTGAAGTGATGAGGTTCTCTCTGAACGAGGCGGGCGCGTCTCGCAGACGGGTCGCGGAGTCGTGCGCGCGTCGCGGGACGAGGGCGCGCGCGTCGCGGGGCTCGCCCGTCAGTGAAGACAGCGAGCGTAGCAGGGACCGCCCGCACCCCACCGCGCCGCACTCCTCGTAGTTGCTCGCGCATGAGTACGGTGGTGGAATGATCGAATTTGCCTGTGAGAGCGCCATAGCTTGTTCGTGAGATGTGATGCATAAGACCAGGGTTTCATAAAGGCGTGATGCGTTTCGTGAAGCATCTTAGAAGACCAAGAAGACCGTCTTTATATCCTGCCGTCGTCAAAGGAGAAGGCGCATCCCAGCCTATCGGCCAATAACGATGAGCGTTGTCAGTACAGAAATATGTTTGTACAGCGAACTTGTTCTGAAACGCTGTTATTGGCCAAAAGCTAGACTCCGAATTGGTGTTTTGATTTTGGCATTATATTTGTGTCGATATATTCTTTCCTATGGCGTTTTGACGATTATTGCCGCAAAAGATGTCGTAGCATTTTAAAAGACCGTTCCAACGACGTATCGTTTATTGTTATTGCTTCGTAGACTTGTGTAAATAGATTTTTATCTCTTCTCCTTTAGGTCTTGCGTAGCCAATGAGTGGATGTGTTGCTGCCGTTGAGGCCTAGCAATCTCACTGACTAAGCAAATCTTTTAATAGCTTTATGTATGTGGGACTTTTAGTGACGTCATATGACTACTACTGACCTCATTTGCTGCGTTGCATATGAAGCTGGAGTTGAGAGATTCTGCAGTACTCGTCGCTGAGAGAGAGCCTGCAAACATTTTTAAATTGTGTTGACAAAGGGAGATAGTACAATATGCCTACAATCAAAAGATTGTCTCTTTTAACACTAGATTCGTTTTGTGAAATATCATAACTTATTAAATACACATTCGATTCAATTATTCACAGATTTGAAGATAATTATAATACGATCTATACGAACATAAACTTTATAACACACATTACGGAACTGATTGCTGTGACAACCTTAGTTACTATCCACATGCCAATATAAACACGTTTTTAAGCACACTCTAACATAATATTTCTTCTGCAGTTTCATAAAAACACAAAACAAAATCAAAATTACTAACAACAGTAATTCTCAATTTGGCCAATCTTAATACGCCTTCGTGTCGTTTCAATGATTCTTTTACCGGATCCAACATTATTCAGCCAATGTTAGCTGTGCGCCATCTGAGAACCGATTGACTGTAAACTGTAGTTAGTTCTGTAGGTCGCAGTCTAATACAATTAGTGTGAGCTGCTTAACAGACTGCTCGAGTGAAATGCGTAGTAATTTTCACGGTATGGGCATGTGATTTTATTAGCTTTACGTAGCTGCATAATGCAATTGTTAAGGCAATTAAACAGACTTAAAGGCCAATGAGAAAATTAATTATTAATATTCTAACGGTTTTAAGGATTGGGAGTACCTCGTATCAAAGGTGCTTGTGTTTGTTTTAGAACCAAATATAAATTTAAGGTGGGCCACAGTTCTAAGCATAATTATACGACTCGTATGTGGGGCACATAGCAAAATCATCGGATTTCTTTTTCTTGTGTCGAGAGGACAACAGCTAAGCCCACTTCCAGTATCTCAGAGGAGGCCGGATATGGTTTGCCAGCGTCACTGCCCGTCCAGCCCAGCTCACATATGAATATTGAATCCAACCAGGGTCCCTCACAATCTACGCTACGTACCGACTAAAATCATTTGGTGACCGCCACGCGCTTTCCGGGCGGCAATAAACATCCAAGCAGAGAGGTACCATGATTTCATCTTGTGACCGCTCAGTGCAGAACTATTACTGGACCCTCTAATTGTTAAACCAGTAATAGTTATATATACCGGGCTCTGATCTTTCACGCTATATTTTTGTAATACGCTCAGCTATTCCGATGGCCCCTTTAGATCGCCTTAAACGTCGGGCAGTGGATACCGTGATGGATTTCTTACACTCTCTCACCACGGGACAAAGGCTCCGGTTCATAATCATTCATAACCAGACTATTTTTGTAAATTATTGCTATAAATGGCGAGGCGAACATGCCATTCGCCTGATGGTACGCGATATGATCGCTCATGGGCAGTAAATAAACCAAACAACACCTTGACTTACAAAGCAATGGCAAAGAAAATTGACATTCCAATGCGCTCGCCATCCTGAGACATAAGATTTTAAGTCTCAATATGTCCAAATTAATTTAAACCGGAACACAACAGTACATTTACACTTCTATTTGGTGGGAGAAATAGACATTGCGGTGGTCTACCCAGGTGGCTAGTTGTATGAAAAATCTGTATTCAAAATAGTGTTATATTACCTGGTGCACGAATCACGTAGTTTCTGAAGTAGTGTACCATGAGATAGTTGCCGCCGGACTTGGCATCGTTGTCGCCGTAAGTGATCACTAGCGGGTACAAATCCGGCTTAGAAGTCACCTGCAAAATAAAACCCAAGTTAAAACAAAAGTCAAATCAGATCTAAAGAGAGAAGTAAAATCTAATATGTATTTTTGTAATTGATTTCTGCTCGCTAATATTCAGCTATTTATTATTACAGTATATATTTGCAATATATTTTTATTAAATACTGGAAATTGAATTAAAACAAGATTCATATCAAATCTAAAGAGAGAAGCCTGATCTAATGTGAATTTTTGTAATTGATTTCTTTTCGATCTTGCGTTTATATTTCACCATTAATAAGAGTTTTACGCAACATCTTTTTATTCAATACTGGTAACTGAATTGTTGAAGACTGGCTTTATCAATAAATTGATTAGTATACAGTTATATTATACCCGTTAAATTACGAAATCGTTATATTAAACCCAAAATTCAAATAACCACATCTACGACCCACAAAAAACGCAACATCCCAAGCCGTATAAGCACAATCACTTCAGCGTAAGGTGGGGGCGCCTGGTGGAAGGAGCCGCAGCGGCTGTATCTGGGCGGCGGGTACACGGAGCCGGCGGAGTCTCGCTCCGAGGCCGGCCGGCGCACGCAGCACGCGAAGGAGCACATGAACACCTGGCCCGACCGCTTGTACAGCAGGCACCACGCGCAGCAGAACAGGATCCCGCCCAAGGTGCCCAGGAGGAATAGAACGGGCCTGCGGACAAACAGAGTAAACAGCGTAAACAAACATGGGTAAAAAGCGACCATTACTAAGATAACCTGGAGTGAAGGTACTCGCTTTCATGGTTACTGGTGGTAGGTCTGTCATATGTGAGATGCCGCCTGGCTGGGTACCACCGCAACCAAACAGCACAAGAAATTACAAAACAGTGTTTGGTATTCCGCTGCGCTCGCCATCCTGAGACATGAGATGTTAAGTCTCAATATGTCCAGTAGTTACTCTGCGTACAATAACCTTTAAACCGGAACACAACAATGAGAAATAGACATTGAGGTCGTACCTAGTACCTACCCAAGCGGCCTTACATATGAGAGACCTACCAGCAGTAAACAAGTACATTATACTCGTACAAATTAAAAGCGGTCTGCGTCCAACGACTGGTGGTATGTCTCTCATATGTGAGAAGCCATCTGGGTGGGTACCACCGCAGTGTCTATTTCTCCCGTCAAGCAGCAGTGTAAATGCACTGTTGTGTTTTGGATTGGTTTTGCTACTGTTTATGAGCGGCCGTTTCGCTTACCATCGGCCGAACGGCATATTGGTCTCCCATTAAATGCTATAATAAAAAAAACGACTTCTGGAGACATTCGTCATGTCGTCTATCGTAAACTTATAATCTAAATTATATAAAAAATATAGAGTTCTTTTTAATCTGGCTCGCTCACAAAATAAATGCCCACAATACATCTGATACCGATTATGGCGCTGTTTTGATAGAGGATCGGGCATCGGCTGGCAAAACATGACTGGTTATCTCCTACTCTTATTGGCTATTACTTTAGTACTGGACGAAAAAGAAAACCCACACGGTTCACTTTAATAATTCAAGCTTATCTTTGACAACGCAAGACAGCATGCAATAAACTAAATAAATATCCTGTAGACACACGCCTTGACCTATATATTACAATTGCCAAGAAAACGAATGTTCAGTCCTACATGCGGTGTCCAACAAGCGGGCCACCAAGCAAGCCAATACTTTCTATTCAGTATTTATTGTCAACATTTTGGCTGCATGCCACGCGCATATTCCTAAAGAAAGTGAATCTAGGATCAGGAGAACTGATAACTGATACTGAATAGGGTATTGTGGGTAAATAATATACAATTATTATTAATATTAATAAATAACACCGAACAGTCACATACATAGTCCTGACCCCACACTAAGTTCGAGTCTTGTGTCGCAGTTATCAGGAACTACGAGAGACTTTGCGGTCTCACAAACATCCAGACCCGAAAGAAATATTTGTGGGCCGCACAAACATATCTCTCGGCGCGGGGATCGAACCCGGGGCCTATCGTTTTGCAGGCGGCGTCTAAACACCTGTCCCACGGAGGCTGTCTATAAGTAGTGATTAACCTAAGAAGTTGGTACTTAAGGCTATTTATTTATGGAGATTATTCACCCTAATATGTAAGTAAAATATTTGTAATCTGCTCGGATACCGATTACCCTACCCGGTTTGGGAAAACCTGTCGGTGAGTCATACAAGGGTGTCTCGTTTCATGGATCATTATGATAGATTTCACCATTTGTTTATAGCGTTCGCTATCCTAGCTTTCCTTGGCTGATATTACATATGATACACAAATAAAGGTGTGTTTCTTCTGAAGCAAATATTTCCGGTGAGGATCGGCAATCATTTTATTTCATTACGTCTATCTTGACACCATACTGACAATTCTTCGATCCGCTCCATGCGTCCCCGGTTGGAAAGGCATCCCGGAAAGGCATCTTTATGCTACTTACCATTGGGCATACCAAGGGTAGCCATATTCCTTGAGAGGCTCATCAGGGTCCCGCGAGGACGCCGTGGCAGGGTCGCAGCACTGCTCCGGGCACGGCTCTCCATCCGGACAAGGCGTCTGGCTCGCACACTGAAATCAGACACGTTGGTTTTGGTATATTATTTGGCAAAGACAGTGCTTGGGGAGGACATTGGGACGAAGTTCAGCAGTGGACAGCAATAGGTTACGTACATATGAATATAAACAATAGTGTGTAGCGACTTATATTCCGGAAAAGTCGATATCCATACGTGCACTGCAGTTGACTGTCATAATTAAGCATTAGAACGCAGCGAGTGAGTAGGTTTTGGAGAAAATGTGAAGTTATTTAATTATTTGATGGCGTGAATGTTAAATAGTAAACGATCGTAAAAAAGCAGGTCTACTATTTTTCATAAGCTCAAGTCAAGTTGAGACTTGAAGTTTGAAGTTAGAAATTTGTAGATATGTACAATTATTTGGTACCTTAACCTACGTAGAAGTGACTGGAGATATAAATTCGGCGAGGAAAACTAGGACCATACAGTCTTAGGAGTGATAATTATTAATTTTAGTAGTGGACTATAATATGGCCTAACTCTCAATCGTACTCTTGATTTTGGTGGAGGCCCATGCCTTACAGTAGCATGTTTAAGGGTTGATACAGATTTGAAACGCTAAAGGCTGCGTTTCAGTCGAAACCTCCGAACACGTACAATGTAGATCCGACGAAAATATTTTATTTTCCGACATCCAAACGTTCATCGTTGTACATACCTAATTTATTATTCCTTATTCCGGAGACCAGTGAGTTTCCAGACGCTAAGCAAAATAACTAGACACTATTCAACACAGAAATGGAAACTTAATACATATCTATCCAACAAATGTATTACGATTGCTTAATTCTTGATAGTTCTCATGGACTCTCAATGAGGCTAAGGGCTTCTGGCAAAATGCCAATTCTTCCAATTAACAATTATGTTCCTATGATGGGATTGATACAAAAAACATTGAGTTCCACGCTTAAACATTTATATTATACCAGGTTACATGAAAATAAGTAATTAACTGAGCCGAGATTTAAAATGTTTGGAAACGAAGTGTTCGTTGGTTTTAGCACGAAAGTTCCTTTTGTTTTAAAATCCTTCGTTACTGTAGCGTACACAACGACGCCCGATATGGAAATTACCAAATGGACTAATAAATTTAAAAAAATAATCAACTGGCACGAAGC
This sequence comes from Hyles lineata, assembly GCA_030180105.1. Taxonomy (NCBI): domain Eukaryota; kingdom Metazoa; phylum Arthropoda; class Insecta; order Lepidoptera; family Sphingidae; genus Hyles; species Hyles lineata. The sequence goes on along the minus strand of JARJEE010000006.1, from coordinate 2,464,889 downwards.
ACTTAAATAAAATTAAAAAAATCTAGGTTACATGCTTAAATGTGTGACCATTCTACTTAAGTGAAATGGATTCGAGCGCCGAATGTTGTTTTTTTCTCGCTTTGTCGTTTATTAGGTCACGATTCTATAAGTGCATTGGGAATTCACTACATTGCTCTTGACGTTGAGTGCAGTGTCCTCCAAATGGATGTTCAGAAAAGATTACGATTCGTTATTTAAACTGTGCATAGTAGATAACTTTACGAAATAATTGCATACCAAGTAATCACTCTAGTTTCCTCTTTCAGTGTAACAATAACTATTTAATATTTATCAATTTACTCTTTCATCATCTCATCTCGTGGTCCCTGAACGTTGTACCTAAGTGTGTATTTTTAAGGTGTATAAAAAAATATAAAGTGTTCTACGTCATTTGTGTTCTACCATACATATACAACATGAACACACTCCAAACAAACAGGTACAAAAGCAAAAAAATAATTAAATCGGCCTGCTTGGTTCGTTCTTTATTTTTGTTTAAAAGACCCCTTATTATAAACACGAAGAATTGGCCCGGAGGAATATGGAGACCGGCAAATTCTTTGTTAGCCTTAGGTTATAGTAGTGTAGCCGAAGGCAGTACAAAGTACTTATATAAAAAATGTGTCGAGTTGCCTGAAAATATCGCCGTTGAATTGGCCATATATGGTTCCTTTATTAAAATTTCTTCTTTCTTTTGATATTCTATTCACAAAGCCTGACTTCGTCTTTTAGCATCGGCTTACATATTCCGTTTTTAAGACACCGCTTTTCATCAGCTATTCATTGGTTTCCTTAACTGTATATACTTTTAGTAGTTTCTTCTGCCTACAGGCAGAAAGTAATAAAAAACTATTTTAATTTTAAGTAGGTTTGTGTAATAAATTTATATAAAATATATATGTATATTTTGTTAGCTAATGGCACCCCACGTGGTGCATTTGGTTAGACGCCGCGGGGAAAAGAGGGGCCGTGGGATCGATCCCGATACCGAGACAAGTATTTCCCTCGTAGGACTCCAAATGGAGACTAATTAAGGTGAGACTGCATTCTATTAATTACTTCTGAGTCATCTGAGAGTTTACGTCACACGTTACGTTCATTACCATCCACCACCAAGCCAGTCAAGTAAATTCATTATTTGTGGACACAATTCTGGATCGTACCAATTGCATGCCTCTGTCTAAAAAAGACCTAGGACTAGATAAGACAGTAGGTAGTAGACAAAAGAACAATAATATTCATTATAATATTCTATAAAGGTTTTAAGAGTTGGAAAGTTTTAAAATACAGTCGAGGCACTATCCTTATGTGCAGTTAAAAGTATTACAGAGCGGGGAAAACGTACTCGTTAACTTAATTAATAGGCTATTCTTGAAATAGCCTCTTTTGAATTTTAAACGAAGCCTTAATATCCCGCCATGCAGGCAGAAAATCGATGAAATTGCATGTCGATTTCCCTATTACGAGTTCGTGCAGCCTGTTGCCATGGCGACGCCGATCCTTCAATTTATTACAGCCATTTCCCGCTGCTGCTAAAATAACTCAAACTATTTTATTACTTAATAAAATAAAGCAAGAATAAGTCGAAATATGCATATAATGGGGTAAAGGTTTCTGGGTAAATTATATAAATAGCATCAAGTACTTTTAGCGGGAAAACTAGGCTCTAGTAACGCGCATGTTTTTCAGACGATCGATCGTGCTGTCAAACGTGGCTAAGGCGCGATGCTAAGGTCCTTACATTCAACCTCATTACCCAGATTTGTTATAGATTTAGTATAACATTTCCATATATTACCTAACATATTATTCAAACATATACGCTCCTTAATAACTGTGTTAAGTAATTAATTTGATTTAGCAAATATATTTCATACTAATCATTCATTTTATAATGTAAACGCTCCCGAAAGGTAAACTTGTAGAGACCATTTGGTAAGGGTAGGTTTTTCAGTTAGTAACTTAGCAGTTTATTGATTAAGTTTATTAAAGAAATATAAGCATATTATTATTTTTTCTGTTTGGATTCTTAAACAATCCTTTACCACAATTTCAGAAAAGTAGGTAGTCAATGGAAAAGTAGTTGAATTAAATCTATGGGGCGTAATTAGAGATGACCATCAATAATGCATAATCTAAATTAAATTGAAAAGTAAATCGTTGTTACTTACAGGTGCAGGTTGATTGACAATTAAAAATCCGAGCATACACAAAGCGTAAAATGCGAAAATCATTGCGGAGACCAGTAGCGCGATCTTGTACGGCATCGAGGATATTTCACATCATTTATTAAACAGAGCTAATGTGCGAAGTGCACACGTTGATTGCGGCAGAATTAAATTACATTTGACACACGCCATCTCCTAACGCCATCTGTTTCCCGCAAGGCAGCGAGCAACCGACTGAACCGCTTCGCGGGGTGGCCCGTCAAGAGATCCCCTGCCTCCCCTGCGGTGAATACTTGGGGGTGAGATTGAATATGTCTACGCATTTACGTCAATCGTCTAGATATGTATTTCGGCACATATTTTTGTGAAATTGCCGTTTACACCTGTAGTTTCATTTCGAGTTTGTATCAGCCCATATACGTCCCACTGCAGGGCACGGGCCTACTCTACAATCGACAGTACGATTGAGAGTGGTTAGGCCATATAGTCCACCACGCTGGCCTAGTGCGGGTTGGCGGACTTACATACCATAGAAATTCTTATAAACCGCTATGGTATGCAGGTTTCCTCACGATGTTTTCCTTCACCGTTTTCGAGTTTGTGATTGTTTTCATGTTATTAGTAAATCTAACATAATACTAATAATGATTAAATAGTACAGGAAATATGTACTAATTAAGGTTTTCAATCTAGAGAATAGAGTTATCGATTCTCACTGATCAGTGACGTATAAGTACCTTTTTTCTACAAGGTTTTATTCAGTGAATTACAACTGCAATGCGGAGCATATTTATCCAACATATACCTTAAAGACCATAATCTATATATATAAAAGAGAAAGGTGACTGACTGACTGACGTATCAACGCACAGCCGAAACTATTGGAGCTAGGAACGTGAAATTTTCCACAGGAGTTCCTATTGTGACGTAGGTGAGCACTAAGAAGGGATTTTTGGAAATTCAACCCCTAAGGGGGTGAAAAGGGTAAAAAACTGTTGTATGGAAAATCGAAACCGTTAGAGTTACAATTGTCAAACTTGGCACTTTAGTTAGTCATTTAAAAAGGAATTTAACTGTATACTTTGTTTCTTTAAAATTCTTCCTAAAGGGGTTAAAATAGGGGTTGAAGTGTTGCGAGACTAGAGCGATTTAATGACTATGTAATCAACGCACAGCCGAAATTACTGGAGCTAGAAACGTGAAATTTTACACAGGGATTCCTATTGTGGCATATGATAGTACTCAGGAATGATTTATGGATATTCAACCCCTAAAGAGGTGAAAATGGTAAAAAACGGTTGTATAAAAAATCGAGACCGTTAAAGCCATAGTTGTCAAACTTTGCCCTTTCGTAAATCGATCAAAAACAAACAGCTACATATTGAGTTTTTCTAAAATTAACCCTGAGGTGGTTAAAATAAGGGTTGAACTTTTGTAGAACCGAACTGTCGGATCAACGCACAGCCGAAACTACCGAAGCTATAAACTTGAAATTTTATACAGCGGTTCCTATTTTGACGTAGGGTAGCACTGATAAGGAATTTTAAGATATTCCTCCCCCAAGGGGGTGAAAAGGGAAAAAAAACAGTTGTATGGAAAATCGAAACCGTTAAAGCCACAGTTAGCAAATTTTGCACTTTTGTAAATCTAATGAAAACAAACATAGCTGTATACTTTATTTTTCTAAAATTAACCCTAAAGTGATAAGGGTTGAAATTTTGTAGAACCGAACTGTCACATCACCGTACAGCTGAAACTACTGAAGTCAGGAACTTGAAATTGTACACGGAGCTTCCTATCATAATGTAGAGCAGCATTAATGAAGGATTTACCGAAATTCAATCCCTAAAGGAGTGAAAAGGGTGAAATTGCGTTGTATGGAAAAACGAACCGTGAAAGGTATAGATTTCAGATTAATACTTATAAGTAAAATTGTGCGTAACTCTGGGATTATAAATTTAAGTGGGAGTAATTTATTATGTTTAATAGCATTTACTTATTATACCAATTGTAAGGTTTTGGATTTTTATGTTTTAAGTGGAGTTAAAGCGGAAAATCGTTGTTGATAAATAATAATACACAAATAAATAGTGACGTAATTCGGAGTTTTAGAATTTTCTCAGTTTTAGCGGAGAAATGAGAACGTAATATAAAATATATTGTAAATAAAGTTAATAATGCAGACGAAGTTGCGGGCAAAAGCTAGTCTATCATAAATTCCTAATGCATTTTAACGAACAAAAAAATGTATTTTATTTATAACTAGACTAGAATAAAAAATAGTTTTGAAGCTATTTGCGAATCATTTCAGAAGCCAATTTTCTTCGTGATTCTTGCGGGTTCGAATCTACATCAGTCACATGCCAAGGTATGACAACATTCGTATTCCGACTTAAGATAAGGTATAAACGAAACAATTTTTATCCGTGTAGTTTATGAAATGCAAACCAAACGCATCCCAATATAGAATATTGGGAAATGCCGATTCCTAGTGATGATCACCTATCAGATCCTGACCAAGAAATATCCACTCTATATCCGTGAAAAATTATACTAAATGCTTCGGACTTCTTACCAAACTTCCTTCGGAAGCTTGTGGGTAGGTAGATACTGCAAGTTATACAAACCAAATTAACTGTACCCATTATAAGTTCATCCAGTTTCTGATATCTCATACCATTAAAAAAAATCGCCCAATGTTGAGATAATTTTGATTGCAATAAGCTTCTATCGTGCCAACGCGAGGCTTAAGAAATAAGCCTACATTCTAACTTCACAAACATCTTTCCACCCTATGCTATCGGTTGTATTACAAAGATACATTTGCTGTTGATAAAACACTTATTTCATACTGGATGTCTACAAAATGTGCCTTGCGTAGGTATTGGCAGCAGCAAATATATTTTTGGCTTTGTAGCTAACATATAGTGATGGCAATAAATTGGCATCTTCGGGTCTAGTATACGGCCGTTTCAGGTCTGCTGGGGCCATACTTTCGACATAGGTCATAAAATGAGGGACATAAACGCAAATGAAGACAAATGGACAAGTGGAAAAAACGTTACGTTCTTATGGTCAGAAGTCAGACTGAAGAAATATATTTTTGTAAATTATTAAAAAGGGCTACAGGTGAAATCTATTTGGTATAACCTTGTGAAATAATAAATGGGGCTTGGCCGCATATTTTGTAAATAGAATTCTTAAGAATAACACAGAATTCAAGAGCAATAATTTATCAGATTCGATACATATGAAGGTTTGCAGTAAGAAATGAATCGGAAATATTATAACATTTGATTCATTCATTAGTATAGGTCTACCAGAATCTCATGGCATTTTGGGAAATTTGAATTTACGCATTGCAACACTGGGGTAATTGGATGAACATATTTTGATACTTTCAATAATTGTAATTATTTTTTATTTCAAATTGACATTATTTTATTAGTACAAATTTTTAAATAAATTACATAATGTTTTAAGTAAAAATATAAAGGTTATTTAAACATTATAATTACTTCAAAATTGTACTTTTAGATTAATAGCCAATTAAAATAGGCAAATAAGATTTTTTTCAGTTTTAAATTATAACATACATACGAGTCTTACCAGTATTTATAATATAGATGGAGCGCTGGTACTTTCAAAACGTAGATAAAAATAGTGGTACCGAGCCATCAGTTTCGTTTTAACTCTCTCTTCTTGTTAGTTCTCACTTAATCAAACAACTTTCAATTTCCAAATTGTAAGTAGTTTGATTATGAGTCGGTTTTATTTAAATAATTATTAGATTCGATAAATGTAATACAAAAGATGCAAGATTGTATAATAAAAACGTATAATTTTATTTCCAGTCTTCTTTATTTCATTAACACTTTAGTCAGAGCTTACTTCTAAATACTTTTCCTGTAAATCTTCTGATGAAGACGATGAAGATAAAGGAATAATAATAAACCGTTTCTTATCTAATATCTCTGGAAACTCCTGTAAATAGGTATTTAATGCATTACTGTTTAGTTTCAAAAATGATATCAATATACGATAAAACACATACACATATCTAACACTAACCAAAAAAAATGAAGTATCAAAACTATTCACTCCGACTTACTTGTTAAAACGACGTCGATTTTAAAATCGACGATTTTGTTTATATTTGACCAAATTATTCACGGATCTAGCGATAAACCTTGTAAACAATGTGTCGCACTTGTGATTGTAGAACTAATTTGTACCTTTTCGCTAAGAAAGGATAGAAATCTTAAAATATTCACATCGAATGACATAACTCAAGTTTTGAATCAGCTGTTCGTCGATGGTATTGCCACATAAAAATCAATGTTTTTTTTTTAAATTTTATGCCATGAGATTCTGGTAGACCTATAGTAGTGATTATAATAATTACCCAATTATTACAAAAATAAATATTTAAATAAATGAATAATTATAATCATATTGCAAAATACTAAAAATACTTGGAAACTTAATTAAGCTTGTAATTATAAATATGTTATTTTATATAAATAACAAAGAAAGTTGCATTATTTTTAATGGTTTTTACAAACTTCTGTAAATAAAATCCTAGTATTACGTACAATACAGAAATTATATTAAAATTTATGTAATTATAATGGAATCATAATCGATTTTATACGGTTACATCATAATCTATTAAACGTACTGCAGTTTTGTAATGTAGGTAGCAGCTTTAAAGACCAGCTGGTGACTTGTCATCTGTCATTCGTGGTTTGAAACGTATCTGTCATAATACGAAAGTTGGAAAAAATATTCCATTTTCTACAAGGAATATGATTTTATAAATTAATTATTGTGTGAATATAGATATAAAATATGCGCGGGGTGGTGCTTATACTTTTCGGGTTAGTGCTGAACGCAGCAGCGTGGGACGATGGCGATTTTGAAGTTTTCGATGTGGTCGAAGAAGTAAACCAAAATTTCTACGTACTTCTAGGAGTTACTCAGGTGAGAATTGTTTAAAATTGTCATTAATGTTGCAAAATTACTGATTTCATGTATGAAATTTATTAGATGACGTGTTTATATTTACAATCAATTCTGTGCTTACTTCTTATCTCTTGGCCGTGGCCCTTACAATATTTTTTAAAAAGCAAAGGAAATTTAGTTCGGTTTATATGTGCTAAAAAATATCAATTTCTATTGATCAAGACTATACACATCTTCTAAAAATTTCACTTTTACCACATTCAAATATGTTTTTGCATTTTACATAACCAAGCAAAGCAACAAGTGAGTATTTAAAAATATTTTACGTGTTGTAGGATGCTACTCCTGCAGAAATTAAGTCTGCTTTTAAAAAGCTAACACTGAAGTTGCACCCTGATAAGAATGATTCTCCGGATGCTGATGTGCAGTTCAGGAACTTGGTCTCTGTTCACAACATACTGAAAGATCCTGGGAAAAGAGAGAAGTATGAACATTATTTTAATATCAGTTTTTAATAAATACAGTATGTGTGACACAATCAATGTGTTAATAGAATTTTGCATAATATTATTATAATACTTAGAATTGTCAAGGCTTCAAGGAAATGAAACAATGTTAAAGGAAAACAAATGTTAAATTGCATAATGCCTTGTAAGCTGTTTAGCTTTTAAATATTGAATACTATAGAAAATCTTGTTATGCATTGATACCAAAATATGTTCCTTTTTTAGGTACAATGAGGTGCTTAAAAATGGTCTTCCTAACTGGCGCTCAGCAGTATACTATTACCGGCATGTCAGGAAAATGGGACTTGCTGAAGGGTCTCTTATTCTCTTTGTTATTATTACTTTTGGCCAGTATGCAGTTGGATGGGCTGCTTATGCCGAGAAGAGATATACAGCTGTAAGTTGAGTTTATTAGCATAATTTTACGAAGTTTAGTTAAAAGACAAAAAACACTATATAGGTGTTTATTAGAAAGTTACTATGAAGTGTAATATTCATCATATAATAAATTTTTGTTTTCAAACTTGTTTGGCAAATCAGCTTGATGGCTAATGTTGAATGAATGTGGTGTTCTAAATCATTATTGTCGTGGAGATATGATCAGTATTCCCATTATTATAATCTCAAATATATATTGCAATTTGTTGTTGTTGCTATGATAAGTATGGCACTTAATAAGTACTTAATTACACACTTAATAAATAATATATTTTGGTGGCTGGTGACATCATATGTATATCTAATCCAGCACTAAATAAATCAGTCATATATCACTAACGTGACCATACGTCCCGATTTAGGCGGGACAGTCCCGCTTTCAGGAAGTCTGTCCCGGTGTCCCCAGCAAGGCCTACATAGTCCCGCTTTTGCAAACAGACCAAACGATGATCAAAAAGTATTTCCCGTTCGAAATGCTTTATCGAACTATTACTGCAAACGGTTGGGTCAAATTATTCCAGCACTTTCGTAAAAAACAATCTTGATTTAAAAAACTTTTCCACAATCATTGAGTACGTTATGTGTCTGCTTGGAAGTCACGTCACTACTAGGGCGTATAAATCGTACCTAACTATTTTGTGTTTAGTGCTATGATTATTTTTTGTAATTTAATCTTCTTTATTAAAAACTTGTAAAACACCAAAAACGTTTTATTATTATTTAATTCCACAGATGTCCCGCTCTGGCACAAAAAATAAATGGTCACGTTATATATCACCCCTATAAATAAATAACTGAATGAAAATTATAAATTTCATCCAGCTGCATTTTAGTGTACTTAATATGATGCATTATACTATAATAACATATTTATTACACAGGAACAAATATTAAACAGCAGAGGAAAGAAGCATTCTAAAAAATCAGGCTTTGACGCAGGCCTAGCCGAAATATTGGAACAGTTGCCAAAACCAAGCATAAAAGACACGCTACCATTTCAAATACCCCGATGTATTTGGTGGTTGATAACCGCCATACCAAGGGCCATTATAGAAATGAGGAAAAGAATGAAGGAGAAGGAAGAAGAAGAAAAGAGACAGAAAAAGCGGTGAGTGAGAAGAAATATAACTTAAGTAGAATGTTTTGAATGTAGTAGGACTTTAAGTGATTTATTTACGAGTTTCGATAAGGAATTTATTTGGTACATAGTAAGTAGCACTAAAGCAATACGCTAATCCGTAGAAAACTGGTGGTAGGTCTCTCATATATGAGAGGCCATCTGGGTGGGTACCACCGCAGTGTGTACTTCTCCCGTCAAACAGCAGTGTAAACGCACTGTTGTGTTTCGGGTTGAAGGGCATTGTAGCCAGAGTAACTACTGGACATATTGAGACTTAACATCTTATGTCTCAGGATGGCGAGCGCAGTGGAATGCCAAGCATTTCTTTGTAATTCAAGGTGTTGTTTGGTTTTGCTACTGTTCATGGGCGGTCGTTTCGCTTACCGTCAGGCGAACGGCATGCTCGTCTCGCCATTCATAGAAATAAAAAAAAAAAAACGAAAATTTCGTGAATAACATTAAGTTTATGTATGTATTTTTGTAGTCCTTGCAAAAGGTTCTTTCATCTAAGGCAAGTATTCAATAAAATATTGTTAAGTAGTTAAATGTATCTTCTTTAAAGAATTCTACATGAGTTGCAAACTTACTGTCTCATTATTACTAAATTATGGATAATTTTATTGATAAATATTAATCCATTTGTTACAGAATTTACGATTAGATAATAAAATCGGTATTAATTATTATGTTTCATTTGATTATACAATAAAGCATTTCCAGTAATAAAAATGAGGCTAGGGTTTTTTGCTTGATAAGTAAATTATTCTGTAATACATACCATTAGAAAAACATATATGTTAATTTGTGTTAGTATTTTGTTAAAAATTGTATGAAGGTAACGAATGAGTTGATTCAACAGTTAGTTCAATTAATTATACTATTCACTGATGAAATATTTTAGAAAACTAAACATACGTCAAAGATTCTTTGGTCCTTTAAGGAATCTTTGAGGACGTAAACTCTATTAACCCAAACTAGGCCGTTGGGTTTCTTGTCTTTGACTACTTTCCTTAACTTTTCTTATGACAATAGTTCACTGTCGACCACCAAGCGCAATAATTAAAAGTCAACTTACCCAAACTAGGCTGTTTGGTTTCTTGCCTTTGAGTTCCCTGACTCTTCTAATGGATATTCCATTGTCGACCACCAACCAAAATAACTAAAAGCCCAGTACCCCTCCAGCGAGGAGGAGGAGCGTCAGCGTGCGGAGCGCGAGGCGGCGGCGGCGGAGGCGCGAGCGAGCGGGGTGCGCAAGCGCCGCGGCTGGGTGCCGCCCGCGCGGGACCACTGCCTGCTCGACCCGGCTGATGAACCCACTACCACTGAGCAGCAGGCTGCGCCGGTATGTACTCTACTTTACTTACCATCGTTAACAGGTAGTTGATTGATATGCCCCTGGGGGGTTACTCTTTGATCCGAAAGGAAATATGAGTGTCCGACCGTTGTAAATACGTAAAACTGTATGAATGTTAGTTTACACATTTTTCTGATAATCATTACAAAACATAAATTAGCAAGGTGTTTCGATTTTTCTGATGAGAAGTATACATATAGTATATTTGTATTCCGCGAGCCCTCAACCACGGCTGCCGCGGGTGCAAACCGCGTCGTGTGAATCCTCTCAATAACGTATAACGTACTTCAGATGTCGAACATTCAAACTTCGTTTCGGATCATACGTCCAGTGGAGGGCAGCAGGCTAATCCGCTGACTATTGTAACTTCACTATAGTTTGTACATAGTAGATTAATAAACAGGCCAATAGTCTTGATAACGAATTTCAGCCTGATTTAGTGGATGGTTTAACCATGTGAACTAATACAAAGATAAGGTGGAAAAGGAAGAATGCATATATGCCAACTTGCGCTGATTTTCACAATGTAAAAGATTTTGTACAATATTTCTTCCTTTTCAAAGTAAAATGTTAATTTGCCTGCAAATGCATTTAATATATTAACTGTAACTGCTGGCAAACATCTGTTCCTCGTTTTTAAATAATTGTAGGCTACAAACATTTCAAGATCGTGACTTCTGGTATTTATTTAAGTATATTGTGTTACTAAACAATATATTTGTATTTTATTAAACAATGCGTTGTATTGTTGTAATGTAAAGTATATACATACATGTGGTCGGCATGGCGTAAACATTTTTATGGCATTATGTCTGTAAACACCCTGTACATACGAGGCTAAAAGATTACATACGCTTTTGTAAAGAATTTAAGAATTCTTAGGCAAACGAGGAAAGTAAAAAAAAAAAAACAGTTAGAATTGCTAAGCGAGTTTCTTGAGCCGTCTTTTGTTGAATCTAGTTTTCCACTCAAGCGTAGATTAACGGGGCTGAGCAGAGATTTGTAAAAATCGGCAATCATATTCAACATATAAGTTAATTTCCGATCGGCAATTTGGTTTTAGAAAAGGCAAATCAACCGAGGACGCAATCGCTTTGTTAACGAATTTGGTATCTTCCTATGTGGAAAATGGTGAACGCGTTTTGGCTATATTCATTGACTTAGCGAAGGCCTTTGATACTGTTTCCACCACATTGCTACTAAAAAAATTGGAATCCGCGGGAATCAGAGGAGTCGCTCATAAATGGTTCCAAAGTTACCTAACAAACCGCACCCAATACATTAAAGTAGGCGATCACAAGAGTGGGACACTCCCTATTACCTTCGGTGTACCACAAGGCAGTATTCTAGGCCCATCTCTTTTTACACTGTATATCAATGACATTCTTAATCTGCCTGTCCCAAATTCACACATCATGTCCTATGCTGATGATACCGCTATTGTATTCCATGACAAAACATGGACGCAAGCGTATAACCAGGCAGAGACTGGCCTTCGGACTGTCTTAACCAGTCTAAACCTAAACTTATTAACTGTAAACGCCAAAAAAACCAAGTGCATAACATTCTTTAAAACACAAGCGTCTAGACCGCCTAATGATTTAACCATCAAACTCCATAGTTGTAACCCTAGTCCAAACGATATTCAAAATAAAATCTGTTCATGTCCTCTTATTGACCAAACGTCCTCTCATGTCCACTTAGGTATTGCACTTGACCAAACCCTGTCGTATAAAACATACATCCACAATTTATCTGGCAGAGTCAGAAAGCTGATATACATTATGAAGAAACTGCGAGACTGTACACCACATGTAACCCTCAAAACAGTATTCCACGCCATCTGTCAATCTATCTTGCAGTACGGAATTTCCATATGGGGTAGCGCCAGCAAAACCATTTTCTTGGAAATAGAAAGAGCACAAAGAGCAGTTATTAAAGTGATCCTAAAAAAACCTATCCTCTGCTCTACTGACGTCCTTTATAAAGAGTTTCCTGTCCTTCGAGTAAGACATCTATTTATACTAAAAGCAGTCCTTAACGTACATAAAAATATAAAGTTCAGACCCGACTATCACTCTTTACTTTCAAAGCGTTTGTTTTCAATTCCCCTTCCTCGCATCAACTCGCGGATGACCAGACATAGCTCAAATTATTCACATCTTCATATATACAACGTTGTCAGCAAATACTGTAATGTAAAGTGTGCCTCAAAATACTCTTGCCAAAAATTAGTTAAAAAATGGCTCAACACTATTAATTACGAGGAGACCGAAAACCTTTTCTTTACCTAACCCCCACGCAATGTACTTAACATTCTACACACACACTCACACACATACACACTCACACACACACTCACACATACACACAAACACACAAACGCTACATCACAATAACTGCAAAACAATTCTAGATTTTATGTAATAAACGCTAGTCCAACTCAGGCACCCAAAATACAAGCATTGTGCTTAGTTTGGGGCCACAGAGTGTTAAATTAGTTATAGTGCTAAGTTACATTGTAAATTGTTCTGATTAGCTATTAAGGCAAAATTTTGTAACGCAGTTTAAAATAAATTTTATTATTATATTATTATTATATATTTTACTGTAGGTGTTTATCTTTGTGCTTGAACGCCTTCTACTCATGTCCATTGCGCTATAGTTCCCTTAGATAGAAAAGCCTAACACGTGCCTAAGAGTGGACTATCATGTGTGAGAAGCCGCCTGAGTAGGTAGCACAATGCTTATTTCTCCCGTCACAGCAGTTTAAATGCAAAGTTCTGCTTCGGTCTCAGACTTCGAGCGCAGTGGAATGCCAGGCTCTGCTTTGTAATTCAAGGTGTTTGATTTTGCTACTGTCCATTAGCGGTCTTATCGATTACCATCAGGCGAATGGCATGCATCTCTTTATTCCTCGCAATAATAATAATGTATATCTTTTATACAATTCTATTTAAATATTTGTTTGCATCAGGCCCCGCAAGTAATATCAGGAGGTCTATGGACCGACGACGATCTGTTGGAGCTAGTCCGGCTGGTGAACAAGTACCCCGGCGGCAGCGCGGACCGCTGGGAGCGCATCGCGGCCGCCATGTGCCGGCCCGTGGCCGAGGTCGCGCACATGGCCGCCAAGCTCAAGGACAACTGCTACAAGATACCGCAGGAGGCTGAGGAACCAGTTATCGTTGAACCACCTAAGAAGGTAGGGAAATACAAAATTGTTTTTCTTTATCCTAAGTTTACTACTAAAGGTGTATTTTGTGTTTGTAATTGTTGCATTTAAATTATTACATATTTGACAGCCTACGTGGCGCAGTTAGACGCCGACTGTTAAACGAGAGGCCGCGGGTTGTTGTGTAGCCCACAAATATTTCTTCCGGGTCTGGGTGTTAGTGAGACCGAAAAGTCTCTCGTAGTTACTGATACCCACGACACAAGACTCGATCTTAGTGTGGGGTCAGGACTATGTATGTGACTGTTGGGTGTTATATATTTTACTTACTTATATATGAAAGTTAGTGTAAACAATTGTTGGTAACCAAGTAAATAAATAAAATAAAATTTATCTACACTAATATTAAAAATAGGAAAGATTTCATTGTTTGCATTTAATAGACTCTAAAACTAGACCGATTTGAAAAATTATTTTCCCATTAAAATCCTACGTTCTCCCTAATGAGCATAGGCTATAGAATATTTTCAAAAAAGTGTATATGTACTCGGGCGGAGCCAAGCGTGCCGCTAGTGGTATAAGATAACTCATATTAGGACAATATTACAATTTTTACAATGTGAAATAAGAAAAGTAATATCGAATAATTGACAATTTAGTACTCCACACATAACAATGTTTGTCGTCTACGTCGCACATGAAAATAAATAGAAATACAAATGGCGGTCTCGTCCAGACAACTATGGGAGATTTGCGCCCATAGATATAAACTGATGTCTAAAAAACATACATAATTAGTATTTGATGACAAGCTTTTTTTATTAGGTGGCAGTATGCTAAAACTCGGAGCCCCTTACAATTAAAAATTATCAAAATGTTATTTCCATTATTCTTCATTACTTCCTGAGAAGTTAATTTAGCTCTTCACCGCTAGATGTTGCTAGTTTCATACCTTCCGGTTAAAAATTTTCCCCACTTGGCGGTAGGGACACAATTTCTCGATCAGAACGCAAGGCGCTGTCTTCAACTCATTTGTGGTTAGTCTTTCAAACTGTGCGCATCTCTGAGTACTAGAGTAGCAGTTTTAATAATATTTTCAAAAGTAAAATGGAAAATATCTACAAGATTTTTTTTAAAAGTGTTTGTGATTTTTTTATTCGTTTCCATCTTTTTTGGGTGTTCAGTGATGTTGATTCGGGATAGATTTCGTCGAAAATAGGAGCAATGACGTCGTGTTTTCTCAATCTTCACCACGTGTTAAAAAGCGCCGTTGAGACTACAATTTGAAAATGTTTGACGTTTACCCAGCAATTGGTGAGTCAAATTTAGAATTGTGCTGTTTTCGCCTTTATTTAGGCGACCCATTGTTCTCTAGGGCCGCTTCTACTACGAGTATGACTACCCCTAGCTGCCATGCATAGGTCATTTTCCATCCGATTTTTTTGAGATAGACACAATATCCCGTTGTACTCCTCTTTGGAATTAGTTTGACGAAAAGAAGTCATTTGAAGGACTCGGTCCTTCCGATTGTGTCAAGTTGGTGTTTCGTTGCGCTGTCTGAATCCTTGTAAGCTCAGATTATGATGAAGATATAGTTTGTGATGAGAGAAATCATTTATTTGTCCAAAATAAGTTGTATTTGAAATATGAGCGTATATGAACCACACATGTGGTTCCGCTGCGGGCATTTGGATCTCAGAGCAGGTGCTTCGCCTCTTAGGGTCGTGATCGTCACTGTCTGGAGAAGAAGACTTAATCTTGCTCTGTCAATACGTGTCAACTGGTTCTCGCTGTCTGCAGCTGGTGCAACGCCATTTAGGGATTCAAATTTTTCTACATCATCCCCAAGGAAAATGTTCATTTCTTTTTATCAGTTCAATAATGAGCATAAGAACGCACCGCGTTGTATTTTCTGTATAATGGAGGAGTTAATTCCGGTAAATTGGCCACTAGTCCGAAGTTATGTGGATGCATCGTAGTGTATCCAGCGATACTAATGACCGTTTTATTTATCTACTCTTTGCACTGTTAAATAGTACAGGTGGACTTAATGTTGAAGGGCATTTTCGCCCGATCAATCGTAAGGTACGGAAATAGATAAAAAGAAAAAAAGATCTAGTTGTAGTTGTTATCTTGTTGATGCCTTTTAGCCATCGTCTTGTGATATACAGGGAATATGGACGAATTCTCGCTACACCAACAATTTAAAATACTTATTTTTCGACTATTATTCCAACATGGTAGTTGAGTCAGCATATTTCGCTCACTTAGCCCAATTTATGGCGTCATCATCAAAACCATTAGATGCCATCACGTCTCTTAAGTGTTTTAATTATAAAATTGTACAATATTACTACAGGTGAAGACGAGAAAAACGGAAGAGATAACTCCGGCGGGCGTGTGGTCTCAGAGCCAGCAGAAGGCGCTGGAGAACGCGCTGGCCAAGTACCCCAAGGGCGGCGCCGGCGACCGCTGGCAGAAGATTGCCAATTCAGTTCCCGGGAAGACTAAGGTAACTTTTAAAATTTTAAATTTAATTTACTGTTTAGTTTGATACGTTTTTAGGGTTTCGTAGAGAAAAGCCGTAACTGAAATCGTGTTAGTATAAAATGCTACTTATGAAATTTTCTAGTCTTCTTCCTCGTTCGAGTCAATAGCTCAATGATATTAAATGTCTTCACTCTCCCGGTCCAATAGGCCACTACTCACGTAGGTGTCTGTAGCCTCGGTGATGTCTCTTGTCCAAGTGGTAGGGCACAGTGGGCACCTAATGCTTTCTAATTTCTTAATATTACGACAAATTTGAAATTAATATATCGCTAATACCTCAGTCCGCCCCGTGACCACTAAAGTTAAGTAAAGGCATGGACATGTCGGAAAGTTGAATGTACCAAATTGGCGAAAAAATTCGTAAATAATAGTTGTATTTGATCTTTTGATAACCCTAGTGACAATGCTTTGGTAGTCTGGTGCCTATTGCTACGTAAGACAAACTCACTTTGCACCAATATTTTTGTTACGAAAAAAGCTATATGTATTATCCAGGTGTGGGACTTATACCCAACATAGCTATAGCCCCGCTCCCCAACACGTGTCGAGATAGGCAAGTTGATCAAACTGTTTTTTTTTTCCGTAGAACCGGCGAACGATCAGACATTTCACCTAATGGTAAGGAATCACTGCCACCCATGAACATCGACACCACTTGGATCATAGCCGTATTGCAGGATCGGGAAGGAAAATCATGGGAAGAGGGAATGGGTATTGGGCATCCGGTAATCTCACTCATAGAACGAAACGCGCGAAAAAATCTGTCGCTTCATGTCGATTTCTTTTGAGATAGTGGTACCGGTCGAAGCCTGCCCATTCGATGAGTCAAGAGCTTGTGACAGACAACAGTGAGGCTCTGCCAATTTTTAAAATGACACGGGTGACACCTCTGCCTACTCCTTCGGGGATATAGGCGTGAGATTATGTACATAATATGCACTAAAATAACTAACTATTTCATTTGAATTATTTCAGTATTAGGATTTTATACAATTCCATCAGTAACTAGGGCAGAAATGAAAGCGAGACTAATTCTACTCGGTTGATCGGTTTGTTGCTCTGCGATTACATCATTTATTGTAAACCTACCACAATGATTCGCCTCATTACATGTAAAATAAAATTCATGTTTTACTTTGCAGTATTTTTCGTACTCAACTCAAGTAATATTTATATGCAATGACATTTGTCCAATAGTGGTCATATACAGATTTATGTAAATAAAGGTTTTGCTTCTTATTTATTTAATTTATTTATTACAAAGTTAAAAAAAGTGTCGAGGTATTTAAAACTCAAAATTAAGCTCTTTCGATATTATAACTTATCTATCTTTGTGTTGGAATTTTTAATTGAAATCCATTTACGGATTCCAAGCATTTGTTAGTGATAAATATAGAACTTAAAGTGGCATATTTGCCTACAAGGAATTTAGTTGGAATTAATAAATTTTCAATGATTGCAGGAGGAATGCATGCAGAGGTGTAAATATCTGTCCGACATGGTGAAAAAACAGAAGCAGAAAGAAGAAGAAGAACAACAGAAGGAATCTGAGAAACAACAAAGCGACAACGACGGAGAAAGCATCGAGAACGGAGAGTCCTAACTAAATGTTCAGAGCATTAAGACAAACGAATTTAAACTTGACCTAATTGTTCGTAATAAACCTTTGCAATGTATATTTAAGAATCAGACACAAATCTAAATAGATGGCCTAAGGTCCTTAACACTATAAAAGGAGTGTACGTTTTTTTGCTATCTTCTGGGGCATATGATAGCCCCATTGAGGCATTATACTAGAGCGGACATTGGGAACAAAATCTCTGCGCATTGTTGGTGCCAGAATCCTGTGAAACGAGACCGAAGATGATGTTACTGCGTAGGAGTGACAGAGATAGAAATATGAGTGGTACGGTACCATTAATATTTGTTACATTTTGTTTGCAGTCTCTAGTATAATATCTGAATGCTCCCCTATCACATCGTGAGATGGAAAACGCGAAGCGAAACGTGGGTGTTCTGGTAGCATATCTGCTTACCCCATCTGGGAAAAATTCTAGTTTATGCTTTTACTATTACATCACAATGCTTTAATTACGAAATTGTTTGCACAAAAACGTATAAAAGTAACTATGTTTTCAGAAAACCTGGTATATAAATGAAATAATAATAAAATAATAAAAATGTATAAGATAGGCGGAGGGCGAGTAAATATCGGTTGAATTAATCAAATTAAGCTTCGTTTGGACACGTAAAGCATATATCCTTGTGCCATCTAATTATATTAGTCTGTGTTAAGAACTATTGCATTTTTTGACAGTATGTTGTTTTGATACTTTTTGCCATGCTTTCCTGTGTCTTGCAGATTTTTTTATAATAGTAACTGATATAATACACGAACCATTAAAGTCCAATAGAATGTGAACTATATTTATTATGTCCGAAAGTGAGAAGTTTTAAGAAATAATTGAAATATCTGCCCTAAAAATGTTATTAGGTTTTTTTCTATTAAAGTATCTATCACGTTAGCCTATTCAAAGTTCAGATTTAAGAAACCTTAAAATTCTGTGAAGCCTGGTGATGCAATGTTTAACTTTTTCAGGGATTTCGGGAATTTTTAAAATATTTTTTTTATGTAAATGTAACTTTCTAAAGGTATTTATTTAAAGGACCGATAGCTAAGTAATATATGGCGTAATATGAATGACCTATCACAACATTTTTAAAAGATTTAAAGAATATATGATTTTTTTAATAATCAGATCTTGATGACACTTCCACTTATACTACCTCTTCCTATGTTACGTAAATCAATTCATTTTTATCATCATACTTATCCATCAATTTTACTTTATACTTCAATTTAACTTGAGTTTCTTGGTGTATGACAGCACTATAAGAAGTCAAGTGGAATATTTATACCTGTAAATGTATTTTTATTACGATACGTAAGTTGGTCTAAATTCGGTAATTTTGTACAGATTACTTCTAGAAAATATTTTAAAAATCTTTTTAGTATCACTTTTACTAAATATTTCAGTGAAATGGTGCTAATTAAAAGCACTAGACGCATTAATATGGTATTTTTTATTTATAATGCAAGTCAAAATAATTAGAATATAAATATCTATAATGTATTTATCAAATCTTGTAAATTTTTGCATCTTTCCACCCATATACATAAATGTTTATTTCTTTTCAAATAACAATATTTCACTCGTTTTAAGGATTGTTTTGTGTCCATTTATGTTAAATTATGGTTGTTTTTGTTCTATTTAAAAGATCCTCTCTGTTATACGTTTTAAAAACGTTTTTTCAATTTTTAAATGTGCAAGTTAATGTGTATATTTTTTACACTAGGATGAATTATCGTTTTAATATTTATATGTACATGTTTTCCAAATTTTCTTTGTTCTGTAAAACATAATGACGTTCCTCGATTATTGTCTATATTACGGATGGTGTTGGGTGTTATAAATATCGCGGACTATCTGTACAGGTGTAGAATTAAACTGGGCACCTTTTTGGACAACCTTTTTTAACCAATGTTCTTTTTTTCCAGGTTTCGTATGACTGCGTGTGGTACGGGCATCGGGCCGAGTTGGCGGGTCGCTTGGTGTTGTGGTGTATGTATTGTTTATAGTATGGAATGTATCACACATATCGTCGTCACTCGGCGTGATGGCAGTGAGACAGATTTGTGTGACATATTCCAAACTAACCAGTACACTTACAACTCCAAACGTCCCGTCAACGTCGCGGCACCGTCGTGTCCCACCCGCTGTCTAGCGAAACCATTAAATGTGAATTAAATGGGAATGTGTTCTCACGCAAAGAAAGTCTCTCGTTTGGTAAATCACAATTCAACAGGAAATTAAAAATGCATTTAAATGAATGCTGTAAGATTTATTTACAAAAAATATATAAATGTGATCTGCACATTGTTTTATTCCTTACCCTACATATTTTACACAGCTTTGAGTATTATTTACTTTGACTTTGGAATTACATTATTAAACTAGCTGAGAAAATCGTGTCTACACACGAGTTCTGTGCATTTAAAGCCGTGGCTTCTCTTCGTCGACTCCGAAGCGGCTGAAGATGGAGGGGATGGCGTACTCATCATCCTCTTTGTCTGGAACCGGTTGTACTGGCCTCTCCGGTGTCTTCGTGCCGGAGTAGCCTGGTAAACAAAGCACCATTTTAGTATTCTTGAAGTTTACACACTACGAATATTTACGAATTATGGCAAGATGGATTTTTTTATTCCAACGAATGGCGAGACAAGCATGTCGTTCGGCTGATGGTAAGCGATACGACCGATCATAAACAGTAGCAAAACCAAACAACATCTTGCATTATAAAGCAATGCTTGCTGTTCTACTGCCCTCGCCATTTTGAGACATAAGATGTCAAGTCTCTACATGGGCCCTACTATATTCATCCGAAACGAAGTTCGAAACTTCGGACGCTCGAAGTTTTTTTATACGATACGAATGTATTTACTCTGTAAAAGTTCGAATTTGTATAACGTACATTGTAACCATAAGTCTATGGTTACGACCATAAGTCAATAACATTCGTATCGTATATAAACTTCGATCATCCGAAGTTTCGATTTTCGTTTCGGATGAATATAGTAGGGCTCCATATCCAGTAGTACCCTGGCTACAATGTCTTTCAAACCGAAACACAACGGTGCATTTATACTATTGTTTGTCAGGACATTGCGGTGGTGCCTACCCAGGCGGCCTCTCACATATGAGAGACCTACCACCAGTAAAGCAGCTTGTTTTGGCTGTCATGCTAAAGTCGCGTATCGACATCGCGAAGCCGCTCGCGAGTGTGCTCGGTTGAGCTGTATGTAGAGAGGCGATGTTCAGAATGGCTCGTGAGGCAAACTTGTCTTCACACCGTGAGGTTGGCTCGCGAATCATGCCTCGCGAGCCAGCCTCGTAATGTGCGATACACGGCTTTAAAATAACTAACAGTACAATTGTACCGCTCAACACTAGCCCGTCGAAGGGACTACTGGTGGTAGGTTTCTCATATGTGAGAGGCCACCTGGGTAGGTGCCACCGCAATGTTTATTCCTCCTGCCAAATAATGTAAATACACTGTTGTTTGGTTAGAACATTGTAGCCAGATTAACTACCGGACATCTAGAGACAACATCTTATCTCAGGATGGCGAGCGCAGGAATGTCAAGCATTGCTTTGTAATTCATGGTGTTTTGTTTTGCTACTGTCCAAGAGCGGTCATCGCTTACCATCAGGCGAACGGCATGCTCTTGCCATTAATTGCAATAAAAAAAAGTGTTTTACTTCAACACCTGTTTCCACCTCTCAGGCTTAGAGTGTCCTGCTAGTCTCACCGTTCTAAGAAAAAAGGGCCTTTCCACTCACCAGTCTTAGTCCCGTGCCACTTAGAGACGGTAGATCCGCATGCAGCGCAGTTGCACTTGGTGGGCGAGGCCACGCGGTGCGCCTGCGTGGAGCCGTCCTCGCACTGCAGGTCTACCAGCAGCGGCTTGAACTGCTCCGCCTGGCAACACTCGCACTGCGTGTCGTGACGACCCGTCTCTGCCAAGTATATACAGTTGAAATAGTTTCTATAATTCATAACTACAAAGTACTAGTTATCCGGGATTAATATATATTTAAAGTACATATTCAAATCTCGACTTAGTATTGCTGTTCTGTGAGAGATTAAATATAGCGTAAAAGCGAACTATGGCATGTGATGGGATGAACCACAGTAATAAATAATTGTTATTCATTTTTTAACATCTAGAGTACGTTTTATGTAATAGGAATAATAACAGGCAATACTGGCGATAGCCGCACACATGTTGCGACCGAAAACCAATGTATGCGTGTGTATGAGCGTGACAAGTAAAACACCATTCACACGGGGAGAGTTTCTTGTGGCGAGAATCGTATGCTATTATCATATATGAGTAGCTTAACCACTATAGATTATTGCGTTCTGACCCATGGTTCTGACAAATATTTGATGAAACATTTTGATATCCTCACAATAGTATCTTTGAGGAAACAATCTCCCCGTGAAATGGATTTTAACGGATTGAGAGTAACAGTGACTCACGGTTGTTAAAGAGTGTGCCAGAGTCGCAGCTGCCCCTGCACTCTGCGAAGCCCTGCACGGGGAACTTGTTGACGCACAAGCCGTGCTCGCCCATGTGCACGCGGAACAGACCCACCGTCTTCGACTTGCCGATAGGCTCAGCCACGCATTTACCTGTTGACAATGTGTTTATTTGAACTACACTTATATACATTAATATGAAATATGTGATGTTAGAATCACGGTAAATTAATACTGCAAAGGTTTTTGGATAAGGTGGGATTGTTACATTTTCAATCAGGTAGGCAAAACTGCCATTCTTATACCAGTAACTAATCTAATTTATTGCCGTTACAATATGTAGGAGAGGAAAATTTGTGTTTTCATGGCTGGGACAATTTTTATTTCCAGTTAAGTCGTGGGTTTTTCAAATCAAATATTTTGTAAGCGATTAAAATATCTCAAATTCACACGAAAATCTATCTAAATCATAATTTTGATGATGTTATGGAATCCTACATTATTCATAAAATAGCCGACCAAAATCCAAAGTATATTATATAAGTAGTGTATGTAGCAAAGTGGTGGTCAATAGTCTCTGCCAACACCTATGGGATATAGGCGTGTCGATTATGTACATACTTAATAATGTATATAATATGTATGTATGCATGCATGCATGTCTGTATGTATGCATATATGTATGTATGTAGTACTCACTGAGCGCCTGCGGTTTCTCCCGGCACACCTGGCAGCAGTTCTCCTTCACGATGTCCTCGGGCTGGCAGTGCGACACGTCGGGGCACAGGTCCGTCGCAGACGAGATGTACACCTCCTCGCCCACTTGGTTGCACATGAACGTTGTGCAGTTGTCCTCAGAGGTCCACGTCGATCCTGAATCACAAATAAATTATAAATAATTTGTTATCTATATGCTGGTAGTGTTATGTAAAAATGATTGAATATATTTTCTTTACAAAAATGAGGCATACCCTGATAGTGGTGATTTTTGGTTATCCGAGATTGTTGTGGTTACTCTGAGTATACAGCATAAATGGGCCAGGTATACAAATTAAGTTATTTTAGTTTATATTGAATCAGCCCGTATACGTTCCACTGCAGGAAACGGATCACCTTAAAGATCATGACTACGATAGAGAATGGTAAGG
This sequence comes from Hyles lineata, assembly GCA_030180105.1. Lineage (NCBI taxonomy): Eukaryota > Metazoa > Arthropoda > Insecta > Lepidoptera > Sphingidae > Hyles > Hyles lineata. Next base: position 2,441,339 of record JARJEE010000006.1, on the reverse strand, counting down.
GCATATAGACCACCACGTATTTCGCGTGAACGCTTAGTAATACTAAGCGGGAGGTGACACTCAAAATTTTCTTTTTTTTGGTAAACCGCAAAGAAATCCCCCTTTATGGCTAAAGTTGTTTACTTTAATACTAATATTAATAATGATATTTTGAATGAGTGCACCGTAGTGGCGAAGGGTGACTTTTCAAATCGAAAGCCGAAAACTTAACTTTGTTTTTTAAAATTGCAATGAAATTCATGTGATGAAAATGAGCCGTCACTGTGTATTGAATAACCACGCAAAAATAGTCTCAGTCGTCTGTATAATACACGCTAATTACAAAAGCCGTTGGGAACCGGCATGTATGGAGGCTTCGCCATACACCACCGTTTAAACACTGACCTGATACGTTCTTGCACGGATCTGACGAGGGCTAGGTGTGACCCTCCTATAGTGTTGAGTAGGAAATACAAGATGCAGTACATTTGTCCCGTACATGACGTCAAAATGTAAGAGCGGCTCAACTTTTTAAAATGCACTACTTCATATTCGGTGTCCCGGTACTCGTTACTCTACGTAATTAACTATAGGAGTGAGCGAGAGGGAGTGACGCACATGCTAACAATACTATCTTACGTATTGGCAAGCGTCAGTACGCCTCACTTCGATTGAAGTGGGACATTGTACTGGCTTAGTACAAAAAAGAGGCTACTCTTACAAACTCTTTTTCAAGTCATGTCCTACTCAACACTACCCTGTACAACTGACCTGGTGTCTCCAGCCTGTCGGGCAGCACGCATGCGCTCTGCACGCAGCGCCCGCAGCACACTCCCTCGGGAGGCTCGCGGTAGGTCCAGCCCGGCCGGCACGCGCGCTCGCACGCCTGCACGCTCTCCGAGTGGGCCAGCACGCCGCGGCCGTCGCGCACGCACGACACGTTCTTGCACGGGTCTGACGAGGGCCACGTCTGACCCTCCTGCATAACAAAGATGAAGTTATTGTCATCATCTTTACCAATAGGTATATAAGATATATTTCCACAATAGCGTATATCGTCTGTCCTTACGAGAGGACAAACAAAACTACACATGTCGGTTTTTGAGCTCCATTGTATTGACCCAATAGCATCAGCCATCGTCATCTTTACCAATAGGTATATTTCCACAATAATTTGTATGTACCAGACTCCTTAACTCTACAAAGTAAGTCCTTGCGAGACGACAAGTAAAATACACATGGCGGTATTTGACTTCCATTGTATTGACCCAGTTGCATCAGTCACCAGATCTCTACGCTATATATGGTTCCACTTTATTTTTGTAACCTACCGCATTCGATCTGTAGATTGTTATATTAAAAGCGGACAAATCGGTAGATAACACAATTTTTCCAGCTTTTTCCAAACCTGACATGCAAAATATCTACCCAAAACCCACACGGGACTCAATTACGGTTTTTCAACCATCGTATACAGTTTAATACAAATAGCCCATCACTACTAAAACTCCTGCTAATGGTACATACCTGATAGATCTTGTTGCCGACGCGACATGCCACTGGTTCTTCAGTAGGACAGCATTTGCCAGGAACCTTCTCTTCTTTGAGGACAAACTGTTTCCTCACAGCTTCAGAGACTTCGGGACACGTCTCGTCCGAACTTTGCACTTGAATCTATTGATCAGAATATGCAATTTAAAAAATATGTTAAAACTGTAATACATTGTTTAACCGTTTACGGTATTCAGCTAGAAAAATATATACGACGGGATAAAACTAAAAAAGACTGTTGTGTTATTTTTTATAGATTATTATCACAAACCCGACACGTTTTTATTAACGGACAAAAAATGTATCTGACTATCTCCGACAACTTGTCGCTTCGAAATCTGAACACTGAATGGTCGGTTTGGAGGCGTTCACTATTGCAAACTGTCATGCTCCCACCCTTTTCAACACTTCCTTGAAAATGTGGGTAGATTACGCCACAGTTGGTTCGTGAAATTGAGTCACAAGGGGGTTTATGTAGTTTAATTATAGAACTACCCGTAAATTGTTTAGGGTTAATAAATAATTGTTTAACTTTTACTTTATTACGCATTTTGAATGTACATATGATAACTCTGACATATAAAATCAGTTACAAAAATACGAGATCGTTATATGTGTATGTAAATTGACGCATAATTCAGCTTTCATAGCTGTTATACCTACGACGTAACGATATAAGCTCAAACTTCAATTGTTTTTCAATTTTACGCAAAATTTGTTTTGTGTTTGTTTTATATAGTAATCTATACTAATATTATAAAAAGGAAAGATTTGGTTTCTTGAATTAAATAGGCTCTGAAATTACTGGACCGATCGGAAAACATCTTTCACCATTAGATTCGTACATGATCTCCGGTGAACATAGGCTATAGAATATTTCCAAAAAGTGTATCTGCCAGGGCGGGGTCGGGCCGGGCCGCTAGGCACTAAATAAAGCTTAAGGGTTCATTTAAAGAGGGAGGCTATGTAACAAAACGGTATGATTTCTAGGAGCCGAGCATTTTTGAAAATTGTTGCAAACTTGAAACTGTTGACGTTCAAAAGTAATATAAATTATACAGAATACATTTATTAAGTGGACATGTGTGTGAGTAGATCCGAAACTATTAGGAATAGCAAAAAATACATAAAATAATCGTGAGCCCGATTATGATGAAAATTATTTTTTCAATTTTAAAATTCCTAGCGAGGAATCGAACCCGATGGTTTCACAAAATACATATGCTGTATTTCCACACAGAATCCTATAATATTGCTAATAAGTATCCAATTTTGGAAAGTAATGACATATGGGAAACGAAGGGAAAGGGGAAACTTTAGGCAAAATACTATTTCGGATTTGGCAGTTCTAGTCCATTTGCAAAATCCTTACTAATATAATAATACTATGATTGCGAAAGTTTGTAAGTATGGAGGTTGTTACTCTTTAAGGCAAAACGGCCCGACCAATTTTGATGAGTATAAAGGTGACTAATACCCTGCATAATATATAGGATCCTTTTTATCCCAAAAAAGGTAGCTTTTACGAGGGGTGAGTATGGAATTTAAATGTACATATTTGCTTTTCAAACTCAAATGGATGGCACGAGACAAGATAGACAGGATTGCATGTCATGGGACATGTCATGCGTCACGGGACAGAGTGGGATATAACGCGACGGGATATGATAAGCAATATAGTCAACGGCCACATTGTCATCAACAACATTGTTCTTGATGTCGACTATCTGCACCCAGGCAAAGCCTGGTTCAACCGCTAGTCCAAAAGCTGTTATAGTAAGAGGTATATACTCACGGTGCCGTTAACATCGACGCATGTGTAGTTGGTGCAGAAGTCGCTGGAGCGCCACACGTCGCCCACGGGCCGCTCGCGTCCCTCCACCACGCACGACACCGCCTTGCAGCGCCCACAACACTCGCCCAGAGCCGCCACGCCGGGGACGTACTCCCAGCCCTGGATACGACATTACATGATTCATTTGTCATGCTTCATTTTCGGTAGCAGTCTTGATATACCCTGTATGTTACTGGTGGCAAGTTTCTCATATGTCAGAGGTCGCTTGGGTAGGTACCATCGCAATGTCTATTTGTGACACCAAACAGTAGTGTAAATGCTACTGTGTTTCTGTTCGAAAGACACTGTGACCAGTGTAACTACTAGGCATATTGAGACTTAACATCTTATGTCTCAGGATAACGAGCGCCAAATGCCAAGCATTGCTTTGTAATTCAAGGAGTTGTTTGATTTTGCTACTGCTTATGAGCGGTCGTATCGCTTACCACCAGGTGAACGGCATGCTCGTCTCGCTATTCATAGCAATAAAAAAATCCTTATTTTTTATTCTATTGCACTTAATGGTAAAATCAATGTAATTTAAATATTAATTGACCGGAAGTAGTTACTTCTTGCAGTTCGACACAATCGTGTTAACTTATTTAACTGCTTCTTCATACACGTCACACAGAATCTATAACACTATAGTCACTATAGAATATGACCCGACATTAAGATAGAAACTATATCAGGACCTACGAGAAACTTTGGTTTCACAAGCACTCGGACCTGAAAGAAATATTTGTAAGCCGCACAAACGTTGCTCTCGGTGCGGGGATCGAGCCCGCAGCCTTTCATTTTCCTTGATACAAAATATAAATATTAAAACAAGTCTCAAGCTTACAAAAAAAATGTTGGTTATGGGCATCAGACACAAAAATTCAAACAACTCAAAAGATATAACAATGACATACCAGTTGGCAACTAGTGTCGCAGTGCTGCACGGTGGTGATCCTCTCCAGCTTGTCGTCGTCGGCGCGCACGCACGAGTACTGCTCGCACGGAGCGTGCGGCTCCGTCCAGTTCTCGCCCACCTAAACATAATATTAATCAATTAATGAAATTATAATTGGTTTATTAATCATGTAGGCAATTAAATAGCTCTTATGACAAGTCAATCTGTATCTGTATCAGCCCATATACGTCCCACTGCAGGGCACGGGCCTACTCTACAATCGACAGTACGATTGAGAGTGGTTAGGCCATAAGTCAATACATAGTACTTATTCTATATTTACAAAGTAATTGATTATATTATTATACTTATAAATGAAATTTATTTAGTTTATGTTTTAGGTTTTTGGTAGTCGTCTTTTTATTATTTATAACTATTTATAATAAGTAATATGCTATACAAGGAAATACATTATTGATTAGTAATCTATATTTTAGTGGACCACGAATATTACTAAAACGACGCGCAGCGATGTAATGTTAATACACACCTAGTAACCCATTTTTCATCTAGATGGCGTTATTCCAATATGCACTCACCTGGTACACCTTGTCTCCGACGCGGCACGCCACCGGCTCGTATTTAGGACAGCATTTACCCTCAACCTTCTCCGTTTCGATGATGAACTGCTTCTTCAGGTTGGAAGGCACTTCGGGACAGGTCTCGTTGGAGCTTTGCACTTGGAGCTATGGATAAATTGTCTTTATATAATTAGATTTAAGCAGAAATTGAAATGAGCTTGCACTTCGGTTTTAGGGCTTCATCTTTTGTTATTTAACAATCGTGTTCAACAATATTTTAGTTGTTCGTTTACTTTATTCAACGTACTGAGAAAACTAAAAAATATAAAAGAAATGACTGATTTTTTAATCAAAAACTAAGACTGAAAGGCTAACTTTACCCATGTAGTAAAATGATGATACAACTCTTTAAGCCTTAAAGAGTTGATGTCATCACTTTATCGTAATGTGATTGGTAAGCATCACCCAATTCAGAATTTTCGTAGAGAATTCTCAGAATTGAATTTGCTTGTTTTAGTTCACTAATATATTGAATTAATAATACACGTCTATATTCTTTAAAAATCAGTAGTGCATGCTGGTCTCCTACCAACTAAACTAGAAGTAACATTCTCCCATACCGTTCCGTTGAGGTTGACGCAGGTGAAGTTGGCGCAGTAGTCGCTAGAGGTCCACTTGTCTCCGATGGGGCGCTCTTTTCCGTCCACTACGCACGCCACCGGCTTGCACTTGCCGCAGCACTCGCCGCTCGCTGGATCTGCTGGGAAGTACTTCCAGCCCTGGAACATATCAACTGACGGTTATATCTGCTAAGGGGTAGATAGGGGAGCCACTGGCAAGTAACCGAGCAACTTGGGTCGAAAAATGTAATAGGAAGTAGGCCATTTTTATATCGAGTATATCTCAAATACTGGCCGGAACAAAAATCTAACGTAAATTGCTTTAAACGATACTAAAACCTAAAGCTTAATTTTCCCAGTGCATATTCTACTAAACTAATGAGGAAGTATAGAAATATTCCTTGTTTTTGCTTTTGGTCCTTCGAGCCAGATTTTATATTATTCTTTCGTAATGTGCAAACAAGTTTTTTTAATAACAAATAGCCCATACAATATGGCCAAACCACTCTCAATCGTACCATCGATAGTAGAGGAGGCCCGTGCCCTGCAGTGGGACGTGTATGGGCTGATACAGTATGATAACAAATACAAAATGAATAGCACGTAGACTCACTGGTTGGCAGTCATCGTCGCAGTGTTGTACAGTGGTGACCTTCTCGAGTTTGCCGTCATCAGCTTGCACGCATTGGTACTTCTCGCACGGGTTCGTGGGTGAGGTCCAGTTCTCGCCGACCTGTATCCATTAGAAGTTTATTTATCACATCGCATAGTATTTATCTTTACGGCAAAGAATAATGTGAATCAAAATCAAATCAAAATATTCTTTATTCAAATAGTCTTTAATGAGTTTGAGCAGACGTTAACTCATCATTGAAATATTTGATATTTGAATTTCGTCAGTTAGCATAAATGGTATATAAAAAAATCTTGTACTTTTTTATGTTTTAGTACTAATATTTTATATTTTTAAAACTATGTGGTGTCTTTAATAAAGACTTTTAATTATTATTATTCCAGTAGTATAAAAAAGCAGCCAATAGATATTAAATAAGTATTTTAGTATCAATCGAGACGCAGTTTCATTATACGTTAAGCAGCTCCAAGTAACAATCACTTATCCCCAGTTGAGCCTGTGGAAGATGTAATCACGTCGGGGTCACCAATGTGGAAGATGTACATGCGGTGTAGTGGGCGTATCGCGATGTGGCGGATACGCGGGTAGTGTGTATCGACACCGCTACGTGTCGATGCTGGCGTGTGAGGTAGGCAGAGCCTATGCAGGAACGCGGCGAAATAAAACGTCCCACACAATGCGTACACAAGGTTTAATGTGGTACACAAAAGTCACACGAAATGAACAGTACAAAGTCACTATCTTAAAGTCTTACACACTACACTTATACTAAAAGGAGTCTTAACACTACACACTAAATCAGTCCACTAAAAACTAAGAAGGAGAGGAAAGCGACAGTCTATTAACAGCTAATTAAAACTAAAATATGCAAAGGCGCACAGTATGCAAGGCGGAAGCAAAAGCGATAAGGGACCGTGTGAAGCGCGCATCGAGCAAAAGCCGACTGGAGCTGCGATGCGGCAAATGGCTGCGCCGGCGCGGGTCCGGTGACGTCACAGCCACCTGAGCGCCGGCGGTCAGCTGGTGTGCTTTGTGTGATGTGTAGGTGTGTAACTGTGAAGTGAGTGAATGTGGTGTGTGTATCTGAAGTGTGTGTTTGTGTGTAATGTGGAGGATCGCCACAAGCCTTTGGCCTAGTTGTCGGATCTATGTGATATGTCTATGAACAAATTGATTGCAATGTTACCTTGTAGATGTTATCTCCATCCCTGCAGGCAACGTAGACAGGTTGCGGGCAGCAGGCGAAGGGCACGGGGCGGGGCTCCAGCACGAACTGTTCTGTGCTGAGGATAGCGGCGCACTCGGTGACGGCGCAGCGCGGCGCGGGGGCGGAGCCCGGGGCGCCGCCGCGCGCGCAGCGGCACGAGCGACACGGACCGTCCGCCCATACCGCGTCCATCTGGTTGACATCGACAACTTGCATTATGACTTTTTTTATTGATATAAATGGCGAGACGAACATGCCGTTCACCTGATGGTAAGCGATACGACCGCTCATGAACAGTAGCAAAATCAAACAACGCCTTGAATTACAAAGCAATGCTTGGGATTCCACTGTGCTCGCCATCCTGAGACATAAGACGTTAAGTCTCAATATCTCCAGTAGTTACTCTGGCTATAATGTCGTTCAAACCGAAATATAACAGTCCATTTACACTACTATTTACACTACCCAGGCATATAGGTATTATGGTGACATTTTAATTTGCTTGCTATGATACATACAGTCTTTATTATATTCTCGTCAGTAACTCGAGGTTAATACCTTCATTTCGATAGCTTTAGAATCTATCTATGAAGTCAATTATCAAAGCTATAATTATATTTGAATATTGTGAAATTATGCTGTATTTTTATCGCATAATCAGGTTAAATATCAATACACACATGACTCCGAAAAGTCAGAGAAGAAACTTTTCGGAGTCATGTGTGTATTGATAGTCAATCACCACGCACTAAAACGGTGAAGGAAAACATCGTGAGGAAACCTGCATACCATAGCGGTTCATAAGAATTTCTATGGTATGTAAGTCCGCCAACCCGCACTAGGCCAGCGTGGTGGACTAAATCCTAGTCTAGAGTAGGCCCGTGCCCTGCAGTGGGACGTATATGGGCTGATACAGATACAGAATCAGGTTAAAAATAAAGTTTTAATCAGTGAGTGTATTGGTTAGATTAATATCGGAGTTAGATTACTTACATCTTTCAAAACAACTTGCGGTGTCTTCCTTGCCTTCTCACCACCCTTTGCGGCGGATTCCCATTCCAAAGTCACCACGCATTTGTCCTTGGGCAATTCTATAAAAATTAACGGTATTTTAGTAGTATTTAGTAGGTATTCCGTTGCTGAACGTGATCTGCCGAAAGGATTTCCTCAGTTTCTTTAATATTCCTTCCTTAAATTTTCTTTGTAATAATCGGTCCGCAAAGTGATAAATAGCTGTGTTATGGGACAGGTAAATTACTATGATACAATAAGCGTGCGCCGCCATTAAAATATATCGTGTATAAGTATTAATTAAACAATAGAATTTGCTCTATAGTTGTTTTCTGTGTTTGATTATCGATCACAGTTAAGATTAACATTGGTATTGTTAAGTTTGGTATCTCTATTTAAAAAATGTTTTATGCGTGTGTATGTGACTGAAATCATTATAAACGACTGGACCGATTTTGATGATGTTCTTTGTGTGTTCAAGTGAATTTGGGGTAGATGCATAATTCAGACCACTGCAAAAATAGGCAAGACGAATTATTTTCAAAACATGTTCTATAATATGGATACACATTTATTATATACGAAATAATCTATATTTCAAGAATTAACAAAGGTTTAACACAGTTTTAATCCATTTTTCTAATAATCTTTCAATAGTGCACAGAAAAAGCTAGTAGGTGTCATGGCGTCCGTTATAACATCACAACTAGGTAAACATGTCATTGTGTCTATGCGCAGCGAAGAAAGTTAACGAAACAAAACATATTTCGTTTGATAAAAATGAATTCTAAAGTCTATAAGTGGTTTCGGTAAAGTTCACATTCCACATTTCTAAAGAAATTGGTAATGTTTACGGCAGGTTTACGTAGGCGTGACATCATGCGTCGTGACTAGCGTTTTTGTCAAAATGGCCGATTGCTATATTTTGTACTTTTATTTTAGTGAAAATCTTGTTAATCTCCAATTCTGGATTAAAACTAAAACATCGTTTTAAGCCCTTCTAATATGTATTTCCCCCTAACATCATAAAATATTTGATATTTTGATATTGTCGTCTCGCCTATTATCTTTACCCAGGCGAAGCTGGGACTTTCCGTTAGTTTGTATATAAATTCTAATGGGTAAGCAATAAGTGAAGTTCTTACCACAAGTATACTCCGGACAGCACTTGCCGCTGACGTTCTCAGTCTTGAGGTTGTTAAACTGCGGGCAGGTGGGTGGTGGGGGGCAGGTGTCCACGCGGCACACGAAGTCCACGCGTGGGCAGCAGCCCGTGTCGTCCACCAGACGCTCCATGCCCGGCTCCAGGATCTCCACCTCGTTCTCCGTCGGGATGGGGTCGCACTCGCTTGCTGGCTTGCATTCTGGTGGTGGGGGTAAAATATTTTTAAATTAACCCTCTGCAAGAGTTTCTTAGGTATTCTTTAGTAGTAGTTATAGGGGAAGTGGCCTAGAAGGACCTGGCTTTGAGCACCAGGTGGCAGAATTCAGTTTAGGGTTATTAGTTTGAAAAGTGTTATACAAGTTTATCCAGATTGGAATTTGGCCTCAGGATGGCGATTGCTTGTATTTGTTCATTATGGTTATTTTTAAAATAGTAGGTGATTGTATGAGAGTCCGCTTCTAGACCCGAAACTCGATGAATCGTACTATTTATTATTTACTATATTACTATATTAAACATTGATTTGACTCACCACAAGCATATTCCTTGCATCCGTTGGGTAATGTCTTCTGTTTGAGCACCTGAGCGAAGCCACACACCATCTTCTTCGGTTCCGTGCAGTTCTCTTGTTTCTTGGGCGCTGTGGAATATATTGTACGCTTGTAACTATGTGTTATTATTGTGATTTTTTAGATAATTATGTATCTTTAAAGCTAAGTTAAGGGTTGTTTGTATGCCATTGAATATTGTTATTTGGTTTAGTTATTTTGAATATTCGGAATCCAAGTATAGACAGCTCTAATGTAAAAAAAAACTAGTGTTTTTTTATGGTTTTATCACATTTTGTGTTGTGACAGCATTCAGCAGTTCGTTCTTAATTTATTCATTTAGCTCTTTTACGTCTCACTGTAAAGTACGGGTCTTCTAAAATCGACAGTTCTATTGTTTGTGCAACTCAGTCTAAGTGTACTGTGTAACTGCCGCACTCAGAGACGTTTAATGTCAATTAAATCATATCATTACTTAGTGTAGATTTTGCTAACAAAATCTTTACTAAGGAACGGTTTCATTGACATTAAACGTCTCTGAGTTCGGTCGAAAGCCATCCCAGGGTTGCCTTAAAGAGATTGCTCAGTACGATAAGGCCACTTTTTGTACTTCATAATGTTATTCGTTTATAGTATCTAGTTCTATGTATGTAATAAGGCGTGTTTACTCGAGTGTCTCGAGTCACATGTATAGTTCTATAATAAATAAAGCGTGTAAGTGGTTTACTCTCGAGAATCGAGTACATGTTTAGTTGCTCACCGCACAGATACTGCGGGCAGCACTCTCCCGGGCTGGGCGGCGCGGTGAGCAGGTCGTGCGCGTCGCTGCACAGGGGCGGCGCGCACGCCGTGCTCGTGCACGACACCTGCGCCGCGCTGGCGCCGGGGACCCTGCTGCACGAGCACGACGTGCACGCGTCTTCCTGGATGCACGGGGAGGGGGGTGTTAGTGGTTGTTTATTGCAATTAACATGTTGTAGGGCATTGGTGCATTTTATTCAGGAGCTGTAGTTTTTTTAATTGCAGTGTTAATGAGCATGTTATTTTTTTTTTATAGTGGCACGGCATAATGACCTTATGGTAAGCACAAATGCGGTTTAGGTAGAGTATAAAAAAAATGTAAGTAAGAAAATTAAGGGCCAGCCGTCCCACGGCATGGCATCGGATTTAATTTTCTAACAAAAGATATTCAAACTTATCTAGTGTAAATACGATATAAATCCCAATGTTTTGAATTTATGCCGTAGTATCAAAAAATATTTATCGCAAAATACTATAATCTTAGAGTTACATTACAACAGGAATGGAATAGTTCTAACAGTATAGTACCACTCGTTGAAAACCGACAGGTGAAACTTTCTTATTCAAAATACTTTTTTTATTTTTAAACTACTCAAGATGAGAATGCTGTGGTGCACTAGACGAGATTGCCAAGTTTTAAAGTGAAGTTACCTTCCAAACGTCTCCGGCGTAATGTTCCTTCTTGGCGTCGCACGGGAAGCACTTGCTCGGCTCTATACACGTGTTGTTCAGACGCACCTGAAAACATTTATAAATATATCGTTTGATAAAAAATAAAACATTTATTATCCATAATATTTACTATCCGTCTATATGGGCGAAAGAAATATCAAAAATATTGAAATCACTATTCCAATTCATACTACTAATTTTAGCGTGGGATTATAATTCATAATAAACTTTATATTATAAAAATGCAATTTGTAATCCCACCTGTTGCTTGTGTTTGGCGTGGGATAAGCCTTTTTTTACAATAAATAAGTATAATTTGGAATCCCACCTTTCCTTCAGGACAGAAGCATCCTTCGACGGGTTTGTTGGTGCACTTCTCCGGGTGCTGCTCCAGTTCCTCGTTGTTCTCGCAAGTTCTCTCGCAGTCCACGCACGTTCTGTACACTAGCGGCGATTCGCTGTTTCACAAACAAAATATTGTTAATGTTAATTCTAAGGCAGCAAACATTTGTTTTATTAAATTTAATGGCGAGACGAGCCTGCAATTTGCCCGGTGGTAAGCGATACGACCGCCAAAATGCCAGTAATAAACCAAGCAACACTGTGAATTACAAAGCAATGTTTGGTATTCCACTGAACTCGTCATTCTGAGACATTAGATGTTCAGTGTCACAATGTTTTTTTCTAATGCAGCTTTTTTTTATTGTAATTAATGCCTGATGGTAAGCGATACGACCGCTTAGGACTGTAAACTACAAGGCAATTCTTGGTATTCCACTGCGCTCGACATTCTGAGACAAACGATGTCAATTCTCATTATGTTCAATAGTTACTCTAACTGCAATATCCTTTAAACCAGAACACAGCAGTTCATTTACAATGCTGTTTGGCGGGAGAAAGAGCGGTGTTGTATGTAACTCACCAGGGGTAAGGGCACAGGTCCGTCCTCCAGTTGGGCAGACACACGCCGTGCGCCTGGCACTCGGCGGCGTACCTCGCCAGCGCGGCGCACGGCGAGCTGGTGTTGGCGCACGCGTCCGCAGAGCACGACTCCACGAACGGATACGGGTCCACCAGCGCGTGGCACTGGGGGACAGGGGATTCAAATTAATTAACGTGATTTCTTATGGCTTCGAATCCCAGGGCACACATCTGAATCTTTGGAGTCATGTGTGTATTGATATTCAATCACCACGCACTAAAACGGCGAAGGAAAACATCGTGAGGAAACCTGCATATCATAGCGATTTATAAGAATTTCTATGGTATGTAAGTCCTCCAACCCGCACTAGGCCAGCGTGGTAGCCTATGGTGGTAAGGCCTAACCACTCGTACTCTCGAATATAGAGAAGGCCCGTGTCCTGCAGTGGGACGTATATGGGCTGATACAGAATGTCAACTTACAGGTCCAAATCTGTCAGCATTATACAGGTTGTAGCAAGGGTTGGACTCTGGTGGTGGTGGAACACATTCTGGTGGTGGTTCGGGCTCCGTGCATTGCTCCTGTGGTGGTACTTCTAGCGTCTCCAGCGCCGCTGGTGATGCTTGCCAACTCTTGCCGTACTGCAATGTGGATATTAACAATATTGAGCTGTTAGTTATTCAAATTACATGACATTTCAAATCAAAGGATTTGGTGGAAAAATGTTTATGTAGCTATAAAGATATTTATATAGAGAACGTGGTAAATAATAGTGGTAAATATTTATCCCCAAAAGCGAAAAATAAACAATTTTAGCTATATTTAAAATAAGTACAATGGGCGGCCTTGTTGCACTAGGCAATCTCTTACAGACAAGCTTGGATGGAGATGAGAGAAAAGGGAGAGAAAGAATAAGTAAATTTTAAAAAAGGTTTGTCATAATTATTTTTTCTTTAATGTCAATTGTCACCGCATCGTACTCTTTTTTGCCAAGTTATAAGCACTAACCTCCTGGAAGTCATCAGTGATGGTGCCATTGCTGGTGATGAGGAACTCCTGGTATCCGGCGCAGACGCCGCACAGACCCTCGGTCTGGTTGGCGTACAGGTACGAGGGCACTTGCACCGTGAACGCCATCTTCGACTCTAACACTGTCAGCTGAAAGTGCATTTTACAGTGAGTATTCTTTATTTATAAGCTACAAAAAATATTTGTACAAATATTTTTCAAAATCTCAAATCCGGTAGGTAAACTCAGATCTGGTATTTCCACATTTCGCGGAGCATATTGCCGTTCCACATGGTGTTGGAATATATTCGAGCAATTTTTAGCAATATTCCAAAAAAAGTGCCTGACCTAAAAATCGAATACGGGTTTGCAGTTTACAGTTCATTGAGGATGCTAGTATCGCAATAGGGCTGTAACAATTTTTGGTAAGCTTTTATGGTAATCATAATAATAACAGGTGATTCAGCAGTGGGACATTGTAGGTTAATAAAAAAAATAAGATAAGCTAGACAGATATACCAACCTCAACGTGTATGTCTTGGATCTTCACAACGACGTCCTGTCCGTTGATCAGGTTGATGGTGCCCCACTCCTTCTTCACGGGGTATTTGTATACTGCCTTCTTATCCATTACTGTCACCAACTGCAACAAACATTATATTAGATCGTATTACAATGTCTCTTCCACTTGCGTAAGATTGGCGACTGGCGTAATTTGACGCACAATGTTTTGTCTATAGTTTGGAGATTGAGTACCTGCTTATGGGTTTGATCTTAGATATTTAAAAGAATGCAAGTATTTTTTGGTGTGAACCTAGACCAAAAATGCATGGTTTACAACTCATTAAAACAATCAAGCGTTTCATCTAACTACCATAAAAGTTCTATTAAAAATAAAAATATAGGTTGTATACCAAATTAGAAGAAATACAAAAATAAAGATGGCGCGTAACAGAAAACGTTACCATTTTTATTCAATGCTATAAACTTCCTCCCATACTTCGGTAAAGAAGTTTAACTTTAAAAAACACAATTAGAAATAAATTGATAAATCATGAAAAATTGAAATAATTGGCGGTGGTAACACTCACTCGGTTAGTAGCGGCATCCTTGCTGATGTGTATGACATCCTTCTCGTATATCAAGTGGACCGACTTGGTGCACACCACCTCGGGGTTGTCTTCACATGGGCCGTTTGTAGCGTACACCTGGAATCATACAAATTAAGTAAATATTTTGAATAAGCAGGATATATAGTGTCACCGCGTATCTGCTAAAAATATATATTTTTAATGGGATTTATGATTACATAATCCTTAGAAAACACATGAACCAAAGAAGGAATGAATGAGGCCTAAATAAAGACGAACTAATGGTTGAATGAACATACTAATGATCATGTCTAGATGAACGAATGATTGAATGACCGAGTGATCGAATGAACGTTACAGACCTCATATTTGTGTTGTCCCGTCGCATTTCTGTCCCTGGATGCTAAGTAGGTGCAGTTGCTCATGAAGGGCATGTCGTCACCCTCAAACGTCACGTATTTACTCGGCGTGCCCACACCGGTACACGTGCCTGATTATTGTGAAAAAGAAAACCAATATAAATGTGTTGGTTATAGGTTGTATATTTTAAATTTATGTATATTATAAAAAGGCAATTTAGTTATTGTATATTATGCAAAATTTTTATATAATATGCAGGTAATCAGGTTACTCATAAATCATAGAATCTAATATGGTTTGAATTCAAAATATCAAAACTAAAGAATTTAAACCACGAACGTATCAAAGAACTTTAACTTCTATCCTGAGCAGTTGAACTTTGTTATAATATGATTCAGACTGAAGTTTTAAGATTATGTTAACTCGACAAATAGTGGGTGTTGCCGTGATTTTTGACGTATCTTGTCACTAGCAAAAGTTCTAATAGTTTAATTTCCAGCAGATATTAATCCATATACTCACAATCCAAACAGTCAGCAGGCACGACGCACTGGTCCCCGCGCCTCAGCTTGCCGTCGGGGCAGTAGCAGCCGGGGTAGCACACGCCCTCCTCGGCCGCGCACGCGCGCGCTGCTCCCTCGCCCAGCGCCGCGCACGTCGGCTCGCAGCGCTTGCGGTAGCAGTCGTAGTGCACCAGCGGGGGCGCGCACTCCGCCGCTGGATTGTAAGCTCTATTTAGTTGGGTGTAAGGTGGAGATTCGGTTGAGGTGGAGGACTACAAGCTATCCTTTACGCTGCTGGATAATGAACTCTATTTAGATGTTTGTAAGGACTAAATTCGATTAAGTTTGAAGTGTACGCAAAGTGCATTGGTGTTATTTGATATTCTCTTTATTATTATCTACATTGAATATAAACTAGCCTATAATTGAAAATAATAATTTTCTTCAACCTGCCTGGACGCTGCCAATCTAAGTTTGTTTTACTTTATTACTGGGTATTTTATTCTTGCTTATATCATATTTTCTTTCTATCTATCAACTTATTAGTACAACATCCTCCAGACAAGGAAACGCAACTTATAATATAAAGGCAGGTATTTTAAATTCTATTTTAAACATAAATCATTAGAAATCAACAATACTGAATACCAAAATTGTAACGCTCGGAAGCCTAAAATCACAACCAAAATGCAACGAAACAAGAATTATTAACTGTAATATTATAGCATCTAGTATAAGCTGCACTCACGGCAATCCATCATGATCCTCCAGGCGGCTATATCCAGGTCTTTGTCAGCGGCGAGGCACTCGGCGACCATCTGCTCGAGGAACAGGCAGCGGCATTCCTCCTTGGACTTCTTGGAGCCGTTCACCACCTGCTGCGAGCACTCCAGCACTTTCTCCAGGCAGATGTGGCGCCATTTGTTCAGGTTCAGTACTTCCGCGCATTGGGATAGGGGTTCTTCACTGGTGGGTAAAAAATATTTATTAATGTCATAATTATCATCATTCACCAACAGTCCAAACCAAAAAGTCCTTCAGAAACATTATCATATATTCTACCCTCCAAAAAATAAATTACAAATTGCCAAAGTATAACTTACGTGATGACCTTGCACAGGTCCCAGGTCTCGACCTGTTCCCTGGGCGGCGTGACCTTGGGCGCGCAGGCGTCGGCCGGCATGCCGGGCTTGCCCCACGCGCGCCCGAACTCGTCGATGCTGGTGGCCAGCCGGCCGTCCGGCAGCCGCCGGTCGTTCGCCGGGCTGCCGTCGAACGCGCCGCACATGCCGTCTACAGATCCCATGTATTTTTTCAACACCTGCGTTATGAATTGTAATTAATATCAGTCTATTTTTTTCAATAGGGCATTGTTCTACTCTATGAATGGGTTTAGGCCAAAGGCTAAGTACTCTAACGTCCCGACCTCTATAGAGGAATGTAAATGTAATGACAACCTAAATGTTATTAAAATAGGGTACATTTAAAAAAATACATTTGCAGTCCGGCAGTCGCTGGACGTTCAGGTAGATATAGTAATAGACTGAGGTCTATCACCCAATCTTAGTGCTGACTGATAGACTCTGTATGCTTTGGAGATTCCCATGCAGAATGTATTTTTCTGATTTCACTGAAGTTGTATACAAATAACTTAATGACCGCAACCTTGAAGGTTAACCGGTTTTCAAGCATTTCCCGCCTTACATTTTTTTTGTTTCATCGAATGGCGACACGAGCACGTCGTACGCCTGATGGTAAGCAATACGTCCGGTCATGGACAGTAGCAAAACTAAACAACACCATCAACTACAAAGCAAGGCTTGCCATTCCACTGCGCTCGCCATGCTGAGACGTAAGATGTTAAGTCTCAAATATGTACAGCAATTACTCTGCCTACTATGTCCTTCAAACCGAAACACAACCCTGCAGTTACCCTGCTGTTTGGCGGGAAAAATAGAAATTACGGTGGCAACTACTCTGGGGGCCTCTCACATATGAGAGACGTATCACCAGTAAAATACAACCATAGAACAATCACGACATTGTATGAATTAGCAACTAAGAAGCAAACGACTTGATTAATCTCCACTCACCCCAATCTTAACGTCACCGCTCTTAGTGAACAGCACAGTGAAGTTGTACTTCCTGGACTTGATGGAGACGCCGTCGCCGAGCCGGTCCACGTCGAAGCTGTTCTTCTGGAAGCAGATCTTGCGCGTCTGCTCGATGGTGTACTCGTAGTTGTCGTATTCTATCATCATGGTCGGCTTCACTAGGATCATTTGGTCGTCCTGCATGACTATCAACTCGTTCTGGCATCCGTCCTCTATGCATTTCTTTCGAACTGAAAATTAAAATATGAAAGGTGCTGTAGTTACTTTTTAGTTGTGTGAAGCAATTAGAAACTGAATAATAAATCGTTAATTTTTTTCGAAAATATTTCAGCACGAAAGGCGGGTAATGATTTGTTTTAGGCAATGCTCTTATAACGTAGATGAGTGTGTGTGTTAGGATTAAACTTTGTATGATTTTAAAGATATTGTGTGAAAAGAGGTAGCGAATACTAAAGACGAAAACGTATTTATGGCAAGCTATGCTTAGTGATGAAAAACCATTCTGACGCGTGATAACGAAACTATCCCTACCAATATGCTCATTCTGTAAGAAAGTAATTCAATAAGAAAGTAAACTCACGTATGACCAGCCAGGCGTCGAATCTGTTCTCCCTGGCGAGGATGTGGAAGCACACGTCGTACTTGTACTCGTTGCCGTCGAACGTGTTGAATGTACGGCCTGTCACGTTGCAGAACACTGGTCTCTCAGGTGGCGGGACACATTCGTACCTATAGGATACGAATTATTTTGTTAAATTATTTTACAGCGCTTACAGATCTCTGTAGATACTAATCCCGTTTCCTAAGCTCGAATATGCCAAGCAATTTAAAACTACAGAACACCGAATTACGGTGAGTCTCAAAAAAGGTCTGAATGATGTAAAATCCTCATAAAAATTAAATTCATATGAAATGAAAAAGTATGAAAAAAAAGTTAAGTTAGAAATAAACTATTGCCCAGTTCCTTCACTCGGGGAGCGGAAAAAGAACGTTGACAAGCCTCAAGCAAAATGCTAAGAATAAAATTACACATTAGCAATGAAGTCAGCTGTATATGAACGTGTACAGTTCTTGAATAACAGTAGATTCTAAAATTAAATAACTTATCATATGAAATAACGTAAACACATTGCCATGGAGAGAGAAAAATCTTACTGAGGACACTTATTGATGCCGCTAGCAACTCGCTCCAACTTCAGCGTGTAGCCGGGCGGGCACACAGTAACTGAGCACACGACGGGCGCCGGAGTAGAGCCTGGCGGGGTGAATGGGGGCAGCTTGGGGATGCATCGGAACTGCACGCACTCCTTCTTCGCCACCTGCACGCTGGTGTCCACGTCAGGCTTGTCCAGGGAGAAGGCTTGGTTTGGTTTCGGTGCTGGTGGGAAACCTGATAGAAGAATTTTTTATACTGGTTGATTACATCATGTCTTTTTGCAAGTGCATATCTCTCATTTAATGATGCGTTTTCTTTTTATAAACGTACTTATTTTTTGTATTTCTCTTATTATGTTTCTATGTACCAAGGCTTTCTTTTATCTTTAAGGTTGGAATTTTTACTTTCTTGGGTAAAAAAAAAACAAGTGAAATCTGTAGTTAATAAAATATTATGGGTTTATATTTTTTTTGTACACAGTTATTAAGATTCGCTTCCAAAAATTGCCCTCGGGTCTTACCTCCTTTAGAGTATCCTCCTTTCGCGTAACCTCCTTTAGCGTATCCTCCTTTAGCATAGCCACCTCTTCCATAACCTTTGTATCCTCTGTAATACCGCTGGTACGATACTCTGGGTCTTGGTGGGGGCAGGTCAGCCGTGGAAGACCAAGAACGGGTCGATTTGGTAGTATAGCTGATCATGTAGCCTGGTGGACATTCTACCGGAGGGCACTCCTCAGCTGTTGAAATTAAATCAAGGATTTTGATAGTTAAGGTTACAGATTGAGAGGCTGTGTAAGCAACCAGAAAAGATTAACTCGTTTAAGTGATGTAGCTAAAGTAGCTAAGCGTTCTATTGACAAATCCGGAGATGACACGAATGATACACATGCCTTCTTTAATTATATTGCAAATTTTGGACGGCTTGTATACAATTGATAATTAATATATTTTTTATTTGCATCATCAATGAAGGAACACAAGAATCGTTCAAATAAATAACAAGTAGATGCAATTATTTGCTGGGAAAAAATATAACCGAAACGTTGCCCAAGAATATTAAACGAAGCAAGCATTGATCGTGTAATCGGCGGATTCATAAATGGAAGCTCCACAAATTACGCAGCACCATGAAGCCGATAGTATGTAGGCTGTGCCGTAGCTTGTAGTTTGTGCCAATGGTCATGCTTGCATTTAGACTTCAATGAAAAGTCTAATGCTGTAAAATTTGGAAAAAGCTACTTTTGCCTCGCAGCGAATACGGTTTTATATTAGCTTGCTTCAATCTAATTTTATGCTTTATGCTGGCTTTGCGTAACTTCTGGAATACTCCTTTTCTGTGTTTACCTGCAATACCATTAATTGATAAATATTTTGATCAATATTCGAAGCAAAATTGGTAAGAAATTACGAGATTAATTTGTGAGCAAACTTTAACTAGATATAAGTCACCAAGACTTCATATGAATTCTTAAAATTATATTGCTGTTTTAGTAAAATATAAGAACATGGTATGCTTGTTTATAAACAATTTTATTACTAATGCCAGCTCTAGTTTCTCATCCTCTAACTCTACTGTTAAAAATAAAGTAAATCAATTAAAGAAAATTTTCATTTAACCTGCGAATAAGCTTACTATAATGTCAACAATCTTATATACTGCTCATATTTATTTGAAGACTTCTTGGATCAGATGTCATTACAAAAATAACCTGAATACCACAAAGCTTACGTTTAATAGTGGTAGTCGGGGCAGGAGTGGTAGTGCTTGTAGTGGTGGGTTTGGTGGCGGCTACGGTGGGCGCCAGGGTGGTGACTACTGGCGCTTCGGTGACGGTAGCAAGGGTCGTCGTGGTGCAGTCCCTCTCATCATCAGAGCAGTCTTGCAGACCGTCGCACCACTTCTCCAGGGGTAAGCAGATCTTGCTGGTCGGGCAGATCTTGGTACCAGGAGGACATGGCTCGCAGGTGCATTCGCAGGATGTAGGCGACATTTTTGGTACCAGGTTCTGTGGATATTACAGATATATTTGACCTATTAAGTAACCTGTAGGTAGATCATCAGAGTTACACATGCTCGAAATCGCTATCTATTATTCAAAATTTTAAAGTCTATAAATCTCATTTCGCTTCCAACAGGTCATTGTGGAGATCCGGGGGGGAGGCTTATGTTCAGCAGTGGACTTTCTGTGGCTGATATGATGATGATGATGATGAAATGTCATTTTCAGATCCGGCAGTGCAGTTGTAGTTTATAATTTTACTCATATTGTTTCTTGAGTGCAAGTTGCAACATTAATTTAATACCTTATAGGTATGAATTTATTTTTATATTGATATACAAATAGCTGTGCAAATACAAATTTCTTCGTGCTAATGTTATTTGTTTCTATCTTCACTCATGTTTAATTAAACTAATCTCAGCATTTAAAAACAGGAGTATGCATCATAACTTTGTTAATAATTTGTGCGAGACATAATTACACAAAAGTATTAACCAGTAATTGTAATATTGTTCGATAAATGATGAGGTACTTTGTTACTATCATATTACTTTGTAATAATAACAATAATTATCACTAAAATGATGTTAATAACTCACGATATTTTCACACGTGCATTCCTTCACTGGTTTGCAACTTGTCACGCCGCCGAGTTTGCAGACACACTCGTCGCAGTTGGTGCCTCGGAATGTAGATCCCACGGGATACCTGGGAATAGAAATAACACATTACAACTATCCTTATACACAGGAGAAATAACTATATAAAAATCATGGTTCTGGAAATATTTGTTTTTGATAAAGGAAACTGTATTACAATTAATATTAAATTGATAGCCTCCAAGGTTAAATTGAGTAGACGCCTTGAAACGAGGGGCTTGAATTAGATCCTGGTTTTAAAACAAGTATTTTAGAAACCGAAAAATGTCTAATAGTTTCTGATACCCATTAATTAAATATACCAAACAATCAGTCCGGACCCCACACTTAAAATATACAGCCTACAGATCATATAAAAGTATCTCGTAGTTTCATACATATACTAAATGTACGAATGAGAAACTTCAAGAGGCGTTTTGGTCTCACAAATAACATCTTTAACAAAAATGGAACGGACATACATATAATTTTTTATATCTACTAATTTCAACAATTTAAGTAGAAGGTTAGATTCACTATCCAAGCTCAGTTAAGGTCTACTAATTAATATATTTACTTATCTAATAGTTTTCATTAAATCCTTTTCGTAAGGGTAATATCAACCTTAAATTATTTGGCAATGTAGAATGAGCCATGGTTAATATCTTTATATGTACTGATTTATACAGTTATTGTTTGTCTTTTTTTATACCGGCACGGCATTTTGACTGAACTGCACCTGATGGTAAGTGCAAATGCCGTCCAAGCAGAGTATCGAATGCCATTCGATACAACTATGCCGGCCTGCTAAGACGCCTCTTCACATTAAGGCGGAAGGACCTGCAATTATATAGAAGGGGGGAACACGCGTGAGGGTTAACAATTCCAAAGCTTGACGGTGCGGCAAAAAAGAATTTGCGAATCTTTTGGTTCGTGCCGATATGGTTGGACCACCAAGTTATGGCTTCGCAAGCCAGCACGCGTGGTTCAGTTTAGTAATGGAGAGGTGATCAAATAGAACAGTTCGTCAGAGTATTCACCGTAATATATCGCTCATGAACCGCGCTGTCATCTGCATAGCACAGAATATTGCCAAGCGACAACATATCAACATAGGACCGCGAACTTGTTATTTTAGTAGGTATCTATTTTGGCAACGGATTTACTTCATTGAGAATATTACTTCCAGTGTCAACAGACCATATTATGTGACTCATTTATGTCTAAAATGACATGAATAATAAATAGAAGCGATCGAGACTATATTTTAATATTATTAAAAGCTACAACAGCGACATATATTACTTGATACCAGCGACAATATTCTATGTAAAATATTAAATAAGCATTGGGACTAATTAAATCGAATGTAAAGAATAACTTATGCCTGTAATCTGAGAATTTTATTAAAATTCTAGGTATAATTATATTCTTATAGTCAACTAATTAATTTTTATAACATTTAATTATATTTTTTTAAATATTTAAATGTACGTGTTACGTAAGTATATTTACCAAATAATGGGCACTGTCATATTTTTCAATTAATGTGTGAATATATCATAATTGCCTATTGATAGAAATATATGGGCCATGTCCATGAAGGCACGTAAAGTGTTCCGACATAATTAGTGCGGCACTCTAGTGAATCTCCAGTTGAGCGTTATCGATCGTAACGATTTTGAAATAACTGCTTGTATTATGACAAAGTTAAAAAAAAGATAATAATAAAGAAAAAACTACATTACATTAAGTTAATAAAATATTTATTTTAGAATTTTTATTTCCACGAAGTTACCAAAAAATCTTATATAATATGGTGTGATTTTTACGGCCAAGATGGCCGTAAATTGATGCACCCAATGTACTGAAGGGCCTATCCTGAGTTTTTGAATCAATGTATTTGGTAATTTATGTTGATTATTGTTTTAAAATACTTTTTGTGTCCCTGATTTGTAATACCTAACTGACTACTATGAAAAAATAATGTATTTTTCATGTATTAATTAGAGAGCCTACCTCAAGCGAATTTCGTTCCGCTGTGATAATTAGGCATAATTTAAATTCAAATTGACTTAAACACTACGCGAAAAAAAGGCATAACATTTTGAAATCAAGAAGTGTTTCGTATTTATTTCGCTATATGTATATATTATGTGTATAAACGTATGTATCATTTGGTTTAATTTATTTTCGGAATTCTTTAAATAGAAATTAGGATGGCGAGATTTTACAGATCAGTTATTACTGGGTATTTTTTTTATTAAAATATGAAATACCTGTTCCGCAAAACTATATATTCTTCAGTAATTATACTAATGCTCGCTCTTGATACTTAATGTTTAAGGATGTTTATATTCAGCTATAAAATTAGTCCACAATATAATTAGTAATAAAACAAAATGTAAATTAGGTATTTAATTGCTTTCTTCGCGTCAGACGAATTGGCATGCCTCCCTCAACGACCTGTACTAGATAAGATGAGCGCTTGAATGTGAGTTCTTGCTTAGAATTCGCCGTAGGGACCACATTATAATACCGCAGTAACTCGGCTAGCCCAGCCAATGACTGCAAGTACGCTAAACTCGATCCTGTAGTAAAAAATAATATTAAACATCCAAAAACGAAATTAGATCACTTCAAATTATTTCTTATATTCACGCGAATGTTAAATAAGTTAAACTATTTTTTACGAATTTTATCAGAGATTTGGTTTTTATTTTATTTTTTGTTTTACTTCCCATCGTTTTAGACAGTAGTTTTAACAATCACTTAATTTTGTTAACAATAACTAATTTAGACTCACGAAAACTAGTATTCAAAACGTCGGGAAGTTAAAAAAGTATAAATCAAAATCATTCCGTGATAAAATGCGTGAAATATAATGTTATTTATTTCACTTCAAAACAGCTCTACAAAAATAGTTTGTATGTAATTTTACCTGGGCATTTTCTTGGACCTTCTCCGAAGGGCATATACACGAAACTATGTCGGTCTTTCGAAGCCTCCGGGGCAAATCTTTCAGGTCGAAATTCTGTGGGATTATCGTAGTATTTTGGGTCCATGTGGATGGCTTGTGTTGGAATGTAAACCTTCACTCCAGGATCGATTGTCACATTGGTTCCAGGTATCGTATACTTCTTAGTGCAAGTTCGTCTGTTTAGTCCCGCCGCTGGTACTATTCTCATGCTTTCGTTCAAACTCATTTTTAGTAATAATAACTCACTGACGGCGTCGTAGCATAATGTGTTATTGTATTTTGATAGAGTAATGTCAATCTCCTTTTGTATATTGCGTTGAATTTCCTGATGATGAGCTAGCTGATGAAGTAAGACACTAGTCACTAAAGCGGAGGTTTCGAATCCTGCTGCCAAGAACACGAAAACTTGCGCCGCAATACATTTAATATCCATTTCGAGTTCAACAATAGCCGGTGAACCGTCAGGATTCTTATCAAACATAGAATCTATTTGGAGTTTTCCTAGCGTTTCCATCTCTAGTAAAATATCCATAAAATCATTTCGCCCGCTGGGCTTGTAGTTCCTCTTTTCTCTCACATTTTTTGTTATATCAATAACGGTCTTCTCAAACTCTTTATTAACAGCGTAAAATCCAGGTATAATTTTCGATATATTGCATACCTCGTCGATGTTATGGAGAAATATCTGTAAATTGGTTCTGTCAAAGAATTTCTTTGCGACTGTAAGGAACCTGTCATCCTCACTGGTGATAGTGTCGAGCTCGACTCCGAAGCCACACGTTCCGATAAACTCCATGGTGAAGCGAGCCATGAGGTTCCACGCGCACACATGCTGGCCTCTCTCTACTAGGCCCTCACTGAACTCGTGAAGTCTTTCAGCGCAGCGCTGTATCAGAGGGAACATCGCCCTGAGTTTGCTGATGGAGAACGAGGCGGGGTAGCGTTGCCGCAGCAGACGCCAGTGGTCTCCATTCACGAAGAACAGGTTGTACAGCAGCGTATTCTTTTCACCCAGCACATTGGTACCTCTAGCGTTGAAGTGTTGAAAGTCCTGAACGAGCACTTGTCTTATTATATCAGGATCCCTGATGATAAGTTCCGGCGTGGAGCCTCTGTAATATCCGACAAATTTCTCATCTTTGTATTTCTTGTAATATTCCAGTCCAATTTCGACGGCGCTTCGCTTCAAGAGCACGTTGGGGAGATGGTTGCCGAAGAAAGGCAACGGCGGCTCATATTTTATATTCCTCTTGGCCCAGTAGTTGTGGTTTCTTGTTGTATAAAAGTACAGAAGTACAGAAATAAAGAAAAATAATACTAGAAACATGTTTCGACTTTCGATAGAGCTAGCATAATACGAAACTTTACCACGTGCACACCCTTTTATTTTTGCTACGAAATTAACCACCGCGGTTTAGAGATCCACACACGGTTGATTCAAAGCCACGTCTAATAGCTCAACTCGACGGAATTAATTTGTGAACATA
The DNA here is from genome assembly GCA_030180105.1 of Hyles lineata. Lineage (NCBI taxonomy): Eukaryota > Metazoa > Arthropoda > Insecta > Lepidoptera > Sphingidae > Hyles > Hyles lineata. The sequence continues at coordinate 2,415,580 of JARJEE010000006.1, read as the reverse complement.
AATAAGTCGTTACGAAGCAAATTCATGACATGAATTAATACAATCACAACTTTGTTTTACGTATTAATTGCTTTTGGAATACCGCAACCTTTCTTTTATCAGAAGGCAGATGCTAAAAAATATGTCTGTATCACAGTGAATGCTCTGACGAATTATTAAATTTTATCCCCTCCTCTCCATTCCTAAATATAATTATGCGTGCTGGCTTACGAAGCCAAGGCTTGATGATCTAAATTATCACGGCACGAACCAAAAGGTTCGCAAATTCTTTTCTGGTCCGTTGCCAACAGGCCACCACGTATTTCACTTACAATTTTAATTAAAAACAAAGAATTAAGGATACGATATGCAAATTTGTTTTGAAAGTATGATCACATTAAAAATAATCGAAAGAGGTTTATAGATGTAGAACGATCGTAAAAATATATTGATAGCAGACAAACCCGGATGAAACTTAAAGGCCGGAAGCAGGTCGCATACATAATTATATTATGGTATTCTAGATGTAATGTGAAATTAACTAACGACCGGAACATAAAACATTTTTTTGAATGTGAGATTCTAGATACAGACAAAAAATAATTGGTATAAGAATAATAATTAAAATTGTGAAACTCATATTGAAAGTGTAGAGGTGCCGAGCATGTATCAGCCCATATACGTCCCACTGCAGGGCACGGGCCGCCTCTACAATCGAAAGTACGATTGAGAGTGGTTAGGCCATATAGTACTCCACGCTGGCCTAGTGCGGGTTGTCGGATTTTACATACTATAGACTTTTTTTAAACCGCTATGATATGCTGGTTTCCTCACGATGTTTTCTTTCACAGTTATAGTGCGTGGTGATGGACTATAGATACACGATATATGTAAGTACGTTTGTATGTATGTATGTACGTATGCATGTATGTATGTAAGCACTCACGTCATGAACGACTCGACGCAGGGGCACTGGTGTCGCGCGACGCAGTTCTCTCCGTCGAAGTAGGGCGCGTCGGGCGACGCGCACGCGCACTCGGTGACGCCCAGCACGCCCGGACACAGCTCGCACGACGGCGAAATTGTCGTGAGCTCCTCTTCTAATTGTACTACTGGTACCGGCTCGGGTGACGCTGTTGGGAATGTTTTATTTATTTTACAATGTTATAAATAAAGCAATGTGGGCAAAGGTTAAGTGTATTAAATAAACATTGATTTGCGCGATTAAAACTAATAAGTAATTTTAGTTTGAAAACTTTTTGTTTAAGTCAGTGAAAGTATACGCAAAATGATGCACTTCCACTAATTAATGCGCCCATGGACTTTGACATTCATTTAGTTTTCATTGCTGGTAAATTGGGTGTACAATATATTTTGAATGTTAGGGTACTATAATATAACGGTATCAGGTATATAGTACAGGTGATATAATAGATAACAGGTACTCACGATAAGGCTCGAAGCAGCCAATAGGCTCGACCCTCATCTCAGCACTGTCCTGCCACGTCAGAGGCAGGATCTTGAGGTACTGCGCGTGTATCGGAGGTCTGAACTCGTTGGTCACCACTCCGTCGTGATCGAAGTTGGCTGGGAACACCTTCTCCTTGCCATCACTCTCCACTACCGGGTTGAAGGTGGTGAGGTCTGACGTGTAATGCACCTTGTATGACGTCACCCATCCGCTGGGACCGCCTTTGGTCGTGATGCCGGTAAGGTTGCGTGGTGATGTGAAGTCGAACTGGTGACGAAATTTTTTATGAATAACAATTGTCTTTCGAGAATATTAGAGTAACTTTAATTCTCTTGATAAAGAAAAAAGTTGTGCATTTACATTCAATTATCAATTATATTTTTATAACAAAGTAGTTTTTTTGTATTGCATTACAAAAAGTCCGCATCAATACTTAAATAAATGCAGCGTGATTCTCGTATACTATAAATACCGACTAATGGCATCGATGACGACTATCGCTTACCAATCGATACAAAAACATCGACTATTCGAAACTAATTATACATAAATTGTTTCCGAAACGTGACTTTTTATTTAGGATAGTTTCGCCAACACCCTGTATACAATGATAAAAATATGTAAGAACTATGCAATATAGGAGTACTTACCATAACCCATTCTCCAGGGGTGCTATACAGCGGTTTCCATCCCTTCTCTCCGTCCAGCCTGAAGTTCTTGCGCAGGTCGGGGTTGGAGCTGACCGAGATGCTATTGAGCGGCAGTTCTGATGCCAGGCCCAGGGGTTCCGTGCATTGCATTGGCTCCAACTGGTCACATAGGTCATTACGGTTATAATATTGCAAGTGGCTTTATACAAAAATAGTAAAAAAAATAATGGTGCAATTAAGAAAAGAGGAGGTGCTCATTTATTAGGACTCATGTTTAGCTACCGTCTTCTGGCCGAGGATGATGTTGATAATGTGACACAAATGAAGACTACGTAAATTATACCAGCTCTGGTAATTTCTCACTTAAACTGAAATAAGTCTACGCAAGGTTAAAAAAGCATTATTAAAAGAATATTTAAAATTCATAGTATGTTCTGAAATCATGTCGTTTGCCAATTTCGGATCTCTCCGACGCTCATTTCCATTTACCCTTTATTAATACCCAAAAAAAACTCACAGTAGTGGTGGTAACGGTGGTTGTCTGCCTGGTGGTGACGGTGGTGGTGGTGGGTTCTCCGCAGCCAATGAGCTCGAACCTGACGGCAATGTCGTCGTGCCAGGTGAGCGGGTGGATGCGCACCACCTTGGCTTCTATGGGCGGCTCGAACATCTGCTTCAGTGGGGTCTTGCTGTCCACGGGACCGCGGAATACCTGGGTATAAAAGATACAATTAAATATTTAAAAATGTCACCTAAATTTATTCAGCCGTTTTAAAAAAACGTGTATTTACTAACATACATTTGTTTCAGAGCAGGTTAAATGTAACGATGTTTTAGTCAGACTTTGTTCTATAGTTCGTTAAGGTCCTGGTTGTAAAACTCTGGGAACTCTGTCTGGGAAGACGAGTAACTAGCAGTGGTGGCCTTCGATTTCCCCCAAGATGTCATGATACCACCCAAGATACATACATTACAATATTTATATGTAATAAGGTTAATAGAATCCCATACCTTAGGCTCGCCATCAGCGCCATCGATAGTTGAGAAGGTGGTACCATCGTCACCGTACATGACGTCATAGCTGGTGACGTACTGGTCGAAGAGCGGGCTTCCTTGCATCACCACTCCGTAGATAGGCTGGCGTGATGGCAGCTCCACTTGAATATACTGGTTCTTATCAGAAGTCGCTGGGTTCCAGCTACCAGCTATAATAATTACAAAGGTGTCAACATTTTGGTCGGCATTTTTTTCTAGCTGGAAATCAATTAAATTTTAAAACGTTTTTCACAAATCTTTTTACCAGGTAATGTTCCAAACATATCTGTCCCTCTACTAACATTACCATCAGACAAACTATCAATACTAGAATTTTCTTCTAACCAGGTATAAAAACATTTTCAGCACAGTGATTTGACTGTCCCTTCTTCAATATGAGCATGAGCTACAATCTTGACTCATCTGCGTATACATATAACTCACCGCCGGTGTCTTTGGGCCTACCGTTGAGCACGGCGTTGTGCGGCGCGAACATGGCGTTGGCGACGGAGCTGGCCGTGAACGCAGACTCCGGCAGCGGCTGGTCACCCCACATCAAGTCTATGTACCTGGAGAGATTCCTTGCTTTAGTATTTATGTCAGCTTAGAGTATTTTTATTATAGAGGGAGCGCTGTCATACATTTGCATCTTATACTTATAAATACAAATACTTTTGGCACACAACATCAGTATAAGATGCTGCTAATTTAATTCTAAATAAAGATGGTGCTGATGTTTATTTTATATTTATTTAAACAACGTACCTATCCGGAGCACACTCTGGCGGTGGCGTGACAGTAGTCTTGATTATAAGTGGAGGTGACGTCGATCCTTGGGTAGATGTGGTAGCCGGGGTGGTAGATGTGGTAGACGGGGTGGTAGACGGGGTGGTAGACGTGGTAGACGCTGGAGTCGTGGTAGTGGCAGCGACAGTCGACGTGGGGGTTGTGGGTACCATAGTAGTCGATGTGAAAAGGAAGGAAACAGTTTCTTCCATTCGGATGGGCATGTGGGTGGAGCCGATGGGGCAGTGGCTGGCGTCGCAGTGCAGCTCGTTGTCCAAGCATTGGCATGTGAGACATCCTTCACCGTAAACACCGCCGGGCTGAAACAAATATAACATTTTAATATTGATCATTGAAATAGTAGTATAAGATATGCTTGGAGAAAGGCTTGTGAATGGTTTTTTGGAGGAGTAATTTAAAGTTTGTCAAGTTATATGATCTGCATTAATCTTAGACAATCTTTACTACACAACCATTGGATGGGCTTATGAAAAAGAGAGAGAAAGGGCAGAATAAAAATACTCAAAGATTATATTAGCATTATAAATTAATTATTAGGTATTTTACCCCTTTGACTTTTATACATCAGAGAGGTATTTTTATAGTGCCAGAAATATAAGTTACCTTGACAAGGTGTCCGTTCCTGATGCAAGTGCAGTCCTTGATGGGCACGCAGGTTTGTTCGTCGCGCCAGTACGAGCCGTAGTTGCATTCGATGTTCGCCACAGCTTCGTCCACGCATCCGTCGACACATTCCTACGTCATATTATATTTATTACAATACTTATGCCAATTTAGTAAATAAAATATTGTATCCTAATTGGTTCGTCTGTTTTATTTTGTTATTTTGGATTTCCTTCAGGTTCTTAAGGTGGTGGACCCAAGCCCATCATTTTCGATTTAAAACTATTTTCTCAGGCAATTTTAATATACATAAACCATTACGTGCACATAACATGTAAGGACACTTTGCGCGTACCATCTTCATGTACGCATAAAAGAATCAGAAAATTGCCAGTGAGTTTCCATTGAGGTAAAAAAAAATCACCCTAGAAGATATAACAGACTTGATAAATGAGAAGATGAATAGACTTGAAAAGGAACTTACTTCAATAATACATCTGCCTTTGTCCAGCAGAATCCTCTTGAAGTAGTCGCAAAGTTTATCGCACGGGTACGCGCACTCCTTGTACACTTTGCCGGGAGGACATACCGGGACGGACGGCGGCGTTGTACCTTCTGGATGAAATTGGGATATTAGTAATTAATTTATTTAATCTTTATTGTACACAAAAAATACATAACATTAAAAAGAAATAACATATATTAAAAGTACAAAAGGGGGTTTTATCGCTAATGAGCGATCTCTACCAGACAACCTTTGGATAGATATAAAAGAAGGAGAAAGAAAGGGCATATTATTTAGTTTACTCTAAGACTGGTATATTCATATCTTATACTCGTATATACCTTCGGTTCAAGACAATGGCAGATGAATTTATAAACATCGTTTATTTGACAGCGCTTCAAATTTCTATTGTGATTAATAAGATTCAGTTTGATGAATTGTACAGAAAATTAACAGTATCAAAATTTAATTTACCTCCTCTCGTAGTTTGCTCGTACCAGGGAGTCTTAGAGTGTTCGCTGCGGTCCTCTGAAATATTACAAGTTACATCATCAGTACTTATTATACGACATATGTAAGTATAATTTTAAATACACTAAAGTAGTAAAAACAAACCTTCATCACACTTAATGTACAAGACTAGACAAATTAAAACTACTTTGCCCTTCATTGATAATTCAACTTTTTTAAGCCAAAGAAAATTCTATGTTTTTAATCTTCCCAAATCGATTCACAGTTTGGAATGACGTACTATTCATTCGATAAAATCCGTACAAAATATTTCAATGTATAAATCACCTAGTTAATTCCACATACCTTTAACAGTGGTAGGTGTAGTGACTGTAACAGTAGTAGGTACACCAGTCGTCGACGCTGGTGAAGTAGCAACACCAGGTGTAGACCCAGCCGTGGTAGATGTAGATGCTGGCGTGGTAGAAGAAGTTCCAGCTCGGGTGGTAGACACCCCACACTCAGGTCTGACGGCGATGACGGTGGCAGGCCACTCGCAGACCATGGAGATGTGGTTGTAGAGTGTGCCGGGGCCGCAGTCCTTGAGCACGCTGCCGTGGGGGGCGCACTCGTAGAACTTGCTGCAGTCGGTAGGGTGAGGCTCGTTGGGACGGTCGGAGGTTACGCACGCGTTGGATTCTGGAATGTTCGTGTAATTTTCTGGTTGATAAAATCCTACTATTATGAAAAAATAAATGTATTGCAGATTGAAGGATATTGTAGCCAGAGTACTGGACATATTGAGATATAACATCTTATGTCTCAGGATAGCGAGCGCATTGCTTTGCAATTCAAGGTGTTGTTTGGTTTTGCTACTGTTCATGAGCGGTCTTCGGGTTAAGATCGGCTATTTTGGTCACTAGTTTCTTTGATAAATTCTATAAATGGATTTTGAGGAAGAATTGAAACAAGTGAATATATAAGGGAGATACAACACAGCCGTCTATCGCTAATCGATAGTCTATCCGGTCGGTACTACTCATATTAGTACATACCATCAGATACCTTGTACATTACCGGGCTGTAGTTTTCTTTTCTCCTTTTTTTCTACATAGAGACGAGGTATTAAAATATTTATGTTTGTACATTATCTCACCTTCACACTCGCAGTAGACTCTGATCTCGAAGTCGAGACAAGTCTTACTGGTCTCCTTGCAGACCAGACCTCTCTCTAAGCTACACTCGACGTCCAATCCTGTCTCTTTCGGAGTCTTGTGTCCTTCCACCGTGCGGCATTCGACCTTCGTCATCATGTCTGGCTTGCACATGGGAGAGCCGATTTGCTGTGGACAAATATGAATTGTACAAATCTACAAAATGTATTATATTATGACTCATGGCTTATATCACATGTTTCATTTGGAAATAATGATGCTGGAAATTATTTACAATAAAATATGCAAAAGTACGTTATATTTGATGATTCTTCCACTTTTTTACATACTAGACATATAAATGAGAAAAGTGTCTATTTCATATGAGAAATTTACAGGTTTAAGTAATGTTTTTGTGCATTTGTAGACTTTTTTGTATGTTATATTTTTTCAATTCAATATAACTAAATCTGTCATTCTCGCCTGACAGTTTTACTACTACTACTACTGGTTATTGATTAATTATCATTACATAGTATAAAACAAACTCGCTTTCCGTCTGTCTGTCGCTTTGTATGCTTAGATCTTCAAAACTACGCAACGGATGTTGATACGTTTCTTTTTAAGAGAAAGAGTGATTCAAGAGTAAAGTTTATATGTATATTAGATGCAGAGTGTCCTAGTTTGTAAGAAAAATAACATGTATCTGATGTGGAGTGGAACCAAAAACTATCTTCACCCAGGCGAAGCCGGGATGTGCTACTAATGATTGTATTAAAAACAAATATCAAATTATTATTTTTGGATCACATGATACCTATAACAATAAGGTTAGCAGATTTTGTGTCTCACAAATAACTTAACCACTAACATCACTCACCAGTTCCTTAGGTGTGGGCAGTGGTTCAGAATCGACGGAGGCGCCATCTGCGGCGATCTCCGGCGGGCCCCGGTTGATCCAGTCGGTCCAGCCCGTCACGCACTTCAGGGGCTCGTCGTGAGGCTTCTCCGAGTATTGCGGGGTGGAGCCGATGTGGGGCTGTGGATTATTGATACTTTTTACGATGCATCATTCAAAATATTTTATTGTAGACATATAACTTGGTATAACATAGCAAAAAAGAGTACGATGCGGTGACAATTGGCATTAAAGAAAAACAATTATGGCAACACTATTCAAATTTCGTGTAGGTAATCATCATAATCCGATTTTGGGCGGATTAATTAAATAAATAAATAAATAAATAACACCCAACAGTCACATACATAGTCCTGACCCCACACTAAGATCGAGTCTTGTGTCGTGGGTATCAGGAACTACGAGAGACTTTTCGGTCTCACAAACACCCAGACCCGGAAGAAATATTTGTGGGCCGCACAAATATTTCTCTCGGTGCGGGGATCGAACCCGCGGCCTCTCGTTTCACAGGCGGCGTCCAACCAACTGCGCCACGGAGGCTGTCAATGTTATTGTGTTCGTTGTATAATTTTACGGTGTTTATTTGTTTTATGATTTAAAAGAAACAAAAAGACTATTGACAACAATAAATAAAAGTAACAAATATCTAAACATTTTTCGTCGTAGTATATCGGGCTGCCATGTTAATTCTAAATTCGATCTTAGTGCCCTCATAAAAACAGACTCTTTTTGCCAAGGTGTTACATAAGTTTTTAGTTTGAGCAGCTATTTCTCTCCTTATTGGCACACAATAAGTTAAGATATTATAACTAGGAATAAATCGTAACCTAACAATTAAAATGCAACATTTTAACAGTTTTTTTTTTGTTTTTACAGCCTCTTAAGTCATTATTGTTACCGGAAATGTTAGGAAGTTTTTTAATAAGCATCATATGTCATATGGTGGTCAGTTGCCAATAACTTAAGACTAGGATTGGCATATCCGTTAAAATTGTCATAACCCAGAACATCACGTCATACCCGTTTCTGTACACATCATTTCGTCTAAGACAGTGTTCGCACTCAACAATCTACATAAAGAGGAATCCTCAGCTTGGGATTACATTTGTATATGTATAATAAAAAAGGCACTAAAACTAACCGGTTCAGTGGAGCAAGGCAGTCCAGTACAGACGCGGTGTTTCTTGGAACACCTGCAGGTGTGGCAGGCGTCCTCCTCGATCACCTCTCCCTCCAGCACCTCGCGGCCGTCGTCCAGCGTCATGCACACCGGCTTGCAGCGGGCGCGCGGCACGCACTCCGAGTGACTGCTGTTCTTGTACACTGTGCCTTCTGGACATGACTTCTTGGGTTTGCAACCTGTGGAAAAACATTATCATTAGTATCATTACTACTGGTATGAGTATAATTATCATCAGCCACTACAATTTTACAGCTAAAGATAAAGCATGCCCCAAACCGCAGCGCTTATTTATTTTAAAAGTGATAAAATATAATTTGTGAGCAATTTTTCTTATATCTAAGCAGGTACGTATGTACGTGGACTCTATGGGCCTTATTGATGAACTCGGATGTCGGAGGGTTTAAACTTTAGTTCATGGCTTTAGAATTGACTCTTTTATATTATTGAATAGCTTTTTTCACGACCTTATTAATAAACACGGATGTACTTTGGCCTAACATGACAATCCTCTTTGTCGGCCACACCCCACAGAACAAACATCACACTACTCAGCCAATCTAAACAACAACCAGCATAATAAAGCACAGGATGAAAAAAAAATCATGCCAATCCACTGATTTTAAAACTAAAAAGAATGAACAAAATAATCATGTCAACTCTAAAGCTGTGGGCTAAAGTAAATTTCTCGCTCATCCGAGTTTATTAATAAGGCCCTATGTGGCACAGTTACTTAAGAAGCTGGATGTGAAAAAAGAGGGAGCAAGTTTGTTTTTTGTTTATTTAGAGACAAATGTTTGTGTGAAGCGCTAATACTTGTGATACTGGTTATCATGGAATCAATCAGTATTTTGTAGTTTTAGATGCCTTAGACACAAAAGACCAGTCTGACACTCTGAGAGCTATGTGGAAGTCATTATTGGAAGTATTTATCCTTAAAGAGGAATCTTAGCAAGCCGGCATAATTAGATCAATTGACATGGCACTGCCGTCTGATACCGATCGATACTCTGCCTGGACGGCATTTACGCTTACCATCAGGTGCAGTGTGGTCACTATGTTGGGCCAGAACAAAAAAAAAACTATATGCACGTTACGTTTATATTAAACAGGGTAGAAGTAGGTATAACAAACATACCCTCAACGCAAGTCTCCTGCTGGCAGTTGGTCTTCATCTCGGCGTAGTAGAGCGTGTTGTCGCACGTCTCCACGGGGCACGGCGACACGCACGCGTCGTAGTTGGAGCACTCCTCGTCGCATTGCATCGCTGTTTTAGTTTAAAAGTTAATATGTTGTGGAATAACATATTTAAAATATTTTTCTATATGATTATAGTGAGAATTGTAAGGAATGTAACTTAAATAAATTACTAATGATACTACGATCTATATTGACCATGCGTTTCTGGTGCAACTAAAAGTAAGAAGAAGAACAAATAAATTTTTAAAATGTCTTTGGAAAACGTCACACTAAAAAATGTCTCAGAATTTTCTAATGGCGTAATAGAGACATTGCATGTATGAATTTTCTTAACTACAGTATCTAAATACAAATAATTTATGTTCATTGTCTAAAATTCAGCCCTACACCAACTCTCTGCATCTGTAAAAATTAAACATCCTAATAATAATATTAAAAACAAAAACCAAACACTAACGGCACAACTCAGGCGTCCTCCACTTGAGCGGCAACCCGCGCAGCTCGCACGCGTGCGCATATGCAGCGAGCGCGGCGCACGCGCACGCGCAGTCCCCGCCCGCGTCGCACGCGCACGCGTCACGCTCGCAGCGGGACACGTACCCGCCCACCGGCACCTCCGTGTGGCAGAGCGTCATCGGGTAGCGCTTCAGAGCACCGCACGTCTCCTGGGCCCATTCACGACGCTCGGGACGCTGGACGCAGTGATCCTGAGGGTGCAACATGTGGAATGTAAATGATAAGCATACGCCATGTAATGATGAGTAACGACTTACACATGTATCGGCGTTCATTTGCAGAACTTCTCAATACGCCTTATATAATTTTATATTTAAATTTTTAAAAAGTACATTATGAAATTTGGCCTGTAATAACAATTACTGATGTGTTTTCATAAATAATCGACATTCTAAACACGTTATATTCTCACAAAAATCGTGCCTTATTTAGAAATAAAAACCCAAGATAAGAATAACAATAAGCTAACAAACAATTCAAATTAACAAAAACGAAATTAAAAAACTCTAAGCCACAATGTATAATGGCGCCTCATTATTTAATCCGAGCAAAAAACTTAACTATACGAAAAAAGATTGCAGTACGTAGCTTATCTAAACTCTAAAACATGAATACAATAACTCTGTGCCTATTACCCTCCCAACATATTGTATAGTACCTTAATGTAATAATTCCATGTACTCACAGTAGCAGGCTGTGGTTTAGGACAGGTCGGCTTCAGTTTCCAAGAGTCGGCGAAGATCAACGCGGAAGACTCAGCCATACCTCCACCTGACGGCGTTTGGAAGTCATCGCGCATGTCGCCGTTGTAGTTGCCGCATAGACCTTTCACCTGGCAATGGAGTTTTGATTAATAATACTTTTCGCTATCTTAATCTTCCTTTATATTATTATCATTGTCGTATGAGATTTGTGTGATAATAACATGCATTTGTAACTTTGATTTAAAAACTAAGAATAGGCCAATCAGTACATTTGAAATGTCAACATGATGGCCATGAAAATCGGGCCATAATTTCCACATCAATATCAATTTTTTCATGACTACGTCGAATTAAAAGTACTGAAATATTATCTTTTGTGTTTTACTGAATTGTCTGTTATAATACATGTTAGCATTTTGCACACTATTATATGCGCTCTGCGCCCTGTCCATATACCTGCGTCAATAACTTTAAAGGAAAAAAAGGTTGATGTTATAACCTGTCGACTGCATAGAGTTTACAAGTTTATATACTAATTTATTTATAGTTAAAATATTTTTTGATCCTTCGAGCCGGATAAACAAAATGGCGCTTACCCTATTCTGCCACATGGAGTCGATTTTGACGTAGACTCGGAGTTCCCGGTCCCACTGCAGGCTCATTCCAAGCGACGGAACGTCCAGGAACACGTAGGATCCCGCGATACGTAGCTTAATCCTGCAAAAAGGGAATATATTGGTAATTGAGTAATTTACCAAACGGTATTTAAAATGGCATAACAAAGTAATGACACTATTGGTATGTGCAATATAATCCAGACTGAGTACTCGCCAATATGATTGTAGTATACAGAATATAAATCAAAATATAAATATGTTATACCTAGTTATCCAAATAATAATACTTTTAAATGCGTTACGCAAGTTGTGAGAATTGATGGGTGCCGGAATAATGATAATTGTTAAAAAAAATATTAATTGCAAAAAGCCATGACGTCAAATAAACATGGCATTCATAATAGCTATTGTCAGGTTTAAATATTTTACACCAAAATAAAAATTTATCAAGTATAATGATCAAATAAGTAGATAGAACTAACATTAATAATGGTTTGGTAACTCACCGTTTAAGTTTGGAGATGTCAGGGATGGGCACGTTTTTGGTGAGAGACACGATTTCTTCGTTGCCTCCTCCACCGACCTTCAATGTGACGGATTTGGAGCAGGTAGCTCCGGTGGTGCCGCAGGGTACATTCTGGTGGAGACAAGCCATTGAAATACAATTTTCGACTATGATAAAAAATATCGATAATAGTTGTGATATATTATCGTCAAAATGTTCAATTTTTTCAGTAGACATTCATTCAAGTTATAAAATTAAATAAATGCTAATGGTAATCAAAAAATACTATTAAGGCTTCAAAATGCAGTATAATTGTAACTATACAAAAGAAAAATCATGATCATAGCTTTATTTAAAAAAAACTATTTTAAACTAACAATTTCCAGAATTAAAAAGACGATATTTTTAACTCACGATTGAAGAAACCAACATGTTTCAAACATGGAATCAAATTATTTATTTATAAAGTATTAATGAATTTTACCTGAATCTCAACATCAAATCCATCATTGCCATCCATTACGCCCTTAGCCAACAGGTATGTACAGACGCCCTCGAAGTCATAGTCGGTGCCGTCGAAGGTGGTGACGTGGGAGTCGCCCCACGCGCTGCACACGCCCGCGCACTTGCGCTTCGTGCACGACCAGTTCCCGTTCTTGCACTCGCTGGAGGACGAAAATTAATATAAATAAGCTTTTAAGAATATTTTCATCACCTTATTACTTTGATCAAATATATAAAAATACAGGGTCCGGAACAAAATCACACGCCAAAAGTGGCCGAGGTTGCTAACGCTTATACATTTGAATTTCGAACTCGAGATGTAGCAAAAAGTCTCAAATTATAATCAACTTCAGGTGACAATAAACCGTATTCCTTTAAGTTAATATTTAGTATGTTTTCGACCATATTAAAATCAAATACGAGCACACGCTTATTTGTGCTCTTATTTATCTTGCCGTTTTATAGGCCGTTACTTATAATCTAGTGTATATTTGTTCGGACCCTTATTAAGGAAAAAACAGTCTACTGCTCTATATAGGTCTCTATAGAAGATTTCCAAAGCGAACTGTTAAAAACAGCTCGCTTTTAGCGCTATCCTGAAGATTTAATTAAATCGTTTGACTATCCTGTGCATTGATATTCGTCAATCCGAGCATTGACAAAACAATGTAATATAAGGCTATGTTCGCAGATATTTATAAACTTGAGATCAGACAAAAGGCAATTATAAAAATATTAATAGAAGTGGAGGCGCCGGGTATCGATCCCGGTACCTCTCGCATGCTAAGCGAGCGCTCTACCATCTGAGCTACGCCCCCTGTTGTGTGTATACACCAAGTTAAACAACACTTTCTTATACAAAACTCTATCGAATAATAACTAATGAAAAACAATAAAATGAGGGTAGTTGGAGGCGCCGGGTATCGATCCCGGTACCTCTCGCATGCTAAGCGAGCGCTCTACCATCTGAGCTACGCCCCCTGTTGTTTTTGTACACCAAGTTAAACAACACTTTCTTATACAAAACTCTATCGAATAATAACTAATGAAAAACGATAAAAAGGGGGTAGTTGGAGGCGCCGGGTATCGATCCCGGTACCTCTCGCATGCTAAGCGAGCGCTCTACCATCTGAGCTACGCCCCCTGTTGTGTGTATACACCAAGTTAAACAACACTTTCTTATACAAAACTCTATCGAATAATAACTAATGAAAAACGATAAAAAGAGGGTAGTTGGAGGCGCCGGGTATCGATCCCGGTACCTCTCGCATGCTAAGCGAGCGCTCTACCATCTGAGCTACGCCCCCTGTTATAGTATTGTCGAAGTAGTTGACCATATTAAAACCAGCAAGTACATTGATATGCGTATTGCGTAGAAATGCTTACCTTTCACTTTATGTAGAGCACGAATGGACGTGCCAAAATTGCCTTGAATTAATCTTGCGTATCAGCTGATATTATGTAAGACGCATACATTGATCTATTTATGGGTGTCTCTTGGTCTCATAATATTCAAAATATATAAAGTCCCCATTTAAGTATATGATAGGTCAAAGGAAAACTATAAATTAAATTTGATTCATAAATCCTTTACATACTTAAAGAACAATCTCTATAAGCCATTATAATCACACTTTATTGTATAATTATCGCACTTATAAACTTACTGGGTTTTAAAAGATAATTAGATTCTAAAAGAGTATGGTTATACATATAGGACTTATGTCCGTATTTCTTTCTATCCTAACCAGCAATAACAATGCGTCATCCGCATGAAAAGTTATAATATTTGCGCTACAAAGGGGGAAAACAAATCACTTGTATGTAATTTATATTCGTTTACAAATAATAGTACAAGTAGAATGGATATTATTCCAAAAATATTTCCGTGTATCAAATTATTTTGCGATACATACATATATCTAGAACATACGAAATTCATTTGACTGATTGATCAATAATTTGAATGATCTATCGTTTCGGTCTCTATAACCGGTATTCTGATTTCATAATATTCGTTATAGATCTTTAAATTTATCACGCCCTGCCACAGGGGGCGTAGCTCAGATGGTAGAGCGCTCGCTTAGCATGCGAGAGGTACCGGGATCGATACCCGGCGCCTCCAACTACCCTCATTTTATCGTTTTTCATTAGTTATCATTCGATAGAGTTTCTTATAAGAAAATGTTGTTTAACTTGGTGTATACACACAACAGGGGGCGTAGCTCAGATGGTAGAGCGCTCGCTTAGCATGCGAGAGGTACCGGGATCGATACCCGGCGCCTCCAACTACCCTCATTTTATAGTTTTTCATTAGTTTTTATTCGATGGAGTTTTGTATAAGAAAGTATAGTTTAACTTGGTGTATACACACAACAGGGGGCGTAGCTCAGATGGTAGAGCGCTCGCTTAGCATGCGAGAGGTACCGGGATCGATACCCGGCGCCTCCAACTACCCTCATTTTATAGTTTTTCATTAGTTTTTATTCGATGGAGTTTTGTATAAGAAAGTATAGTTTAACTTGGTGTATACACACAACAGGGGGCGTAGCTCAGATGGTAGAGCGCTCGCTTAGCATGCGAGAGGTACCGGGATCGATACCCGGCGCCTCCAACTACCCTCATTTTATTGCTTTTCATTAGTTATTATATTATTTGACAGAGTTTTATATAAGAAAGTGTTGTTTAACTTGGTGTATACACACAACAGGGGGCGTAGCTCAGATGGTAGAGCGCTCGCTTAGCATGCGAGAGGTACCGGGATCGATACCCGGCGCCTCCATTCCTATGTTTTGTTTCCATCCTATATTTTCACTCTTCTCAACATACACGGTTATTTTAAAATTTCTTTGTACTGTCCAACAGGAATATTGACGCTTCGTAGCATTTAAATTGTATTTAAACTATTTTAATGAAAGCTGTATTTTTTTTTACGAAACCTTAAATTCCCATCGACGCAAAGTTTTTTTCCTGCTTAAACTTGCTCAGTTCTATTTTTGACATACTTAAGAACTCATACTTTCTTTGATCTTTCTTTGAGTCAGTGCCTTGAGCTGATCTCAATAATTAGAGAATAACTTCACATCATTATTATATTCTCAGGCTTAGGCACTCCATTGTATGACATAGCTAGCTACAGAATTTCCATAGCAACAAATCTCATGTTGCTGAAATTGACGCAACTTTATTAGATCGGCTGTCACATAATAATATGGCAGACATAATAATATCGACCCTCAGACGTTCATTACCATGGGATTACTCTACAATCGAAAGTTCTTGGGCACGTCATAGGCCATAGCCCACAATTCTAGCCTATTTCCGTAGCCGTCACATGCCACAAAACTTCTTATAAAAAACTCTTTTCATGCTTCCTCTAACTTTAAGCTAAGACTCACCATTTATTGCACTCCTCCTGCATCACTTCTCCATCAGGGTAGCTCCTGCCACCGTGATGGCATGGACATTCAGTAGCCAACACGCACTTCTTCGACACCGTCTCCAGAACATAACCCTTCTTGCATTGGCAGCCGGGGCGACACTCTGTCGTTGTGCTTGACGGAGGCAGGTGCATGTTCTAAAACAACATATTTTCTCATCAGCATGACAATATTACAACACACAATCATACTCAATCATGCCTTCATCCCATAGGGGTAGGCAGAAACTATGTATTGCTTTGGTATTGACAAACGACTTTTATATATTCTTTACTTTCAATCCCAATTGTAATTTTTGGAATAAATACTTCCATATGCATTGTTTTATTCCTAACCCACCTTGTAAGGTACATAATTGCAAACAATTACTCCTGTAAGAAATCAAACATAAGGACAAATATTTTGAGGTTTCCAAATCCCAGACCCGAAACAATTGTTTTTCCTACAAACCAATTACCACCTTCGTGGCACCATGGCTGAAATAAACCATAATATAATACCTTGCAAGTAAGCGGCTCGGCGATCTCACAAGTGGTGAACTCCATATTGTTGATGGCGCTGCAGTTGGTTCTCAGATCTTCAGCGGGAGGGTAGTTCTGGATGTCCTCGGGGGTGGCGGGAGTGCAGTCCCAGCGAGCTCCGACGCATGTGCTGTACAAAAATTATACATTAGGTGTCATGAAGACAGGTTCGGCCACCGATAGAAACTATTTTTTTTATTTTGTCTATGTTTATGAAAAAAAAAATCGAGTAATGGCGAAACGAACATGCTATTCGCTTGATAGTAAGAGATGACCGCTCATGGACAGTAGCAAAACCTAACAACACTATGAATTACAAAGCATTGCTTGGCATTCCACTGCTCACGCCATCCTAAGACATAAGATCTTAAATCTCAATGTATCCAGTAGTTGCGCTGGCTACAATGTCCAAACCGAAACATCATAGTGCATTTACACTGCTATTTGGCGGGAGAAATAGACATTGCATATTTATATAAGCTCAGGTGTGTATTTACAGTAAATTGAGGCTAGTGCAATACAAAATTGATTACCGCCTAATTAGTGGAGTGGCATAAATATCATAGTTTGCAAACCGAGATAGTCCAGATATGATACAATAGTAAGATACTCTTCTTTGTGTGAATTTTCTCACACAATTTGCCCTGGACTGGAAATTCTGCTCAATATGACGATAGGTTCAACCCCTACCATATTTTGAGACGGAAATAAGCTCGGCAAGGCGTAGTTAAGCTTAGGTTACCTTTAACAACTCTTTTGGTGATAGATATGAGATTACTTATATGTAACTTGTCGTGCTTACCAAATGTCCCTCTCTCGTCTACCCGGCCTGACTTCCTTGTATCCGGCATTGAACTGCAGTCCTTTGTGGTAGCAAGGGCAGAGACCCACCGGCACGCACACGCCACTGTCGTCTAACAGCTAAATGAAAAAATAAACAAAAATATTTTTTATGAGAATACATTTTATCTGTGAATGTATTGTTTCATTGATTGTATAAATACAACAGGGGCCGTAGTTGCAGAAAAAAATAAAACGTATGAAATAGCAATATTCTAGAACATAAGAAAATAATTTTGCTGCGTAATCAATCTTATCGAGCTGTCGCCTCGTTGTCTTTGTGACTTTCACTTTCAGTTCGTAATTATTATACAGATCTTTAAATTTATCACGTACAGCCACAGGGGGCGTAGCTCAGATGGTAGAGCGCTCGCTTAGCATGCGAGAGGTACCGGGATCGATACCCGGCGCCTCCAACTACCCTCATTTTATTGTTTTTCATTAGTTATTATTCGATAGAGTTTGTTATAAGAAAGTGTTGTTTAACTTGGTGTATACAGACAACAGGGGGCGTAGCTCAGATGGTAGAGCGCTCGCTTAGCATGCGAGAGGTACCGGGATCGATACCCGGCGCCTCCAACTACCCTCATTTTATTGTTTTTCATTGCTTATTATTCGATAGAGTTTTTTATAAGAAAGTGTTGTTTAACTTGGTGTATACACACAACAGGGGGCGTAGCTCAGATGGTAGAGCGCTCGCTTAGCATGCGAGAGGTACCGGGATCGATACCCGGCGCCTCCAACTACCCTCATTTTATTGTTTTTCATTAGTTATTATTCGATAGAGTTTCTTATAAGAAAGTGTTGTTTAACTTGGTGTATACACACAACAGGGGGCGTAGCTCAGATGGTAGAGCGCTCGCTTAGCATGCGAGAGGTACCGGGATCGATACCCGGCGCCTCCAACTACCCTCATTTTATTGTTTTTCATGAATAGTTTTTCATTGTCTTTTTTTGTACAACAATTATTCATCGTTAGCATTTGGATTAAACCTAAATACCTATTTTGAATCCATTAAATTTGATTCCAAATTTTTTGCCTTCCGAAAACTTTAATTTTTTTTTAATTTTTCACCTTCATCTTCTACCCAAAATAATATAATGATTGACTGACTTGTCCGACGGGACAGGCGCACCCCTCCACGCAGCTGGGCTTGCAGGTGCCGCTGGCCGCCAGCGCGCTGTCCGAGCACTTGCGCAGGCAGCTGTCCGCGCACACCGTGTACTCCTGACCACCCGTGCACGACAACTCTGAAACAAAATATTATTAATTGATAAACTTGGGCATAGAACCATTTTTAGAGGGTATATTTTACTGGTATAGGGTACAAAAACGAGAAGTCAGTGGGCAAACTTTGAAATTGATAGGTGTGAATGCTTAATACCAGCAAAATATCAGTGCGATTAAAATATTTTAAGAAAAATAATTAACACTAGTTTGTTTGGTATTCCACAGGACATTGGAATGAAACGCGTATTATGGCAGCACAGACAAAATATATTTTTTTTATTGCAATGAATGGCGAGACGAGCATGCTGTTCGCCTGATGGTAAGCGATACGACTTACTCTGGCTACAATGTCCTTCAATCCGAAACATAACAGTGCATTTAAACTGCTGTTTGGCGGGAAAAATAGACATTGCGGTGTAGACGCCTACTTAAGCCCTACGGGTTTTTTTAAGTCCACCAGCAGTATCTTCCACCTAAAATACACGTATGCACTAACCGCACTCCTTAACGTTGTACCGCCACTGCACCATGACGCCGGCCTTGGCGCAGGCCATGGCGTAGTCTCCGAGGATGGGGCACAAGCAGCGCGTGACGTCACCCGCGCACGCGCACATGTCGTACACGCACGACTCGTAGTACGGCTCCACGTCCACGTACCAGTGGCATGCTGGAAATTGTTACATGTTTTAATCATGGGTGTAATTGAATTGGATTTTTTAAAATTATAAATCGCAAATAAATACATCAATTTTAGTATGTTTATATTAAAAAAAAAGATTATGGAATTGTAAATCATATGTGGTCCCCTCACTAGGTATTCGTATACCAAGAGGCGGGCTTATAATGGTTCTAATTACCGACAGTCTTGTGAAATTATTTCACTTCCAAGATATAAATTGGAGAGGTGCAAAGTTCACTTTTACACCGGGAAATAATAAAAAAAGTCACAGAATGCGGAACGCACGATTAGATATTTCAACCTAGGACCTTACTGGATAACAACTCCAAGCTCACATTAGTAAGTATCCCAGATTTAAAAAGCACATTACTAATTTAAAAAAGTAAATCTGCTGTTATTCTCTCTCCATCTTTTCTACTATTTAAAATACTTACACTCAAACAGCTTGCTCTTCAACTTGCTGCAGTACTTTTCAGCGGCCTCCTTGTTCTCCACATTAGCCTTACAAGGATGCTCTGGCTCCTTGGTGTCCACATCACCGCAGAACTCCCTGGTCTTCCACTTGTTGGCGAAGGCCAGCACTGACTGTTCCACGTCGTTCTCAGGAGTCAGGAAGTCGTCTTTTTGGTTCAGATTGAAAGTGCCGCAGAGACCCTACGAGTGGTATTTAGAAACATAAGCTACAATGCATTTTATGGTGTTAGGATATTTGAAAATTTAGTAAACAAAGAATTATGTTAATCTGTTAAGAATTAAGCAAGTTAGAAATTAATGTTTTAACGTTATGTGTTGTTTTTACGTCGTTTTCATTGTCTGTGACGAATAAAACTGTTTTCTTTCTCTTTCTTTCTAATTGTAGAGGTAAAAGAAAAACAAAGTTTATGACGTTACTAAGCTTATCATGCCATACAGAGTGCGCGTGTGAAAGAGACATTAAGATGTCCCCACTACACTCCCACTTTTTAGTTTAAAATACTAATATTTGTCGGATGTTACAGGCTATTTAAATACAGTTTTGATTTAAATGTTTTATTTTAATGGTATTTGTGTTTGTACGTAAAATAATACAAAAATTATCATAGTAAAATGCTTTATTCAAGTTTAGAAAAATGTTCAATGAATAGAAGTGATTATATCGCTTCAGAATATTCAATGACCAGTCAGTAAGGATCAAATCCTGATTTCAACTCATGCAATATAAAGAAAGAAGAAAAAGAAAGAAAAACAGGTTATAATTTCGTACCTTGGTTTTGTCATGGAATTCAGGAGGCACGTCAACGAATACACGGGTGTTACCGTCCCACCACACGTCAACTTTATTGGGCAGTTGCACTGAAACAATATTAGTTGATATTTATTATTCTTATTAACAACTATGAATGACAATATTACTAAAGAAAGTGAAAACATATCTTCGATAGTATTCTTGAGTGTAGAGTAAAATCTTAAGTCTTTTAGCGTAGGCATTAAAAACTACAACGGCTTTTCTAATTCAGAACAATTAAATTGAATATAACAAATATTGGATCACAATTTCGACTTATAATCTTGTCAGATCCCATAGATAAATAAAAAATAGGTTATAAATCGCAAAAGTTTTTTATAAGTGTAAGTTGTGTCTAGAAACTTTTTGAAAAGACAATCATGTTGACAACATCGTCAAATAAGTGTTTCAGTTCTTCATTTTAAGAGCCTTATAATTCCTGATACCACCCCCTCTATCTTTCCCTCTTCAACCAAATGAAGTTCACTGCTGAAAATAATCCTGCCCCATGGATCGTCCCATGAAGCGGCCTGCATCCAGCAACTTCTTGCAACCTTTACCAGGTCATCCGTCCACCGTGTGGGCTTCCAACACTTCGCTTGCCTACCACGATACAATAGTATAATCTTACCGATAAGGAACAATGAGGAAGCAGCCCTGATCCTGATGTCTCCAATAAGGACAGGCAGGGAGGAGATCTCCTTGCCGTTGGCGAGAATGAACCCGCCCTGCTTCATGTGGATGTCCACGCCGTTGTACGTCAGGCTGATGGCTTTGGTGCATGAGGGTTTGCCTTCAGCAGTGTATGGAGCTAGGTTCATGGCCTGGGGGAGGATGAAATTATGGGTAATGATAATGGTGTTTTGTTGCAAATGCAGGGACATGAACCTATTTTAATTTGATATTTATTGATTTGATTCATAATTGTATAAGCTCCGTGTAATTTAGAAAACGAGTAGGAAGTAGATGTGTTGGACTACCAATACCATAATACATTTTTTATACAGGGTAACCACCATAATCATTTATTTAGAAATAGGTTCTAAATGTGTGCATTTCATAATAGTTGTGAACTGGATTTAAATAAATAAAAATCATACCGTAAAAATCCGGTCGTTAATATTTTTAAAAATAAAAATTAATGATCAAAGACCTAGACCTCCCAATGAAAACCTTGCAAATTCCTTTCCATACCTCAGTGATGGCCCCGGAGCAGGCGATGTTCTCGACATCGATGGTGATGTTGGTAGCCGACAGTAGCGTGTAGGTGCAGCGGCCCATGAAGTTGTACCGCAGGCCGTCGAAGGTGGTGTAGTGCGGGTCGCCCACCGCGCTGCAGCGCGCGCCGCACGGCACCTGCGTGCACGTCCACTCGCCTGACTGACAGGTGCTGGGGAACAATCAATTTATCGATAAAATCAATTGAAGTGGAAGTGAGCGGGCCAGATTTATTTATTGCAATTAATGCTTCGATCAAATATACACTAGATTATAAAAGTTTAAAAAACGGCAAGAAAAATAAGAGCACAGATAAGCGTATGCTATTATTTGATTTTAGTATAGTCCAAAACACAATAACCACCGCAATGTCTATTTCTCGCGTTAAACAGCTGCGTAAATACACTGTTGTGTTTCGAATAGAAGGGCATTGTAACCAGAGTAACTACTGGACATATTGAGACTTAACATCTTATGTCTCAGGATGGCGAGCGCAGTGGAATGCCCAAGCATTGCTTTGTAATTCAAGGCGTTGTATGATTCTGCTACTGTTTATGAGCGATCGTATCGCTTACCATCAGGCGAACGGCATGCTCGTCTCGCTATTCATTGCAAAAAAAAAACACTACTGTTTGGCGGAAGATATAGACATTGCAGTAGTATCTACCCTGGCACCACCACCACAACTTTTTACCACTAGTATAAAAAGTATGCATATAGAATTTAGTTTATAATGACCGTAGCGGTGGCCTTCTCTCATCGCCGGATACTTCATTTAGCCTAAATTATTATTAACCTAAACTTACCATAATAAAAATACGAATATATGACATTTACAAGCATTATAATATATTCTATTCTTATTTGTAGGACCTGTGGAAATCTAGAAATAATGTAAGCCACGTTCACTTACCAAGTATTACAATCCTTAGGCAACACAGTGCCTGGTTTGAAGCTCTTGTTCCTCAGCCGGCACGGACACTCGGTCTTGGGGATGCAGCGGCCTCCTTCAAGCAACAAGCCTTCGGGGCAGAAACAGCCCTCCACGCAGGTTGCGTTGTCCGCCTTCACCGGTGGAGAGGGGAACGCGCAACTTGGCTGCACGTCTGGTCCACACGCCTTGTACAGCTTGCCGTCAGGACATGACATTGCTAGAAAATAAATGCAATACATAAATACACCCACCAACAGTCACTTACATAGTCCTGACCCCACACTAACATCGAGTCTTGTGTCGTGGGTATCAGCCACTACGAGACACTTTTCAGTCTCACAAACACCCAGACCCGAAATAAATACCTGTGATTCACACAAATATTAGTTTCGATGCGGGGATCGAACCCGCGGCCTCGTTTCACAGCCGGCGTCTAACCACTTGCGCCACGGAAGGTGGCAAGCAAGGAGCGAAGGCATAGGATCCTTCTTTTTTCAGTCCCAGAAGTATAAGTTTAAGTACTTAAAAATTTTCAAACCGAAACACTCAAACAACCGATTTCAGAATAGAGTACAAGCTCATTGGTACTGACACATATACATATACATAATCACACAAAATGCAAGCTCATATGTGTTGTCATATAAATAACAACAATATTTATTAATTTAAACCAACTTACGGCATGTGTCAGCATCGCGCCAGTTCTTCATCTCCTCGACTCCGTGTCGGAGACACTCCTTGGCGTACACGGATACTGTACTGCACGCACACTCTTCAGGGCCTGGGGAATATTACACATGTCCTCATTTTATCATAGTGTAATGACTATTTTTCAACTTAATTTAAAATGTATTGTATATTGTCCGTGGTGCCTTATAGCTGGCTTCTTCGGCTGTAAGTCTTTTTGCGAGGTTATTTACCTATTTAGTTAATTGTTTTGTCACCCGCTTTGCACAATGGGAAGTGGACAATAGATTTTATATACTAAAATAATCAAGAATGGTACATCTGAAATTGAATTCGATAAATATACATAAAGATATTGACTATCGAAGGAAACCCTATAAGTTAACACTTCATTTTGACAAAAAGGACATCCAGTTATTTCAGAGAAATTTTAACAAATGTAAACAAGCTCTGATGATTTCGCCCTAACTTCGATATTTAAGACTAAAATTAACATAGTATATAGGAACTTACTCAGACTCTTGGTGCAAGCACAATAGTCCCATTGGCAAGCCTCGAGTAACATAGACACATCCATAACCTACAAAAAAGTTCCAAAGTGTATACAAATATCGAAAATGTAGTAATATTGACAATATAACACAATCACACTGCACACAAAACTCTTAAATAAGCAGATTTAGATCAAACTACATCAAAAAATTATAAAATTAAAAATAGCACAACATTTATCTTTTATATTACCAGGTTAAAGAATTATATAAAAAAATGTAGCATTTTAATTTTATGATCAACATCATTACATATCATAGACATAACATTAGATCCAAACATATAATAGACGCATTCTCATTAGCAAGGTAAAATATGAGGTTTTAATATTAACAATGAGCTACATAGGAATCGATAACAATAATATTTCAAATAATATTTAATTAAATTCTACCCTACCTTAGAGCATTTGCGAAACTTGTCCTTGGTGAATATCTTGGTGCAGAACTTCATGGCGCTCTTCATGTCATCGTCTGATTTGGACGCACAAGCACTCGTCTCTGTAGGATTACTGTCACACACATCTGTAAACAAGAGTTTCATAATAATATTCATCGTTTAAATGGCCCACTGGTGGGTTGGAGGATAAGATTTGTGATCCTAGAAGAATCCTTTAATTTAATAACATTTTCGATGTATATATCAATATTCACCTCCAAGCTTGTTGATTTGCCAGGACGATGCGAGTACTGCCTTGGTCTTGGCCATGACTCCGTCTTTGGTCTGCAAGTCGTTTTCTGGAGCGCCATCCAGCTTGCCACACAAACCTTCAGTGTTGTTCCATAGCACCACTGTGCCTTCAATGAGTACTATGTTCTACGGACAAGAAATTGTACCGTCAAAGTTGAGTATAATATGCCAGATATAAAAGATTATTGCTAAAAGCTTAAAATATTTTATCCTTTCAACTGTGCTTTCAACCATAATCAGAAAGCTTTGTACTATAATACAATGCCATTGAAAGAAATGTTAATAACTGCCATTTCAATACGGAGTAAATAAAATTTGTAAACATCCTAATCATTTCAAACCCTGTTGAGTTACTTATTAAATTGGCAAGTAATAGTTAGGAGAATAAATGTAAATAACAAGACTCTCTCGAACAAAGTGCAAATCAATTAAATAGAAATAATAAATTTCAAATACATAGTAAAGCATTCATGAAATATCATAGAATTTAGAAACCACGACGCCACGCTACTGCTTTCCAGTCGTAATCAGGAAACATATTAAATTTTCCAAGCATAAATAATCTTATTGCAAAAAAGTTATAAACTTCTAGAATACTCACATTGGTATCCCATTTGATAGTGACTCCCATGTTGTCCAGGTTGACTTGTACGTAGTCGCTGGGCATCGCCACACGGATGCCGGGAAGAGAAGCCGGGATCGGGATCAAGTGCCGAGTAGTCCTGAACACTACTGATCCATCCTCTATCGAACGGAAATACAATTTATTGATGTAATTTGTAAATTAATTATTAAAATTCTTTTTGAATTTTCATTTGTATGTATTCTTGAAGTAGTCTTAATTTCGAAGCAGTTTTTTTCTTTAATTGAGCATTGTAAAAAAGAGTGGGGAAGAATCGTGTATTACAAAATAAAAATTATTGTAAGGTTTGATAAAACATCTGATATTTTGAATATCAAAAACGATTTATATTTCAACAGAAGAGGCGTCTTTAACTAGTGAATTTTCAATACCTACTACTAAATCCTCTACATCATTATTCTACTCAACCAAATCAATCCCGACAGTAAATTCTACTCAACATTCCTCTACAACCTTCAATATTTTACTTGCCTCCAACAGCCAGCGTGTATGGTTTATCTTCCAAGTAGACTGTGAGTTCGCTGGGGCAGTGAGCTGGAGTACCACAGTCGCCATGTTTCACAGCGACCGTGAATTTGTGCTCTTTGGCGTCTCTTACCAGAATATGCTGGCATGGAGACTCGAAACTGAAAGAGACATACGTATTGAAATATACATAACAGCCTAACTGGCACAGTTGGTTAAACAACAGCTGTGAAAAGAGGGTTCGATCCTCGCACCGAGACAAATATTTGTGTGTTCCACAAGTATTTGTTTTTTTTGGGTATTTTTGAAACCGATAAATATCTCGTTGTTTCTGATACCCATGACATAAGATTTAATCATGGTGTGGGGTCAGGACTATGTACATATGTGACTGTGAGGTTTATCTATTACATTTATTCTTATTCATCTTTCTTCCTTCAAAATGATTTTTGGAGAAGTTACACGTATAGATATGTTATACGAATTGGCTAACTAAATCGGAAGTGTCCATTTTAAATAATAATTTTGCAGTCGATATTCGCTTGGTAATTAATATTTTAAATATAAGACTTATAATAAGATCGCCTAAGTAACTAGATAGTCTTTCATAATAAATTCATCAGTATGCCCCGGAAAATGATGTAAACCATCAAAAAACGCAAGACAGAATATCTCGGCCACGTGCTTAGGCACGATAGATATAAGCTGCTCCAATTAATTATTATGGGCAAGGTGGAAGGCAAGAGACGCGCTGGACGAAGGAAAAAATCGTGGCTTCGAAACATCCGGGAGTGGACCGGTATCAGCACCGTTGAAGAACTATTCTACCTGGCTACGGACAGGGAAAATACAAGAAGATGACGGGCAACCTTCAGCAATGAATAGCCACTCGAAGAAGAAGAAGAATAAATTCATACACCATTTATACCTACTTTAAACAGAAACTTTAGTTTTCAAAGCCTTAATTACCTGTAGATAACTCCATCAAAAGTCTTGTAATGCACTCCGGCCCAGGTCATACAGGTTCCACCTTTAGGCGTGAGGTCTTCCACGACGACTTGGACTGTCTCATGACTGTCCGTGTATTTGGTGTGAGGGTACTTGGAGTGAGTGTCGATGACCTGAGTGCTGGTCACGTTGTGGCTCTCGCTGGACGTCTCCGTGTGGGATTGGGTGTGAGTGTGCTAAGAGATGAGAAGTTAATAATTTAGGGTGTAATATTTCCGACATTGGTAACGTGTGCCTGAGCATTACAGGATGAATTGTTTAAGTGGGCATGAATGGCGTAATCGAAAAAGATGTAAACTTCACATTAATTGATTCTTATTAGCAAACTTGTCGAATCTATACATATAAATAAAATTGAAGTGTCTGTTTGTAAAGTGAAAATAAAAAAAAATGTCCAACTACATATCGTTATTGTATACACGATACCTATAACGAAAATGACTTTAATTTTTTTTTGTCTGTCTGTCTATTTGTCTGTCGGTCTGTCTGTTTGTTCCGGCTAATCACTGAAATGGCTGGACCGATTTTGACGGGACTTTTATTGTCAGGTAGCTGACATAATAAGGAGTAACTTAGGCTACATTTATTTTAGAAAAAATCAGTAATGTTGCGATGTCCAAGTACTGTCCAGTACCGCGCGCAGCTCACGCGCACGCCACCACTGGGCCGTCACGTCGGGCTTCTCTCACCAACGAATCAATAATTAAAATAAAAATGCAAAAAACAAAAAAAAAACAAAATAAACTAACTTTTTTGTTAAATTTCACGCGGACGAAGTCGCGGGCACAGCTAGTTGTTTAATAATACAGGTGTGTTTTTTTTTTCTCAAATCATAGGATTCGAATCCTCGCTAGGCAGATTGATTTATCAAAAATCTAAGAATTTAATTTTTGTTTTCATCAAAATCAGGCTCGTGACTCTTTTAAGCTGTTTCCGCTATACCTCATGGTCTCAGACTTGGCCATCGACGCCCAGTTGAAAAATTCACCGGTTTAAGAGACAAAACCCCGAAATTTGCACTGCATCGTCAGGGAAGATGTGAGAGTCAATAATTTCACAGTCAAGATTGTTAATGGCTCGGATAGAGGCAAATTGGGAAGATTGTGTTGGAACGCAGACCCTGGCATCAGGCGGAGTAACACTACGTAGAAAGAAAAGATTTTGACAAACAACGGCTTCTGTAGCCAATGTTCTAATAAACAAAACTAGATTTACTCACAGTAGATTTGTAATTGCTTGGAGTGATGACAACGGCATCACCTGAAAATAAATCGTATTGTTTACTACAAAAAAGCATTGGAAGATTTTTCCATGTACATCCAGTTTGCTATGCCGGTATAATTTTGAGGACCAGCAAGAAATAGATTAATAGCATTTAACAAGGTGGATGTACTCTATTTGTATTGCCCTCAAGTGCTTTGTATCTTCTTAACCATGTCAATGTAAAAACAATATAGACTAAAAACTCGATCTTGACCTCTACCTCTATCGATGGTATTGATGAAAAGATTGTTTCCTTTCGAAGGTCCTTTATTAAAAAGGTTGTGTACGCTACAAACATACCAAAAAAAATCGGTTTTTCAAATAATGGGAATGTTATCTCACCGAACACGCAGTGCGGGATGGGCTGCGGCTGGAACACTCCGCTGGCGTAGGTGCAGGTGTAGATCTCCGCGGGCGGCGTGCTGTAGCTGGCGCCGGCGGGGCAGTTGAGCTTGCAGCTGAACTTCTCCGAGTCACCGAAACACTTGTAGCCGCCGTTGAAAGCCAGCTTTCGGATGTCGCACGCGCTGGTGGCTGGCGTGTTAGAGTGTTATGTCTATTACTATTTTTTGTTTGGTGGGTTTTGTTATCGAATTCAAAGTCTTAGTTGCAATGAAGTCTTGTGGTCAGCAATAAGCAAATTATGCCTATGACTCTTGCTACCGGGTACTTAAGGTATCGATTGGATTCCACTGCTCCTATTAGCAGATGCATTCACTTTTGTCATGCTAGTATAAACACTATCATAAACAATCAAATTTTTACTTTACAATATTATTCAAACTAAGATTCTTTAAAAAAACACAAATTTCTGTTTAATTGAAGCGATCTAAACTGAACGAAGAGAAGTGTAAGATGGAGAAGGAAGCCCTGGCTACGCAACATTCGCTAGTGGACTGGAATGAAACGATCTATGAGTAGTTCCGGCTAGTCATGGATAAGGAAAGATTTAAGGAACTGACTTCAATAATAGATCTACAAAAAAAATTTAATGAATCACTTACATAATTGTTAGAGATATCCTTACCGTACTGGCACTGAGGTCCTCTATAATCAGCTGGGCACTGGCAGGTGTTAAGGGCGAGACACACCCCTCCGTTCAAGCAGGGAGGGTTGCACTCCGGCTCGCAGTCGGGGATGGTGGTGAAGTCTGCGCGGGTGGGCACCCACTGACCGTCCGTGCAACGCATGTTGGCCACCGTCGAGCCGTCTATGAACCTGTGCCCTTCCATGCACGTGATTGTGCAGAGTCTGAAAGCGTATTGTTTAAGTTAAGATAACGTCTAAAATTTAGTAGTAGTGGGCATGTATAGGTTGTGAAACATGATCACAGATTTGATTTCCAGATCGAGTCTGTGGAGAATTTTGAATCAAAAGACATGGTTTTTCCAATAGCGTTAATTTTCCGAGAGGACTAAGAGCAAGTGCACAACCACGTGTACAATTACAAACCAAATAATTATGTATGTGGTGTGCATAATAATCTAGTGGCACTAACCCTTTAACGTTGGATAGTGAAAATAATTTATTTAAATGTAGACAACGTAAGTAATATTATAATTAGGAAAAATGTGTTTCATTTCATAGTGCAGCCCAATGACGTTTTACAAAGATCTAATACCCATACTAATTCTAATACTAATTCATTACAAAAAAAAACTTACTCAGAAGAGCACTTTCTCATGGAGTTCATGGGCAGCGGCGGGTAGGAGAGACATGGCTTCTTCTCAAACTCGCAGTACTTGCCGTAGTAATTAGCAGGGCAGAGACAAGTGTTGGTGTCCACGCATATACCGGTGTTCTTGCACTCGGGAGTACATTGTGCTGTAAGTTATTAAAGACCTTATTTTTAGACAGTTTTAAAACCTAATTAAAAATCTCGTTAAAAAAACGTTATAATGAAACATATGTAAATTAATTAGTTTGTATACACGGCGGCGATTTTAAAACGCGACGCTTTTCGTTGGATGTTAAATTTTCATTGTATGTGAACATAAATACTGGAAACGATAAAAAACCGTCAAAGTCGACGCTTTTTAAGCGCTCGTGCGAATGGAGCCTAAAAAAGGAATTTTGAATTCAGTTTGAGCGAAGAAGGGGCCATTCAAGTATTACGTAAGCAGATTTATTACAATTATATACCCCCCCATCCCCCTTGTCAGCAAAAGTAAGCAAAGCTCTTACCCCCTCCCCCGTGCTTACGTAAACATTTTTGAATTAATATATAGTACTTTTAATTTTTTAATGATTCCTGGAGAAGTTATAATTTTAAAAATAAAATAACAAAAAAATTTTTTTTATTGCATTGTTTCTTCTACTCACCAAAACTACCACCCGGCTTCGTTTTCGGTGGCAGTCTTGATATACCCAGTGTATAACATATATCTCATATTTTCTAAGTTTCTTTTCATTACATCCCTGTGTTTATCTGGGCAACTGCGTTTTGAATCTTCCTGTTAAGATTGTTTTGATGACGTAATCATCATCTAGACCCCCCTACCCCCCATGTCATACAAAATAAGCAAAGCAAAGACCCCCCCGCCCCCCTATGGTGCTTACGTAATACTTGAACGGCCCCGAAGACAAAACAATCGATAAGTAAAACAGGTTTTAAATCTGTTTATGAATAAAGCTGTTAATGTTCAGAATATAGAGTAAGAAAAAGACGGAAAGGCGAGCATATTTTTAAACACTTTTAAGTTATTAAGTAGCTCCTCCGTGATATCAAGATATGTGGCATCCTAATAGTCAAGGATATTTTTATAAGTAAAAATCATTGACTTCTGTATTGTGACCTAGATAAAAAGCCCGCTACAAACGCGGATATTGTGGCTAAGCTGAGTCCATAGCAATACTACGACAGCAGACTGACTAAAAACCCCCGACGGCCGTCACACGCATTGTGGGTGGCACCAGATATCCCAGGGCGAAGGACGCCCCGATTTACGTCCGCGTAACCGCCCCGCGCAAAACTATTGCTGGTCCTACCATTATTATGGGAGCCCAGATGACCCCCACTTACACCTACTTTTGAATGCCCGTTTAAGTTGTTATGGGCGTCCATGACAGAGACGAGGCTCTATCGCACGTCATACGTTATACGCGAGAACGCACCGCCCTCGCCCAGCGACTTCAATGACCCCTTTGGGTCGCTTCTTAGGACGGGCAGAGGATACCGTGGTGGAATTCTTGTACCTTCGTACAACAGGGCAAATGAAAACACCCTTGACCTGTTATGTAATCTACAGCTCGTGTTTTCAGTATTATCAGCGACATTGGTGATTTGGGTCGCCATTGAAAATAATTAAAAATATGCACATCGTTGGACGGACGCCGGCGCCGCCGGGACGCCAGCTTAGATTTGCGCTTCCGGCAAATAGATAGCACCCCACGCCTCGCGATAATCGTATTCCTACGCAGACTTGTGAATCTATTTTTATACGCAATAATTTTGCATTGCCATCGAGATTTTCATAATAAATGCCGGATTTAAATAAAAATAAAAATAACCGCGGGATACCAACAGCACATTCTATCAACGTTCATTGGTTTGCTATATATTGCATATTTTTTTTTACAGCTACAGAAATTCCCCTACTGTACATTGGTTTCCTATTTAAGGCTATTCTGGTGCTATAATACGAATATCAAATTATCACTTCAACAATTAAAATGGGATTCGCGAAACACATTTGCGTACGGTCATACATTTTCTTGAGGACCCGTAGTATCTTAAACTAGACACTTCTAAGGAAAAATTAAAAAATTAAACCAAATCCGCGATTAATTCCCGTATCTGAATATCTAAGACCCCCTTGAGTTACCTACTTCCTCTGCTTGGTTTGTTCCTATACCTATCACTGCATCGGGATCACCTATCTTAGGAGTTAGGCTTATACGCCACGCTACATAACAAATCACTGACATAAAAACTTAGCTGTAAATCTGAAATTAATTTCGGCGATTATGCCGTCTGGGGGCAATATGTTTACCGGAAGTTTAGTTACTCTATGCCTACGGTCATTGAACTTTCTATCATATTAAACTAGCTCTTATCAATTTATAATTACTAAAATATGTGCATACATATGTACCTTAGTAAAATTAAAATTATAAAAACAAACGCAGTGGCCACGACCGCTCCGCCAGAATTTTAACGAAGAAAATAAGAAGGAAAACAAATATTCATAATGCGCGTTTTTACTGTTTATTTACAATTTTATTTAACTGTGTAGACTTCATTAGATTTTGATACTTTCGATTGACCTCTTCGATAAATAAATAACCTATTTGGTTTTTTTTTAATATTTTTAAGGTCCAATTGAAGATATGACATTATAGGACGCAAATAATGAAAAAGTGCTCGTAACTTGCGAGCTTTTATCAGTAAAAAGTACCTCACATCAGATAGCTAAAAATTTTCTATTATTATAAATAATTATTATATTGATGTATGCGACGCGCATTATAATAAAGCACACTATGTACAAAATAAAACACTGTGTATAAAAATAATTATAGAAACTATATAAAGCACTTACGTTTGAACTCCTGGTTGGCATTATTGTAGAACTGTTGGTAGTTGGGCCTGTAAGTAAAATTACTTATAATAATATTAATCACCCTTAATTTAATCCAGTGTTTTTCAATCTGTGGGACTTGGAACCTAGGCGGTCCCGATGGGTACCCAAGGGCTCGCCTTTTTTACCGAGACTTAATAATAAATATTTGTACTAAAATGGAGAAAATTAACTAAAAACATAGCCCTCTAAACTTTTAAAGCAGGTAAAAACTTTGGCCCAAAAGGGTTGCTAGAAGATTTCAACCATTAAAGGTGTCACGTGTGAGAAAAGATTGAAAATCACTAATAAGCAATAGAAACTCTACTGCTAAACATAGACCTAAAGTGCTACTCTTAACTCTCGACTACTGTTATAGGATTATTTTAAATTCATCAAACCTATGGAGCGACAGTAATTCATACAAGCCGTTCTAGTTGATTACATATTGAAGGGCAAAGAACGAGGAAAATCACAATTTTTTAGTTGTCTAGTTTTCTATTGAAAGTTTCTCTTTGTATATTTTACAATTCACTCAAACATGATTCAAAAACTAACTGATGATTACTAAATTGGACATTCCTTGTTTTTTGAGTGTTGTAGAATGAATTATTTCCTTTTTTAAATCTTATAATATTTAATAAAACATAATTCTAATGCTAATAATAAAAATTACTGCATACTTTTATCTCAATAAAAATTATATACTTCTAAACTTTCAATTGGCTTTTTCTCAAAATCAGTTCATGAGGACAATCCCTGTTCTTTGTCTGTACCCTTGAATTGATCGATTGAGTTCGTTAGCCGCAAACCATAAAACTAGAGGCCGCGGGTTCGATCCCAAGCAAATGTCTATATGGCCCACAAGCATTTGTTCATCTCGTAGTTTCCGATTCCCACTACACAAGACTTTTCGAATCTAGTGTGGGTCTAAGACTATGTATGGGGCTGGTGAGTATAAGTATTTTTCGATACTTATGTAATTTTCATTCATAGCATGTCATTTTTCGAGAATTTAAATATTATTTATTACCGTCCACACACACGAACAGATTCAGCGTGGTGGCCTATGGCTGAATGATTAAATAATACCCTAATAGGCCCTAATCCATATACATTGCAGAGGTATCTGCCCTGCAGTAGGACATACTGTAAGTATAAAAACAGAACTTACACTTCTCCTGAATTAGAATACCAAGATCTGGTCTCAGCATATAAAGAAGGCGTCACCCAAGAATATTGGGAGCCGTCGGATGAATAAGGGGTGCCTTTTCTGGTGCCCCATGGCCTGGTTTTAACGCCTCCATAACCATTTTTAGTACCGGAATACGTTTTTGCACCCGAATACGTCTTTGCGCCAGAGTATGTCTTTGGGAATCCAGTTTTAGCAAAGTTCTGATGTCTTAAATATGGAGGCATGTATGCCGGCGCCTGGGCGTCCGCTTGCCTGAAAAATATTTTATTTATTATGATACATTTGGTCTAACAAACATATATGTCACATTTTTGGGTGATGGTATACGAGTATAATATCAAAAGTTTTCTAATTCATTGTCCTAAAACAAAACAGGATCGATATCTACAATCAATAATTATTATGAAATACATAATTTGGCGCCTTGAGTAGGTACCAATATTGATATGCTTTTCTGTTAAAATAAACTTAATAAAATATCAATATAATAATGATCTAATTTGGTAATTACTATTTTAGAGAATGTGACTATAACTTAAAATACGAGTTAATATATTTTGAGGTAATTTCACATTTAATAAAAATGCATCTTTGGTAAATTTTAAAATTCGAGTTATATTTTTGAATTAATTACAGATAGCAAAGGTCTTAAAACACACAGTCTTTGCTTTAAAAAAAAACTACTTAAATCACAATACTCACGAATATTGCCCGCCGGATTGCGCCGGAATACCATACCCAGCATCGCAGACATAAAGTCCAAATATCAAAATAAACGTTTGTATAACCCAATTCATTTTTCTTAATATTTTCCCATGTGTAAAAACAATTAATATCCAATGTACTAGTTGCCGCGAACGGCAGAACCGAACTGACACCTAAATTGCTGAAATGTATTAAGTTATCTCCTATTATAAAAATCAGGAAACTCACTACAACTTCATCCTCCTGATAGCTAATATTTTATCTTAATTCAAAACTAGCTATTAAGCGTGACTTTGTCCGGGTGGAGTATTTTTTTTTCTTGTTACCTTTTTTTACTACACCCGCCTTTGCAACGTCCTTGCCGCCCGCCCTAGAGTAGGTTTATGATAGTCTTCTTGTCATTTGAAGTATTATTATTATGGATATACGAACGATCAACGTGCCATTTACTAAATTCTTATCAGATTATGGTGTATTTTTTACTGGTGGTAGGTCTGTCATATGTGAGGGGCCACTGCAATCTCTTTTTCTTCCGCCAAATAGTAGTATAAATACACTGTTGTGTTTCGGTTGGAAGAACATTGCAGCCAGAGTAACTACTGGACTTATTGAGATTTAA
The DNA here is from genome assembly GCA_030180105.1 of Hyles lineata. NCBI lineage: Eukaryota > Metazoa > Arthropoda > Insecta > Lepidoptera > Sphingidae > Hyles > Hyles lineata. The sequence continues at coordinate 2,380,265 of JARJEE010000006.1, read as the reverse complement.
CATCTTATGTTTCAGAATGGCGAGCGCAGTGAAAGACCAAGCATTTTTACTTTCCATGAGCGGTCGTATCACTTACCATTAGGTGTACAGCATGCTCGTTTCGCAATTAATTGCAAAAAAAAATCTCTTTTTATCACTTCCATCGATAAGATGAGCAAAATATTTTTAGCACTTCTATGCCTTATCAAAATCAATAAACTATTTTTTTTATTTATTTACATTCTAATAATATCTATTTAAATAGATAACGTATTGCCGCTAAAGTTAGGCTCTATGAAATTAAAACCTTTGCTTCAGAACAAGATCGGAACAAGTTTCTTTAATTTAAATTATTCTCTTCTTTGGAAACAATATTTTTGAGTGAAACGAGACTGATTTTGCACAATTTTAAAATATAGAGAAAAAAAATGGCTAAACGAGGCAGAAATAAGAACTTCTCTCGCATTAAACAAGAGGTATTTTTCTATTGCAAATCTTTGAAAAGAAACTCTGTAGTGATATTTTATTTTGGCGCCATTTTTATTTTGAATATTATTTGAAAAGTTTTAGGTTGTGTTATCTACTATAACTACTTGATATTTATTTAAACCTCTGTGACGCAGTTGTTCAAACTGCGTCCAATGTATTGAGAGGTCGCGGAATCGATGTCCGCAGTGAAAGACATGTTTCTGTGATCCACAAAAATTCTTTTGATATCTTTTGTAGTCTGTTTATTAGTATTTCATGAAAGGCGTACGGCAGTGTTTCTGGCTATCATTAATTATGCAAGATAAAAAATATTATTACATAAATTATTCAACACTTATCAATGTGATTGCAGGATATTATAAACGTTATACAAATGACAGACTAAATATTATGTACATCGTTAAAATTTGAAAACTTTTCACAAAGTAAAAGGAATGTTTCTTTCGTAGAAAAAAGCCATAGCAACGAGGTTAATACAAATTAGTCTTGTAATGGACGACTATGTATACAAAAATAAAGATATTACTGTCGCAGAGGCTGAGAAGTATATTCAAGAAATTACATCTTATAAAAACAAATGCGTTAATGACCCGAGGTCACTGCAGGTAAAGTAGCTCCCCTGTCTACTTGACACAATCAAAGGGCACAAATTGTAACAGTAAACAACACAGAATGCCTTATGGTGGCACTTCACATGGCTGTTTGTATTTGCTATTGGGTATTTTTCGTATTTGGCAAAATAAATGACGTTAAAAGCAAACATGCAAATAGAGGCAAATATCTATACGTATTTGTTGTTGGCCTTGCTTGTCAAATAGGCAAATAAGGCCACACTTTCTCAATTAAACTGACCACACATGGTAATTGTTTGCCAAATATGCCAAATATGCCAAATACACAAATACAAATAGCCATGTGAAGTGCCAGCATTACAATCGCGTCGATCACATTCACACAGGTTTTCCACTTATTACTTGTTATACGGGCAGATTGGACTAAGCTACCATCAAATATAAGGTCGCGGGTACTCTCAACTATTAAATGGAAAGATCCTAGTCTATATTCAAAATTAGCCGCGAACATGAACCAATTAAGACAAGTTAAATATGGGCATCTTGAATCTCGATATTGTGGTGGTTATTAAAACCACTGTAAATTACAGACAGATCAGATAGAACACTCGGTCTCAGAAATTTTGAAAAATAGTTCCATCTCTCTTTAAGTAGTTTTCAAGGTAACATAGCACAAGGACGCTTTCGAGCTCATGTGACCTGAAATTGCTTGGAACCGGGACTTGTGGAAAAAGAGAAAAGACCTTTGCCTAGCAGATGCATGATAAATGTTAAAAAAACATAGCTTTTTTTCATTATCAATCTTAATATTCCTCTTTGTGCCATTTATAGAAAGATTGTTGGTGATTCACATATTAAGGTGAAATTTTCACTGCAATAAAAATATTTGCATTGCCATGCATCACGTTACAGCACGCCAGATAACCAACCGATCGCTGACGTATTTTTATAGTAATTTAAATTGTCAACAGCGATAGGCTTCCGCGAATAATGTGTGGTATTAAAATCCCCTCTATACAATTTCTCGGAACATGGTAAAGTTTTCCATTGGCAAATGGCGCTAAAATGATTCGATCGCAGGATGCGTGCTTCGGCGGATATAGATACAGCGGCGGACGGGATCTTCTTGGAAATCTGCATTTTCCTTTTAGATTGTACGCCCCGCTGACCTAAATCGGATTGCTGTTTATTTTTAACCCGGTTATTTATGTTAAATTCAATTGCATAAATAATTTTGTTTCTTGTAACCATTGCGTGTTGATTTCTTTTCACAAACACTCGTCATTGCTACAATTCTGAAAATATGTATTTTTATTATTTATAAACCGGGGTTTAATTAATTCTTTTTTTATCAGGTGATTGAAAAATTATTAAAATGTATGAAGAGCATCATAAATACACATAAAGATACACAAAACAAGTGCGGACTTTCCAATTCCAAGGAGATTATTTGTCAAGCTGTTTGTCCTTCTCCCGCTTACTCGTTACCCGATGAAGACAAAGAGTATCTTTCACAATCAAATATAAAACACCACAATACAGATTTAATGCAAACAGATGAATACGTTGAAGTGATAGATTCATATAATGAAATAGAGGAACTCGACCAAAACGAAAAGAATAAAGAATTGTATAAAACTGGCAATGAATTTACCCCAAGCCAAGAAACAAATATAATTGCAGAAAGACTTAGCCAAGAACGGAACACTAAACATTTGGATGATAATAAAGGCACTGCAATAGAAGATGAGGACGTAACTAATATATCTGCAATATCTCCCCCATCAAATAACTCTCAAAGTATTTTAAACAATATTCAAGATAGTGAAAATCAAGATTTTATTACTACGCCCTCACAAGTTGCCCAAATTCCCGATGTAAATAGTTGTAAAAATAAAAATCAACTTTTAGTGACTACTCCTTTGTATGATATTTTCACTGAAATTGATTATTCTCAGAGCATACTAAGTAACTCTGTAAATATTAAAAATGAAGAATTTGTAGGTTCACAAACCGGATACGCAGGTAATAAAATGAATAACTCTCAGAACATAAACAGTCAATCTAAAGATATCGCAAACGAAACTATGATAAGTTCAGTATCTGAGTTTCAAAAAGAGAAATATGCCACTGACAGAGCAAATCATGACAAAAATATATCAGAAACAAATTATCAAGAACTCATCACATTGCCGCAAAGCAAAATATCTGATCTGAGCGATAAAAATATTCCTGCTTATTACATTATGAAACCGGTTGCAAATAATATTCATACTAATACTGAAATAAAACCTAAGAAAAAAAGGGCTCCTCGTAGAAAGAAAATTGACGAAACGTCTCAAGAAACTAGTAAATCTAAAGATACCAAACGTAAACCTAGAAAGAATAAAGATTCAACAAAAGCAAATATAGGTAAAGGCCAAAAGTTAGATAGCCAAATTACTTCCGATGGTAATAATAATAGATCTGAAAACAGTGAAAACTCTCTTGATCTTTCATGGATTGAAAATCTAAGGTATGTAAGACAAATATCTGCAACAGAAAGTCATACCAGGTCCAAAGATTTGAGTCTCAGTTTTTGGGAGAATTATTCATTGCCTAATGATTGGGATGATAGTGAGTTTATGTACGATGAATAAAAAGTATTTCTTGGCAAAACAGGAAATGGATTAAAAATTATCAATAATGAGCTTTAATTTGGTAATACTCATTATTTTTATTGGAGACATCTTTTAAGTCCGTCAGCCCATTTTGATAGAAAAATTTACTAAATTAGTTCGTCTCCATAGCTGCAAACTTATTTTGATAAAAGTGATTTTTGTAATTAGAATTAAGGAAGCATGTTTTTGATATGATATTTTTTTTTGTATTCCTTTACTTTTTAATAGGACGAAAAATATTATTCAGTAACTTTGAGTTTGATTCTAATATGATCTTGTTTTTAATTCGTGGAAACTGGCTGATAATCCAAAAATACAATAGACATTACGTTTTAAAGGTTAAATGCGACGCATGCGATTCATTTTAGCAACGGAAGTTAGTTATCGTTATTTGTGATACGATGTTATAATAAGCAGTGTATGTTTGGATTTCATTAACAAATTATAACAGTAAACGTTTGTTTTTTTTTATTTGCCTTCAGTTGTTTTGGTTATGAAAGGGTGTGTTCCATAATTGACAATAAAATATGTATACTTTCATTGTTAAATAAATAATATTCTGCAACATCTATAAAAATCATAATATGCAGATCCCACATAAATACAGGTAGGAAATGTATTTTAAAAACACAATTAAGTCTCATTAAATTGTTCCTTAGTATAGATTCTCTGAGCAAAATCTGCACTAAATAATGATTTAATTAACATTAAATTTCTCTCAATGAGGCTGTAAGATACAAATGTCGTGCTGTGGGTATCACAAACTAGCAGAATACTATGACAGTAAAATGAAATAAAACAAAAATATCATCACGATTCAAAATATTTAATAGTAAGATGAAGACAAGGTACGATAATACAACAAGAGTTAAAATATAATCTCGAGATCTTACATACAAAGCAACGCAACATATTGGGCCGAAGGCATTACATTATATTTTATTAAATGAACTCCGATTCAACAAGCATTTATTTAGAAAACGAAACAATAAGTAACTAGTACAATTTAAAAAGCATATGACATTATTTTTTTCAATATTGTATTAACTGATTTAGATGCAAGGCAATTGGCACATCTAGAACATTCCATATTTCAGAAATGTCTGGTAGTCAGTTAACCTATCAGCATAGGCTATAAATTACATTATGTCATCGATTTTATTATTTTAAACATTATTTAACATACTACATATTATATACATTTTACAGAAATTATCGGTAAACATAATCTCAGGCTGGCATCCCCAAAAAGGCATGCAATGGTGCTAATATAAAACCTTCATCAAACCACATGGATAAAACGAGCACTTAAACCATAAAAATCATAATTACCAACAGAAAAAACTGTCGATTATAGTTAGGTATCTAACTTGTTTACAAATAAAAATATATTTCATATAATGCCTTCAACCACACAAATCAACATATTAATATAAAATATGAATACATATTATATTTATTTATATAATTGAATATTCACAATAAACACTTTGTGACTGTAAATTCCATTAAACATAGGTCTCTCGACATTAAATAGGCCTCAACATTTGATCTAATGCTACAGAAATATTTTACGACACAACAAATATTTTTAAACATATAACCAAAGAGTAAATAGTTATACCATTACCATATCCAAGATACGAAAATGTGAAATGTAAGAAAGAACTTTTGATTCAAATAAATCTTTTGCTCTAGTTTATCAATGAAACCGAATACAATGAAGATAGTGTGGGTAGATAATTATTAATATATATTTTTCGTATCTTGTACATAGGTATTTCATTATTTGTATCCACAATTTATTTTATAATAAAAAAACTTAATTAAACACCACAGCGCCTGCTCTTATTCTATAACCAAAGCAAGACTATACAGCCTTGTAAGTACATACAAATGCATTAACATTTTCATAAAGTTGAAAAAATGCACATTATAAGGCAAGTAAAATCATTCATAATCGGAATTATTTTCTTCTTTTTCTTATTATATTTGTCAGGAATTAACTATGTAGTCGTATTAGTAAGATATGCGTTGATTATGCAGTAAATTCACTTCCAATATGTATATCGATGCTTTGAGCCATTGATCGTGCATTGTTTTTTAAATTAGGAAAAACGTTCTATAATTTGCACTAATAAATGCACTTTAACCTTTCCTTAACAAAAGTATAATGGATTAATCTATGCAAAACTTAAATAGTGTATTTAAAAACATAGTCGTCATTTAATAAAATTATTTACATAATGGAATTAATTATTCTTGAGAATATTTGCACCATGATTTTACCACAAACTGTATGATACAGCACCGACAATTTTTTTTTCTCTGAAACATCTGTCATATAGTCTAAGAGCTGGTAGACATTTTGAGGTTGGTATTTGAGCCGCCGTGTATTCTTTTAATATTCTGTATACAAAACGCAGACTTGGCTTGGATGTAGCCGGTGCTACCGAGTATAAAATGTGTAACATTATATTTGGCAACAAATTCATTATCGCTAGCACCTATGCCCTCCAAAATATCTATCAACTTTTACTATCATGTTTTATCATGAGAAAGTTATTCAATTGACGATTGTTTAGCATAAGCGCTCCTAGATATTTTACCTAAAGTATAGCACAGGCTAATACAGAAATAAATTGGAATGTTTCCTTACGTAACTGAATATTAACTTACATTTCCTGAAGGCTCAATAACTCCCACACTTTCCACTACCATGCCTTCTAATCTATCCTGATATACACCTAAGATTTCTGATGGTATATATTTAATTTTTGATGTTATTTTCCTTGAAAACAGAATGCCGAATAAGATTGTCTAGTAATAACTCCTTATACAGTTATTTATGACAAGTTACGGTAACTATTCATTCCTAACCATGCAAAAGCTACATGCTTTACCAATATAAACCTCATATTAATTAACATATCACCCCTTACCTATAAAACCGTTAATATGATTTTCTAATAACAACTTTTACAACACCGTATATAGTTGAATGTTTAAAAAATCTATCTAATTTCATATGATACAAGCCGCATCATGTGTGACCATAAAGTTTGTGTATGTAACCCTAAAGGCTAAGGTAGAAATGGGCTTATTCCTACCCATAGGCTGCTAAGCTCATTTCCTGCCCAAGAAGTTATGGGAGCGAGCCCATAACCTTTCCAGTCGCATCCAGTTTCAAACAGCTTATATTATTAGATTTTTATAACAAAGTACTGATTTAGAGTGTAATATTCAACATCAACATTCACAGCCCTTACACGCAGCCATAAATTCAATGAAGCGAATGACAAAAAATATTTTTGTCTACAGCCAGCTGTGTACTAGATCAATTAGGACACGAAATATGTATATTGTAGAAATTATTAAAATGCTTATAATGTTGCCATCAATAAATTCAGGAAATCATCCAGTTCCTGGCAACCTACGGAACCAAAAACCTACAGATTGTTCGCGGGAAAGTACCCCGTGACCTCACAGTTCACAGCCCATACATGCAGCCACAAAACATGCATTTTCATCAACACCAAAATAAACACAATATCTCTTGCAAAGTGACACTACATCCGGGATTAGCACGATATAATTTATCTAAATCCGTTACATCCGCAAACCACGGCGAGTGTTTATCCTTTATCACTGCTATATAAATTATAATTTATTCAACTAGCAATTCCATCTCTTACACCATTTATTATTAACTTACAACATCCCACTTCAAGGGCAAAAATTTCCCTGCTTTTTTCACAATTCCATATCGAATTTGGAAACTTAAGCTCAATGGCATCTCGGTTGTCTCGTCGCCGTTTTCTTGACCTACCGCAATTTAATCGATCATCAAGTACCAATTGGGTAATAAATTTTGCCCAACTACCCACATGCATTCACGTCACATGACGTTTCCACTACCTTACCTCAACAATATTAATCGTCTTATAGACGATAAATACCTCCACAAAATTAAAAACATACAATTTTCAACATTAGACTATCAGAACAAAAATATCCCCATATTTTGTCTGACGCTACAATATTAGAATAAATCTTCTAAAGGAAGTCCATATTATTCAACATACATAGTTAAGAACAATGTTTATACGTATTAGGTAGAATACAATAATAATTGTAATATTTCAGTTTCAAGCTAGCATGCTAACTACACATAATTAGTAAATACAAAAATAACGATACATAGATATATTTTTATACGTTTAACCTGTTATATTCTAAATGTGTTATTATAATAACATACATCAAACTTCAACAAAACCATTGAGCACAACTAAAAGACCACTTATTGAATAAAAAAATATAAATCGAATATTAATTACCTGATTAAATGTTTATCGATTATACCTTGAGAGTTATTTAATTATAATATATTGTTTAATCTTTAAAGCTTAGATATCCATGTAACCACAGAATAACTGTCACAAAATTTTAACAATCGATTTCTTGTGTCTCTACAGGCTACAGTAATATTACCACATTAAAAAAATATTGAAAAATATCTCATGATTACTACTCTCAACATTAAGGTGAGACGAAAGCGCACACAACACCAAAACCAATTAAATTTATTCGCTAATACTGAAGCGATTACAATCACATGAATATATCGACAATTAGGTTACATCAATATCGATTAAAATTTTATCGATAAATTTTAGAACAGAAAAAACATCACATTCCATATAACTTCAAAAGATCTGGCGATGCGAATGGCATGATGAATACTACTCCACACTGGCGAAAACATTAGCTTTCTTATTTTCGCATCGATTAATCGATTGCAAAATCGATTTTAGGGAAAGCTCAACACGCCTCATAGCCACGTATATCCAAAAGATACAACCAATGTTTTAAAAACTAAACTTTCCTCTGACCTTGAAGAATCCCATACTAGTTTTGTTGTGGAGAAGGGATGTGAGTCCCACGTAGCTCTGAATGACGATGGATGAGTGATGTATGCAACACGAGGACGAAGGCATCGTTTCTATTGCCCTTTGAAGCTTTTGCGCGAAAGTTTCCATGTCGTATGTAGCTTTTTCTTCGAGACCTCCTTCTGGAATGGTTTATTATAATTTTGTGAATTTATGAGATAAAGTATGAGTATTAATAAATAAATATTTAAATAACACCCAACAGTCACATACATAGTCCTGACCCCACACTAAGATCGAGTCTTGTGTCGTGGGTATCAGAAACTACGAGACCTGTTCGGTCTCACAAACACCCAGATCCGAATCAAATACCTATGGATGACGCATATATTTGTTTTGGAGCGGAGATCGAATCTGCAGCCTCGCGTTAAAAAGTCGGCGTCTAATCAATTGAGTCACGGAGACTGTCAAATACTACTTGAAATTAAAAAATCTTGCCATAAGGAATCAATACTACAACGCCGAATCGTATAAAATTATATACAAGTTGGATTACCTTTATGCCAAAAAATCGGGTGTGAAGCGAAAGTGATGAACGGCACGTCTTGGCTGAAAGGATTCCACACTGTCTTCAAAGGGACCGGTTCGCCTTTGTTCCACATCAACCTGACGCCACGAAGATTGCGTTCCCTGGTTGCACAAATAAACAAATTCATTAAATTTTTTTTTATCAAAAAAACGCTTTTTTAACTACAAAATTTGCTACGGAAAAAATACTACATTAGAAAATATATAGCTTAAAACTATAAAATGTATTATACAGAAGAATATACGTTTAATGCCATTTTAGATATACAGATACAACTTTATACATAGACAAAACATTTGATAGCTAAAATAGATTTTAAACTGTTTATGAATAATCGCGATTACATAGCAACCACCTCCATAAAATATTACACATTTCACCATAATTTTAAGTAGGAAACTATTAAAAATCAGAAATGTGCAATACAAGAACTATCATTGTAATCAAGTATGTGACATTTTATTTCATCAGTATGCCATTATTTTACAAAAACAGCACTGATTCAGGTGGAATTGACACATGGCAGTGGCTGTTACATAATAAGACATTCTTACCTACTCTCCACTGAAAGCACACATACACAATAAGGAATTTTAGTATGCAGCTGAATTTAAATGCACAAAAATTAAAACTTACCTTAAAGATTATTACATGAACTACCTCAGTGAATTAATGTATAAACATTATGAGAAAAATAGTAAATCTTATGTTAATTTATTCATCAACAATGGTTCGTATGAATATATTTGAAAATGATTTCTGACCACAGTAAAAGCAGTTGACAACCAAATGTTATGAAATAGTAAGATTTTTAAAAAAACGGTCATATTGTATAAGTATATATGTATATGTATGTCTTACGGTTTACACAAGCCTAAACATGTTTTAAGTCCATACAAATATAAATTTGTGTGGAAAAAATATCATCAAAGTCAATTAACTGCTTTCACCATTTTAATCCAACTGCACTAATTCGTTACAAGAAGTATAAAATTCAAATTATCAATCTACTTTCAACCTACATAGCATATCTTTAGTAAATATTCCTTAGTAAAAATTACCCTGTTACCTCCCTCGTGCTAAAATTTGAAACAATAACAAGCTTTTATAACAAGCTAGCAATATGTAAGCATGACGTCATGGTGCGCGACTACAGCAACTCAATTGTACCTAGGTTCAAAATACTTGGGATCGAACAGTCTACTGTCCGCGCCTTCGGGCTGGCCCTCCATGCTGGGCCGTCGGCACAGCCGGTCTATGACGCAGTCCTTCACCACGGTCGTCACGCCAGTGGCGAGGCCGTTTAAGCGACTGCGAACCGCGTTTTGATATTAAACTTAAGTATCTGTCTAAATTTATTTATTTAAACACTTTGTACAATTTAATAGTACAGGCGGACTTAATGCCTAAGGGCGTAAATTTAAATACAGTATTTCTGCCTTAAATAGTTGACATAAAAAAAAAACTATTTCTTTTAACAAAATTCAAAACAAAAATTAACTTGAAATTAAATAGACGTGTAAAAATACTTTAAAAATCCTTACGCCTTATTCTTTGAAATATCACGATAATAAGTAATTTGAAAACAAAAGAACAACACAAAACACAAGGTGAAAAAATATTTGAGAATGGCATATGATAGGTAGCATTTATACAAAACATAAACCTCCACCTTTTGTACACCTAATTTTAATAATCCTTCACCTTTTTATAGCATAAATAAATAATTAGAATACAACATTTTATAAGAGTAAAATCATTTAACAAGAATAAACTCTATACTCACGGTACTAAAGAAGATGGTGGATACACTAATTCACCAATTACTATAGTATCGAGGTCATCTAGATATGTCTTTTTGAAATCCAACTGCTTCATGGCTATAAAATCATACTTAATAGTCATAACTAGCCTTGATGTTAGTAAAACAATCCTCTCTTTTTCATTGTCCCATAATGTTATCCTGAAAAGAGTATATGAATATTATTTTGAGTTTTGAATGTCATGTATTGCTGTATAATACACAGATATATAACTTATATAACATCACTTTGATTGACATTTTATTTTCATAGAGTTCTTTTAACTAAAACGGTGAAGGAAAACATTGTGAGGAAACCTGCATACCATAGCAGTTTATAAGAATTTCTATGGTATGTAAGTCTGCCAACCCACACTAGGCCAGCGTGGTGGACTATATGGCCTAACCACTCTCAATCGTACTGTTGATTGTAGAGTACGCCCTGCTGTGGGATGTATATGGGCTGATACAGATACAGAGTTCTTTTATTACAAAGAATGGTGAGACAAGAATGCCATGCTTGATGGTGAGCAATATGACATTAACAAAACCAAATAATACATGTTGGCATTCCACTGTGCTCGCCATCCTGAGACATAATTACAACATTGTGTCTCAATATGTCCAGTAGTTACTCTGGATATAATGATATAAGTTATGCAAACTATGTAAAGCAGCATAACACATATTATAATACACATATTACATAACTCATATTATAAATAAAACAATAACTTTGGTAACAATAACATTGCTAACTAATTATATTATCACTACATTGCAAATACCGAATTGTGAACTAAATATTTATCAACAATAATATACTTACTCAGTTAGCAACCATGATCCCAAATATTCACCATCCTCAGGGAACAACAATGCAGTGATACATTCTTGTATAGCAGTCTCAACCACACCTTTTCGGAATGTGAAGAAATCTTTAATGTTTTCCTTATTAAATGGTACATCATATCTTGGATAAACAGTCTTCACCGATTCTGTAGGAGTTACGGCTGACGCATTTATTTGCTCTTCGTTTCTGGCATCTGGAAAGCAAAATGCTACAAGTTTTACTTCATAACATCTGCACAGGTATTGAAACAATTTGTGCATTACATTGGTTGGAATTTAAAAAATGCTATTATGTATCTGAAGAGTTCAATATAAAAAAATGTGTATTCTTTAGTTGTTAAAGGTAATTTCTTTAAGCTATAAATATTTTTACCATTTATGTAAAAATATCAAAATAGCATATTCTCGTCATTCTCATGTTTTGCATTCAAAATAAAAATGATTTTCTGTTCTCGAGGAAGATATGTGAGCCACACACAACTGAAGATTTTAAAATTGGGCTAAATGGCAATTATTGATCAGAAAAGTAGAACCTGGCACTGGTCCACATAACATTAGATAGTACCAATACAAGATGTAAGCTGCTCTTGAATGACGACATTGCACTTTTTATACTGTTGACAATGACCATTTATTTATATACAATAAATAACTATAATCTAATCTAACAAAGAAAAACCAAAAGTATCATTCATGATGAATCCCTTGATAGGATGCTCATAATCACTATAAACGCTTTTCATCTCTTGAGCACTTTGATTCAATATGGTTTCTTGTAAGTCATAGTAATATTTATATTGGTACAGATATTTAATCTGAAATTTGTATTTGTATAAGACAATACACCTGTGCACGTTTTCGCCATTGAATGTAATTTGTTTTTATAGTTTTATGTGCCTGAAAAAGCAACCAAAGGATTTCAGAATTTTTTTCATCTAACTGCTCTTATTACAATGTAACATCTGACTCCGGCAAGTGCAACATGAGTGTTATATATATTGCAAAATGTAGTACTTTGAATGTTTTTACTTTCAATTTGTGTTTCATCAAACAAACACTTTAGTTTTTTTAAATACAGTCATTAATATATAATTCCCATAAAAGAAAAGGGCCTTATTAATATAAGTAATCCATTAGGATAATTAATACAAAAGATAAGAAGTTAGTAACTAAACTTAAACAAAAATTCGATCCTAATATTGGACATACATAAAAGTGCATCACAAATTCAATCAATAAAAATAAATAGTGACTATAACAAAAAATAATTCTCTACATTTTCCTGTTGATATGGTGAATTTGACATTTTAGCTTTAATACATCTCAATTTTAGCATTAAGTATATTATACGCGTACTTACCGGCAAAAGAAGACGTGGAAGATGTGAGGGAGTCAGCTCCTGACAACACAGAGGGATTAACGTTTGACGGAGCTTTCTTCCTTGCCGGATTCTCCGCAACATTGCTTTGTTGATTCTCGACAACCTCAGTCGGAACATGGTCGGAGGAAAGCTGCAGAGTGCCTCCCCGGAACTCCAAATCGTCATCCAACAAGTCACCCATTCTTTGCAAGTAAATTAAGCTGTCTTTGTGTATTTGTATTCCACTTTTTATCGTCCGCGTAAATAATCGACCGATACTGATTGCCACAGGGGTAGCCACCGTGTAACCTAGTATGAGATAGCGATATTTGTGGGAGTGTGGCCAGGTTGACACGTTTTTCCTAAGGTTTCGGGAAACTTTGACCGCTCTTTAAAAAAATATAATTGCTAAAATATCGATATTTTAACTTTAAGTGGAACTACAGTGCAGTGGGTCCAGACAGGACCAGCCATCACCCAGATCTAATAAAAACACTGTATAACATAAACATAATTTAAGTAAATAGCTAGTTCTGAAAACAAAAACTATTGTAATAAAAGCTTATAACAAAATAATATCTAGTCCGCCCCGTAACCACGAAATTTGTAAAGTAATCGAAACGTCGCGTGGAGAAGTTAAAAAAAGCAAAACTTAAACCAAATCCGCTATAAAATCCGTAAATAATAATTTTATTTCAAAACCAATACCTACTGCGCAACTATATACAGTTCAATACATATAAAGAAAAAGTTTAAAAAATAAAAGATAATTAATTAGGTTTGTTTTTTCATATGTAATTTAAATCTTTAATATCTTTTGTTTTAGGGAATATCAACCGTCGTACCGCTGGCCACCCCAAATAATGTAAATATTTGCCTCCAAAACGTCAAATTTCCTGGAGTCAAGCGGTTACGCCGATAAGGACAGGCTACAAAAGCTTGCATCTCTTTCTTACATGAACGTTATGTATAAATCTCTTTCGTTTTGTGTAAAAGGGATAGAACATGTGACTCCGTCTATTAGTTTCTCCGTCTACGCTGATTGCTGATAAGCTATGTCAATTGTCAATGTCAAGTTGCAATTTGCGTTTAGTTTCCTCTTCTCACTAATTAAATTACCTATATTTATATTTACGTTTGTCATGTAACTCTAGATAAAATCACTGCTGACTGCACAATAATATGCTTATAGCAATTGTAACTGGTTTTAAATTATTAACCTTAAGTTTTAATAATCTTATTGTTTTATAGGCACATTTACTATGACCCACACTTCTATAAGACGACAAAAAAATTAAACCCATTTATAAATAAAATGCAATATGTTTACTTCAATGATATATTATACAAATACGACGGTTTACTTACGTTTTTATCGGCCGAGTATCTACAACAAGCAGAAATGATATTACTTAGTGGAAGACAATTTTAGAATCTTCCTTGGGCTTTTAAACAGGATTACAGAAATACGGTCAAAAAAGCCACCTGTGCGGATTGGGACCGCCCAAGGTGTGTGCCCAAGTGATGAAAAGTCGTGCGAGTTTTTTTTAAATTTAATAAGTCTGAGATGTTTACTTCGCGCCAGTCGAAACGATTACTGCTGTTTTACTTATTGAATTGTTTTCGCTCAAACGGAATTCAACATCCGATCGAAAGGCACAAAATATTCGATAGCTAAAAGAGGTTTTTAAGCTGACTATGATAAGGGCTGACATTATAAAACTAAGGACTAATGGCTTGAAAAGTTATCTTTGAAACAAGTGCTATTAGCTTGTTGCAGGCGCTATCGGTTATACAGTAAATCTGTATCTGTATCAGCCCATAAACGTCCCACTGTAGGGCACGGGCCCATTCTCCACCGACAGTAAGATTGAGAGTGGTTAGGCCATATAGTCCACCACGCTGGCCTAGTGCGGGTTGGCGGACTTACATACCATAGAAATTCTTATAAACCGTAAATAATATAGGTAAATACAATAAATACAACCAACAGTCACATACATAGTTCTGACCCCACACTAAGATAAAGTCTTGTGTCGTGAAACACCCAGATCCGAAACAAATACCAGTGGATCACACAAATATTTGTCTCGGTGCGGGGATCGAACCCGCGGCCTTACGTTACACAGCCGGCGTCTAACCAACTGCGTTACGGAGCCTGTCAGCTGACAGTGAACATATTTTGCTTTCAGCCACGTATGAGTTGGAGACTGTTCCGCCCTCCCATTCACCACAGTAACTCCTGTAAGCCAGGATCAACGCAAATAAATTAATCAGAAAATTAAATTAATAGGAGAAGTTGGAAATTAATGATTGTCCACTTCCCTCCGTGCAAAGTGGGTGACAAATCAATGAACTAAAGAGGTAATTAAAGAAAGAAAAAAAGCCGGAGAAGCCAGCTATAAAGCACCGCGGATCAATGGACCTATTATGTAAGCTGATACATGATTCCAGTAGGTAATAGGTATAACAAAAACGCCGGAAAGTACGGAAGTTCGAAGTTCTTCCTAGTCTCTACAAGGTCCATGTAGTATACAGCTCCAGATGATATTTGCTCCATACTATCCAGTATGGTTTTACGCTCATTCTGCCAAAGACTACACTCCCAAATTATATGATGCGCGGACTGTTCATACTCGCAATTAGATGTTGAACACGGATGGACACGTAGGCGATTCAAACATGTCTGGTACATAAAGTCGCATTAAGGAAAACACCTGCATATCTTTTTAGAAAAATGGAATGGATGACTAATGTACACAATAGAAACACACGCAGTAGAGAAGCTAACGATTTACGAATACCTCGACATAAGACGACTGGATACAAGGGTTGTTTTAAATATGCAGCTTCTAAAAAATGGAATGACCTTCCACCGCCTCTACGTACAAACATAAGCCAGCTGACTTTAAAGAAACAAATCAAAGTGGAACTTTTAAAAATTCAAAAGCAATAAACAACAACAATTCGATTCACAAGTCAAAAATGAATTATGTCTTGACGGGATAAATTGTACGAGTAACTTTTATAACACAATTTGTTTTTTTTTTGTTTAATTATTATTATTGTTCTATTTATATTGTAATTTTTTTTTATTGTGGTTTTTTGGATGTCATATGTTTCTTTTTTTTTTCCTTTTCTCTTTTCTTTTTGTTGCTTTATTGTCTTCGACCCCACGTATAGTAGAATTGTTGTACTATGATGGCTTTGGAGCCAGCTGAAAATCAGTGCTGTTGTAAACAGCGTATACTGAGCTGGTATCCATTCTCCACGCATATTACAACAGATACCAGAATGGGCCTGTTAACTGTTATCTTATTCTTAACTTACTTGTATTTTTATTTTGTTGTATTGTGTGTGTGGAAGAAATAAATGGTTTAAATGGTTTAAAATGCTTAAAAGAGTATAGTTTCGACTTTAAGTTACCGGGGCCTGTGAGGAACTATGATACGCAATAATCGACATCTAGCCACGTATGAGTAAAGCAAATCTGCCTATACATCATCCGGTACCGAATTTGGTTATTTTTCGTAACAGCGATGTAATTTGAGGCTGAAGTGCGTGGTGGCCTGTTGTTAAACGGACCAGACGCGGCTGCTAACATGTTCACGGTGGTCGCGGGTTCAAATCCCAGGGCACACCTCTGACTTTTTGGAGTCATGTGTGTATTGATAGTCAATCACCACGCACTAAAACATCGTGAGGAAACCTGCATACCATAGCGATTTATAACAGTTTATATGGTATGTAAGTCCGCCAACCCACACTAGGCCAGCGTGGTGGACTATATGGCTTAACCACTCTCAATCGTACTCTCGATTGTAGAGTAGGCCCGTGCCCTACAGTGGGACGTATATGGGCTGATATAGAGGTAGAATTTGATGCTGGCCCCGCTCTGGCGTAATTCAATAATAAATGGGAGGGTGCTGTTGGAGCTAAAACGGCTGCTACGAAGAGTCATGATTGTAACTCCTACCATAGACTTCTAGGAAGATACTACGTATAGCCACTTAACAGTTCAGTGGATGTTGCGAAGACAATCTGTGCCTACTTGCCTACCAGGACCAAGGGAACCCGTGGAGTGAGATTTCCGGACGCCCAATATCCCTTTCCTCTTCCCATCTTTTTTCCTTCCCATTCTCCTTCCGATTTGACGTGGTCGGCAACACGAAAAGGAGCAAACAGTTCATCTGTTATGTGATCACCACCACCCATGAACATCTGCAATACCATAGGGCATAGACATGCGTTGCGGCCTTTAAAATTGCCTTTTATTACAGAACAGTAATTTCACGCTGTCGTTAAAATAATACTTAAATGACGAGAGGCCATTAATTTTAATTTCGTTTTAAGGTATAGTAAATCAATAAAAACTTCGGTCTAAAAATTATATACGATTTATTTTACAAAAATAATGGACTAAACACATTATTTTGACTTACAATTACATGTGGCACCAGTTTATTATCATATAGATACTATTATGGCAAAATATTGAGACCGTAGTGGCGCTGTACAATTTTAGAATTTATTCTTCGTCAGTTATTTTTACATTGAATTTGAACTTACATACATAACCTATTACTGTACAAGGCTTAAATTCATTAAATCAGAAAAAATATAGACAAATGTATAAAACATAATGTACAAAAATATAACGCGGAAGCCGCTTATATTTTGATTTCAATTAATTAAAATTAAATTTTATACATATTTTTCTAAAAAAGTTTAAATGTACAAAATTGTTTGAGCTGGACAGTAAATCACGTTTTGTTTTTAATATTTTTTAATATTTTTGAGACCGCTGATATTGGAAATCCATATTTTTATAATGAATACATAAAAAATACATTTTTACAAAAACATTTTCAAGTTCTGAGACACTCGTGATAACAATTTTAATTACAAGACAGAATGACAAAATATTTTGGATTTTGGAAATAAAAATATTGATACAAATTATAAATGGCGTCATTTGGAACCAATCACAAAAACTTTGTTTGTTTGTTGATGCGACCTTTTAATTCAGCAGATTTAGCATGGACAACGATCAGAGAAGTTCAAGAATTGTCGATACATCGTAAATTTTTTCATGTCTTGAACTAGAAAATTGCAACAAAATAAATCGAACAAGGGCGACAGCAAAAAAGGCATAGTTAAGTCTATTGCTTTTCTGCGTGAAGTCTACAAGACAGACCAGGGCTTAACGCATACTGTCGATTAGATTTAAAATGAAGTTTCATTAAATAATAGACGTATGACGCATCGTCTCTTTCAAAAATATTTTAGTAAATGTTCCTGAAAATGCAATATAAGAATTATTTAAGAAAAATGATAAATCATTTTAACAGCTCATGAAATTAACGTAATAAAAATTTTGAACACAGAAAAGTATTATTTATTTTGTTTTTTTTTTTTCATTTTTATTAGCAGCCGTCGCCATGTCACTGTTGTATTGTGGTCAGTAGCAGCGACACTTGTCGGTGGGACACTTGGGCGGGTACACGATGCAGAGATCCATGCAGTACACATCCGCGCCCTCCCGGCCCGCGTACTCGCCGATAGCCTCGCATACTTTCCTGTGTATCAATAATAAGATGTTACATACATGCAAAATATGAAAAGGTACCTAATAATAAAAACACTGAAATAAATAAAACAGAAAAAAATACGATACTTTGGCAAATTTCTTACAACGTGTGGATACCCAAAATGCTTGACCTATATTATCTAACATATTAATATCCTTAACATACATATTATGCACAAATATTTTTTTACATACATTCATACATAATCGTCACTCCTGTATTCCAAAGGGATAGGCAGTGATTATAGATTGCCACTTTGCTCGATCCTGACATATTAATTTCACTTCATCCGCTTTCATCAAACTCTTCATGCATAATTAATGTAATTACAGATTTAATTAGTTCTAAAATAACTCAACAAAATAGTATATGAGTATAACTCACGGGCAGGTGCAGAGCGCCTCGGGGCAGTTGGGCGGGTAGCGCAGGCAGTTTGTCTGGCACCAGCTCAGCATGCCCGGCAGCGAGCGGAACGCGTCCGACGGCACGCACACTTGGTCCCTGGGAATAGTATGGTCATACGTTACAGGGAGGACGAGGTGTGAGCCGTGAGGTTATGTGGTTTTCCTTGATGGTACATTTACCGTATGAAAACCGGTGTGAAACACGATTTTTTGTATTTTTATTCTTTGTTTTTAGTGTCGGTTATTGAAAAGAAATGGGAATTAAACGCTTGTTTTTAAAGTGAAGTTTAGGAAAATATACAAGTTATTGAATACCGAAAATCCAAAAAGTGTGAGTGAAATTTTGTTGCAAAATTATACAAATGAAATTTATTAACAGTACGAAAAGTATATATTTTAATAAACATGTGTAAATAAGTGTGATATATACATATAATACAATAAGATTCTTCTGAACAACACCCCGCCAACATCTTTACAAATAACACAAATGGTACAAAACAACAAAAACTATACAAGGAAATCCACAACAAAGTAGAACACAGAAGGACCACAAACAAGCAAAATAACAAACACATTCTGTTATAAAACACAAACAAAATAATACAGAAGGAGTAATTCACAGTAGGAACAAAGGACATCATTCGGGATCAGCTGAAAAGGGGTAACAAACAAACGAGCAATCAGTTAGTCACAAGAATGTACAGATTTGTACAAATTCACATTCAGTTAGTCACGAACAACATTGTCAATGTACAATTATTATAGACCTGCCATATTTCATTATATAGAAAACTCATCGCGCTTGAACTGTAATAAAATCGAAGCTATAAGTCTTCTCAGCCCCGTTGTCAGTTGTAAAAAATATACCCTCCTAAAATTCCGAAAGAATGTCTACATCAGCTCTATAGATAAGGATCAAATTTACCTACCTACCTCCAGAAGATTCTAAGCAAAATTACAAAATATTAATTTATATAATGTGTGTTGGAGCAACATATTTTCTTTTTTGTTTTTAGCTCGTATACGTCCCTCTGCAGGGCACGGGCCTCCTCAACTATCGAGAGTACGATTGAGAGTGCTTAGGCCATTTAGTCCACCACGCTGGCCTAGTGCGGGTTGGCAGACTTTACGTACCATAGAATTCCTAAAAATCGCTATGTTATGCAGGTTTCCTTACGATATTTTCCTTCACAGTTATAGTAAGATTTGATTGACTATCAATACACAAATTACTCCAATAAGTCAGAAGTGTGCCCTGGGGTTCGAACTCGCGACCACAATTTTTCTTTACCTATCCGTATTATCACACGTGTTATGTAGTGAGTACACACAGATTTTTCTCCCTACAGCAACCTACAATGTTTTGACCTAAAGAAGTATCGCACATTCAAATTACCGCAACTAACTAAACGTATGGCAGGTCTAACTTATCTACAATCAAAACAATTTATTCACACATCTACCACCGTCTCTCCAGCCAATACCCGAGTCTAAACATAGAATTGTACCTAATGATCGGCGGATCGAAATCCTCCTGAGAGTCTGTATCAGAGATATCGTTGCTGCAAAGAAAATTCAACGTACAGTGGGTGTTAACACGTTCACAATTTATACAAATAACGTTACAATTTTACCTAACGACGTAGGATTCCAATTGGGTGTCTTTTGGCTCTCTGAAATATTAAGCACATTAGAGAAATAATGCGTGCGTTTAGATTTAGTGATCACGAGAAATACACATAAAGGATTTACAGAATAGATACAATTTATTGACAATTTTGTTTTCAGGTTGCAGACAAGTTCTAATTCCTATTTACCGCCTTACAATTTTTGAAGTAATCTTATTAAACAGGAACAGCCATTAAGAATTAAAAAATATCATTTTCTCGTACGTGTAATCATACTTTTGAATTTCAACTGAAAATTATTAACAAAAAACAAAATTAAATTGTTTGATTCCCTTACTCTTACTGATCAACTCTTCACAATAAGATTAACCTGATGTGCTAAATCAGATCCAATGGAACTATCTTCCATATAACACTGCGAAATATTGAAATGTTCAACCCCTCACCTGACAACAAGAGGGTAAACGTTCTGCGGCATCTGGTAGTCGCGGTAGTACAACAGGAAGGGGTAGTCGATGCGCAGGTCCCCGGCGAAGGCAGGGGGCAGGCCTCCAGTGCTGGTCACCACGCTCACATCAGCACAGTTCCTGAACGTCTCGGATCTACCGCAGCCGACCGCTTCGGTGCCGTTGGGACAGATGCCCCACATGTTGCCTGGGGTGAAAGGGGTTTTGGAGTGAATGGACTGGTGGATAATGAGACGGCTACAGGTGACGTTGTTTTTTGTTCTTCAGCCAAGCTTAGATTTCAACAAAAAAATTGCAAATAATTAAGAGAACATGGTATGTAATGTGCAAAACAGTAACTATTTTTAATTGCATTGAGATCCACCTTGCTAAATTTAAAATCGACCGATACGTTGTAGGTGCCTTACATAATTTCTCCAATTTATCGATCATTAATTTATTAAGTTTTACCGAAAGCAAAGTAAATACTCGTATTGGAGAAAACTTATGACTAGCAGTGAAATTTTATAGGCTGATAGTGATGATAACAATACTAAATTAATTAGTGATAATTAGCATTGTAGCTTCTACTCATTAATATGTAATTAATTCTCACCAGTATAGTAAGTCCACTGCAGAACGCACTGCGTACACGTCACGTAGGGGGGTAGTCTCACTCGGTACCTAAATATCTCCTTCTTGGCTGTGTCTAGGGGGATCAGGAACCTGTCATCTCGCGTCTCGGAAACATACAGCGGATATCTGAAATTATCATTTAACTTCATGTCATTTAATATCTTGTAAGTAGATTGCCGTACCTTGGATTCAGGTTGCAGTGATCAATAAATTAAGGATATTTAGACCATCAGAATACGACTATATACCTTTTTTGGGTCAAGAGAAAAAGTTTTTAAGCTCTCCTTACGGAACCCCGGAGGAGGCTGAGAGGTTATTCTCCAAACACACACAGTTATTCTTCAAATTTAATATTTTTGCTTCATAAAGCATACTAAAAACCAAACTAATAAATCATTTATTTTCAGATCACATCATCCAATTTGTTAGTAAGCAAGTTAAATAATAATGTTAGCATCAATAATTTTCCTTAGTCAAATAAAAGAGTTATAAACTAATTTATGTCAATTCCACGAAATATACGAACTTACGCATTAGCTCCAGATGCAAAACAATATCAATAAAGCATTGGATTCGATTAAAATATATAATAAACAGTACCTATCGAAACACTCCTGGCTGGCCTCTTGTTTGGGGTTGTTATTGGGACACATCTTCATCACGAACGTACCCAGATGGTTCGCGGTCAACTCCACTTCTATCTCGATTTCCTGGAAATATATCGAATAATCAAATTTTAATAAGATATCAAAGAAATAGACAGCTTACTGATGTAGTAGTGGCGTTTTTTTTGGTATACTATATAATATGTAGTATCTGTATCAGCCCATAAAAGTTCCACTGCAGGGGATGAGCCTCTTCTACCATCGAGACTACAATTGAAAGGGGTTATAGAATATATAGGTATGTAAGGCATTATGTAAAATTGAATTTAATTCCTAAGTCAAAAAATAAACTTCATCGTTAATCGATTCGTAATACATCATATGTACATAATTTGCACTCGACTGAATACGTCTTAAAACAATAGCCCATCTGATAGCGTTCGGACTATTCCAGCAACCAGAATAATTGTCTGCAAAAATGGCTTCATAATATACGAGGTTAGGGCGATTTTGAAGTACAAAATCATAACGTTCTAGTTTATGTAAATGCTCATCAGGACACCACGTTTCTGGTGCATTTGCAGAATTATACCAGTTTTTATGATCTGCCTTTTGCTAGTCTTATTAGGAATATACTTATGTACTTAGATTTTGTAGATTTTCAAAATTTTGATTACAGAAAATATTAGACTATGACGTAACATTCGATTATGTAAGATTTTTTTATTTCAAATAATATAAAAACTATTGCTTTGATTACATCTATAAATATTATCTAACCAGTTGTGAATAAACAGGCTCTGATCATACGTCACAAGTCATATTTGTTTAATATAAATTAATAGTCGAAGTTTTAAAAAAATAAATGTTATGTGTATCTATCTGAATCATAAATATGCAAGTAAATTTCGAAGAATGGAATATTTTACATTAATCAACATATTATAAAAAACTAAAAGAATATTTACAGCTTTCAATATGTAAAAGGCAAAAACCACGTTATAGAAAAGCAATAAAGTCATGGTCAAGGCCAGAAATATAATTTATATATAATTATGCAACATTTATAAGTCCCTATAAATAGATTATCAAGAATGATTAATTACATTAATTCTTGTCTACCTACATTACATAATTAAAAGTTAAAAGTGTTCGTCAACAAAAAAATGCGTTTTGCATTGTAACTTAATAATTTTTGAAAAAATAATTGCTGTAATATGTAATTTAATAATTTTCTAATAATAAATAAAAATTGTACTCTGCAATTCGGGTCTACGACTCTCTCTCTCTATCTTCAGTTACAGGAAGTCCACTGCTGAACATAGGCCTCCCCTAAAGATCTCCACATCGACTGATTGGAAGTGGCCTGCATCCAGCGACTTCTTGCAACCTTAACATAAGCTTAACCTTGTCTACTTCTACAAATATCTTCATTTTGTGTTACGATTTTGAATAGTTTTTATACCAAACTTGTGAATATTAAATGGTTAATGATCAACTTTTTGTCTATTAACGTGCTAACATTACCTGTCCCACACTATAATGCCTGGTGACGATTCCCTTAGCGTACATGCCTCCTGCTTCGTGCGGTCTAGGTTCCGAGAGGTGATGCGCGTCCCCACACACCCCGCATTTACCTTCATTCTGCTCCCATTGTACTGGAAAATACGACAATTTATTTTATTGATCATCTGCATAGGATAAAAACAGGAATATTAAGAATAAAGCTTACACGAATTCCCACTAGATGGCGTTAGTAAATTAAAAGATAAAATTTTCTTTCTTTTAAATCATTACTACATATTTTATATAGAAATGCATGGTGGCCTGTTGGTTAACGGACAAGACGCGGCTGCCAACATGTTCAGGTTTGAACCCCAGAGCATACCTCTAACTTTTCGGAGTCATATGTCTATTGCAAGTCAACCACCACTCAATAAACCAGTGAAGAAAAACATTGTGAGGAAACCTGCATACCTTAGAAATTTGTAAGAATTTCTATGGTATGTAAAGTCAACCAACCCGCACTAAGCCAGCGTGGTGGAATATATGGCCTAACCACCCTCAATTGTACTCTTGATTGTAGAGGAGGCCCGTGCCCTGCAGTAGGACGTATACGGGCTGTTACAATACTAACTGTATTGTACAGTTATAGATAGTATATAAAATTCATATTTTATAAGTTATTTATAACTTTGGATGTAAATTATAGCTATAATCAAAATCTATTCCTCCGAATTAATGTGATTAAATATTGTAATTTAAAGCAGAAATGCATATGAAAATGCATTTAATAGCGACAGTATTAGCAAGAAATAAATTTAAATAACCAAATGATATTTGAAATAATGTAATAATTATGAAAATGCAACATTTGTACATAACTTTTTTTTATTTTTATTGCCATGTAGGCAGACGAGCTAGCGGCCCGCCTGATGGTAAGCGGCTTCCGCTGCTCATGGACCTCCGTAGTACCAGGGGACCAGCACAACAAAGTCGCTGCCTACCTCGATGAGAGAACTAATCTAGGACTGATGTTAAATTTTTTACTTCAAATCATCACATCCGTGTTTTTGTAAGCCAAATGCCAATAGACCATTACTCCAAGTTCCAACAATCGATGTAAATTAGACACATAATCTCGCCGCTTTTTATTTCTAACCGTGCGTGAAGGTTGCCACTCGAAATAACAATAAGTTCACTGAACTATACAATATGTTCTAAAGTATTCGACTTTGCATTGATTATCCTCTGATTTTTAAACACAAAAAACACATGAGTGTTATTCCAGGAAGACCTCTGACATTCAACGTTTAATGTTTCGTATCGATGGCTGTATTATTTTTTATCGATTTTATTTGCTTGATCAAGCATTGCCTTGCGTCAGACATCATTAATTTCAAATATTATATAATTTGACAAATGATGCTGGCAGCAACATTACAAAATTACGTGATTTATTTTTTTATTCATACGTAATGGGATAGGCAAAGCCAGATTGTAACGTATCTATAACTTATCTTTACCAAGCAGCAAAAATAATCTGATATGAACTGGGGGTTCCAGTTTCCACTACCTCACTAGTGAAGCCAAGAAATAACTTTACCATCAATTTTCGTTCGATCAGTGATTTCCTGGGGCCAATAAATTCTTAAGTTTACCTACTCTCGTCATTAAGATCTAATAATTAACAACCTCATGTTTTATACAACGTTGACCAGTGGTCACTTTTTACTATTTCTATGTCATGTAGTTGTATGTCAAAATTATACGTTATCAGGTCAGCCTACACCTACTTATATCTAGACTGCAATAGGTGCACTGCTGTTTTTCGTGCCAGCATTATTAAGAGCACTTACCGGCATAACCGCCGCAGAACAGTTCATTGTCATTGTAGTTGACGGGGTTGGGGAAACCAAACCGCCACATGGAATTCCTTGCTGGGGGGTCCATCAGCCTTCCGTGACCTTCAGCTCCACGACGAGTGCTGCCTAACATCTGGAACACCAAACATAGATTGATTTATCAAATATTGTACTTCTTATTGTTATAATCAATTATTATAATGTACAAAATATCAGCTTCATTTATGAGACGTCAAAACTATATTACCTTTGCTCTGAGGACAACAACCTGGGTGTGAAATAAATGATCGCAGGTCCCATCCCTATACCAAAATTAACTTTATTTTTGGATCGAATGACTCGCATATTTTTTTGCAAAACCCTCTTTCGTAATGGAAATCCAATGTTATTGAGAGAGGTAGGTACATTGATAAAAATTCTTTACCTTCTGTACAAGCTATTACGGAAAGAATGAAAGAACCCTGTTTAATGTATCAGCCCATATACGTCCCACTGCAGGGCACGGGCCTCCTCTACAATCGAGAATGCAATTGAGAGTGGTTAGGCCATATAGTCCACTACGCTGGCCTAATGCGGGTAGGCGGACTTTACATACCATAGAAATCGCTATAGCATGCAGATTTCCTGACGATGTTTTCCTTCACCGTTATAGTGCGCGGTGATTGAATAGCAATACACACAAAAACTTACTTGTAGTAGAAATATCCAGTATGTAAGGAAGGACGTCCGACTCGATTTGTACCTCCTCATCTCCATCTGCAAACAAAACAAAAATTTAAAAGCGATGCAATGCATTTCCATTATCTTTTTCGTGCAATTTAGAACCGACATCAACGAAAAAACATTTCTTATATGCCCTTTTGTGCAGGCTCTTTAAACAAGTATTTTGAAGACAAATAAAGGTTCCACCCGCAATTTGATAGCACTCCACAGCAACACACGATAGTATAAAATTTTAACATTAATGTCAAATAAATAAAAGAATAAAATGTTATTCACGTAAATTTCGTCTAATTTATAATGTCATTTAAATATATGAATTTATTAAGATAATACAGCGATAAAAAGCAAGCAAGAAGTGATTAATTATAATGTTGAATTTTAACGTGAATCTGATGGATTTATTTAGGTCGACTTAATGAGTAAATTATAAAAACAAACACCACATAATTAAAGATGTGCTTAATATCTGAGCTGGTCCTAAGTGATCATAAAATTTGCCGTCAAAAGTCGTCTTTTAGTAACAAAAACCACTTAATTTTATCTGCTTTCAAACGACATTCGTAAGGTTGTAAAACTACTGTTTTGAATATTTGTTCCGCTTAATTTTTAAAAAACCGTAGAAAGACAGTGTGTAACAATATATCGCTGGTTCGATCCATTGCAAGAAGTTTACTAAATACTATCTATTTTGTTATTTAATCATTTCAAAGTCATTATTGTAACCAACCTTACCCTAGTGTAAATTCAGGATTAACCATAACGTATCTGACTATAGACTAACTTAAAATATACGAATATTATCTAATTTTAAATTAATATTCTCGACTGCCTCAGTGGTGCAATTTTATTACAGTACGATTGCAAAGTTGAGGTCTCGGGTTCGAATACCGGGTCCGGCAAAGTGATATCAAATATTTTTGTTCAGTATTATCAGCCCGGAGTCAGAAAGTGCCTGTTATGGCGATAGACTCGCCTCCTATCACATCATAAGACGGTACACAGAAGGCGAAACATTGGTGTTCTGATAGCGCCTCTGACTACCCCTTCTGGGAGAAAGCATGAGTTCTCAATTAGGTATATTTTTATTCCATAAAAATATTATTTATATATTCCGTCCACATTGGAATGCTTTTTAATATCTTAATGTTGTTCGATGAATTATTATAAACGACAGTAGGCATACACGTGCGTGCGTTAAATTATTTAAAAGCATGTCCAAATTGCTGGTTTATGATCACGAAAATGTCACAGAAATAATACCAACACAATAATCATAATATATGGGGAATGGTATTTAAAATCTTTTGTTTGTTTTCATTTTTATTACTTTGTACATACTTAAGCTCGTTATTTATATTCTAGATTGAGACATTATTTGGAATATCTTTTGATGCTTCCTTATTTACTATTTATTCTTCAATGAAATTAGGTATTAGCTGGCCGAGCTTATCTCTCGTAGCCGTTGGTAAATGTTGAGTAACGTAATTTCACAGTGGTTTATCTCTACAACCGAACAACGATTTAAGAAATATTAGTTAATAGGAAATATAGAATTGATTCGGCCGTTTAAAAAAAATCTATTGGGCATCTATCGTTCTAATAAACTCTAACTCGAATGTAAATTAATGATAGAGTTGTGAATTCTAATTGCGAAAATTTAATTAGACAAACAAAAAAATCTAAATGATGTGTGGTTTACACAGTATAAATCACAGTCAAATAAAGATCTTGACGAGTCAATAACATCTCAAATCAACAGGCCGTAGACCCTAGCTCATGATGTTTTTAAGCGATCAGACGTGGGAACTTACAGTACAAAGCTTAAAAAAGTGATGTCTGTCTGACAGATTGACAGTTGAAGAGACTTTTTAGAGTAATAGCCAATGGGTTTTTGTGGTAATCGGTTTTTAATATATATTTTTTTCAGCAGTCAAGCGTTGAAAGAACAAACGGATCCCTTGATGAAAACTTTAAGCCAACAACATCGCAGGCAGGGCAAGAGTATGTTGTTTGCCAGATTAAAAAAAACTGATAGATATTCGGTAGTGCGTGGTGGCCTGTTGGTAAACGAACCAGACGCGGCTGCCAACATGTTCACGGTGGTCGCGGGTTCAAATCCCAGGGCACACCTCTGACTTTTCGGAGTCATGTGTGTATTGATAGTCAATCACCACGCACTAAAACGGTGAAGGAAAACATCGTGAGGAAACCTGCATACCATAGCGGTTTATAATAATTTCTATGGTTTTTTTTTTTTTTTATTGCTATGAATGGCGAGACGAGCATGCCGTTCGCCTGATGGTAAGCGATACGACCGCTCATGAACAGTAGCAAAACCAAACAACACCTTGAATTACAAAGCAATGTTTGGCATTCCACTGCGCTCGCCATCCTGAGACATAAGATGTTAAGTCTCGATATGTCCAGTAGTTACTCTGGCTACAATGCCCTTCAACCCGAAACACAACAGTGCGTTTACACTGCTGTTTGACGGGAGAAATAGACACTGCGGTGGTACCCACCCAGATGGCCTCTCACATATGAGAGACCTACCACCAGTAAATGTAAGTCAGTCAGTAAAGTAAGGTATGTAAGTCCGCCAACCCGCATTAGGCCAGCGTGGTGGACTATATGGCCTAACCGCTCTCAATCGTACTGTCGATTGTAGAGTAGGCCCGTGCCCTGCAGTGGGACGTATATGGGCTGATACAGATACAGATTCGGTAGTAGAAGAAACAGAATTATAGATTTACAGTTACCTAATCTATTGAATACCCAATACCCCTGTCCTCTTCGGTCTACCCTTTTTCCTTCCCACTCCCCTCCCATTTTAATATGCCGACAACACATCCATAATCCAAGCGTTATGGATGTTCATGGGCGACAGTGATCACTTACCATCAGGTGACCTGTAGGCTCCTTTGGCGGACCTAAGCTATAAAAAAATTCTTCGCTTTTGCTGTTAAACTAAAATGGGTAGAAGTGCCCCTTGTCCCACCAAGCTTATTTTGAACACAATGTGTATTAAAGGACCAGTCTCTCACCATACCATTTTATTATTATTGTTCGCAACTTACATAATCTGCAGCCGAAGGAAACATACCGTTCTACATTCAAATAGTACAGAACATTGGCAAACAGGATTGAAACAGGGACCGAAAACGGTAACGAAAATACCGGTATTTTTTGGTATCAACCGGAAAAAAAAATACCGGTATTTTTAAAGGTAACCCCTATACGCCAATTTTATTAGATTCCTAGAATTTAACCGGTATCATACCGGTAACCGAAATAAGGATTACCTCTATGTTTCAAGCGTTGTCGGCAAAAGTCAAAGCGTCGCTGCGCCGTGCGTCGACCAAACACGACCTCAAGGCCGTCGCCCCGGTTGGTGCATGTTGTAACTTGCACTGATTCGAAGTAGATCATACGCAGACGCGTTCTTTGCGATTTTTGAATTTTGAGACTCTTAATTGATATTTCATTCAGTATGCACGTCGCACGGGAGTGTTGAATTATTTGTTTGGTTTGGAATCGGATTACCTATATACTTTGAAAATGGGACGAAAACGAAAAAATCATGTTTATGCATATTTTACCTACCAAAAAGAAACAAATTCATCTAAATGTAATGTACAAGGGTGTAATAAAATAGACACTAATAACGAAAAGTAATAGTAATCACCACAAATCCATACCTATTTTAAAATACGATGTCTGTGCCTTGTGGTAATCACATTGTTAATATTTATTATTGTCTCCCTGAGGAACTCCGGCATTTACCGACATGAGCGCCGAAGCGTGTCCGTCGACGATTACACGTATTCTACGCCCATGCAGAAAGCCGGAAATCCACGAACGCAGGTTGCCGGGCAGACCGTATGCCGAAAGTTTAGAAAGAAGACCACGGTGCCAGACTCTTATCAAACGACTTGGCTATGTCGAGGCTCACAGCAAGAGCCTCGCCACGCCGGTCAATCGCCTCACTCCAGCGATGCAGGACAAACGATAGAAGATCACCCGTCGATCGATATTGACGGAATCCGTATTGTCGGTCACTGATCAACGAGTGATCCTCCAGGTAGCGGACCAATTGAGCGTTTATGATCCGCTCCATGACGTTACACATCACTGAGGTGATAGCGATAGGGCGGAAATTGGTAGGGTCCGACCGATCACCCTTTTTTGGGATCGGCTGCACATTGGCCTCCCTCCAAGATTCCGGCACAACACCTGTGCTGTAGGACGCTCGGTAGAGGCAAGTCAGTGCAGGAGACAACTTGGCTGCACAAGCTCTTAAAACCACGGCTGGTATCCCATCCCATCCAGACCACTGGCTTTCCGCACATCTAGAGACCGTAACTCACGCTGCACATCACACTGCCTGATGCGAATATCTGCCATAGAGAAACCGCAATCAGGCAGTGTTGGCAGCGTCTGGGAACCACGGTGTTCGACGCGGGAATTAGCCGCAAAGAGATTTGCCAGCAAGGCAGCCTTCTCTTGCGGCTTGTGGGCGAGCGACCCTTCTGGGTACCTCAGCGGTGGCAACGCTGGACGGCAGAAGTTAGATTGAACGGCCCCGGCCAAACTCCAATAAGCACGACTGCTAGTTGGGTGATTGGCCAACGCACGCCCAATCCTGCTAACGCGCTAGGCATCCACCCTAACGTAGGCCTTCTTGCAAGCCTTGGTTGTAGGCTTATTTGAGGGAACTGATATTGGGATCCTTCATCCCGATCCAAGCGCGGTACGCCGCCTGTTTGTCACTAACAGCATCGGCGCATGCACGATTGAACCAGGAGCGTCCACGGCCCTTACTGGCGATCTCAAATCTCGTTAGCAATAGCGTTGACACTCGCTGACGGATCTTTACCCTCAAAGCAGCGCCGCCTACAAGAGATGAATGTGAAATATTCCGGCATACCATCCCAATCTGCCACGAGTAATGCCAGACCCTCCGCTTAATCTACACGGATTGTGGTGGTGATGCGAACGGTAATGAAGACCCAACCAGGCAGTTATTGGAAGTGCCTAGAGGCGCACTAACGGTCACACGATACCCGGCTGGGTGACTCGCCAGCAGAAGGTCCAGCAGAGAAGGCGCATGACTCGCCACATCCGGGATCCTGGTGGGCTAGTTCACCAGTTGTGTCAAGTCATGAGTCAGAGCGAATGCATGGGCAGCTCTGCCAGCATGATCAGTCCTAGCCACAGTTGAGCATTGAAATCCCCCAAGACCACCATTTCGGGCGACGGGAACTGCGCCTGCGCGTCATCAGCCGCCTAGCTAAGATACCTGAACAGCCGAGTCGCCTCATCGTCTCCGTGGTGAGAGCTGTAAAGGCACACGTAGATGCGGCTCAGGGAATCTAGATCCACTTGCATCCACAGAGCGGAGAAGGAGGGGTCCTCCATGCAGTGCAAACGGCGACAGCAGATGTCCGACCGAACACACAAACATACCCCGGCTTTAGGCTTGAAGTTTACTTCAAGCGAATAACCGGGATACAACAGGTAAAGGTGCGTCCAAACATTGAGCGGCAATCGAGCGCGGCTGCCGCGCGCGGCACGCCGCGCTATGATTGGACGACAGCCGCATTCGAACGCGTCTGGCTGCCTGCTGCGCACGAACATTCTTAGTAAACATTCGTCAGTATTAATGTTTGGACGTATTTCTGCGCACAAACACGGACAACGAAACATTTATTCGTTTAATTGAAAAGTATGGATCTTTTTAAGAGTTATGGGTTTCCTGAAAAAAAGAATACCATAATAAAAACAAAACACGTATTGTAGGCTAGAATATGAGTCTCCTGTTGCCAAATACCGCAAAGTTATAGCCAATCTCTCTTTTATTGTGTTTGCTTTACGCCAATACATATCTTCTTTTTTAATATGCGGCTCAACCAGGCAATGTAAATGTTCAAACTCTTCTAAAGTTAATCTTAAAAACTGTGGTATTCGGTAATGAATTTGGTAATTTATTGATTCAATATTTTGTAACCTCCGCTGAAAAAGTAGTTTCGTCCAGCATTTCCTCATTAAAATATAATATGTTTTTTCTTAGTCTTTCTCCGCAATTTTTTTAATAATAAGCAGAGCTACGACACATGCAACAGGTTTCATTTTAGTTCTGATGCCGACTGAAGTGCGCGGCGTGTCTTGGGTGTGCCGCGCAATACTGCCGCGCAAACATTAGTCGGCTTCGTTATAACTTGAGCGCGGCAGAAATGTGTTCTGCAAACGCCGCGTGTTGCTGCCGCGCTCTTGCCGCCCAATGTGTGGACACACCTTCAGAATCATCGGCCGGACAACGAATCTGCATCTCCGTTAGGAAGAGCAAAGCAGGCCGGGCCGTCTCGAGATGGACGGCATTGAGGTTCGTATGGGGTCCGCGGATATTAGTGAACTCCATAGTGAACGCGGTGGTGGGGTTACGCACCGCTGAAGGACCTGCTCTGTTTAATTGCACTGTCATGGTTGAAAGGATGGGATTGGTGAAGAGGCAACGAATGGCTTAAGTTCGGGCACTAAGAAGGCCGAATGGGCACCGGTACAAATGGATCGGCAGGAAGCGAATTGATCCGCCGGACGGAAGGGCCCCCGTACCCTCCCGGGATGGGCCGCCGGGACGCCACTTCCGGTCACCAACCGGCACGACGGACCCACCCAAGATTATGCGCGGCACGGTTAGGCAGCCTCTTGATGTGGTTAGCCCCTGTACTATGCCGCGGGCGGCCAGCGGACAACCGTTTCTATGGGTCTCCCTGGCCGGCGGATCAACATTCCTCCCTTCGACAAACGACCGAAAATACCCACACGGTACAACCTCATGCCTGGACTCAAGCCCCTCGAAAAAACCGGAAAACCATGGGCTGATCCCGGAACGCGATCCCCTTATGGAGATCACTATGGCGGCCTTTACGCCTCGTGGACGGTGTTCGCTACCCGGGCGGACACTTCCAGTCCTACCAACACGAACTGTGTCACTCATTTGGCACTACCCAGGGGTCAAGTGTAGGGAATCTAGAGTCAAAGCCTACGGACGCGGGTGACGTTAACCCCCTCGAATGAACTCTACTGCGGTAAAGTGTGGTGCGATGGTAAAAAAAGCGAAGACTTGTGGACAGAAGTCGGACGTTCGCACCAAAACCCTTTGATCCGTCCCACAAAAACCGACCACAATCGGATTCGAGGCGGACGCATCTGTGGACGTTAAATACCTACAACAGACGCACAAATCACCTCCTTCATACGTCGGCGGACGCAACCGAATACGACGTCGTGTATAGAAGGCATTAGAAAGACGTAAATGCTCAAGGTCATTTGCTCGGGACGTGGTTTATCTTATTTTAATGTTTTATAATTTAAAAATATAGGGTTTTTGTACTAAATAATATTATTTATGTGAATTTAGGTATCTATCTATTTATTTATTAAATTAAATATACTGAGATATAAAAATGTCTTTACTATACAGTATCCCATTACACCAAATTCTCACCTTTACTCATTTCCTTTTCTTTTCAACACAATTACGTCGCAAGTAAAATGAAACGATTCCAGGGATATTGCATAAACAACACGCCAAGTATATTTTATTTGGTATGCAATATGGAAATGAGTAACTATTCTCTCTTTTACCGTCAAGGTCTTTTTTAGGTTACCGGTATTAAATCGGTTACCGTATATAAGGGTAACCTTTATAATTTGCATTGGTTACCGTCATAAGGGTTACCTAAATCTTAGAGGTAACCGAAATTGGTCGATACCGGTACCGTTATGTACAACCGGTTTCGATCCCTGGATTGAAATATCGAAACCACCAATGCGATTCTGATAAAACTTTATCGACAGCACGTACCGAGAATGACACCGAAAAGGCCATAAAAATAAACAATAGAATTATTGCTATTTTCCGCCTGTCGTTCTTGGAATCTTTGAAGGGTATTTACATTTCTCTTTAAAATAGACATTTATTTATGAACAAGGATGCAATAGGTAAGTACGTATGACTCGGTGGCTATGTTCCTAAATCAGACTTTGCTCACACATATTTCGCTTTAAAAAACCAAAGTCATATCGCACTTACGCGAATTATTTGCATAGAATGGATCATTGAATATAACTCAAATATATAGTGATGCTTTAGCACAAATTAACACTCAATAACTATGGCATATGGTTGAAATTTACTTGACATCACAAAAATCTTGCCAAGTAACGAGTTTGGTGTAATCATAACGATTAAAGCGGTGATTGCATATTTTCGGAAACACTTGAATAAAATGTAATTATGAATAAATTTTTAAGGTCGCTTAATATTATGAAGACCATATCCTAATTTTAGGCTCTTTAAGTTAACTGTGTCTGAATTTAAATGAAGATGCTTGATCCAAAAATAAAAACTTTAATAGTTAATGGATGTTTCGGTTGTTAACCCTTTTACTAAAATCACGACATAAAATTAAAAATATATTTTAGCAATAGCACCACCATTACCTAGAGGCTTACAATATTCTTGCTCATGGTCTCAGACCTAGTGAAGTCGTTTTGTGGCACTAATATTAACTCTACCTTGTGATTAGTACAACTCAGGTACATAAAAATGAACTCTCTTAAAAATGTCATGTCCAAATTACCTTCGCTTTATATCTGATTGATTTAATAACGGATTAAAGGAAAACTACTGTTCTCAGGAGACTCACTGAAATTCCGAACTGGGTTCCAATTCTGAACTTCAACTTACCGGGCTTTGACTTCTTTCTTCAACTGTCAATCTGTCAGACAGACATCACTTTTTATAAGCTTTGTACTGTAAGTTCCCATGTCTGATCGCTTAAAAACATTTTGATTTTTTTTTCAACTAAGCGGGCTATAAGTTATAACCCATCTGCTCTTTCTATTTTATTCCGCATCCAATTAACCTACAATACAAGCCATCTTCTTAGAGCTTTTTACTGAGTTCCATACTTAGTTACAATGCTTTGCATGCCAAAACCTGGCTTACAAGTGTTGCAGTGATCAAATGGGTAGTTTTTTTATTGCATTGAATGGCGAGACGAACATGCTGTTCGCCTGATGGTAAGCGATATTATCGCTCATAAACAATAGCAAACCCAAACAACACCTTGAATAACAAAGCAATGCTTGGCATTCCACTACGCTCGCCATCCTGAGACATAACATGTTAAGTCTCAATATGTCCAGTAATTACTCTGGCTACAATGCCCTACAACCCGAAATACAACAGTGCATTTAAACTGCTGTTTGACGGGAGAAATAGACATTGCGGTCTATTTCTCCGAGATTGAGATTGTGCCACATCCTATAACTTAAACCACTGATGTTTTTAAGGGCGTTGACAGGCTTGCGTTGTAGGCGTCTAGGTCAAGACCCCTCGGCCTTGAGCATTAGGATGCGCCACGCACCCACACCAGGCGTTATGTCATTGACTCACTTCGACGACGTGATCTCGTATCACCATATAGCATGTATGCCATTAGGGTTAATTACGCCACTATAGAAATGGCGGGGAATTTGTGTCCTTAATTACGTGGCTATTTAATTTTTGTCATTATTTCGTGATGAAATATCAATCAATACAATCATAGAGGAGGATTTGCGAAACCTTATTAGTCAAGTGACGTCATGTGTAGGTTGCAAACTTCAATGACACGGTTGGGATTTCTAGTGTGACAATTATGTAAAAACGAATTTGTCGATTCTATAATAAATGTAGTTTGCACGCATTCTTAAAAGGAATTTATCGATTCTATAAATGTAATTGGCAACGGACGACATTTTTTCCCATATCAATCGACCTACCTGCGGTTAAATTATAAACCCTATCTTTCTGCACCGGGTTGAAAAAAATGTAGCGTCGATCCCATATAAATAATGGCTGAAGTTAGTAGAAATAAAGTTACATGTGATATACATTGTCTTTAATTGCTATGAATGGCGAGACGAGCATGGCATTCGCCTGATGGTAAGCGATACGAGCGCTCATGGACAATAGCAATGCTTGGCGTTTCACTGCGGTCGCCATCCTGAGACATGCGATTTTAAATCTCAATATGTAGTTGTTACTCTGACTGCAAAATCCTTTAAGCCGGAACACAACAGTACATTTGCACAGCTGTTTGGCGGATGAACGAGACATCGCGTTGGTGCCTACCCAGGCGCCTCTCACATATGAGATACCTTCCACCAGTAGATACATTTGAGTTAGGATATGTAGCATCCAATCGTGTAATATTTATTAATAAAATTATGCTGCTGTTCAAAGATAAGATCTTATTTCTTGTAAATGCAAATAAGTATGAGTTATACTCCTGTAATTGACTTTTAAAAATAATGTGGCCACTTACGTAAAAAATGCCTCGGTAATGGTAGAAACAATACAATTAGTCGCATGATAAATTATTGCGCAAGTGAATTATGTACACAATTATCCTTATTTTCTTTTTTATTTACAATAAGGGCAACCACATAATTTAAAAACCGTTTCTTGTATTAATTACTTATTAAGGGCTTGACGTTTGAAGTTTATAGGTTAAAATGTAATGCATATGCACGTATTTAAACACACACACACCAACATTTTATTACATCTAAAATACTTAAATCTTTTATTTTTTGAATGACAGCGATAACCATTGAAAACTTGTAAAGGCGAGTAGAAAACTCCCTGGTTTAATGATGTCCCATAAATTTTAATTAAGTTGATTTTTTTTATAATTATAGGCATAAATACAATGTACACGCAATGACAGGAGCATTAATTGCTGATTAAACTATATAATTTACTTGTATGAATATACTAGTTATTATCGATGGCAGGAGACGAGCTGATGTCTTATCTGATTGTTGGTGAAAATTATCATTAAAAATTATCTTCTGTTTGGTCAACATTTTACTGATAATTTTCGCTTGGTATTTGGTGACATGACTATGATGATGTAAAACCGTATTAATAAACCCCGCATGTATGTTTTTTTCTAATTATTTTCATACGCATAATTACATTTCTTGCAGGACTGAATATTCATGTAAAAACAGGAGGATAAATGGGAAGATGGCATAAACTAAAAACGATGTACTCGTAATCTTCCCAAAAAATCAGTTCTATGAAGAATTATGCGATTTTTCACCGCTGTGCGTTCATTCGCAAGAAATGCGACAGCAATGCTACTATATCATGGCGGTTTTCACCGAGTCAGTGGCAGCACATTTTCAAAACTGGCACAGTTATATCCCCATTGAAAGCACACAGTTTTATTTCTGAATGCTTGTTAAAAATTATATCATCTTCGAGTGCTAAATATATCGTTAACTGCAGTCCTTTTCTGCCAACAACAAACCATATATCATCCCGTTTTGGTCGTGCCCTTTCATTTCTAGTATTGGGTAGTTAATTATAATTAAGAAGCGAGGATGCAAGAATTCGAAATCCATATTGAAAATAAATAATGACCGGTCAAGTACTTAATTGCCGTTGATCAGTTTCGTATCTTTGTAGATAGCTTGTTACGTGCTATATTGTCTCTGATTATACTGTAAATATATTAATTAAGGACATATTCATTGTTTGATATACAAATGAACTGTTTGAATTGTAACTAACTGACTAGATGTCGCCAATACGTTTACATTAGTCACGGGTTTAAATCCCAGTGCACACACCACATACTGTTATTGATAGTCAATCACCTTGCACTATAACGGTGACGAAAAACATCATAAGGAAACCTGCATACCATAGCTATTCGAAAGTTCTTTCTATGGTATATAAAAGTCCGCCAAACTGCACTAGGCTAGCATGGTAGACTATACGGCTTAGCTTTTGTTAATCGTACTTTCGATTGTAGAGGAGGCCCGTGCCCTGCAATGGGACGTATATGGGTTGATACAGTATACAAATGCAAAAGTTAAAGATTACTACACCATATAAGTTACTTATAGCTAAACGTGATAATTCTTCTAATTATTTTATCACGAGATTTTAAACCACCATTTTTTTATGTACCGGCCTGAGTTTTTAGTTATACGACTAACCTCAAAATACCCTTGTGTCACCTCTTACTATCGAATCAGACTGACTTGCAGCGTCCCCATATATTTTAGTAGACTCACCCTTATCATCGCTGGCCAACTAAAGATAAAAGACAATTTAGCAACTCCCAGGGAGAATCGCCTAGGTATTCATGAATTAAAGGAATTCCAATGACCAATATGTGGGAGGGCCAATATGTGGACCAATATGTCTCACTCCAAAATCAATTGAGTGTTGTAAGTTATTTACATATACCTCAGGAGTGTTGAACAAAATGAATTCTTTTGTATATTCTTTCCGCCAATTTTTTTGCTATCATTCTGAATTTGACTATGGCTAACTTTTAGTATCTAGCCCAATTCGTCTAAATAGCTAAATGATTGTTATTCGAGATAAGTTAGCTATTACACATCAGTTAATCAATCAAGTAAAGTTCACTAGTAGAACTAGTCTATAAGAATTCGGTTGTCAAGGCATGCTGGTTTGAAACAATGTGAGCATACCATGTAAGATTTGTTTTATTTCGGTGAAAGGCCAGCATTTGTGTTGTCATGATATTTACTGTTTAGAATATATCAATATATCGTTTATACTGAAAAATGTCTTGAATCATTAACTAAAGGAAAGGGACTTTGTCTTTAATATCATTATATTACCAAACCACAAAAAAACATGTTCACGAATTTGAGTACGTTGAATTTTGAAAACACCAGCGATATTTCTAATGACTTCCATAAATAAATGAACTTGTTGGAAAAGTTTCCTTCCAGTTGCGTTTATGAAAAAAATACACGGGATTAAATAAAACTTTTTATAAAATCCATGATGCAGAATGATTTGACATCATATTATGTTGTTCATCCACGTGACATGAATTGCAGGGACGCCATTCAGACCAGCATGCTGGTCTAGTCCAAGTCTATTTAGAGTCGGTAGACTATAAAGTTCATACACCATCTAAACTCATGCGAAAAATCCATTAACATAATCAGTCCGTGTCTGTCCATGTCCACCTCTATATATATAAGATAGGCCTCTCCCAAGGTACGCCACAGAACCTAATGACTCATAAATAACATATATTTTATAAAATAAAATTTCTCTATTTGTAAACAAGTTAACGAACTAACTACTAAGGAAAAGAGCACTCGATAACTCATCGAAATTCCACATAGCGGCTTTGTTCAGTTCTTAGAATCAATGTTTTTCGAATTGTTGTTGGTTGCACTTTTATTTTAGTATTACAACTTGCTTTACGAAGAAACGTTTTGTATTCCCCTGGTATTAGCAATAAGGATATTTACCGTATTTCTTTTTATATAAAGGGAGTTTGTTATTGCAGGATTGTATCATATATTTTGAACGACTTTAGAATATGAAATATTACTATTATCGGCAAAGGAGTAACTTTTTCCGAATTTGAATCTGGTCTGTTAATCTTTAGAGGTCCTCAGTGACTACCTACTACGGTTTACAGGTCATCTGTCTATTTTCGACAATATGTGACATGTCAAACAAAACAAATATCTATCAATCAATCAATCAATCAATCAATCATTTATTTACTTGTGATCTTCGTGATTAAATTATGATTTAAAATTTGATATTAATCAAAAACTGCGATTAAAATTAAACCATTGCCCCGAATGGTTTATTGATTATAAAATGAAAAAATGCCAACACAAACTGATAAATATTGGCTGCCAGAAATTTACCATTTATCAACCCAATCCGCCCATCACGTTTACTAATGTATCATATTTATTAAATTAACAGCCACCAATCCTTTATTTAAAACATCAATGGTTTATTGGCTCTGTCAAAAATGGGTCCGGGAAGGACGTATTATAATTTACAGAACGAGCAAATAAATGATTATCCCGCCCGAACAATTTATAATGGTGGGTTTAAATTATTGGCTTCAAATAAAAATAATTTTGATGAATTGCAATCGTTAACCACCTTCTGGATTGCCTGCGGACAATACCATCACGAAGGTGTTTTTAGCATCAGCAATAAAAAGCAGGGCTTTAAGTGTTTAAACATTTTCTGATTTAACAGGTATGGAGCCCCGTGGCTGATAAGGAGAGTAAAATATAGAAACTCAAAGGCTAAAATAAAGTGAAGCAATGTTACAGACAAAATTAATACAAGAATTTGAAGCTCCAAAGTAGCGGCTAAAATTATTGTAATAGCATCAAGAGTTGCATAAATATTTTCCATAATAACTGACACTGTCACCCCACAACTTATGAAACAATAGATTAATCATAATAATCATCTCAACCTCGGGCCGAACCAAATGTTCTCCAATTCTTTATCCGCCTACTCTAGATAGGGTACATTGTTAAGTCAGGGTACATGACTGAGATTGGGATCAGCCCACGTGTTTTCTTTCCTATGCAAGAAACATAAAAACGCAATTAAGGAAGCCAGCACAATTATTTTTCTCAGTTATTAACGCTCTCGGCAGAGTGATCGTGGTCATCTTCTCAGGTGGGAGCTCGCTTTACAATTCGTCGCCGTTCTTCTCTTACTGACACTTTAGTTGTGCACACAGGCACGGGACCGTTAAATGCACCTTTTATTTCGATCCAACGTAATGGCGTTCTACGAGCATAATTGTGATATGATAATTATTCAATCCTCCTCATCAAACGTAATTATTTTTATTGCATTGGTCCGTCAAATTAGCAAACAGAACACAGACAAAACACCTGATGATAAGTGATCACTGCCGCCCATGAATATCCATAACGCTTGGAACATGGAGGTGTTGCCGGACCATTCGATCGAAAGTCCATTAATAGATTTTCTGTCTACAGTGGTACCGTCCCGGACGAGCCTGCCCTTTCATGCTGTCATGGCTGACAGCGTGTCTTTACCAGTTTCAAAATTTATCAAGATAGAGTTGTTATCGACACTGTATTTACCATTAAGAGCATTGTTAACTGTCAAGCAAGTTTACAATATTTATTGTAAACATAGGGTGTTAATCATAATCTCTCAATTGAGTTACGTATGATATAGTTAATCCGACTGGTCGGCTCTGTGTGCGTCAATCAATCACTCTTCATCATTCAATTTGTTGTCAACTCGCAATCGTTTCTCTTTCTTTGATGCGGGGAGTTAATTCAATTTTCTTGAGATAATCGCATGCTGGCAATCAAGTTATCATGTTTACTGAAATTGTAATTGGATTTAAATTAAAATAAATTGCTAGGAGATGCGTTGTTGAGATTAAAAGATCATGATAATGCGTGCAAAAATATGTTCACTTGTTTTAGGTCGTTGGGTTTTATTTTGGTTGTTAAAAGGGGTATTATTTTTAATTCCTATAATAAAGGTAAAATGTGTATTTAATTTAATTTACCATGTAATGTAAAATGCATTAATGCTTGTGTATACTAATGTATGAGACTAATTATAAGAAATAACGGTCCCTCCAGAATGCTGCCTCAATTTTTTCAAGGTGAATCAATATTATTGTCAATATTTTTATAAGTAGATAGTAAGGAACTTCGTTTTTAAAACTCAGATACAAATTCATTCAAACCATTTAATATCGAAATAAAATTAATGAATTACGATATAAAGGAAATTTTATGTCTCTATAGAGAACATTGACTATTTTATCCCTATCTTAACGATGCAATAAACTTACGCTTTCAAAATATTATTCGGCAATAAAATACCCAGAAATATAGCTACGGTGAAGAAAGATACCAAAAACGAATTCGCCAAAAGTGTGTATCGAGTGGACATTACCAAACGAAATAAATGTATTTTATCAATATTATGACGTCATAATTCAGCAGGGAATATCTCCGGACGCAATTCTCATATCTCAGTAGCGATATTTGCATATGTCGCAGTATATGGACTCTTAGATGAAAAAAATACCTAATGTGCAAAATGCCCAAATACGAGAGATATTATTATTATTGGCCTTTAGCAGGCAGACACGCATGTGGCCCGCCTGGTGAGCGGTCACCACCGCTCATAGACCTCCACAATGCCAGGGATCTAGCACAGCCAGGTAAGCGACCTACCGTAAGGAGAGAACTATCTTTAAGCCGCCTTTGAAGAAGGACAGTTCATAGCGCTCGGGAAACACCCGGTAAAAAGAAGGCGTTGGTACCATCTCAAACAATTCCTCGGAGCACTCCCCATTTTTTAGATTACAAATATATTTTTGACCAACTAAGCCACGGACGGCGCAGTTGGTTAGACACCGGCTATGAAACGTGAATTCGTGGATCCGATCCTGCACCATTTATTTGTTCACGCAATTGTTTCAAGTCTGGATATGACATCTGGATATGATATGTGTACCACAAGACTCGATCTTAGATCGAGAATACGTATGTGACTGTTGGGTGTATTTATTTATTTACATTTAATTATATTGTTAGTTACATAAAGTTACTCTTGCACAGTTATTTAACAATTTATGATATAATAATAGGGCATAGGCATTACGCGTTTGGTATACACTGTTATGCTATGTAACAAACTTAAAAAACTAAAAAAATATACAAACACAAATACATAAAATGCGTGCCAAAAAGTACAGATACTATTATTTATTAAAACGTTAGACTTTTATCAAGCTGACTAATATTAATGATATTACTGCAGCACACAAAAAGCCTGCAGTGTGATGAATGACGCTTTGGGTCTGTAAGGCGATCCTGTCAAGCCGCTAAATAAATCCTGTTATCACAACCTGAAAGGCTGACGATAAACACGCTCTTTCTGATCACCACTGTACTATATCCACAACAATTTATTTTTATTGCGTTTTATTATGAAACATTTTGAATATCGAAGCAGTTTTATGTAGCCGTCATAAGTGGCCGATGAGGAATGTTGAAAAATACACATTTTATTTCATTTTTTTGTTTGATATTATCTTGAGTGAACATGAAGATCATTTCTTAAATTTTTCAAATATTTTTCTACTTTGGGATTACTTTATTGAAATATATTTTATAGGTACTGTTAGACCAAGAGCCCGTAGCCGCCAGATTTTCGTAATTTTATAAAAGCTGAAAGTTTATCCTGCCATCACACGATCAGCTTTTATGAAGTTCCGATCGTGGTGACTTTGGAAGCTATCATACAGCGTTCCTCTGTAACGCGTGACGAGAGGATTAATATAATCCCAAGTTGACGAAAATAGATTGCCTTCTTAGAACATTATAGAGGTTTAAAAAATATATTATAATATTTATGTACCAATAATCATATCTACTCATGAAAAAGGAATAAGGAATTATCCAATTTCTTAAATTGCAAATGTGTGCATTTTATAAGGAGATTTCTTAATTCGACACCTGACCAAAACCATTACAATAAGCACTTATTAAATATTGGTACGTACCTACAATTAAATAACCATTATGCACCTGATGTTTGATTGAGTACAATACAATTCAAAGTGGTTGACACTTGACTGACAACAACATGGGCATGCTATTGCCAGTCATGAATGAGAATGAATGGGCAGGCTGGGACGGTACCACAATTCCACAGAAGATCAACGTGAAGAGTCATGTTCGGTGAGTGAGATTGCCTGATGGCCAATACACCTGATTATATCCACAATATACACAGGAAAAACCAGAAAACGAGACATACTTAGGTAGATCACTATAATACATTAGTTTTTAACCGCTTTGTAAAATCCGGGCAGACTTTTCTTTCTTGCAATGAATGGCGAGACGTGCCTATTATTTGCCTGATGATTAGCGATACCACCGCTCATGGACAGTAGCAAAACCCAAACACCATGAAATGCAATATGTGGCATTCCACTACGCTCGCCATCCTAAGACATAAGATGTTAAGTCTCAATATATCCAGTAGTTACTCTGGCTACAATTTCCTTCAAACCAGAACACAACACTGCATTTATACTGCTGCATGGCGGGAGGAATAAAAATACATTCCAAATACTCCATCACCAGCCGAAAGGTATGCATCATATTACCATATTAACAACATATCAACGT
The DNA here is from genome assembly GCA_030180105.1 of Hyles lineata. Taxonomy (NCBI): domain Eukaryota; kingdom Metazoa; phylum Arthropoda; class Insecta; order Lepidoptera; family Sphingidae; genus Hyles; species Hyles lineata. The sequence goes on along the minus strand of JARJEE010000006.1, from coordinate 2,335,592 downwards.
CAGTTTTTCCTACACATGTAGCCCATACAATATCAAATCAGGTCCACGCGGAAGGAGAGCACGGAGTTGAATGCCAAGGCTGACTAGGGGACAGCCGACAAGCGAGCTGCGCGCGTCAAACCGAACGCTGTTTTTGCTACATCTGTATTATTGGGATTCGCAAAAAAACTAGAGTAATTATTGCGATTTTGGTACATTAGCTTTTTATGTAACCAGTGGTAATGCTTAATTATGATATTTATCTAAAAGGTGCTTAGCAATTTTGATTACATTAGACATGGTAATGGGTGGATTTGAAGGTAATATCAAAAAGCATGATCGAAGGATGAATATTTTATCGTAAATGTTGTCAGCTGTTAGTAGAATCAGGGTTCTTTTGGCAATTATTCTTACACGGCTTAGTACACATTTAAAGCTTTAATGAAAAGAAATCTAATTCGATATTTTTTCTCTGAACGTATCTGAATTACGCCCTCCTAAGAAAACGAAGCTCGACTTAGTTCAGCTTTCTGTTCTTTACTTAGTTTCTTGCACTTCACAAGTTCATAATGTAAGCAGAAAGAGGCTAACGATAAATGTATTCTGATAGATTTAACCTTAACACCCAATAAATTATATATTTTAAAAAATGCCAAGTTATGACTTAGAACAAAAAGTGGAAATAGAAAATGATAAGCAATAAAAGTGAAGGGATAAAAAGAAAAAAATACATTTATTTACGAGACAATCGACTAATCTGAGCATGTTTATTGCCATTAAATCTAAATACCATAATATTTCAAACGACAATAAATCTTAATGTAAATAACATTTACGAAATCCTTTTTATATTTTATTATGACTTCGGGCTGTAATGTTTGACACCGAACGATACTTGATAATCTGGTATCGAAAAGGTGCGAAAACAATTGCTACATAATATTCACTCATATTAAACGTGGCTCAAAATTAAGGCTGCAGCGATAATATAAATATTTTTGATGAATTTCGTAACATTGATTCTCCTAAAGACTTCTTACATCTGATTTAGTTTCGTATTACAGAAAATTAAACAAGGCGAATCTTTAGTGTTTTCATAACATTTCCCCCCATTCTGGGAAATGGGAGTGGGTTTATATTTCGTGGCTCCTTAGTCACATTTCGAGTTGTCTGTTTATTTAGAAAAAAAAAGTGAACCAACCTTTAAATAAAGTTGTAGTTCTTCTGAAAATATTATAAAAAATATACGAATTTAATATCTAATACAAAATTTGTTTCGTGTTACTATATTCATATGCCATAATAATACATATTCATGGATCAAATTGTACCACAAAAACATGCTCAATAAATCTGTTTTATGTCCTTGTGCAACTAACAAAAAAATACTTGAAAGTACCTACTAAACAAGTGAATATTAGCTTACTTGGGAATATAGTTGGGAGTGATCTGTGCTTGGGAAAGAAACGGCTGATATAGTAGTTCTATTTTCGAAGTTACACGTGTGCCTGTGCACGATTAAGTATCGTCTGATATATCTTTGCAAGAATAGGCGCCCTGAAATAATATTTCTTAGTGGTCTCCATAAAAACTTCAAAGATATCTAAAGTCCACTAACCCGTACTAATGATAAGAAACGAGCCTACTCATACCCTGCGCATGATCCAGTCATAGCATCATACTAAAATCATGAAAAACTCACTGAAAGTGATATCACTTATTCAATTTTTTTTTTAATTCTTTTCACTATCACACACGCCACCTGTTATGCTTTACACAGATCCTAGATAGTGTAAAAGAGAAGCAATAATTAACGGTGTTTATGCGCGGAGGGTGGGGTCGGTGATTCGCCCTTGGCATTCAGTTTACGACATTGGCGCGGGGGCTCGCCTCACAGCGTGCTCTCACATAGATCTCGAAGCTGATAGACTCGGGTTGCAAGCTTTCTGGGTACTTGATTAAAGTTTTTCAGGAGTAGATGGCAACGGAGATAGTACAGTCGAAATTGATGAGGCAATTAGCATTGTAAAGCTATTGGAAGCTGAAGTTAAAACAAGTGACCGCGGAACAACAATCGTATTGTGAATATAAAATTGTTGTCCTATAAATTCAGCCTTTTTAAAGCTAGAGAAAAAGTTAATAATATTAACTCCATTTTTTAAATAATTTAATTAGGAACAGTAAAAGAAACAGCGACTATAAATAAACTTTGCGATAAGAAAAGACATTTCAGAACAACTGCTTAAAATAGCAAAATCAGCAACTACAATCTCAATTAAAGAGCTATTTATTTAAACAGTGCCTGACAAAATAAGTGCGAGAGAGGTACCAGGCGACCATAAATCTCGAAGATACCACAAGTCCCTAGACACTGACAGAACACGCGAGATAAATACAAGGCGTGTTTCCGAACGACACGGCAACTAATATTAATTGCCTCGTTTAAACATACAAGCGCAAAGGCGTGCCCCAGCTGCTACAATCAACAGGTATTCATTAAAAACAAACGTCCTTTTCCCGAGTAATTTATGATCAACTTCCGCCTTTAATTCTTCATAGACCTTTAACTATCCCGCATTTTCATTTGAAGGTTCCCTGACAGAATCATTAAAAAATATTTTGTGGGAGATAAGAAAAGAAAAACAAACTTCGTTATAAGTTCAGGAATTAAAACTTACTCCTAATTTTATCTACTAATTCGTTTACAAGCGATTACAAAAAATAAGGTTAGAAGTTTCAGTTGCATGCCTCTAATTTGATACCAGGACACAATTTTGAACTTTATTTTAGTAGATAACGATGAACGAAAAATCAATAATCATTCATCAGTAATTTATACGTACATACAGAGATTTTTCTGCAAAGTTAATGTGATGAAATAAAATACCTTGAATAGAAAGCCCATGCTCGGTAATAGGGCGTACAGAAGACGATAGAGAATAATATCAATGAACTTTACAAAAAACGGACAGATATATATTTTCTCGAATTATATTTCGATAAAGAGAAGTTTCTACTGGTGGAAGGTCTCTCATATGTGAGAGGCCGCCTAGGTAGGAACAACCGCAATTTCTATTGCTCCCGTCAAACAGTAGTGTAAATGCACCGATTTATTCCGGTTTGAAGCACAGGATTGCTTTGTAATATTAATTACCATGAGGTGTTGTTTGGTTTTGCTACTGTCCGTGAGTAGTCGTATCGCTTATCATCTGGCATGCTCGTCTCGCCATTCATTGCAATAAAAAAATGTAGATCACTCGGCAAATGCAACGGCATCAACAGTAAAGTGCAATGGGTGCCCTACAGTTGAACAATAAAGCAGTAGGCACGTCCCGCTCACCGTTAGCCCAACGCTTGTTTGGTCATAGTGGACATATTTTGAATATTTGTTCCGTTTGTTATGCATTACTGTGGTATTTTCGACCTCGATGCGATTGATTTATTAGCGATTGTACCAAACGTTTTTGAGGAAAACTGTACAACAGTTGTAATATTGACTTTTTACGTCCCACGGCTAAACACGGACTCTTCTGAACAAGGCAAAAACGTTGGGTATACACCCTAGCATAGTCCTGAATGCTTTTCAAACCGTCAACATTTTGTTTGAATTTTCCTGATGTGAAGTTTACATACAAAGTTTTCTTTTTTGTTAAAGCCAGCAACCTCCTTAACCCGCCAGATCAGATGTAAAAGTGAAGATCAGTGAGACAAGTGTTATATATTATAGAAACATTTTGTTGAATAACTGGACTTGTCTGAACATTCCTGAGTCTACGCAAATAAAACTAGAGCAGAACATCGGCTTACAAACAGGCAAAAACTGGTCCACTTTACTGCCGTAATTATTTTTCGCTCCTTTTATATCAAATTCCGAGCATAGCGCACCCCACGCGCGATCTCTTCCTAGTTCCATCATTTTTCTTTATTTAATCACGATATATTTTTATCAAGATATTGTGATGTATTTTTAGCTTGTAAAACTAGACCAACGGAAACAAATTCTATAACAAAGCGGAAAATTAACACACAAATCATGATTACATAAATGTTACAAAAATCGATAATGTCGACACATCGAATAAAATAACTTTATTAAGCCAAATAAAAGTAATCAAATCAAACCATATTAGTCTTGTAAAACAATAAAATCCGATAGCACGCGACAAAAACGAAAAAATACATGCAAATGTTAAAACAACACTTAAAGCAATAACACTGATATAGCATAACCCAATATGGTATTTAAACGATATATCATTCAAATCCGATTGTTCTAAATTAATTGTACAGATATAATGGCTCGAAGACACTGATCTTGACAGAACAACCGTATAAATAAATACTATTGACAATTTAATGCACATCTTGATTGTAATCTTTGTTTGTTACACAACTGCCGTATTGTTGCGAAATATCCTGACTTATAGTCATATTGAAATCTTTTATGATAACTTTTTATGTCATCGATGTTTGGGATTAAATTTCTTTTCTCATATTATTATAAATATAATCATGCCTTATTTACTGTATGAATGGGGTGACTAAAACAATGCCATTTAATCTAGGTATGCAGAATTTTGTTCGATTAGGAGTCCAGTTTACGCACAATCATTGTTACCAAACTGAATTCATTGGCTACCATATGTATTTTAAATTAAAACCTCTCATGGTACCCAAATAGTCAATAACAAGTCATTTTAGATCGCATCGAAAAAATATACAGGGGAAACGAGTTAAGGAATTCAAGGGTTTGTGGAAACATGCCCATTACATTCCGCAAAATGGAACGTCTGTTGAACAATGTGGGTATTCAAATGTTTTTGTGGGAAAAGCAGCAAAGAGTAAACCGATTGGAACAATCGATGCGCAAGGACACTTTATAATCTTGGAGGTTGGTGGAAGATTTCTCGACCTTAAGACAGTCCGATATTTTAATATCTGTTCTCTTTTCCCGGTAGTCAGGTTTTAGCTGACTGATTGTTTCTTCATGGTTATTGTCACCTCCATTATAATCAAATTAATATGCAAATGCCATGTATTATGTATGTAATTCTCTTTCCTGTTAATTAAATTAACTGCAACGAATTATGACAACTCATTCAAAACAAGCTTCACATCAACAGAAAACATTTAAACCTGTCAGTCATATGAAATTCCATAAATGCCAACATTTTAATAACAGGACAATGATGTTAAGGCAAATTTTGCCGCAGTAGCCGTGCTCATCTACTGGGAGGTATTTTTTGCTTCTTTCTTGAGTATGTCAAGTATTTTTGGAATATGTCGAAACACTTTTCAATCATAATTACTATCATATTGCGAACAGTGAGAACCTTTTAAGAATCTGAAGCATAAATGACGGGAGAGCTGCTTAATTACGAATTGAAAAGACTATGATTACTGTCAGATTGCTAGTAGTAGTAGAGGTAATCCTAAGATACATAGGTAATATGATTATTATTTAAAGCTAAGGGATAAAAAAAATCTTATTTGTGTTTAGATTATTCCAGAGCACGCCACTGCCGTACTCCATGTAGATGTGTATGTAAAATAACTCTGGCCAATTTCCCGATCATCAGTGCAAATTGCACTGCAGAGAAAAATGCAAACTTTCCACTACTTATTAAGTATGTCAAATTAACGCGTTTCATTACAAAACAATCAAGTCATACGGAAGCCATACACGTAAATGCTAATATGAACGCCAGCGATTTCTGATTGATTCGTGTCTTGGACGAGAGCGAAAATAACTTCACTTTCGATCGTCATCGAACTATCGCAGCTATAAAATTGTTAATATATTTTGACAGACATTTTATTTTTAAACTGGATAAAAATACCTACCATCTTTTACCTAGCAACTCTTTACTACTGAAGTCTGATATAACTGTGGTTTATTAGACATTATTTGATTATTAAGTTATCGCTAGTGTTTCATTATCCATGGGTTTATATATTTATGGGGCTGAATCACCTCAGTGTGGGACTCAAGTCTTGAGTCACAATTCAAACCATTGGATTTACCCAAACGCGCTATGTAGGCTGTATTACTATTCGCTACAAATTGTAAATAGCAAGAAACAAAATGCAATGTACATTCTTTATCAAGCCTTAACACAAAATGTACAGAAGGTAAACATATTTGTACATTTCAACAGTAAAGAGACTAAATAAAACTCATTTGGATATTTCTAGAATGTGAACGGAAACCAGTCGCTTGTCGCGAGTTAATTCCATTCATTTATTGTCTCCCTACAATTCATAAAATTCTTGGATTTACCGCCAATGCCAAGGATTACATCGATTTTATCAATGGCTGAAAAATCGTGCTGCAAGTATATCGACGTTGATATATGACCTTAGAGACATCGCTGTCAATATGTTAATGTTTCTGCTGATTATGCCAATTTTTTTTATTTCAAGAATAAACGAAAATAATGTTTATATGCATGGTTCACCTATTTATATTGTAAAATATAGGATAGTATCTATTAGAAACTTGAATTCACATTCCAATATCAGCAATCTAGGCAGATTTGCATGTGGTTTGCGAAAAACTAACGTGGGAGTAAATCATAACAATATTTACCATCTGGTTTATTGTAACGGTTCCAAACTATCAATATTCTTGATAGCGTCATCCGGATCTGCCAAATCGCTGACAACAATAAAAGGCATTATAATTAAAAGCATGACCTGCGTTCATCAGGTAATTATCTATAAAGATATAATATCGCGGTTATTTAATAATTATTCGGTGGAATGAAATAACAAATCGGTACTAATGAGCTATACTGTATCAGCCCATACACGCCCACTGCAGGGTACGGGCCTCCTCTACAATCGACAATACGATTGAGAGTGGTTGGGCCATATAGGCCACTACGCTGGCCTAGTGTGGATTATAGTATGAGCTATACTGAAGGCTATAATTCTGGGAAGTGGATTCAGAGTAAAAAGAAATTGATAACGATAATATATAATTAGTAAGCTTTTTAAACTTTGAGCAGTCTGAAAAAATCTTTCAACCGGTATAAAATACGTTAAGATAAATCTCGCGCCGCTTGATGCTCTATCTGAATTCTGAACTAAACTACACTTAACATGGTATGAAAACATAAAATATTCATACAGTCGTCCATAAGATTCCAAGTCCTTACTTCATTTTGTCTAGATGGTGCAAAAGAATCTAACATTTACAGGATGATTAAGCATTTTGGTTAGATTCCGACTTCCGTAGAATCCGCCAGTCGCTATTCTTTACACTCGTAGGCACTGTAGTTTGAAAGATGTAATTTAATCAATTAGCCCAGTCAGAATTATAAAAAAATATACCTAATAGCGTTTCTACCAATAGCTATCGTGTATAGTGATTACGATATTTAAATTACCTTAATCTAAACGCTGGAAATGTCAAAACTGCATTATATGTATCCTTTGCTCGGTTTTAGAATGTAAAATACGGAAGTGCATACTTCATATAAATTTTGTTGATACTAATCAAATTTGGTGAAGGTCGCAAAATGTCCATATACGAGTATATACCAGTTATTTCAAACTACATACTATGAATTCAGAATAAAGTTTCGTTAGTAGAATTAATTTTAATTCAAAACTGAAACTGATAGTTTGCTGGAAAACCTAAGTGATTGTCTTTATCAAAATTTGAGACTGCACCTGTCTTTTTGGCATCATACTTCGCCTGCATATCTATGGACTTAGCTTAAAGCTTTAAGTACCTCTAAACTATCCACTAATCCTATAACATTTTAAATCAGAAAAATGGACCACCCAAACCTCTCTCTCTCTCTCTCTCTCTCTCTTCAGCCACAAGAAGACAACTGCTGAACATAGGCCTCCCCCAATAGTCTCAACATCAACCTATTGCAAGGGGCCTGAGTCCAGCAACTTCCTTCATCCTTAACCAGGTAGTCCATCCACTTTGTGGGCGGGCTTCCGACATTGCGCTTGCCTGTATGCCTAAATCCTATTTATATCATACTGGGGGGCTATGACTTCTTCTTCTTTTACCTGGCGTTATCCCAGCTGATGCCAGGGTCCGCGTTCCGGCTAATTCTCCTCCATTTCACCCAATTTTCGGCATCTTCAATAGTAAGGCCATTGACCCTCAAACCTTCTTTGACGTCATCTAGCCAGCTTTTCATTGGTCTATCCCTCGGTCGAGGTCCGGAAATATTGAGGCTCAGGCACACATTGCCGACCTACTCCTGTGGTTTCCTTAGACCGGTTATGACTAGTAACGAAAAATCTATTATATTCACCGATCTAGACAAAGAAAAGAAAAGCAAGATTTAGGCGACTCTACTATAAACAACAGCTATCACATTTCTCGCTTTTAATTAGGCAAGGAGGTCACTATTTATACAATAAATATCAATGATAGTGACCGGAGTTGGGTGTGGCAGTTATGGTCGTAGAATGCAATAAAAACTTGCCTAAATTGGAAGGCAAACGGTACCGCACGTGTTAAATATAGCAGTAAAATGCTGCTTGGTTGGAAGTCGTTTTCGTAGTAACGTGATAGGTGGTAATTACTAATGGTAATGATCTTGAATGTCAAAGTAATATAAACACAAATTCACTTAACCTTTTAAACCTAGACTGCTCTGCATGAAAATAGTAGGTATTGATAGTTATTTAATTATTAATTTCTTCAATAGATATTACTACCTCTACTGAACTAGATGTGCAAACACCCAGACCCAAAGAAATACCTGTAAATCACATAAATATATGTTTGGACGCGGGAATAAACCGTGGTCTCCCGTCGCACAACGTCGATCGTCACCATCGCATCGCATCGCATCGTCATCGCACGTCGTCGTCGACGTCTTATGCGCTACGGAAGCTGTCATGAACCAGATGGAAAGTATATTGCCGATACAGATCCAATTAATTAAAAAAATTCCATTTCATTTTATGTCAATTAAGTTGCTTGTATATTGTATACCTAAAACCGGATATGCACAAACTAAACCTGAAATGCGACACACCTGCGCGGAACACTATGACGAGTCGATATTCGGACGGATTTAATGTTCTTTCCCTTTTGAACGTCTTTTGAATTCAGGTGGAGCGAAGAAAACAAAACATTCTATAACTAAAATAGGTCTAAAAACTGGCTATGAATAAGACCGTTACTGCCTCCAAAAGTAAGCAAAAATAATTTCCTAAATGACCTCTATATTTATTTTGGCAGCTAAGTGTCCCTTTGTTGATGCGCAGAAACCCACTCAAATATGCAAAACCTCTCAATATGTTCTCTTAATATTAGCTTATCAAACATTCCTCTCACACGCATAAACTTAAATAAATAACCGAAAAAGGTCATTAACCTGGCGGAGTCTGTGCGCGTTATGTTTAAACATTTTGGTGACAAAATTGTAGTGCACGATAGCGAAAGATATTTTAAATCTAATTTAAAAACAAGATATGGATCTGCACTGGTTTGGTTTATATTCGTTTTAATGATGATGTCATGCGCAAAACCAGTCAGAGTTATCTTCACGACCTTTTTACCTAATGACATGGCTAGAAACCAACCTAGTTTCATTTTATGATTTATAGAGCCATTAAGAATTTGAAGAAGAAGTAATTAACAATGCTTTTTGGATTTTCTTTAACTTTTGTAATAGCCGATACAATTGGAATAAAATAAAATATTTGGTCCTTCGAGCCAGGATCGACGACACCAAGCATTTCAAACAAGTATTAAAACCACAAGACAAATGAGAGTTTTGAATCAATAAACTGTAAAATAAAATAAAAACTGTCAAATTTCGTTTCAACAAGTATAGTAACAAATATAAGTATTTGGACAAAAGAAAATCTATTCGTAGTATTATTAACAATAATGTATAAATTGATACAATTTCCCAATCCCGCCACCTCTGGCGAGCCTCAGCTGGTTGAAAGTGAATCACGAGGTGATGACACTGTCCCCAGAGTGTTCACCTTGGCGGAAGGTGTCTCATTTGCATACGCTACCCGCGCTACGCATCACTGTTGCTAAATAAGGGCTATTGTAGACAGATCGGCTTAAGAGCGCGTAGTTACTTAGTTATACGAGTATTATCTCTTAATTGTACAAGTATTAAACATAGAGTAAAATTATCATTGGAATTAAATGTACGCTTTGAAATAATCACCTAAAAGATTTGTAATCAGAAAGGTAGCTGCTTATAACATTTTAAGATTTATTTAATTGAAATGTGTCAAAACCGGAGAAATAGATTCCTAACTTAAGAGTAGATTAGACTGTAGATATAAACTTTTCATTAATGATACTACCAATAAAACTTCAGGTATTGATTAAATTAGGTCTAAAAATTGAAGCAAAGTTGTTTAGCTACATAGTTCAAACCCTAAACAGTGTTAATAAAGAACTGTCTCTTAATATAACTCGAACCAATAATCCAACGCTTTTCCTTGTGAGTTCGTAAATGAAATACATTTGAATAATCTGTTTACAATCAACTACAACGTAGCTTCGCCTCGTTATATATGTTTACTCCTCAATAAATGCAGTGTTGTTAATATTTGCATACAAATTAGATGTATGTGAACAAGACTTGTGCTTTAAATCACACAACGAGCGTCAAAGTTACCGTACTTATTAGTATCGCCACAATACGTATATTAAATTTACACAGGGACACAATTGATACGGATTTTAATGGACCACTGTTTATACCGTTAAGGATATTTCGAGAATTAAACTTACTTTTTCTAGAAATAAGACACGTGTGCCGCAGAACAGATGGTAGGTGGAGCAGAAAAGTGTTGTAGTGGAGACCGCGCTTAGGTTAACGTAGTGTAGGACGTCATGCTGCACGATGCACTGAAGAAAGAGCGGATGGATGGCGACTGCTCAAGACCGGGATGGTTGGCGCTTACTTCGCGAGGTCTACTTCCAACAGTGGACGGCGACAGAATAAGTATAGATGATAATATTACGAAGTATAAGGCAAGAGTTATCGTCAAAAGACATTTGTTTAAACATTTTCGTTTGTTTTTAATTTTAGTTTTTCTTTGTACAGTTGCTTTGTTTATGTGTAACTTGATTGTGGAAGCGTCACTGGATCATTTGTTACTTACTGTGTCTTGCTATATATGTTTTATTGTTCTGTATGTTTCCCAAATAAATATAAATAAATAAATAAATAAAAGCTTTCATAAAATAAGAAATATGATATGGGTAATTTCTGTTACCAAGCTTGTATTCCATCCTATTCTTTTGTATCTGTTTTAGTTTAGATACCTATGTCAGGTAAAACCATAAGCTTGTTATAGAAAGATGAGTTGATGAGACAAAGAAGTAAGTAGCCAAAGAATATATCACAAATCTAATTAATTATTTTTATTGTGACATTCGCATCAAAGAAAAAACTTAAAAATACAAGACATAAATCACAATGAAATTAATTCGGAGATCTGTGTCACAATTGAAATAACCGTACGATTGTGCTGTGAGCAAAAACATATCAAAATGCCAAGTTTTAAACGATATCTCGACTTGAGTATAAAAACCCAATTACATTTTAATGCAATAAAGACGGCCCACATTTACGCATCATTCAACGTGTCATATGAGTTAATGATATTTTATCAAGTCCTGTGCCAATGAAATAAATGTTTTTGGTGATGGTAACTTATTAGTATCCACAAGATTAACCACCACAATTAATAAAGAAGGAAGAACTTATGTAAATGTGCTGTTGGTAACTTTAAAAAAGCTACTTAATTTTTTTTAATGAAATACTACTTATAAAGTTTTGCTTTTCGGTTATTTTAAAACTCCCACAACGTCAAAAGCAATGTCAAGTCCTCTCCCTCATTCTTCTTGTTTGTCTTCTCAGTAATTAAAATTAATTAGGTATATCAATTTCACCAACGACAATTCTTAACTTCTGTTTTGAATATACGATCCCAATTATATGAAAAGTATTCAAGTCAATCCAATTTAAAGCGGCGCTAACTAGTATGCCCGCGACAAAGACATTCGCATACAAATCATTGATTGCTTCGAATTCCACTTGGACAATAAATTGTTTATCTGTTTCACTGATCGCTCCTGGGACAATACGTTCCGACATGTACCTGAGAGCGTATTTATTTTTAAATTTATTCATCAGTTTGCATTCTTTCTGTAAATATTATGTTAGGCTGTTCTTGCATCGTTCATCTCGTTAAATTGGAAAGTTGACCAATTATTGTGCGACCCTCTGTGTTGTTTAAGTTCTATATTCTGTTGTCGTAAGGAAAGCTATTAAGTTTGTCTTCTGAAAAGGCCAAAAGGGGTAAGCCAGTGTGATTGGCTTTCCAATCACGGTAGCGGATAAACATTGCCACCTATATACCTATACAAGCCCATTGAACTACCTCTAACCGTTCACAGAATAATAAAATCTAATTATTAGAGGTTTTTATTGTATTGTAGATACACGAGACCAGATTGGGCTGTTAGCGTTCCTTAAAAATGTATTTAAAATTCAGTGCATGTTAATAAGATCGTAAGTTAGATGCACTATACGCAAGAGAACACAATTGAATTCGTATTTTTGTACTTATTCACAAGTTGCTATGCATAGACTCGTTATGATAAAGTTCTGCTTAAAGATGTTCATATATGTTTTTAAATAGACTAGATAAATTTCAAGTAAAATACTTTATACACACGGGTAGGTTTATTTAATATAATAGCAACCAACATCGAAATAATGCAATTTAAATAACGTCTAAATGCAAATTTTCATCAAGATTTAAGATACAAGAAGCAGTTTTCCAAAAATAGCATGATAATACGTCACCTCCAAACTATTCCAAGCTACTGTTGCTGCATCGTATCTACACGTTATTTATTTATTTGGTCAAAATGTGTAGATTTTATCAATCCTTTTAATTACTTCAGATCTCATATTTTCTAATTGTGTCTTAAACTCATATTTAATAATATAATATAATGGTTGTTCCAAAAACATATCCATTTGTAGTAAGTTTTTTTGCTTATCCGGAAAGGTTGTGCATCGGTATTTTAGAAGGTATTTTTTCTCGGTATATACTATATCTTTGTTTTTCTAATTTAAAATGATATTTTTAGATTATCGCAGGTCATAAATGGTAAGCTTTATGGATTGCACTGACACACCCAAATTCATAGATCCATAAAGTATGTATCTTAGAAAGGTGAATAAAGAAGTCAACATGCTGACTTCCTTAAGAGCTAATTTAATAACAATATACCATTGATTTAAAAACTAAGGATAGGCCCTTCAGTACATTGGGTACGTCAAAAAGATGCCTGTGAAAATCGCGCCATCTGTCAGATTTTTACGTCAATGGCGGCCATGAAATCGTTTTTCAATAATGCTAAAAAAAATGTTATATTAACTTAAAGTAATATAATTTTTACTTAGCGGTGATAAGAAATATTATCTTTTTTTTGTTAACTTTTGGTCATCTTTATTGCACCCACGCACGATAAATTAGGCATTTATCAACGACTTACAAACCGGTGCGCTGTGACGTCACAACCGCTGCACTGGTGCTGCAGACCACTTTCGTGACAACACTATTCCCGCTCTCCGCCCCGTCCATATATTTTACGTCAATGCAATATACCAAATTATTTTATTTACTACTATAATTTACTTTCCGATATTTGTAGCTTACAATTGAAACAACTATAAAAAATTGGTACATAACTTCACTACCGAGAAGTATTTATACAGGTGGAAATTTTCACGCGGCTCTCACAATATACAGCAATCGGAAGACAAACACAAGCAGCATTGTGATTTATTACATTAAGCATTATTAAATGAAATACAATCTTTTATTCAGTACTCCCATAAAATGTCACCTCGCCGACAATTTCAACATCATCATACGATAATAAAACCATTCATAAATTAGTTCCACGCCATACTGTTCTGTACATACATCGCATGAAAATATTCTGTCCGCATCGCCTTGAAAATGTCGAGGATATCTGTCCGTAAAATTGAGGTTTACGTTATTATAATTACCTTTTACTATTACAACTGCACGATGGTAAAAGATACTGTTTTCCACTTTTCTGAGACTTAGGTATTTTTAGGCCATTGATTTATAAACTTAGGATAGGCCCTTCAGTACATTTGGAGTTTTAAAAGATGACCGTGAAATTAGCGTCAGAAACGTAGATAAAAAAATATGATCTTAATATTTATTAAACTTTCTGTCATTTTCAAAATCGTTGCGAGCGACGACTAATTTCAGTAACACTCCACTAGAGATGCAATGGAGCGCGCACGATTTTCCTCGGAACACTTTACGCGATTTTCGCTCCGTCCATATATTTATGTCAATATTTTAGGCACATATCCCCATAGAGTGCATTTCATATTCCTAAATATTAACTTTTATCGATCAGTATTTGAAGAAACCGTTTTTTGTAGCTTAATTTTTTGGAATCAAATTGACTTTTATTTTCAGCTTATTGTTAAATAACGAATTTAATGATATGCAAATATTTTTTCTGCAAATACCTGTGAGCGTGAGCACGCCGAGCCGAACATACGTGAAAGCCAAATACAGTTTTTGTACCAGAGAGGTTTCGACGATACAGTTCCGAACACGTTTGCGGTACTCATTTGACTCAAGACAGATTTTCCGACTGTGTTAATAAAAATACCTGAGTACAAGAAGAGTCGCGCGAAACTGTTTACTGAATACATTGAGAACTTTTTTACCCACTGATGGGCTCGTTACGTGTCGATGGCGAGGCGTTGTGTCGACTGTTGCCTTAATTACGTTTTCATGCTTAAGGCTTTGCGCATGATTGATGATCGATCGCGCAACAAGGAATTTGTATTGCGGAAAATATTATTTAACTCACCGCATAAAAATAAAACTGTTCATTGTTGCGTTTTTTATTCGAAAAGTCAAGCTGGATTAATTGTGGCGTTAATGTGTTTAACGCCATCTGTGGGACGAAATCGCAACTAGCCGCCTTTATTAAAATATTTTATACCGACACGGCATATGATTGACACATGTTCATTGTTTTTGTACTTCTGCGTTAATATTTACGTCAAAAAGTTGCAACGATTTATTCAATGAAACAGTTAATTAATTTTGATTAAAACCTTCTTCGACTCTACATTGTTTCTCTACATGTATTCCTTGGCAAAATTAAGCAAAATGTATGTTTTTAAGGAGGACGCTAAGATCGAATTTAATATTAATATGGCAACCCGATACATTAAGGCGGAAGATGTTTAGATATATGTTATTATTATTTATTATTCTTAATTGGTTGTTTGTTTGTTCCTAGACATTATTTGACTGCCTCGGTGTAGTTGTACTACGGTACGCTTACAAAGCTGAGGTCCCGGGTTTGAATCCCGGGTTGGGCAAAGTGATACTAGATTTTCTATTCATTATCAGCCCAGAGTCAGGAATTTGTGCCCGATATGGCGATAGGCCACCTATCACATTGTGGGACGGAACATACAAGGCGAAATGTGGGTGCCCTGGCACCTCTCCTTACCCCATCTGGGTAAAATGCGTGAGGTTATGTATGTATGTACACATTATTTTTTTATTATCTTTACAATCGGCCAACACTTAATCATGCTATATTTTTGAAACTGATCTTCGCGCGCATAATCAATTTACAATGGACAAATGTTAAGCAAATTGATCAGAGCATACACCGAGCGACCTACTGCCGAAGCCGCTTGCTCCCAGAACAATTGACATTTGATGTGAACTTTGTCTTACGTAACGCTATAACAATAATATTAAAAAGCAATACCATAAACAAGATATGTCCATTTCTTATGCTACTATTAAGTTGATAAATAATTCCACTGATTTCAACATTCAATAAACATGAGCATAAAACTGAAATGCTTTTAAACGAGCGTAAAAATGCAATAAACGGATTAATTCGGTAAAAAATAATTACGAGAACTAACTAACATCCGCTATTATATACAAGGTTAAAATCGATATAGAATTTCCTGAAGATTCAATAAAAAATATCGCATCTGGCCAAAATGTACTTCAGAATACAAAATACATACATATGAAGAAGAAAGAAAGAAAGAAAACAGATTTATTTGTCACCACAATACAACACACACACACTCACACTACATACATTAACACAGAAAAAATGAAAACAATAAAAATTATAAATTCATGCCTTTTTTCCACAAGGAGCAGACGCAGGTGACACCAGGACACCCACGTTACACCTTGTGACTTAACCAGCTAACATGATGTTATATGCATATTTGGTATGCAAGTTTCCTCTCGATCCAACTTATGTGTTTTGCAGAAGTTATGTAGTCTTAGTCTAAATATGTCCAGTAGTAACTCTGGCTACAATATCCTCCAAACCGAAACACAACAATGCATTATAACTATTATTAATTATTTAATTCAGATACTACATCCATATACGTTAGTGTACATAATATATCCTACAACTATGTTAGTACTTATAATCCTATCATGTATTTAATAATAGAGCAGTCAAAGCTACCTTCTATCACTGTAAGCTGCCCCACACCCTCTGCAGTAGCGACGCCATACGTTCTCGTCTAATTAATGCAAAATTATCGATGCGGGCGTTCGCAAACACTCCTGCCGCACTGCAAAAGCGTGGGAGCCCCAACAACATTCTGAAGGCCTATTGGAGGTATTAGACCCGAAGAGCGCTGATGGCCATCCGCGTATAACTCTTCCAAAAATTGCATTTGTAAAAGGAATGGCAGAATGTTTTAAAAAGTATTATTTTAACCCATTCAATGCGGCGCACGCCGATCGGCGTATTATTTTTTCTTACTCAGATGCTGAAAACGCCGATCGGCGTAATGTAGAGTTGTTTGATATTTTACCCAAATTTGAAGTTTTAATTATAAAATATAGACCAATGTGTTTATAATTTATCAGTGAAAAGCCTGGTGCCAATAGTTTCTGGATATTTCAGTTCTAGAAAAGTTGAGTTTTCTTACTTAGGTGCGGCAAACGCCAATCGGCGTTTTCCAGGGATTCACAACTATTGGTTATAAAAACATGAATAGCATATTTATTTATTCTATTAAACAAACTTATAAATAAGTTAAATGTGAAAGTTTGTGAGTGTGGATGGATGTGTGGATGTATGGATGTTTGTTATTCTTTCACACAAAAACGTCTCGACCGATTTTGATGAAATTAGTTATAGGGATAGCTGTCACCCTGGTTTGACACATAGGCTAGCTTTTAGTCCGAAAAAAAATATTATTCCCGGGGTCATCCTACGGGAAT
Organism: Hyles lineata; assembly: GCA_030180105.1. Classification (NCBI taxonomy): domain Eukaryota; kingdom Metazoa; phylum Arthropoda; class Insecta; order Lepidoptera; family Sphingidae; genus Hyles; species Hyles lineata. The sequence continues at coordinate 2,318,291 of JARJEE010000006.1, read as the reverse complement.
ATTACAGCAGTCAGGAATTGAAATAGAAATATTTGCTACTTTTAAAATTAGAATTTTCGTCATGGGACTGAGAGACGGAACAGAACGGGACATAACTGGACGGGAAATATAATCGACAGTATTCGGGGAATTCACATTCGGGGAATTCATTGACAGCCTCCGTGGCGCAGGTGGCTAGACGCCGCCTATGTAACGAGAGGCCGCGGATACGATCTCCGCACCGAGAGAAATGTTTGTGTGGCCCACAAATATTTCTTTCGGGTCTGGGTGTTTGTGAGACCGAAAAGTCTCTCGTAGTTCCTGATACCCACGACACAAGACTCGTTCTTAGTGTGGGGTCAGGACCATGTATGTGACTGTTGGGTGTTATTATTTAATTCATATAGGTAGTTATTACGCGAAATAATATGTTTTTGATGTGGACTGGTTTAAAAACTATCTACAAGCGGACGAATATGGGACCGCTAGTCCTATTTACATTATACATGAATCCCTATTTTCCTTGGTCCTGCACAGTGTGTTAAACAAGTAGGTTTTGCTGCTTAAAAACAGTGAGCAAAATGCGAAATTAACAAATATTATATTTCGTTTATCTTTTTTGTCAATATTTTATTGATAATCTGGCAATTATCACATCCTGATATTTTAATTATTTTTTAATCTCTTTATTTGAACTTTTCCGTTTCTTTTGTGGTGCCAATAACGACTGAGATAAGTAAATGTCATCCCAAACAATATATCAATTAATATATTAGGCGACTAGGAACGTTTTCTCTCTGAAAAAGAACTGCATAAAAAATCAATGTAATAAAACTATATTTTACGGATATTGTCGCGGTATTTTAATATGATTTGTATTCCCACGTAAGTGCGCAAAATAGTAAATTTCAAACCATCAAATTTTATCCATTACACTGAAATCAGTTCCGTCTATTTCACGACACCCAGTTATGTATACGTTTTCAATCAAGAAAAATTTTAGAGAGAAAATATTTACTTATATATTATTAAATTATTTTTATATATTTTATTTATAATTAAATTCGTTTGATAATTTTAATAATAATAAGTACCTATACACTAACTTTGTATTGAGATTTAAATATTATGAAATTTAAAAAAAATTGTTTGCAACCCCTGATAATATTCGAAGTTATCAATAATATCATTTTTTATGCTTTAAACAAGGATGTTTGTACGACGGGAGAGCACAATAGAAATATTTATCAAATAAAGAGATTTACTCATAATTTAAATCCATAATCTATAAAAAAAACTGCAGATATTCCTTTTCTTAAATTTCTATCAACAAATCTTCACGAACCTCATATAAAATTGGCTAAAATAATTAAATTAATTCTGCTACTTACTAAAAACAGTCCTTATTGCAATAATTATAGCGTACTACTCGAGAAATCCCATGAATTCGAAATGAATAAATTGAAATTCTTAACGAAGTGCTGAAAACGCCGATTGGCGTTTTATTTTTGATCCGTCAGGGGCGGCTCACGCCGATTGGCGTTTACGTTAAGAAGTATGCCGCATCTGGGTAGCGAGAGCAAAATTTGTTGCCGCATTGAATGGGTTAACTTCAATTGTGCAGCACGTGAATCTGCGAACGAGCATTTTGCATCGAACTGCCAACGCCCTTCGTTCCTTTTCCTCATCTAGATCGTCTTTCATATCGTGGGGAACAATGTGACCAAAACGCCTGCTAGATATACTGGATTTTCAAGGACTTTACACCAAATATTAGTAAGTTGCTTTTCTTGGCGTTGTACTTTCGACTAGCATGGTCCTCAGCATAATCCTCACATACTACTGAGGGACAATAGCGCCATATCATCGGCATAACTTATATTGTTTAAACTGCTGTGTGTGTTATGCAAAACTTATATTTTCATATAACAGTCTTTACCAATCATTATATACGATTTATAAACCTACAAAAAGCTATAAAGTACTGTTTGTACTGTAGATGTAAAATACGATACGATTTGCAACTGCAAAGATCCGTAACCGTTAAATTAACGATTTAATGCAAATTCATCTGCAGTCAGAATTTTAATTCGTCGAAGCTTTTGTCAAAGAACATCTCTAAAATCTTGACTAACTTTAACGTAGCACAAACTGTAAAATACCACACTCTTTTCAAATATTTTTTTTTCGGGACAGCCTCCGTGGCGCAGTTGGTTAGACGCCGTCTGTGAAACGAGAGGCCGCGGGTTCGATCCCCGCACCGAGAGAAATGTTTGTGCGGCCCACAAATATTTCTTCCGGGTCTGGGTGTATGTGAGACCGAAAAGTCTCTCGTAGTTCTTGATACCCACGACACAAGACTCGATCTTAGTGTGGGGTCAGGACCTATGTATGTGACTGTTGGGTGTTATTTATTTATTTATTTATTTATTTTATTTTTTTTTCTACAACTAATTTGTAGATAATCATCGCAACAAATTGGACTTCTTTAAATACCAAACTTGATTCCACAGCGCGGCATCGTGAATAAAAATCATAGACAGTTTTGTTTTACCGCGTTATTAAATTTTATCTGATATTATTTTTTATTGTATCTAATAAATGCATTAATGATCTGTGATATGGGTGCAGTAGCAAAAACCAAATGACAAGGACGGTTCAGTGTCATTACCTCACAAAAAATGTTCAGGTGCGCATAATTTTATTAACTAAAGCATCAGCAAATCATTATTTTTGTCACATGAATTAGGCTGTTAGGAACACAAAAAGAAGTAAAACATATTTGTATTTATTTTCGTCCAATTCGTCCAATTTCGTCAGCATTTTATCGCCGATACTTCTGCACCCTTAATTACATTTTAAATTTGGAATATTTCCAATCAACTGGAATAAAAAGATTCATAATACCCATATAAACTAAAGCCTTTACTAATTCTTGACATTTAGCAAGTTCCATTAAAATCCCGGCTACCCTTTACTGTCTGTATCTGTATCAGCCCATATACGTCCCACTGCAGGGCACGGGCCTACTCTACAATCGACAGTATGATTGAGAGTGGTTAGGCCATATAGTCCACCACGCTGGCCTAGTGCGGGTTGGCACCTTTACCCTTTACTACCTATACCATATTTTAATTTTACACATCAACCGGAATATTAAGTTTTCTTTCAATGATACGTCACTTTATCGATTCCTGTTTGCAATAAACACGAAATGAAATGGTGTGTGCATCGGTGCCGCTAATTGGCATTGGAGCCGCGCGCGTACAGTCTAGCGTCATGCTTAACAATGAAGTTACCAAAGAGGTTATGTAAGGTATTGTAAAAAGTATTGCACCTGGTTTTGCACATGACGATGCTATTGTGATACACATGCATTTCTATTACGAAAATGTACATATGCTAAAATCAAGCTTTAATTCAGCATTTACTATCCACTGTAAAGACGAATCTAAGCATGTGTCTAAAATTTATAAAAAATATTAGTTTTAACAATCTACAAGCAAGATTCCTCAACAGTAGTTTGAAAATTCCTAACAACATACAGGCCCTATCCTATAATTTATGGGCCTACAATATAATGGCAACTTGTTAATATAAATCCCAACAAGATTCCAGAAATGCGCATTTCAGCAACGCTATAAAAATATATTATTGTTAAACCCGCTCTTTAGAAATTTCATGAGCGTAAAGTTTTTCCCAATCCTCATGACCAGAGCAGAATTCTTGCATGTAAGCCAGTGCTTATAACACCTACACGGGCAATAGAAATGTCACGCTGGACTTGTTAGAGTCGTTGGCCGTGACATTACACACCATGCTCGGGCAAATTATATCTATTGTGTTGCTTGCAAACCCAGGATTTTACATTTATAGTTTAAGGGTATGTGTGCACTGCAACCGAAAATAACCGTGCTATAAAACTTACAGTATGACCTATTATAGAATACTGATTGCTGCCTAGGAGACGGTTCCGCCACCGATAAGCTACATAAATTGCCAAAGACAATGTTTACTACAGTCTGAGCTAGAGTATCTTTAAACCGTAGTTGACCCAAAAAGATTTTATGACCATAAGAAACTGGATAGAATCGTCATTGGCGTAAGTCAAATTTAGTACCAGTGATATTGCAATTCCTAATACAACTTCCTAAATAAAGATTAACGATAATTTAAGTGATCAATATCCCGAGCTTTAGATAAGCAACAGGAGTCAGCAAGCTCAATTAAGCAAGCATTGTACTCCAAAATGTCAATGCGTAATCTACATCGGTTCGATTGAAAAACGATTACGTGTAATATTGATTGAAATATACATTGAGTTATTTACAACATCCGCATTAAGAACAAGGACTTCATTCATGTTCACTATATCAAAAAGATAGACAGAAGCTATGAATTAAAGGGTTATCCTGGTTCTAGTAACGATCATTATGTTTCCATAATAACTTGAAAATATTGTGTCGATACCATGTGTTCACAAACAAAATTAAATTCCATAAATTGTTGTTCTTATTGTAAGCTTAACATCTGTATTAAGAAGTCACACAATCAATATAATTTGCTGCCATATTTGTTATGATATAACAATTTGTATACAAGATTAAGGTAATAAATGTGCATAAGAATATACTTATATTTTTAAATTCTAAATACCACGTCTTTACACTAAATAAAATCATATGATTCTGCAATCTGTGACAAACTAATGCCGAGTTATTGATCGTTTTGTTTCCTTTAGCAATAAAGTGGTGTTAGTGTGAAATGTATTCGATTGATTGTCGACCTATCGGGCATCAGCATTTATTATTTTTGTATTCGCCACGGTCCGGTTATCCAAGAATCGTTTTTATACTTTTGTTCTTATTATTGGCTCTTGTAGAATTGAAGCAGTATTTTGGGTGTGGTTATCTTTTATCTCATTGTTTTTTGTAGATATCTTGTGTTTGTAATAATTCGTACAAACTAGGTAGTTCATTCTTGAGGTCCCTAACCAAATGCGACAACAAAACTATAAACTAATTAGATTTCAAGAGACATTTCTTCGATGACCTGGCTAACATAATGAATTAATGACAAAAACACACTCAAACCAATTCCTTTCCTCTTTTTTTTTTTACACTGACACGGCATAATTACTGCACTGCAACTGATGGTAAGTGCAAATGCCGTCCAGACGGAGTATCAAATGGCATCAGACGGCTGTCCCATGCCATTCGATAAAATTATGCCTGCCTGCTAAGATGCTCCTTCACATAACGACGGAAAGAAGAACAAATGTAATGAAAGGAAAGTGTTATTAATTGTTTATGAAATTGGATTAAATAATCATTTTGGTATCACCTACGAATTATGAAAAAACAGTACGTACTTCTGAAAAGACGGCGCGGCTCGTACAAATCAAATACAATTCACAAATTACTTTTGTAACATCATATAATAATACAAAGTTGTTCTATGATAATTAAATTGTCTTTAGTCTAATTTCGTATGTAAATCAGTCCGAGTGGAATTGGTGTTAATTGACAAGAATTAGTGATTATGCATCTCGTGCATTAGGTTAGGTTCCATAAGACTATATATAGCTAGGTTACTCATTTCCCACTTAGCCTTATGACTAATCATCAAATGAATTATTTATGATGAACATCCATAACGCTGGATTGTGGAGATATTGCTGCCATAGGATCGGGAGGAGAGCCGTAAAGAAGAAAGGATGGGAAGAGGAAAGGGGTTTTGGATTTTCGGCAATTTCACTCTCCGAACGAAACAGGACAGCAAAGCTGTCAGCCACGATGATCGTCTGTGAGACAGTAGCACCGCCGCATGCGAGCGTGCACATTCATACTTAGTCATTATTGCCAACAGCGGGGCTCTACCAATTCTAAAATCTATTGTTAATTAGTCAATTGGACGGATAAAATATATTTTAACCTTTTCATATTTACCTTCTTTTATTAAGATCTATAATAATTTATAGAAATGCTTTTACCCCACGGAGATTTAAAAATCAACAAAACTACGTGATAAACAATATTTTAACCAATTATTGAAATTATATAATACCATACAGTCATAAAACAAGTCTCGACAAGCCTATGGTAATCCGAAATTGCCTACCCAAGGATACAATTAATAACCTGTCAAACTTATGCCCACACCCAGTAGCATACAAGTTCCGACAAATTATAAACATTAAAAACGGCTTCCAAATAAATACATATAAAATCGGATTTTTAGTCACACCTTTTTCCCATAAAAAGCAGACGTGCTACCAGGACACCCATGTTTTACCTGGTGTATTCACGAATCCTGGATCGCATAGAGTGATATTGGATTTTTTCTATGAGTTTATCAGCCCGGAGTCAGAAATTTGTGCCCGATATGGCAATAGGCTCCCGCCTTATAACGTCGTAGGACGGATTCGAACCCCAGACCTCAGCTTTGCAAGCGTACCGTAGTACAACTACGCCACCGAGGCAGAGGCATATTTAAAATATTCTATTTGAAAGCTGGTAAATTATGATCAGTGGGATTGCTTATAAATAAACATACATACATATTGAATACTTTTGCTCAATAAAAACTCTTAAACCAATGGTTATGAAATTATAATTGGTGCTATACTTCACGGCTGTTCATGTGCATAAATAACATTGACAAAAAGGCAATGCATTCATGCCGTTTTAGAGCAAGAGCCCGTGAACCCCAGACCTTCGTTATTTTATAAAAGCTGAAAGTTTGTCAGCGCATACTCCCGACAAAGGTAAGAACGATGTACCATTATGAAGTTTGGGTTGCCCTGGCTTTGGCAGGTAAACGGTACTAAAGGTGTGTAAAATACCGATCTACTTTCGTCAAATAATAAAGTGCGATTTTTTGGTATTATCTTCAGAATATTATTATAAATCATATTATTCATTGCCAGACACTTTACATCCTGGCAAACCCTTGCCAGACACCCTTACAGTTCATGAAATTATAATTTTACTTACGTTATAGTATAAAAGCTGATTTTTATATATAATACTTGAGTAATAAGTAAATGATATTTACTCATTAGCAAGACATTTTTGATACTTCCAACCCCTTGACAGACAAGCATGTAGTAGGAGCGAGCGCGAGGCAGCATATACATGGGTGAGTGCGACTGAGGTGCGCTTGTGTTGTTTAGTATTTAATACATGCTTATATCAAATAAAACTATAATATATGCTATCCTCAAGTATTATTAATGTAATGTACTGTATCAGCCCATATACGTCCCACTGCAGGGCACGGGCCTACTCTACAATCGAAAGTACGATTGAGAGTGGTTAGGCCATATAGTACACCACGCTGGCCTAGTGCGGGTTGGCGGACTTACATACCATAGAAATTCTTATGAACCGCTATGGTATGCAGGTTTCCTCACGATGTTTTCCTTCACCGTTTTAGTGCGTGGTGATTGACTATCAATACACACATGACTCCGAAAAATCAGAGGTGTGCCCTGGGATTTGAACCCGCGACCACCGTGAACATGTTGGCAGCCGCGTCTGGTCCGTTTACCAACAGGCCACCACGCACTATTATTATTAATGTAATATTAATTATTAATTATAAGAATAATATTATATCGCACTTTATTATTTGACGAAAGTAGGTCAGTATTTTACACACCTTTAGTACCGTTTACCTGCCAAAGCCAGGGCAACCCAAACTTCATAATGATACATCGTTCTTACCTGTGTCGGGAGTATGCGCTGACAAACTTTCAGCTTTTATAAAATAACGAAGGTCTGGGGTTCACGGGCTCTTAGACCATTTATTTATTGCAGTGATATCGGGACATCTCCGAGGGAGATCTTAATAACACTACTGTTTGATGGTATGATAAATATTAATATCGGGTGCTTATATTTCTTGAGGTAACGTTTTAGGATTCTTTTAGCATATTGAATAAAGTATTATTGATTTAAATTAGATGTATATAAGTATTTTAAAATTAAAAGACTTAAGTGTAAAATAAAATAAAGGGTTAATATCCAAGTACGATTAACTTCTGGCATTCATATTAGCACGCAAATAAATAAAAAGACTTATTAATATATAACACATATAATATGTTAACAAGTAACATCTATCTGGCTCGAAGGATCAACATTTAAACTAACGCATGCGAACACGCCTTTAAATCATTTCGAATTACAATAAGATACCAATTGGCAATTAATAAGTGTGTGATCTATATAAATTAGTACCATTTACTGAAAATTCAGAAAACACGTACTATGAATATTAAAAACCGTCTCCATTCTTGCAATAACTTAGAAATACACATTTTCACATAAAATAACCTAAGATTCGTTATAAAAAGATAGAGCAATAATTACAAGTTGTTTATAGATATCTTTGGATATTGTAAACGTGTTTTGGAACCAGCTCATAATTCAGAATGCAAAGAACACAAAATCATAAGGCCAAGACTGTCCGTGACGTTTGGACAAACATTGTCACTGTTTATTAATCTTATTTTACTGCAACTACTCAAGCCTCGTATGATCTGATACGCAATGTTTTTACTAGTTCGACAGTAAAAGTAAACGTTATTAATACTAAAACTTGATTAACAATGCTCAATCTCGAGGTACATTAACCTCTATGTTGACATTTTAAAACGATTTATATGCATATTTATAGACAATAAAATGTCTGAAATATTAGACGTGGAGTGATACGGAATATTTTGTTGATTTTTTGTATTGTCGTTAGGTTGTTGGCGTTGGCAAGCGTACCACTCGGTACGGTGTACCAATGGGCAAGCCTTTGCCAAGAAGAGACAGTAATCTTTTTTTTTTTTTGTATTTTATTTCTATGTTGGGGAATGATCTTGTATATGGTGTGTCGAGATAATTTCGGTAAGAAATGAACGTGTGGCCATTCTACTCGAGCAAAGTTAAACCACCAGTTTGGCAATCTTATAGATATTTTACGTTGGCTGGGATATCAATGCATGTAGTCAGGATTAGCGTAACATGTAGGTAATAATAACATTCACTATTTCGAGATATGATGATTAAATCACAAAACTGATACATTACATTCTAACATTGACATTTAATAAATCATAGCGTAAACTGATAACAAAATCAATTTGTAATAAGTAATCAAATCGATGCCTCAGTAATATATTAATATTATTCAAGAAATGATCCGATTATTCAAAATAACTTGGAATGAAAGCCGTTCGATGCCTACGTAAAGTATAAATATTATTCATGAAATGCTCCAATTATTCATTCAAGCGTAATGATTAATTAACTATTTACGATTATGCTATTTAGTATTTGGTGGTCAAGTTCGGAATAATTCGAATTGCCTTTCACACATAAGACAAGTCACGGCCAAGGTTATACGAGCTATTAAATTGATAAACAACATTAGAAGCTGCAATAAGAAGTTTCTGGGTTGCCCAAAAAAAGGTCGTAAATATTTTTATTACATTAGGTACTTCGCCCTCTTTAAATGGGAGATTGTTCAAAAGTTATGCTTATTATATCGGAAACCTTTTGGTGGGTATTCAATTTAATTAAATATTTAAATCTTTTTTTTCTACACCGGATGTTATCGCGAACATTAGCTAGCGCTATTTCAGTAAATCAACTATGCTTTTCATATAATGTACCTCTTTTGACACGCTTGGAAGAAAATTTGGGAGTAAAGTTTTACGACGTGCGCGCACTCCGACAACCAAAAAGCGCCATGATGAAGTTAGCTGCTAATTATCTGTCAAATTTCCAACTCACAACTATATGACAGCCTCCGTGGCGCAGTTGGTTAGACACTGCCTGTGAAACGAGAGGCCGCGGGTTCAATCCCCGCACCGAGAGAAATGTTTGTGCGGCCCACAAATATTTCTTCCGGGTCTGGGTGTTTGTGAGACCGAAAAGTCTCTCGTAGTTCCTGATACCCACGACACAAGACTCGATCTTAGTGTGGGGTCAGGACTATGTATGTGACTGTTGGGTGTTATTTATTTATTTATATTTATTTATATTCAAAGTCGTTTCTTGAATATAGTTTACACATGTTTCAAATCAATAGAAATAAATACGGTTTTTATAAATATCTATATCTACATATTTATATGTGATTTTAAATTATATATGGTGTTGAAGATAGGGTAAGAAAATCGTGATAAAATTATTTCAATTTTACAACGAAGTGTAACTTCTTACGTGCGTACATAAGTACACACACAATTTGATACTTTTTTCTTTATTTTCATTCTTGCACATAAATAATTTAATGAAACAAGTTTTCAATACAGGATACAATTATATTGATCAAGACAGATCAATTGAATACTTGTCTCAGGCAATCAACAACACATCAAAATGGCAACGTGGCTTGAATGTGGGAACAATAGCGCACGCCACAGCACAGATTAAAAATTTCACCGCCTGTCATTAGTAGTTAATTTATGAACCCATCAACTCGTCATTACTTACAATGTGGGTTGAATCTGTCAATGGACCAATTCGATTGGCTTAATTGTGATAAATTACGGTTAATTGTTATCATTATATATCGTTTTGGCGTGTATGATGCATTTTACATGAATCAAGGTATTTCAATATTGTTTTGTATAGCTTTAAGAAAATGAACGAATGGAAACTCATGCCTTGAAACATTTACCCACATAAACCCACGAATAGGTTTAGACCAAACCACGTTTAGACAGTAATTAATCTAAAAATAATTGAGATTTAATTTATTTATTTACAAACACAAAATACTTATCCTAAATCCCTGGTACTTCAATTGTATTAATAATCGTAGTTCTTTTTAAAGAAGGTGTAGCCCTGGCCAGGGTCTCTTCCCCTATACGGCGCATCAATTCAACTCGAAGATAATATTTTATGCTTAATTATCTGATTATGTTTGTTTTCTAAATACCGATGTAAATACAGTGTTAACAAGATTCCCTTAAATAATCTTTCGCGATTACAGTTTACCTTAAAAATCGCGCCCATAAATATTGCGACATATAATCAAAACACCATTAAAAATAATGAATCGTCACGGCTTACTGCTGATAAATTCTTCGATAAAGAACAAAATCGACAACAGTGATGTGGACAAGCCTGCATAATTATTGATTTTCAGTCAACGGTGGGTATTAAGCACATCAGTCAACGTGCGTCGTATTTGGTCATTAATGCCTCGGGCACATACAGTTCAGCGAGTTTTCGAACACGACGTCGGAAGATGAATATCTTATTTGAGTCATAATTTTCATCTGTAGTCAACTAATAAATAATATCCAAATAGGGCGAAATTTTAAGAGAAAGCCAATGAAAAGTCAATACATGCAAAAGCGTGTACTAAGATGATCTTGGCACGTTGAAATTGCAATTTTATTCCTGTTTCGAACTCATCATTAGTGTAATTTATTAATTAAGCTAGATAGGTAATACTACAAAAATATTATATACTCGTACTACAAATTACAATACTTCTTGGAACATCTGTGGTAATAATTTTATTCTCTACAAGTCAATTAAAATGATGCAGAGATGAACTGAAGTTAACGCGTGTTGTTTTAGTGAAAATTTTCATATAAAAATCTTACTTTGTCATCTTTAAATAATACCAAGATGCTTATAACAACAACAAAGTTCGTTTTAGTAACAGTAAAAAAAATATATTTTTCTAGGAGTTTTAGGCGATTACTTTTACTCACACACCTACCACTGCAACTCCTGTCAGCCAGGATCAACAGTGGCACACAAAGAATAGACACCGAGCTCCGGAGCTCGGCGAGTCTCTCAGGGACACTAGCTTGTATTTAACCCGCATTCAAATTAACCAGAAGGAAAAACAAATAGGACGAGTTGGAAACACATAATTGTCCATTTCCCTCCGCAGCAAAGCGGGTGACAAAATATTGAGGTGAGAGATATTATCCTCCAATATAAAGATAAAACTGGAGAATCCAGATGTTAGACACCACGCGATAAACAATTACATTGGTCCTATAGTAAGGTAATACAAATTGATTAAAAAGGAAATAATTATACAAGCCCGTCTTACCGTGACCAACAAGATTAACATAAAAATGTAATAACATAAAGTGCAGTAAACGCATCAATCGTTACAAATTCGTGGCTTATCTTCCATCGGAATTCGGTTTAATTTGGTCGTAACTCGTGCCGCCCGCCCTGCAGTCCCATCCACTCTTATTTGCATTGTAGGTTTTTATACGAGGATTTATTTCTACGTACAAGGAAAAAAGCAATAATTTATTCAGATTGGCCCTTTTAGACCGGCAGCGCGGCCACAATCAATAAAGGAAGCCATTACGTGTAAATTGTAATGTATGATGCGCTCTTGTAATGTTCACAAATTGACGTGTATGTAGAAGCGAAATTAAATTTTAATGCGGTTATGGTAAACATATTTTTTTTTGGCTGGTACCTATCACTCTTTTTACGGCGTGGTTTACTTAAATGGGTTTTGTGAATTATCGATTTTCAAAAAGGCTTCACGAGGCTACACGTGGATGCCAATTAAATGCAGAGCAAAAAAGGCGATGCACAGATGACAGCTTTCTCTAGTTATAAACTCTGTTTGATTTACTAAAGAATCTATGGTGCTATTCTTGTTCCGAAACACGACTTATGAGATCAAGTATCAGCACCACACCTGGGTTGAAGCCTTGAGGTCGGGCAATAAAGCGCCGGCTTGACGTCGTCAAAGAAGACAATATGAAAGGTATTACAACGCAGGATGTAATAGGCGAGGCTACATGGTGAATGGAAAGATATTGAGTAGAAAAGCAGACCCTGGCACCAGCCGGGATCACGTTAGATAAAAGAAAATAGTTTAGACAGGAGTTTCAATTGCAAATAAATTCCAGGGCTATTAATCTCCGTCTATAATTACTGATACGACATAAAATATACGCATTGCTAATTATTATAATTTTTGTTTCTTAGAAACCTACCATACGACCTTAGATAAAACAAAGTCAGCCAACCCAGACTTCAGAATAGTAATTAAACATATCTCAAGCGAGGTTTTATTGGAAAAAAAGAGCCATCGAAATGTCGTTGGACAGGATTTAAGGATTTTTTGCTATCGATAAACATGCTCCATTTTAAATCCAACTATAACATGACCTTTTCCGATAATGTGGCGAGATAAAAACAAGCCGAGTACTTTGATAAATGTTAATAATAATGAAATAAAGCTAACCGCGCATTTTTCCCGTGTTAAGTTTCACCGCCCGCGCGAAATCAACAGACTATCCAACTAATTGGGTCCAAGCCTTATTCGGATAATTATGCATCTGATATTGCAAGAATAATTGTATTATAATACATAATTATTGCGAAGATTATTTTTTTTTGTGGTCATATAATATTGTATTATTACAGCGTCTCATTATGTTCTTGCAAGCCAAATGAAGGGTTGCTCTACACTCGTATGATTGCTTTACATGACTGAATAAATTTCACCAACGAATTGAATTTGGAGAAGTTAATGTTCAACGGTAACTTCCTGATTCCTCGGTTAGAGATGTTAGTACAACTAATAATTTTAAACACATTATTGTACCTATACCGTAGCGATTTATAAGAATTTCTATGGTATGTAAAGTCTGCCAACCCGCACTAGGCCAGCGTGGTGGATTATATGGCCTAACCACTCTCAATCGTACTCTTCATTAGAAGCCCGTGCCCTGTAGTGAGACGTATAACTATATTTTTATGGACTGATACAATCCATAAAAATATGTTATAGTAGCTAACATAAACAGTTGTTTAACCAGTGTAAAAAGTATATACTAATAATAATGTTACTATTACTATTAAAATTGTTACTAGCTTAGTTGATTTTGTAGTAACTAAACTTGACCAAGGCGAGAAATGTTGCGGTATTTTCTTAGATCTTGCGAAAGCTTTCGATACCGTATCAAGACCAATTTTATTAAAGAAGATGGAACATTATGGAATAAGAGGGATTGCATTGGACTGGTTCAGATCGTACCTCTCAGATCGCTTACAAAGGGTATGTTTAAAAGATATCAAGAGCAACTTTAAAAAAGTAGATTATGGAGTGCCCCAAGGTAGCGTCCTTGGCCCAACCTTATTCCTCATATATATAAATGGCCTGTGCTCACTGAAACTACATAAAGCACAAATATTTGCCTATGCCGACGATACTGCCATCATCTTTCATGCAAGGACCTGGAACGAAGCATATAATATCTCTGAATCTGGAATGAAGAAGGTTGGTCAATGGCTAGATCTCAATCTACTTACCTTAAATGTAGAAAAATCTAAAATTGTTAATTTCAAAATTACGAAAAGAACAGCAGCTCCAAATGAATTGAAATTATTACACCACACCTGTAAAAGAAACCAAACTGGAACCTGTACTTGCAAAGCTTTTGAGCGAGTAAATACTATAAAATACCTTGGTGTCCATATCGATGATCAGCTGACTTGGCATAAGCATATCGAATCATTACACAGCCGGTTAAAAAAAATACTTTACGTATTTAAAAGGCTAAGACCAGTAACAGACGAGAAAATAACAAAAATGATATATATAACTCTATGTCAATCGGTACTGAACTACTGCATTATCTCATGGGGGTCGGCTCGGAAAAGCTATCTTATTAAAGCTGAAAGAGCGCAACGAGCCGTTCTAAAAGTAGCTTATAGAAAAGAATTACGCTACTCTACAGCTGAGTTGTATAGAGAAACTGAGGTGTTAACAGTACGCAAGTTGTACATCATAGCAACTATCTTAAAATTTCACAAATGCTCGCTTGATAATAGAATCGTGACTGAACGCTCGCAGAGAATATATAGATGGAGCAAACCTCCTTGTAGAAGAAGTTTTGGCAAACAGTGTTACCTCCAGATGGGCCCGCATCTATATACTAAATTAAATTACCAATTGAATATATTATATCAGACTACCCATAGCTGCAAAAAAACTGTTACCAAATGGCTAGCAGATCTGAGCTATTTGGATACTGAAAATCTAATTAAATCTTCTTGATAACCACCACAGTATCACCTCTCTCTACGTTACACACGCACGCACTCACACACACACATACACACATACACATACACCCACACACACACACACACACACACACACACACAACAATTTTGTAAATGTACCTTAGTTTTATTTATTTTAGCTATGTAAACTTACATGTACCCAAACTGTATTGGACGAATGACTAGATCCCACAACACAGGGAATCCTAGTGTGGGGTCTAGTGCTTTTTATCTATATCTTTGTACCTTTTGTTGAAAACAAACAATAAACATTATTATTATTAATAATTTCTATTTTTATTCCATTTTAGCATTCGTTTTTTATAGACACAGAAAATACCTGCCAATTTTTATCTATAAGGTCTATAAAATTCCCCATATAAAGACGTAGCTAAAAAATAAAAATCAACCAACATGTATCTATGGCAAATAAATTATATTTTACGTTTAATATCTCATTAACAGACGTTTTATTTGATTGTATTAACTGTTTTGTACAGATTAGTGGCCAATTTACATAAATAAGCATTTGTCCTATTGTAACATATTAATTTGGGTTTATAGGCTCGGCTCTGAGCAAGTTTATGGCATATATCGCAGCGGATCGGAAGAAAATTGACACTCATAATGGCCAAATGATACATAAATTAAAACAGTTTGAGAAAAAATATTTACCTAAAGATTTAACATGTAAAATATGAAACAACTAATAATCTTGTATTTTGAAATGTGAATATACTACCTAAACAGTAAATACTAATTGATTTACTTGACATTAAAAACACGGTCAAATTCCATATTAAGTTTTTATTTAAAAATATTTCATTATATTTTGAATATATTACAAACATCACTGACTT
The DNA here is from genome assembly GCA_030180105.1 of Hyles lineata. Classification (NCBI taxonomy): domain Eukaryota; kingdom Metazoa; phylum Arthropoda; class Insecta; order Lepidoptera; family Sphingidae; genus Hyles; species Hyles lineata. The sequence goes on along the minus strand of JARJEE010000006.1, from coordinate 2,302,384 downwards.
TTCGAAGTCATGTATGTGTGATTATTTCTTAGCTACTTATCTGTACATATTAGGTATTTTGCACCTATGAGTTCTCTAGATTTTCTTTGGCGAGAAACACAAACTAGCTTATTAGATCAGGTAGGTCGACCAAAAAGCCTAGACCCGAAAGGGACGAAGACAATGTTAAGTAATAAGGCAACCAATAAAATTATTATAAACTATATTTATCTTCATCATTTAATCCAGGCATATATAATAAGGGCAGACATAAATAAATTTAACACGATTCTTAGGTACATAAGTTAATGAATAAAAATGTCCCATATGTTATGAAACTATAGTAGTATCTATACATATAAATAAAATTGAAGTGTCTGTTTTAAAAGTGAAAATAAAAAAAAATGTCCAACTACATATATTATAGACACGATACCTGTGCCGAAAATGATCTTTAAAAAATTTTTGTCTGTCTGTCTGTCTGTTTGTTCCGGCTAATCTCTGAAACGGCTGGACCGATTTTGACGGGACTTTCACTGAAAGATAGCTATTTTTTGCGGGAGTAACTTAGGCTACTTTAATTTTGAAAAACTAATTAGGGTTCCGCAGAAAAAAAATAAACCCTTAAATTTTGAGGTTTTTTTTTAAATATGGTATTATGACACGCGGGTGGATGAGCTCATTACGTTTCTTTGATTTATTTGATATCTGATATAATAAGGAGTAACTTAGGCTACATTTATTTTAGAAAAATTCTTTTATTTTAGAAAAATAAAGCTTTTGTTAAATTCCACGCGGACGAAGTCGCGGGCACAGCTAGTAACAAATAATAATTAATTACATATTTTAATTTGTGAAACTTATGTCTTATGAATATGTAATATAATTTGCCGTCAGAAGAACTCTATCTTTTTTCTAATCACCGCCATCAATAACATCTACTTTGATTACAGCGGAAAGGTCAAAAGTCATTAACTTCGATCAATGTTACGAAAAAAAACAAATAATCGCATACTGTAATAATTATGGATCTAACTTACCGATTAAATTCAAACTAGTTTCAGAGTTTGTACACTCTTTGTTGCAGTTATTTCGCGCCATTTTTACAGAACCGTGGCAAACTTGATGTATGTATCTTCTTTTTTATTTTAACATTCATATTAGATTTTCTTAACTACCTATGCATATTTTGCTTTTTTATACACCTGGAACGAATTGAACAATAAATCTAGATTATTTAGGTAGGTACCGACGTTAAAGTATTTATAATATATAAGTCTAAGTTACTGACATAAGTCGGTTGCTTCTGTTTCTTCTACCCAATGAAGTACTATGTACACTCTTTGTTTTTTAATTTATACTATAGGAAGAGAAAAGGGTTGAGCCATACGGTCTAAACGGCATAAGTTGGTCTAATTATAAAAATAATTTAGATTTTTTAAATCCGGTATATGATAAAGAAGATTTAAACACTGTGCCCGTGAAAAACAACATCAAGATTATGCAATGTTTTAATTTAAAGTAAATATTAAAGAATTAGCTTGTCTGATAAAATAAAAGTTTTCGTCTCAAACACAACGATATTTTCTATATCTTAATTCTACTAGAACAGGTTGTTTAGGTAAAGTTTTATTTTAAATATATCCAGACGTTTTTTGCATCACTTAGCACTTTTTTGTGAGTTAAACAAGTTATGAAATCATATACAAGTTGTGGGTAACATTAGATATTTTAATGATGCACTGATTAATGCAACCCACAATACCACAAGAAGGAATAAAGGATGCGCATTCTATCTAAACGGAAGTATTTATTTAGACAGCTCACAATTTATCTTATAAATAAATCCTCAAGTACCCTTTTAAATAATAATTTATTGTAAAATGCGTATTATGTTAATTCAGTGGTGAATGTTTCCGGGATAATGAGTCCAGTGTACAAATATATTCATAGCAGGACTAAGTGACCGCAGCGGGCGATGGCGGGCAAAATTTACATTACAAAACGTAAAATTATCGTCTTTGATTGTCTCTGGTCCCCGGGCAGGGCTGGCGCACGCATCTTGTTTATAAATAAGACGGTTAAACAGAAGTTAGGTGTCATCGACCATTTGAATGGATACTACAATGGAACAATTATACTGTCTCGTTATAAACAGAAAAGTAAACTTGGATATTTTAGTAATTCATGGCGAAAGTATTGTGTCTTAGGCGTACTATGATGTCCAATGTCTTCAGTTTAAGTTAAATTCCGAAATAAAATTATAATGTACATTGAAGAATAACGTTCGTTCTCAACTATAACTTAGAAAATATATAAAATAAAATTAACTTGGTTTTAATTGTTTTTAACTTCACTCATATCTTAATTTCTTACTGAAAGAGCTCGAATGCGTATATGCAACTTTATTATAAGATATCGTGTATGTTGTTTTAAAATGTCTAAGCAAGTATTCATTTTAAGAAAGCGCTAGTTTAGATTTTAAAAAATGTCATACAAGTTATCCGGTATGTAACAAAAATTGTGCCTGGCACGGCCACGCTATGCTAGCCTCCTATCCGAAATTTGGAGGGAAAACACCTTCGCAAACTGTGGGTGGCACTAGTGACAATTCTACCTATTCCTTTAAGGTACAGGCATGTGTATAAACTATAAAATGCAATCCGCCAGAAGTATATATTTGCTTACATAATACTAGGAGTTCATAATGTATTAATTCACACTTTACTGTGAAATCAAACTTTAAATTGCTTTCGTTTTGAATACTATAAAACATCATTAAATAATACACTTAAATAATAAAATGTTCAACAGTGCAGGAGCTAAAACTTTGTAAATGTTTATGTTTTTAAAATAAGATGTATATAAATCGTAAATGTATCGTAAATGTCAATAAATCGGTCTAGATTACACCCAGATATATTTATAAACCTCGGATTGTGTTCGAGCGACGGCCCTAAGTGATAGGTGATCATATGAAACAGAGAACGGCATATCATCTTTTTTTTTTAAACGAAATGTCAGGCACTATAAGTTGTTTCGATATTATTACCGGTTCGCGACTGTTTGTCAATTCAACTGTGCCTTTTGTTCATTAGCTGTTAACACCAAACAGGCACCTCTTTTTAGGTTCTTGACATTGCGAACGGTATAATATCTCGTATCATAATATTAATATTTTATGTAAAAATATTCCCCATAAAGAACTTAAAATAAATAAAATAATAAATTTAATATAACATAACGATAAAATGTGTTTTATAATTAAAATACAAGTACTTTGTCGTATAACTTTTGAAGGTAGTAAGAAAAAGCTAAAAAATTTAAGACGAAATATGCGAATCAATTTTCGTGCGTATTTATTGTCGATTTTATATGTTTATTAATGATTTATATGGTTAGCGTTAAAAATTTACATTAATAAAGTTCAACGCGCATCATAACAACCGGTCATTAGTTATCGACTTAATTGTTCAATAAAATAATATGTTTTCGCAGACTTGTTTATGCTATATTAAAATAAATGGAGTGCAATTAACATTAATAAAAAATCTTGCACAAATTAAAAATTTGTCTTGTAAAATAGGTTCAATCATTCTACGACTTACCATAAATAAAATCCAAGGAAATAAACTTTTACAGCCTTGCAAAAACACTTTACTCCCGAACGTATAGCACGTGTTACTGGCACAATATTGTCAGAAAACACCGATTCGAAAAAAATAACAAATGAAAAACTATTCTAAATTCAAACGGCGCGCGATACCACAGAAATGTGTCAGTGGCGCGACGCGGCGGACGGCCTAGGCACTACCCGTGCCTCGAATTACAATCGCACGAGGTACCAAAATTGAATTTTTCGAAATTTTTGGGAGCGGTAGTGTCGCACCGGAGGCGAGGATTTGAATGGCGAAGCTTCGCGGGGCTCGCGTTGTGTCTCCGAGACTGGCCGACGAGGCGACAGGACATCGACTTTATAAATTGACTTTGTGCTAACTGTTATTCGGCTAGAGGCTTCGATGACACGCTTTAAACACACATGTATATTAGGGTCCCAGCGTTAATTGATTCCGATAAAAATACCGGCGCATCAGCCCGCCTTTGCCCTACAAACGACTTTAACGATCCACATTATTTGTTAGTATTACACACCTTTTTGCTGTTATAGCCATCGAATATAAATAAACTTTAAAAAATCGCGAATATTTTTGCTCAATAACGCGCAATTTAGAAGTGACACTGGGGTCTCAATATAAGAGTTTCAAGATGGTTCATAAAATAATGCTACCTAATTTTTAAGCCCATATAAACAACGATGGTTGTCCGAGTCTTTATAAACAAGGGCTATGACAGAAACAAAATCAAGGAGGTAAAACAGTACCGCAACGTAAAAAGTATTAGAGGAATATTATTTTGTCTTGACTTTTTTATGGCACAGATCTGCCAAACGAGCAAACGGCTTATGTGATGGTGAGGAAATACCACTGTCATTCGTAACATACAACCAAAAAATAATAATTTAAGACTGCACCTAGAACACTTGGGTAGAAGGCAGGTTGCCGGTCTCTCAAAATGGCACGAAGAAGAGAAAATAGGTATTAGGTCTACGTCAAATTCACTCACCCATAGCAAAGCTGTCGCTTCAAATCGGTTCTCAGTGAGATAGTACCGAGGTGGCCGAGAAAATCATTCTTACCATAATCAATAGTATACATATTACATATACTTTATGTAAGCATTTCGGGCAAATTTTTCAGAAGAGCAAATAAATGTTAATGTAGAAACAGATGTAATATAGAACTCACTGCTGCACAATAGCTCAATGACTTCAGAAAACTGGTGGGTAGCTGCTCAAAACTAGAATGGTAGGGGAGTTCATAGCCATCACAGTATGGCAATATGTTAGGAATATACTTAATAACATGAATATAATTTTGATAAACATAAACGATGCCACGCGACGCCCATTCAATTCCAATGTAGCACAATTTTCTACCCTTAAACTATTATCCTCCCATCCGTCGTCACAATTCAAATTTATTTTATTTCTGCTTCCGTTTTACGGCAGCCAGGGTCGTGCAAATTGAAATCAGTTAATCATGCATATAAATTTTTAGTAATCTCAAACTTTTTAAATATTTTTTTCGAAAAACGCATCCGCAATGCTCTTCATTCCAAAATTACTAACGATAAACTTGAAAATCGCAATCGTCGACAAAAGAATATTAAACAAAATAAAACATGACAACATTAAGAGGCAATCAAAATCTAAAAATAAACCACGACAACAAAAACCAAGTTCAAAGTTCTTTGTCAACAAGAATATCCAAAAATCCAGTAAGTTTTAATTGGGGTAAATGAGATGTCAAATATTTCGTCGCTTTGAAAATAAACTCCGTTGTGGTTGCATATTGAGTACCTGAGTAAACAGAAAAGTGTTAGACAACAAATAATACCGTTTTTAATCGACTGTCTAATGAGGTGATGTTTGCTGTAAAGCAATGAGAAGTAATGAGAATATTTAATTATATGATATCGACAATTAGGTATATAAAAGTCTGGTACTAATTCAAATATAAACAAAGTAATAATTTAAACTTTCCCTGTATCCTAAAAATCAACTGTTGCCGTCCTTTCAATCTTTATATTCTAATAAATATTGTAAATGTATAATACATACACTGTAGTAAAAGCTTAAGATCTTCTTGATGGTAGATCTTACAAAAATAATAGTACAATCGAGGAATCGACTCCAGTTCAAAGGCTGAATTTATGCCAGTCATTTATTATTTTTCACTTTAAAACAGTATCTCATTATATTTCCAAGAACAATCACAAGAAAACCAGACACATACAAAAGAAAATAATTTTAGTGAACAAACGCTCTGCAGCGACTCGACAGGCTAATGAACCCTCACAATTTGCCTAACTAACCGCAAATATGCTAAAATATTTGCTTTGAACGTTAAACCAACTGAATGCTGAGTAATTGCACCGCCGGGACGAGACTAATAGGATGCAAGATTTATTCCCGAACAAAAAAGAAGCACTGAAGAATTCACAGTATCATCGGTAAAATTTGTAATGCTTCGACTATAAGTACATTCATTATTACTTAATTACAAATCAAACACCAAAAAAGGTTACCTAACTAATTGAACTAAGAGATCTTGCTTCTTTTATTTTATAGAACCAGCAAACGAACTAATGGTAAATGATTACCGACGCCCATTTAAATCACAAGTGCTTTGTTGGCGTTATAAAAAGGGGAGGGAATGTAAGGGAAATTAAATAATAGTTTAAAAAACTAAAAATACACGCTTTAATAAAAGACCCAACTAAACAAGTAAAAATAATTGATAATGACTTTAAGATTCGAAAATTGAGTAAAATACATTCATTTTATTGTTAAAAAGCTAGGGCGCTTGAAGATAATTCTAAGCACACTAACACTTAAACATCTTTCTACGTCTATCTTATCAATGGAAGATAAATTACAATACATTTCTGAAGGTTCTGGATAAGGTAATGTCACATACTTTTTAAATTATTGTGTTGTCATCTGTCCTAGTCAAATCTACAAAATTTTAATTAAATCTGACCGTTTAAAGTAATTCAAAATGGCGCCCAAAGGCGTCAGTTACAAACATACAAGTGAAGCTAATATGAAACGTGTAAAAACGGCAGGAGAAAAGGGATATTGTGCTTTCAGCAATTTAATTCACAGAATTAAACAGCTTAGCCTCCATTTCACAACGCTTCTTTAAAACCTTGTTTTACTATTATTTTAGTGCTTCTTGTTTTTTTTTTTTTTGCTATGATTGGAGGGTTTAGCGTCCTATTCGCCAGATGGTAAGCGATACGACCGCTCGTGGACAGTAACAAAACCAAACCATGAATTATGTACAAAGCAATGCTTGGTATTCCACTGCGCTCGCTATGCTGATACATAATACGAGTATATTAAATCTCAATATGTCCAGTAAGTAGTTACTCTGGCTACAATGTCCTTCAAACCGGAACACAACAGTGCTTTTACACTGCTGTTCTAACATATGAGAGACCAGTCCTCAAAAAATAAAATATTATTATCTCTCTATCTTTGAATTTGCCCTTTATTTTTTGTCGTATTATTACGACCTAAAATTACAGCTCATGCGAATTATCCAGTACACCCAATTAAAACACAGGCAAATCTTTAACGATATCTAAAATCTGTATCAGGCTGACATTCGGCGCCAATAACTCAAGTAAAAACCGCGACATTTAGATTACGTATAATGATACCCTTTGCACATTCATTTATGTTTTCTGAGAGCAAATACTTATGGAACTTTTAAAAACGCGTTAAATACATTTTAACTGGAGGTCGAGTGATGATTGAGAGCCAATATGTTCATTAACACTTAATATTGATTGACTGACATGATCTCTTTCTGTGTTGATATTTTGATATTGCACGTCAAGCCCAATTTATCAATCCTACAATTTCCGTTCATCCAAAGGTTAGCAGGAAGAAATCGCTCAAAATTATGACGTCACCTATTGTACTATTTAAATTTCATTTGTTATAAACGCTGTGCAACTGAGATGTTCAAGAATAATATAAATAATACATTTAGTATTTAGTTTAAAATATTGTCTGTAAAATAGTCTTCTTATTCAGAGATGTAAGGCGTCAAGATACCTGGTGTAAGATTTTGGGCACTTAAAATATTAAATTATTACTAAAATTACCAGTTACATTCCTTTTCTTCTAGTCTTTTAAAAATTTATATAAGTAAATAAACTACCCGTCATACACTAACATGTAACTACTACTTAAAAAAACATCTTCTAAGAAACAGTTCTTGGATCGTAAGTAACAATAGTAAATAACAGGAATTTCCGTTCCCCAGACCCGACTAAAATAGATTAATTTCAAATAGTCAAATAAAAAGGAAAATGGAAAACGCAAAATTACGTTAGCAATACATCTTCCAAAGAAAGATTTAACGAAACAACATGTATCTACGTCGTCAACAGTAAAATGTCTAATTAAATATCTAGTAGCCACGTGATCCACAATTTATTACCGGTGACAGTTTAATCAGCGAACAAATCGGCTGTCACAACTGTCACACTGAATGGCACGACACGTTGCCTTAAACAACAGAACAACCCAATAAATACCAATAAATCCAACAATATCGATGACCGGTAATTCGAAATAATTGGGTATGGCGCAAGTGATAAAAGACAGCGCTGGCTTGAACATTGATTTCAAAATTGTACTGTTGTTATTGTATGGTATTGGTAGGTTGGTAGTAGGCAACCTTTTCTAATAACTCCTCGAGTGTTTTTCTGATTTGTTTCCAATTTAAATTTAAGTAATCTCTCCCTGATACATGCCAAGCTTTGATGCACATCAAGCATTCGTCTGTCATTAAATCTAGGCCCATAAAAAATACAAAGTTCATAGACTTCCCACTAAATCCTAAATTGGTAATATTTAGGTATTGCAACAACTGATCGGAACAGATTTCTGTACATTGTGCATTATAGTCATAGTTAATCGAATTTGTCTCAAATTCCCATATATTATATTCAATATACAAAATTAATATTACTTGAAAAGTAAAACAACCTTTTCAGAATTCGAGACGCTTTCAAATAAACAATGAACAATTTGATTTGCATACGGAGAATCCGACGCATTTCCCCAGTTTTAAAAATGTTTACCTCGAATATCTTATGTATTTGGAACATCTGTTATTCAGAAACTCCGGCCCAATGCTACAAAATGTTGGCGCAAGTGCCAATATTCTGAGGGCTTAAACTTACGTAATGTGGATACGATTAGTATTATACAAATAGCCTTATTAGTTCTAATGCGAGTTAGTCTTCTAAACATACAGTACATATCTATTAGATGTTTTCTGTTTTAGGGCCACAGATTCATATTTTTGAATGTATACAAATTGTTTTATAGTAAATTTCATAACAACGACATACTGCCTGAATTCGATGCTGATTGGCTGCCAATGAAGCTCTGAAAAATGTGTTATTGCACTGATTATAGAGAAAATACTTGGACCTAAAATATTTAAAAATATCTTTGAATGAGGTTGGTGTATTGACATGCAAATTGCAAGGCCTAGTAATGATATGCTCGAAGTGATGTTGCTCCAGTTCAAAGGATAGACCACTACTACTGCTTATGAGCAACCGTGTCGTGGCTTACTACGAAGCGCGCTACCTGGCTGCTTCGTAATATTGGCAAATAAAAAACACACAGATACGAATCCAACTCAGGGTTCGAACATATATTTATCCTTGTGCGGGGATCGAACCCACCCCCTCTCACTCTCACTTTTCACAGCCCTAGTCTAACCAACTGCGCCACAGAGGCTGTCAAAGCAATCAATTTAGATAAGTAGATAATACCATTTTTTCCTTCCAAATAATTTAAGGTGCTTTTACCACTATAAATAGGTACCTCATTATACTCGTATTATAATAAATAACTCAAGAAGCATTGTTTTGTACTTTATACAACACTCTTTATAATTACTACATCCATTATATTTAATTAAATTCGTGCTATAAGCCATACATGAAAATGAGCTTAATTACAAGAAAATGTCAAGGTAATAAAATGTATTTTTAAGTAAAATTCTTACTTTGTGTGAAACGTTAGCAGGACGCAGACGGCATACAAAATATTCAACATATTTACAACTAAACAATGTTTAGTAAGTACATTCTTAACATTATACAATATTTGTTCGTGCTGAGAATATAATTTTATAACAATTATTGACGCTAACTCTAACACATGGATGAAATTACGCATTATGTTTTTGCGTATCTGATTCCGTAATTTACATAAATTGTATATAATTATAAAAATTGTATCATGAATGAACTTGCATTTAGTATTTTTTTATATCCGTTGGTTAATTAATTATATTATTCCCATTCCAAGTGCGAGGTGGCGTGGTGGTAAAGGAACAGACGCGGCTACCAACATGTTCACAGTGGTCGCGGCACACCTCTGACTTTTCGGAGTCATATGTGTATTGATAGTCAATCACCACGTACTAAAACGGTGAAGGAAAACATCGTGAGGACCTGCATACTATAGCGATTTGTATTAAGTGCTATGGTATGTAAAGTCCGCCAACACGCAGTAGGCTAGCGTGGTGAACTATATGGCCTAACCACTCTCAATCGTACTTTTGATTGTAGAGTAGGCCCGTGCCTTGTAATTGGACGTACATATTATATAGGCTGATATAGAGACAGACAGATTATTCCCATTTCCTAATACATTTTGAAAGGCCAGAAATTATCGTATGTTCCTCAAATAGAATTTATGTTTTTATGAGTGATAGCAATCACGTCTTATAATATACTCGTATTACTGTAATAAGAAACCATTTCCTCGTTCATCATTTCGCCAAAAATACTAAAAAAAAAAATGACATGGTACATAACGAACCATGCAAATGGTTCTCCGGTTGCGAACAGTCCGGTAAAAGCAAGGGGTAGGTTGATATTTCCGATTTCGTCTGAAATAGCATTACACTTACCTTCGTGTGGAGTCCTTATAAAGACAGCTTACACAATAACAGGTTATCGATTTCATTCAAAAATATCTTCTTAAATAAGATAGTTCGCCTTTGTATTGAACCATATTCACTTTATGCAAATCCGCGCTATTACATTCGATTGGGCGCTTCATCTAATAGCGAACAAGCTTTGAACAAGATTATGCTTTCGAGGCATCCGATGACAAGTTTTGTGGTAACAAGTTTGCAATGTCAATAACTTAGGCATTTACGACGACACAAACTATATTTTTATGTTGTTTTAAAACCATGGATATCATATTTATGTAAAGCAAACATGAAACACTAAAGCGCTTCTACCCACATAATGCACTAACAAAAGAAAAAATAAAAGGTAGATATTCAGTAAAGTATCTTACGTTTTTAAATGGCTACGCACTTTATTATAGGAATAAGTTGAAAATTGTGTAAATCTCGATAATCCTATCGACAATAACAGTATTTTCTGAACAATTCGCTCATTTCAAACCCTGATATCTTCTTTAAAACAAGTATTTAAGAGTTTTTTTATCAGTACCTACTGCAGATCAAGTTTCAACAATGTTTTATATCAACGATACAAAAAACTTTAGCGCCATCTTTTGCTTGTACAGGTAAACAGTGAAAACTTTTTGCATAGACGTATTTATACGATTTATTCAATCTGACACATGGTAGATGGCGTGAAAAAAATCAACTTTTTAAAATTAAAAAAATCATGAAACTTATTTACTATTGAAATCATAGACCGATGAAAAATTAAAATAAAAACAAAAAGTGTTTCATTATGCATATATTTAAAAGATCTCGTCTCAATATCATTTACATTCGTAAAAACTTCACATACTATTTACAATTTGTCGCAAGTCACAACGCATTTACTGTAAAATAATTACAAAAAAAAACATTAAAAAAACGTCCGAAATAAAGGCGACACTACAAATACTTCATGTACATTTGATCAGTATGATACATTAAACAATTTACAAAATATTTACAATCAAACTGCATTAACTATGTACAAACGTGTTGACAAAATCCAATTGTCCATCAAACTAAATTTTACCTCTAATTTTAATACGAAATAATACAACAATCGAAACTCTAATCATATCAAGTAAGATTTTTGAATGGACATACTGAATTTTTACATACACTACAGTTTTTTAACCCTCAAATATACAGTTTTTATTATTCGCAACTACAAACTGACAAATTCATGCGTGACCATCTTGTAGAACAAGGGAGTGGGGAGAGAAGCAACGACGTCATTTTTGCGCACGACAACATTTTATCATGACATTTTTGTAAATATTCGGGGTTGCGACGGATATAGTAACAGACCGCACTACTACCCCCAGACTTTGTTCTACTCGTCAGACTTTGTTTTAAATATTCATGCTTGTCTCTAATACTTTTATTATATTTGCCATTATGCACAAAATAGACTGAAAACAAATATCCCTACTTTACTCATAACTCATTTCAAATTACCATGTTAATCAGTATGGTCACAAATAAAATTGTCAGGCTATATAAGTGCGTTTATACCTGCCTAAACGAGGGTCAAATTGAGAGCTAGCATATATGCAACAACCAGTTACAACCGGGGCTATTTACAACATAAAAAAATGCACACAGAGAATGTACACAATTTGAATCACAAATTATTCGTTTGGAAATATAGTCTTAGAAAGTGTTTTGCGATAGAGCGGCAAATAATACACAAAAAACCTTCTCAATAACTCGAATAAGCGAGGAATTAACTTTAGCCCAGAGCTGTAGAATTCACTCGAATATTTTGAATAGCGAGGTATTCACAACTTTATTAATAAAAACGGATGTACTGCGACCTAACATGACAATCCTGTTACGGCAACCCACTGATAATAAAAGTAAAAAGAATGAACAAAATAATCGACTCGATTCTAAAGCCTTGGACTTAAGTTAATCCCTCGTTCGTCCGAGTTTATTAATACGACCCTAATTTAATGAGTTTATTTTACACTTGTGGTGAGTTATTAATTGAAACTGGGATATGGAAACGGTGTTTGTAAGAAGATATGTCTGACCTGATTGAAATAAAACCTTTTATTATATCACTTTATGTAACACAGTAAAGCTAGCCATACATTAGGGTATAACTGACAAGTTTGACTATACTGTTGAATCGTACAGGTAAACTGGAGCTTGTATATAATCAATTTTAAAATTGATTTTTATGTTGCGCAATTGGGCAGGTATCCACTCCTGTACAAGCAGGTTAAAAAATTTGCTTCTGGGTATACCTGCGTAGTTTACCTGCTCAGGCAAAACTGAGCGAGTGTGGCGTTCGGTTTTCTTTTAATTTAAACCTATAAACGCCACAGCGTCAACTAAGCTTCAAGTGAGTGTATGTACAGGTTTATCTCTACGTGTACGTCCTCTAGTAAACTCAAGTTTACCTGGCAGGTATTACTGAACAGGCAAACGTATCAGCTGTACCCTATCGTGTATAGCTAGCTTAAGAGTCGACGGAGTTCTCTCGTGTTTACAAGTGATTTTATTCGTCATTCAAATTGGTCGCTATTTTAAGTGAAATCTTAATGCAGTCAATTTCTTAATGAAATGAAAGTATTTTTTAAGATTCTGATTGGGGCAAATAAGTCCTGGGTAATGAAGATAAAATAAGCAGAAGTTCGCAATTTGGACAAACAATTATAGACATTTTCAAGAATTGTTTCCATTTTTGGAATGTACAGGATAATCTATGAAAATCTGCTACAAATTGTATCTATATATTAATCAGAAATGACGTAGTATATTTATGGCTACGAAATGTGTCTTAGGACTTAGATAATGTAGAGCTATTCCGGCTCTTTATCGCAATACTTTCACATTTGACTATTTAATGTACGTGAGTATTAATTGCCGATTTTTTAGAGAGAAGACCTCGTATTTGTAGAAGTCTAAACCCAACTTTATATCCCGTGAGTCGAGATCACTCTTAAACAGTTGAACTTGAATGTTTTCTGAGGAATTCTTCAAAAATCGGCAATATATACGAAAACTGTACAACACTGGAATATTATACATTATATATCATTTTAGTAGAAAATCTTAATTTTTGTTACAGAAAACTGTACAATGGCAAAAAGTTCTCGGAACAATTTACCACAATTAATTTTACAAGCAAATAATGTTAAGGTTTTCTCAAAAAGGTCTACATAACATTAATTTGTGAAGTAATTTAATTCATCGTTTATTGCAAAAACAAACGTATAGGTCTGATGTAAAGGAATGATCAATTATATAATCTCAAAATATAATTGTAACACTTCGCGACACATAATACTTCATGTCAAACAATGCATTCAAATAATTTAATAGTTGGGACAGGTAGTGCTATTTAGAGTTTATTTCTATGCAGTCAAAATATGTCACTGAATTGCTATTTGCCATGCAGCTGACAATTCCGAACTTAATATGTACGTCAGTAAAATCACTATAATATGGCAGGACGAGTAAATAGCCTTCTACAATTTGCTAATAATCTGTAACGGCAGAAAATACAATATCGAGAATAAATAAAATGAATAAAAATGTAAAATTGTACAAACCAAAATGTTATGTGAATTATTTCTTTTTGATTGCAGCAATTCATTAATAAAATTACTAACAAGAATCTTTAATTTCATCATTGGAAAATAATAAAACCAATTATGTTTAATGCTTTTAAAAAGGTTGAATTATTAAATTCCGTATTTTCACTATGGTTAAAATAGACAGCACTACCCGTTCCCACCGATGCTTTTCATACAAATTCATCGTCGAACCACAAAATATCATCGCACATACAACAAAATCACACATAGTATTGCATATTGTTAAACCCTGTTAATTTCATTATTCTCTCATATAAAAGAGTTTGTTTCAGAGCAGATGAAATGGTCGGTAGTTTTAGACACAAAGACCTGACTAATATTTGAGATCTTTAGCACATTTAAATTTAAAGCCTTCGCTTACTCATTTTTTTTCTTTCGTCCATTGTCTCGATTAACTTTTAATGAATTCCTTTTGAATTAAATTCATTGCAAACCCAAATTCGCATGCTTTGGATGTAAAACACACGTTTATTTATTCAACTTAATATACAGACATTTTATATAGGCGTACTTAAGCCATAGGTATTCTCTGCCAGTCTACATTCAGATGGCGCCGAGATGGCAGAAGTAGGAGGTTTACTGCAATGAAAAATGTGCATTACCATGTGGAAACAAGAGTGAATTTGTCATGTCAACTATGAGATCGCTTCGCTTCGCTGCGCATCAAATTTGAATGAGTCATTAGCATAGATGTCGAATTTACAGTCCATCTGAACTGTCGACTGAAAGAAAGTCTGTAGTTTGCAGGGAGCTTTCCGAATATTATCTATTCATACACAGATATTTGTGCCAAAAATTACACGATATCCTTAATAGAACGTGTACAACGCTTTATTTTGCTATTTAGCGCTACTATTTACTTTAAACACTTTTTTTTTATCTATTTGCACTGGAGGATGATGGCGGAAAGCCGAAAACTAGCCTTTAAAATGAGATTCTGCAGGTTCCATTCCAAAATATGTGTTTTACGTATGGAGCTATGGAACCAAGAAGTCCAACATATTGCGTGATGTTCACGACACAAAACGCGTATCTAAATACGGAGTCAGGACTATTTTTATGGCTGGTATGTTTACTTACTAATCCCGACCCGAACCTGGCCACTTGATATCTAAACTCTTATTATTTCAGTAACACTTCTATCCGAATAATATGCGTGGCATTCCAAACATTGACTTTAAAAACTAATCTGTTTAAGGAATGCAATTCCAAGACACCAAAACCTTTAAATTGTAAGTTCGAACTATCCATATCCATAAATACTGAAATAACAGAATTACATTACCTATTCCTTCTACCGTTCACTACTTGGATAAAAACCAGGCAGTTATTAGGCTTCTTTGTGCTTAGGCTTCAAGCACGATACACAAAAATTACAGAACAGGACTTTCCTAGATCTGCTTCTATCCTTCACAGCCTGGGTAAAACCAGGCATATTTCAGGCTTGAGTTCCCGACATTTCATCTGCTCCGTCAACACTTCACTTCAATTCCACGCACTTTCACATCACAAGAAAGTGTCCAAAACAGCACACAGTCTAGCGTTTGTACTAGCACTTGCACTCGGCAGTGAGACTATATACACTACACTACGGGCCATTACGACGCCCGCCTCTTTAATGTCACTTTGCCGCGCGCCAACTGTGATATATATATCCTTATCCGTTCTAAGTTTGTTTTCTTCACCCATATCTGAAATGGAATGTTGAAATTTAATATATTTTATACAGAATACATGTATTTTTAAAAACCAGTATGGAGTCCATGGTAATAGGGTATAATATGCACCCTAAGATTACATCCTTAGTATGTCCATTCTCAACATATTCCCAAAATTAAGCTTACGAAGATGATGATGTTAATAATATTTTCCAATAACATTCCCTCACATTTGTTTCACTAAACACAATCTTAATCCATCCAAAGTGTAAGACATACTGACCGCCTCATCGGTGATGGCGTGTATATTCCCTGGGAACCTGCCGAGTTCCCGGCCCGGGAATGACACGTAGACGCTCTGCCCGCGGTGGTACCAGCGCCGGTCGTACAGCAGCTTGCCGTCCTCCACCCGCGTGTCTGTTGTATCCGTGTTCTCACGCACCGGAGAATCACCTGGGAGAAAATGATTATTAATAGGTAGACGGAGACAGCCCAGTATTGTGTATAAATGGGTATTAGGTCTACGTCAAATTCATTACGATGGATAGCAAAACTGTCACTTTAAATCGGTTCTCAGTGAGATAGTACCAAGGTGGCTGAGACAACTCACTTTTTTACTATAGTAGTCAATGGTAATTACAGTAATTATAAGTATTACGATTTACGGTTAAATAGTGTAGAGATTTATGAAAGCAGATGAAATACAGGACTCCCTGCTGCACAATAGACCAATGAATTTTTTTTATTGCAAGAATGGCGAGACGAGCATGCCGTTCGCCTGATGGTAAGCAATACCACCGCTCATAAACAGTAGCCATAAACCAAACACCTTGAATTATAAATGAATGTTTGGCATTCCACTGCGCTCGCCATCCTGAGAAATAGAATGTTAAATCTCAATACGTAGTAGTAGTTACTCAGGTTACAATATCCATCAATCCAATACAACAGTGCATTTAAACTGCTGTTTGACGGGAGAAATAGACATTGCGGACATATTATGGACATTTATTAAAGACTATGCTCCAATTAGAATCCAAGATAATACTTATCCACTTTGCAAAATATACATATTGTATCACTGTCAAACTCATTAATAACCTGATTAGAAAATTCTGCCAATTCCTTTAAGTGATATAATATGCCTGAAGTAGCATTAATTTTACCGTAATTATTTCGTCTTTCGATAATCATTAACCTCTTATGGTAAAACAAAAAATATTATCATACACAAATTCTTATTAGACTCAAGTCCTTATGATTCCAATTTTAGTATATACTGTGTAATAACTCAGGCCACACAGTATTATCTTCTTCAGCATATTTTTTTCCTAATTAATTGAAGTGTGGAAATCATATGTACTGTATCAGCCCATATACGTCCCACTGCCATCGACCTCCTCTACAATCAAGAGTATGATTCAGAGTGGTTGGGCCATATAGTCCAGCACGCTGGCCTAGTGCGGATTGGCGGGTGGAAGTCCTATACTTACAGTTATTAGTAGAGCTGAGCCTCTTCCGCGGCGGCGGCGCGGGCGCCCGCGGGGGCTCCGGCCTGGCGATGGCTCGCAGGTCCGCGTCGATGTCGCGCTCGTCCAGCTGGAAGGTGAGCGCCGTGGCGAGCGGCTTGCGACGCTTCTCGGGCGCCGGCGCCGGCTCGTTGGCGCGCCGCCGCAGGATACGTTTCATCACTGGCTTCACCTGAAATATAATAAGTGTCAGTACTGAGAGTAGTTGTAAAATGCTTGTGATAATCCTAGCTGTTTTTCTTGGCCCTAAAATTGCTTAAGCCAACTGAAAATAAGGTTTAAAGTTTAGTGAAGGGAAGGTGGAGGGTAGCACAAAAATGAACACTTATAGGAAATACAAAAAATCTGTATATTTTTAGTGATATTTTGCATAAATTGAATGATTTTCCGTGAAAACTTGTTAAAATAGAGAACAAGGTTAGACTACAACATACTAAAATAGTGTCTTACCTCCATAGAATCTCCATTGAGCTCCATGCTGTGCCTCTCACTCTCTATCATCTTCCTCTTGTCTTCAAAGTCACTCAGCAGATTCTCTTGTAGTTCTACTTTCTTCTCTTCAAACTCTTTCGCTGCCGCCTTCTTTTCTGCTATGTACTCCCTCTCCACAACTTCACACATGTGATCTCTGAAAATTAGCAGAATATTTTATTCAAATTGTCATAGGTTTTGTATAATATTTATGTTTGTAGAAAAACAGCTGGTGGTACAAATAACATTGAACCAACTAGTGATTAATTATCAGTCATTTAAATTATAAAAGGTGACATCTTACTTATTAATCTTATTCAGCCGTAATCTCTCGTGCAGCTGATGTTCCAACCGTTTTACCCTCTTCAGGTACTCCGGATGGATTCCATCTTCTAACTGTTGCAGCTGTTTCTTCAAATTTGCCAGCTTATCCTGGTACATTCTGAAATTACAGACATAATATGTCATCAAATTTGCATATTTTAAATAATATAATGCAAATAAAGTTATAAAAAGTATTGTATACATTCTAATAGGTTGTTTGAAGGAACGAAAACTAAAACTATACTGCATCTATATGATTTAAATTTTCATACAATTTCAAAAAAAAGTTTTTTTATTATAAAGATATTTTTCCTTCAAAAATTTATGCAAATAAATAAGCTCAAACCTAAAATAAAAATTCTAAAAATGAATCAGGAAATATTGATAAACACTTCAAAATATGAATATTACATTCATGTATTCATGTTTTACATAAACCTTTACATATTTTTTTGGAGTATCACTCATAAAAAATAACATGAAAGTTGCTAATAGGTATCCTATATTACTTGTAAATAGAAAGTTGACAAATAATTATTATCTTACTGTTCTTTCACTTCCAATGGTTCATCATTATTTGGGATGTCTGTTTCACTTGCCTCCTCTGTATCTGTAATTTTATAAGTTGGAAATACATTGTATGAAAAAAATAGCATTACACTGTGTTGCAGAATGTGACGTATACAACTTGTCAAAATAAACATTAATTAATGACAGATGAAATAATGTTTATATTGAGTAACAAAACATGACCATTAATAATTTACATAGAATTATTAAAATGCTTTAATGATTTATTTTTCTATGGTGAAAGTGGCGTGAAAACAGAACAATTACGTCATCAAATGGTCTGATCGCGAAATAGGCGGGAACAAAAACTACGACCATATTTGCTGACATGATAACCTTGTTGTCATTACATAACCTATGTTTACATGTCAATTATAACGTGATTAGATTGTATTGCGAGCCTTTCAAGGATTTATTGAAGAGATAACAGACCAAAACAGGTGTAGGACATTGATCGTAAACAAATACCTTCATCACTGTCTTCGACTGGCGGCGGCGGCGGGACCGTCTCCTCCCGATCTCTGTATTCATCTAAATCGTCGTACCCGTCGTCGTCGAAGTCATACTCATCACCCGGGCCCGAATATGGTGATCCTTGGTAAGACATGGTCGAGGCGACGCGTAACAGTTGCATACAGATTGAATGCGAACACCGCCTCACAAATGAAATCTGTACACAGGAAACGCGGGCCAAAACACGAGCAATAAATGGCAGGTGCCAGTTATGTCACTCATATAAAGAATTTATCGTAAATTCCACTCAGATGAAAAAACGAAATTAGAGCAAGTTGAAGCTGTTTTACGTCAAACTGGACAAAAAGCATCATATAATCCGGCTAAAGTAAAATGTTTCTATATTAAAAATTTAGTGGCGCTAGCGAAGCATGGTTTTCTATGCGATAGAAAGAGAGATCCGAGTGTTTACACTGTTAATCCGTTAATAATTTGTCAGAATAACTATTATCATAGACAATGTAAACTGATTTATGGGATTTTTTTTATATAATGTGATCGATTATTATTACAAAAAAATATCGATTCTATAGCTTCAAAGTTAAGTCTATAAATAAATATTTTTAAGCAATATTATGCTTTGCATACATTAATTAAACTAATATTTTAGTTTAATATTACACATACTGTGGTTGAAAATAAAAATGTTTTTAACAGTGTAAATATTATGACTGGTTAAAGTGGTATTTTTTTATTGCAATGAATGGAAAAACAATCATCCCTTTTGCCTGATGGTATACGATATGACCGCTCATAAAATAAGTAGCAAAACGAAACAACACCTTGAATAACAAAGCAATGCTTGGCATTCCAATACAATCACCATCCTTAGACATAAGATGTAGAGTCTTTATATGTCCAGTAGTTACTCTGGCTACAATGTCCTTCAATCCGAAACACAACAGTGTATTTAAAGTGCTGTTTGGCGGGAGAAATAGACATTGCGGTGCGCAGTGGTAACTGGTGGTGATACCCACCCAGGCGGCCTCTAATATTGAAAGTGACGTTAAAAGTAGTAGGCAGCTAATAAAAAGCCCTAAAATTAAATTTCGTAACTACTATCCAACTAAACTAATAGGTACCGTTTGACATTTCATATTTTTCAATTTTAAACATATTTGGACAGGCGTATCTCACTCAATTTTAATTTCGCTTGCAGTAAAGTCACAATTACATCGTTATAGGCAGAAAATTATTTAAATTGTGTAAGTTACATCTGTACAAAGTTGAAAAGTATGAAACGTCAAACGGTACCTATTAGTTTAGTTGGATTATAACACTCGAATCCCACACTCGTGCGGTCTTTCTTTTAAAATAAAGAATTAGACGTCTTTTTCATAAAGTTAAGGCATAAAGCATATAAATTAATATGAAAACAACTTGCTTTGATACGGCTGGAATACTAAGCAAATTCCTACAAATCACTTTGATGATAAAGATGCGATTTGATATTATATGAAAACAATATTCTACTCCACGAGAATCGATTATACTGTCATTGTAATGAGTCATCTTTTGTCGCTAATCTGTGGAGTCGAGAAGCAGAATTTTGTCTATTGTTGTGATTTGACGTCACGAGAGTGGACGTCATCTTGAATAAAATTCTTATTTTTATTATTTATTTTGTTAAATTAAAAACGTAATTCGGACTATTATCAAGTGTTTCCAAACATTTGACGATTATATTAGGCAACCTTGTGATGAGTTCAATAATAGTCTTTTGTGTTTGTGTCGAGTGAAGGTGACGCTTTGTGAGGTGATGTAATTTAGGTGATTGGGTGGCTTCCTAGTCCTAGGTAGTACAATGGAGGAATCTTCATTCACAATCCCGGCCGACGACAATGGTGATACTGAGCTCGACCCTAGAATCCAGGTCAGTGAGTGACAATATAATGTACTGAGTAAAAGTAACGGTAGACCTTCGTAACAGCAAAGATGAGCGTTAATTTTGTAGATTATTTCGCCAACGAGCATAATGGATACGATATACTTTATCAAAATATGAAATACGGACTCATTGCCAGCAAAGAGCTCTCCGACTACCTAAGAGAGAGATCCAATATAGAGGAGACTAATTCCAAGTCATTGGCTAAGTTAGCGAAGCAAGCGAACAGTAACTGCGCACAGGGAACTTTCGCGCCCTTCTGGGGCGTTCTGAAATGTTCTGCGGAGAAGTTATCCAATTTACATCAACACATGTTCCAAAAAGTGAGCGAGTTGGTGAAAGATGTCGCGCGTTACGCCGACGAGCTCCACAAGAAACACAAGGCTGTAAAAGACTCAGAGTCGAATACTTTAGAAGTAGTATTACTCATACAAAACACTAAGCAGGCCCTGCAGAAGGCCAAAGATGTGTACACAACCAAGTCAACGGAATTGGAGAAGTTGAGGAAAGATAATGCCTCTGCTAAAGACATTGAAAAGGCTGAAGTAAAATTGAAGAAGCTACATGAAGACTACAGACAACTGGCTGAAAAGTACAACCTTGTGAAGCAAGATTTTGAAAAGAAAATGACACAAACATGCAAACATTTTCAGGATGTTGAAGAGGCACATTTAAAACAGATGAAACAGTTTGTTAACTCATATGCAGACATCATTCAGAACAACCATGACCTCATGGGACAAGTGCACAGGGATTTTAAACATCAATGCCTAGAGTTGACTGTAGAAAAACTGTTGGAACAATTTTTGATAGAGAAATACAATTCTATAGAAAAAGCTGTGCTGGTTGAGCTACCTCCTGCATTACCTAAACCAGGATCGGCAAATAATTCCATATCCGAAGCTGACCAGATATCAACAGTCTCCAATGGGTCGCATAAACCTGCTCAGCCAGCAAAAGCGCCCAAAAAAGAGCCTTCATTTGCCAGTAAGACTTCAAGAAGAACTACCTCGCTTTTAAATTTGTTTACACCAAATTTTCAAAGTAAAGATGAGCCTAGTGGTAGCATAGAAGGTAATGCACCATGCTCTGCTCCTTCTAGTCCTAGTGGCACTCCAGCTACACCAGTAGCTCCTGATAAAGACGACAACATGGTTCGGAATCCTATTCGTGAATCAAAATGGTTCCGAAGACCCAAACCCAAACAGAAAAAATCAAAAAAGAAAAAAGATGAAATATCTGAAAATGCTAATGCAAGTGATAAGGCTGATATTGAAGAAAAAGAGGAAGAAGTGCCGACAAAAGAAGACTTGATTAATTCTCCCGAGGTAGATGATGAGGGATACTGCATCAGACCAAAAGACGAAAAGGGTAGCGTATACTCATCCACAGATTCAGACTCAGAAGAAGAAAGGGAACAAAAAATTCACATAGAAATTAAGCCTATTTCGAATGGTGACGCCCCTATGTCGGCTAGTGCGGACGAATTAAGAGCTACAGTAGAAAATATTTCTTTGTACAAAATTGGCACCACCCGGCGTGGTTCCAATGCCAATACCAGTAAGGCAAGCAGTGATTTATTGGATTTGAACTTCTTTCAAAGCCCTAATGTCAGTAACCCTACATCACCACATGCAAATGTGTCTAATCCTTATGCCCCATTACAAGGAAATCAATCACATTTACTTGAAAGTCCTACGCCCCTATCTAATACTGATGTAGGCGATCTTTTCTCAGAAGTGGGCGAAATGAGCCAATCAAACATCCGAACATCCACGCCCACCATAACATCGATATCTTTGCCGCGCCCTCCTTCCAGACGATCCGAGGGCGACTTCCGAACCGCCGGTTCTACCGGATCCCGCGGCCCATCTCCTCTCACTATCGGCATGGCGGATACAATACCTTTAGCTGTCGCTTTTCACGAAATAATACATTCTTATTTCCGCGGTACAGAGGAAACCAAATGCCAAGTAAAGATGTCGGGTGACATGATGTTATCTTTCCCTACGGGCATAGTGGGTGTGCTTGCCAACAATCCGAACCCGGCGAAACTATGTTTCAGACTGAAAAACATACATAGATTAGACAACGTACTCCCTAACAAACAATTGATTAGTATCAATATTATGATGTCGACTCGCGATAGCACGGTTGTAGAATTTAATATGCCCGCACTCACTTCGCTCTTAAAGCGACAATCTGAGAAGAATCCAACCGCACAATACTTTAACGTAGACATCTTGAAGTACCAGATACGGCCGAAAACTGGCGCTGCGTCCTGCCCCTTCCAACTGGTCGCTTATTGGAAATGTGAAAAAGACCACACCGATCTTAAAGTTGATTATAAATACAATTTGCATGCTATGAGCCCGCCGTCGCCGCTACTCAACGTGTCGGTATGCGTGCCCATGAACGGCGGTGTCAAGAATGTGATCGCAATGCCGAAGAACATTTGGAACGCTGAGAACGAGCAGGCGCTGTGGCGGTTCACCGAGTTGTCGCAACACTCTGAGGACAGGGGTGTCGGTTCTCTCCGGGCGCGCTTCGAGCTGTCTCAGGGTCCTTCGAGTAAGGCGACGATCTCCACCCAGTTCAACTGCGAGGGCGCGACCCTGTCTGGCATTGAGTTCGAGCTGATAGGCAGCGGGTACCGGTTGTCGCTGGTGAAGCGCCGCTTCGTCTCCGGCAAATATATTTGTGATAGTGAAGTGCACTGATTGGTCCAATCCCCTTATGAATTCGCAAGTTTATATAATAAATCTCGTTGTCATAATCCGAAGTGCGTATGCGACGCGTAGATTTTAAATTGAGGTATATGTTTCGAGTACCTTGTAGGATTTGTTTCCTGTCCATGAGAATGTAAGCTGCAATATATATCACAACACATTTTTGTCAATTTTTGAAGTAAATTGTTAGTTTATAATTTCGAAAAATGTATTAATAATTAAGGATATGTTATGCTGGATTACTAACTTATTTTTTCAGATTAAAAATCGTGCCATTTTATACTGTATTTAAATGTATTTTACACTGAGTAATGTTCCTTGCACACACTGTATACAATTTCCATGTTCTAATGTACAGTTGATTAGTACATTAAACAAAATGATGTCACTAAAAACAGTGATTGATTTTGTCTTACTAATAAAATTCTAAACATGGAAATGATTTATAGTAACCCTCTGCTGTGGAGATGCTTTGAAGCAATATTTGTAGGCAAATCATTTGATTTTAGAATAATGAATGAAGATTCAACATGTTACTCTTGAGTTGAATGGTAAATTATGTTACTAACAAAACATGCACTTTTTTCTTATATTGCAGTTTTAGGATACAAGTTTAACATCTTTATTTCCTCTAGAGGCCTAAGTATATGCAATAACTTTTCATACATAAATACATATTCAAGGCTTCAACAAACTTGCTATATAATTTTTTAAACATACTGTTTTAAGGTTACACAAGAATTATTTCTAAAAGTATAATGTTTGCATTAAATTTATAATTCAGTTATGATATTTCCTACAAAGATACTAAATGAGGATAATCTGAATCTCTATTATTTTAAACATTTTGTTATTTGTCACATAATATATTCAGTAATGAGAATGGTTTTAAATAGTACTTTGTGTATTGGAATTTAAAAAGTGGAATGTTAGTTTCCCTCACTAAATTGTAAGAAGTTTGCAAGTTGCATGTACCCAGCATTTAATTAGTTCACAATCTTTTATTAACATTTGTTTTCGTGTTGCATTAACAACAGAGTACATGTTACATATTTTGTATAATTTTTAAATCATTTGTAATCTCATAATTTATGTTTAGTTAATGTATTTTGGTTATTCATTTTGTAATCCCAGCGGCCTAATGTTTACTACAAATTGTGTCATAGGTAGAGATAGACCTACTGGTGTTATTTTCGTCGAGCAACCATTTTTGATCATATATTTTTAATTAATATTTTTTTTGCTCTTATCACGTCTTGAACTTGAAAGATTTTTTCAAAATTGATTTTATTCTGCATCACTTTCCTATTTTATGATATATCATATAATATGCTCTGCAATATATATTTAGTTAATCTGAGGGTTGCTCTCTGAAAATACCACATATTTGGTTGTCATATAAAACCCCTTACCAAAAGATAAGTGTTCATACCAGATCCTTAATTTAAGGTCAAACCATTTCTAGTACCTACAACTGAACCATTCCATTTGTCTATTTTGTCTCTTTTAATTTAAGTATTATTTAATTTATATTCAATCATTATTATTTAAAATATATTATTACGGATTTTCACACTGCAGTAATTACAATGGAAATAAATTCTAATTTTATTTATTGAGAATTGTATTGGTTTTTAAAATTACGCTTTTAAAATGTATGAGAATAATTGATAGTATAAAAACGCTTGTTGAGCAATTGAATTGGTTTTCATTGCGCTTTAATAAATTTACGGTATTGCCAAATGATAAGTAATAATCGATCATTCTGAATTCGGCTGAATAGTACTAATAAAATGTTTGTTTTTGCTCTTGCGCATGATGAACCTAAATGAAAGAAAAGTGCAAATACCGATGCGTAAAACATATTTTTGTATCGTAAAATTTATGATATGTAATTCTAATATACTGTAACTATGTTAATTTTGGAAATAAAATGTAATTTTAGCATTTGACTTTTGTGTTTTATCGAAATGTGTTGCCAACATGACAAGATAAAATAAGTAAGTAACGTTTGATTTGTAGTCGCTTACGTTTGTAGGGACAGGAAACAATCCTCATAAGGTACATTTAGATAAAATACTTTAGTTTTTATCTCGTGTAGATAAATGTAAGTTTGCTATGGAGTCTTTCAGTAATGGCTCGGTTGTTTCCAGTCTCTACATGTTGCTTGTTGTTGCCTTACGTTTGGGAGTGCGGTGTGCGCGTTCCGTGCGACTGTCTCAAGATCTTCACCAACTTTCAGGTGGAGCTGGAGAAACTCAACGCGGCCACCGATGAGATCAACAAGCTCGAACTGGAACTTGATGTAAGTCATTTTACTATTTGTAATTGTTGTCAAGGAGCTTTTTCGGGGAGGCCTAACTTTAGCAACAGCTATACTGTTGAATGATGTATTCAGGCCTGAATTAGCAGTAATATTAATAATTTAATATTCATTCATAGTAATTTGTGCTAACTTTCACCTTTAAGTAAATAAATAACACCCAAACAGTCACATATATAGTACTGACTAACTAGGATCGACTCTTCGGTCTCACAAACACCCAGACCCGGAAGAAATATTTGTGGGCCGCACAAACATTTCTCTCGGTGCGGGGATCGAACCCGCGGTCTCTCGTTTCACAGCCGTCGTCTAACCAACTGCGCCACGGAGGCTGTCTGATGAAATGATCAAGAAACATGCGTACATGATGATCCCGTCACTAATTTCAAATGTCTGTGAAATCCAGTAATACGTACTTTTTTGATCAACCTGTATATGTAGGTGCGAGTCTTTTTACTGCTCAGGTAAATTCCTGAACCGAATTAAGGTTCAGCTGGGTGATAAAAGTACAGGGTGGTGTTACGATTTCTGACAGTCATTAATATTTTGTAAAATGTTGTGCTAATGAAGAAATTGTGAGTCAAATTAAATATTATATATCAATATGATAAATAGATAGATAAAAAAACGTTTATTTTGGTTACAATAAACACAAAACAATCTTGTAGCCGCAATCAGGCCCCTGTAGATTGCCTATCACCTGGTATAATAGACCCGGTGATGCCTTTATGTCTGGTTCATGATTTGTTTACTCGTTATGTATTGCCCATGCTTACCACAATGTAGAATAACAATTTTCAAGGCCGCACAGTTATGTAATGTTAAACATAATCTGCGTGTTATGCTCAATCAAGGCTTTATACGAGTTAAATCTTATATATAACATGGCGATTGACAACATTCATGGAAAAGTCAGACATATTAGCGAGGTCTGTTAGAACGAAGCATATAAAAGTCGTGATATTATAGGTATCAGACGGTATTGTTTATTATGGAGGAGATCCATACCAGTGAATTTCATTTTTGCTATATGCGTTCATATCATGGTCACTGTGATGTTGTAGTGGGCAGAGACGAATGGGCATATCTGTACTAAAGATCTTCATAGAAGTGATTCCAATATAAAGGCAAAAAGTATATTACAACAAGGACACATTAAAATACGAATAGCTAGCTAAAAGAGAAATAAATAATTCATGAACTTCTCAATTTCTTCAGCATTCTTTAGTTTTAATTTAAAATGTTATTTCGGGTTCTCTTTCGGCGTCCCTACTGAGTCCTCAACAATTGTCATATAAATTGCCATTTACATTCATGTTTCGATTATTTAAACTCTATCTTAATGTTAATGTATTTTTCTTTGCTGGGCGATGAAAAAATATGATCGAATATTTGAATAACATGCACCCATGATAGAAGAAAAATTACTAATAACTTACTGATAAACAGTTCACGGCACAAACCGTTGGATCTTAAAAATATATATGTGAGAACTAGGTGAGATAATGCTAATATTAAATAATGTCAGTATTCAAAATAATTATTGCAAATTCATTTACTAGGGTATTCAAATAAGGGAATATGACATTTTTACAATGCTCCTGATATTCGGTGTAGTTAAGTCCAATTAGAGTATCTACCGACACCAATATGCCAACATACTTTCCACAATCGGTTACTTCTTCTACCTGGCGTTATCCCGGCCGGTCCTGTGTCCCCCTACCGGCAAATTCTTCTCCATTTCTCCCGATCTTCTGCATCCTTAATAGTAAACTATTGACCCTTATATCTTCCTTGACCTCTATCCAGCGCTTCTTTTGTCTACTCCTCGGTCGAGGCTCACCATCGGTTACTATGTGTGAATAACCAGTCCTGGACGATGTATTGAAAACCCTTACATTTAGAATTTAAAAAAGTATCCTCCATAAAATATTTGTATTTTGCTTTCTAATTTTTCGCTCCCACTTACCCTCGTGTACAAAATTAGAAATAACATCGATTTTCCCTAATCGTTTTACGCTGGTAGGTATATCTCAATATTTGATTGCGTAAACGCGCCATGACCCACGACAGAACATTAATCATTGACAGAAGCCAAGGTCTTATACTTTCTTTTCTTTAGTTCCTATATATAATTCACGCTGACTGTAAATAATCGTTCCGACCACATTTAATATTTAACCACAAAATAAGAGTCTTAGTGTTTTCCTCGTCCCTCATGGTTTCGATACCATTATTTCTTCATCTGCGAAATGATTTATCTTTTGTTTCATAATTTAGCCTTCGGATATCGGATTGCCATTAGCCATTAGGGAGACTTATGTTTAGCAGTGGATTTTTGATTACGGAGAACAATAATAATAGGAATTAAACGTTTCACATATATATATACAGATATTGAAACGTAATGGAAAAGAAAAGCTGGATGAGATGTAGATTACAAATCTGTTTTATATCTTGATCTAAATTGATAAAATTGTCACCATACGCAATCTATGTCATTGTGAAACAGATAAAGAATTTATTCGTAGTACCTATCACTTATTTATCAAATCAATAAAATCTCCAGTGACCTTCAAAACTGTATAAAGAACTATTGGAAAGTAAACCTCTACGTTATAGAGTTTAAATAAAGGCATAAAATAGGATAAAAAGTAGTAATACTATTTATAAAAAACTATTATGTGACTCAAGACACTTGTAGTCTTGTAGAGTAGGTACACTTTATTTTAGCTAGATAACTCTTAAGATTATTCACAGTAAGGTCTTGATAGATTTTAAGGTTATTCCATTTAATCTAATTTTTAAATGCGTTATGTACCAGACCTCGATTGTCCCATAAAGACAATTGACGTCAACAGCTGCCGATCGTAAAATTATAAGCCAAATAATTTCTGTAACATGCGTCATACAATAACTAGCGACGTGGACCAGGTAAAAGAAAATAATTGTGAAATTCCATGATTAGAATGGCTATAGATCAAATTATGTGATAAATAAGAATTACTAAATCTTTAGCGACTCCTGGCGTGTCAATAAGGTACGTGTAATGTGTGAAACACGATCAGGTGTATAGGATTATTTAGCAGGTGAATCCATGTTATGTAAGTTTATACCCGTTTAAAGTATTAGACGCGATTCTTGATCAACGTCGAAAACCATACTTATCGCACATAATTCTTGAAAATGCGGCAACAGTTAAAACTCCTTTTACTGACTCAGTAACTTGAAGGAACAGCTAAAACAATAGCACATCCTCGAATACACTTTCAATCTGACAATCTGCAGACGCAGAATCCACCGCATAATTTCCATCCAGCGTAACAAGTGTAAGTGCCCTGTTCATCTCGAACGCGCTGAACGTGGCGGAGACAATGGGCTGGCTGGTTGAAAAGGCAACACCGTGAAATGTGTCGCCACTCGGTTCGAGTAACACACATCAAAAGAATCCCGCCGTGTAGGTTACCTTCTCTTACCAGCGAGTCGGAATTACGCTGGTTTTGTTCAAATATTAACTTGTCATAGTTGCGTAACGGTGCCTGTAGTACTGGTTCCTTCATTTCATTGTTGTGCATGATCGGTTGGATATCAGTTACAGTGTATCCCAATTTACTTAGGCTATAATCGTATTCCTCCTCCTATTGAATACCTACTGTTTCTTTATCCGTCGCTGTCTGCTAGCTTTATATAATCAGCTCACTATTCCTTATATGACAAGATTGATACGGTCTTGAAATTTAAATTTTATCCAATCGAAGCAATATTTTCAATTATTTATAATAGCGTTCAATATTTGGATAGATTTATTCGAAACGAAGCAATTACGTGTGCAAGACTTATGTATGCACTTTAAACTACGTGCATACACGCGATAACTCGACCATTTGCATTTTAAGTTACTGCGGAAACATAAGAAATACTATAAAACTTTGTGTATTTGGCTGCAGTTTCCGTGGCATGAAAATTGGCACAAAATATTTTTGGGCCAATATCTCGGTCTATTTCGCAAATGGGCCACGCCGATGTATTAGCTATAACGGGGACGGTGTCACACTTGTTAAACTTAGTAATCAGTTTCAATTCACGGGTTATGTATGACGTCATTTGTTATGATAGAATTTGTGGCTGTAAATAGTCATTTATTCGTTGATTTCATGTGACCAGTTGTCGGACTACCCATGTGTTTCTGGTTTACGACTGCTTCAAATTGGTTATTACGGTGTCTATTAACCTTATTCCCGAAAGTCATATGATTCACATTTGTTAATATTGCATTTAATATTTTTAATAGAAAAAAGGCACTAAATGTAGTAACCTCCATAATATATTTGTACTGTAAGTCCTAGAAGGTCGATTGGTGAGAAAAAATATGTTTCTCCAGAGAGGATAGCCTCATTTATTTGCTAATTAAGTAATTGCTCGATACAACTGATATTTAATAGAGTCTTTACCATAAAACTAATCGTTGCTAGCCTTCATAAAGTCTAGTGCTACACGCCCACTATTAGCAGCACGTACGATATAAAAACATAAATGGTAATTGAACGACAACATGTAGCACGAATGTGTTTTAATTATATACCAGTTTGTTTAACCTGAAGTAACCTACATTCTAGGTCCGCCAGATCAACCTAATTTTGTTCTAGTAACTAAAAATTAAGTACATTGTTAGTCCATATTTTTTACCGATTTTTTCGTGCCGTACGCCAGTTGTGTTCGCAGAAACGGAAATTGTTCGTTAAGCAATGTTTATGTATTGTTAAAGGTGTAAAAAACGTTGCGACAAATTCCATTGACAGCCGTAGTAAAATAATGAGTGATAGGCACGCGCGATGCTTTTCAATGTCTCGTGTCGTACGCTTTTTTCAACAGAATTTATTTTGTAAGGATATTTATAATAGTACTTATTTGGCAATAGGACAACACGAAATATGATGGTGATTATAGTGAAGGGTGCATATTTATGGGGTCATAGACATTATACGCCTTCTGAAAGTAACAAATTCTTGCTTACAAAATCGTTTGGCAGACAAAACTCCTGCCGTTGTCAAGTTTTCAAAGTGATCAAGTGTGTAGCCATCGAGTCATCTCAATGTTTTTTGCCGAACAACATATTTGTTTAATTAACGTTGATTGTGCAGTTTTTATTCCTCCAATTTGTATTTTATTGGCAGTAATAATATTTTTGATAAAGTACTCGAAAAGTTATGTGACTGACCTACAGTTTAATAAAGTCTTTACTTGAAATAATTTTGCTTTGTGCTTATGTGAGTCTAGTCCCTTTCACAGAGTAGTGAAAAGCTAACATGGACGCATATAGCTAAAATGCAATCGATATATTTATTTTAGCAATACATTTTTCTACTTACTGATCTATTTACTGTTAGTAATTTTATACCCAGTGCAGTATATTAGCCTCGCCTTCATGCCCCTGTCAATAATAATATATCTACGACGGACAATTGATGTGCATTCCGTTTACGCAGTATATTGTCTGGCAAATGGAACCAATAAGCCCTGATCAATACCTCTCACGAGTGCACTCCAGTCAATTGAATGCCCTTTTTATTGTTTACATAACAGCACTCATTGAGACTGGAAAACAAGTATGCTTAGGTATTTTTTATTGTCCGCATTTCCTACAATTCCACATTTTCGGAAGATGTTGGACAGTTTTTTTTTATAAATATCACGTATATTATAATATCACGTATATGTACATTTCTATGTTGCAAAACACAGATTTCATAACAAAACAGCTTAAGGTGGAAACATTTATCCCATACTATTTATGACATCTTTTCTCATGGCTTAAAAGCCAGTAGAATTTCAATAAAATATTGGCATTTAAAGAGGAGGCGTGTATTACGAGTATAACGTGTGGCATGGCGTCATACATCAAGCCTGTCTACAAATATTTCCACAAACTGGTAGATCGGAAAGGTGCGCCTGTATCGAGACTGTTCGAGGTCGGAGATACTGCGCAGATTTGGTCAATTGCACCGTATCAGAACCTAGCTGTGTCTTCGTCATCATATCATGTTTTTATTCCTCAATTGGCTCTTTGTCAGTGATTGTGATGGACAAGGTTGCACATGTTATGTAACACCCTGTACGTGTTCTAGCGCTAAGCTTGCCTCTCCTCGTGTTAAGGTTTTGATTGTAGCCAGCCGTCAGACACATTGGCGCATTGCGGATTAGTGGATGGATTGTTATACTTGGCTGGATAAATTGTTAGAACGACTTTGTTTATTGACTCTCCGCGTTTTGGCATTGCTAAGGATAGCACCATTTTTATTTAAATGATGATATTTAGTATAATAGTAAAAAATAAGACTGCAGTTCAATTACAAAGATAGTCTAGTGTCGTGTTAAATGCATATGAAGAATTTCTAGAATCGACACAACACCTCTTTGTATTCACACTGGAACTGCTAATGAAATTGCAAATTAGATCAATGGTGTCTTGGTTCTATATATGATCTAAGGCTGTAATGTTTAAGGCAACATCATTGTTTATGCATTAACTTGAAGCACTGTTATGTATGTAGTTTGGTATCATCAATTTTTTTTCACAGCATAAGATGTAATCATTGATGTACTGATTTTTCCGCTTCGCCTTATGCCATACTTAGATAGACTAGCTACAATTTTATTGAAGCTTTATTCAATAAAGACTTAATTCCGACGGTTTTCTGCCTTCCAACGTTTAGGGAATGAAGTTATAAGACAAACATGTATGTGACTTGGGTGTTATTTATTTATTAAACAATTAACAAATGTTAAAAAGTAGTTTTTTAAATAAGTTTACGACCAGCTGACTGCAATATTTTTTAGCAAATTATATTATAAAATATTTTTTTAATATTTAAAGTTCACATGACTTGCGTGTTTGGGTATCTTAGCCAAAAGACCCAGCTTCACTTACGTATATCTAGTTCAATAACCTAATCTATAGATTACAGATCTATAGTTGATTTTTCTAAGTATATCAAAAGAACTCACGACATGTTTGTTATCGCGTCACGCCAATGTTTCTTTGTTCGAGACTAGTTGAGTAACTTAGTGTCGTGTGTCATTTACCTTTATAAGGTTGCTTCTTTGGTATCATGTAGGTTCGCAATGGTGTGAGTAATTCAAGTTATTTGTCGTTGTTGTTATATGAGTATCTTTTTTTTGGCAAGTGCCACTGACATCGTAATTACAAGTGGCTTTTATTCAAAACCCTAGCATAATTTACATAGATTTTATAAAAGCTGTTATAAAGATTCATAGATTTTCTAACGAAGTCTAACAACTGCTGAAATTGCTACTTGTCAAGAAACAGCTTAACACATTCAGTGGTCCTCACTCGGATCCGAGTGGGGCGGGGCCATAATAACGGTGCCGACCACTCGGATCCGAAAAAGTATTTTTTAATAAAAATAATAATAATATACATTCACACATATTTTCAAACATTCATATTTACTTAATCAAAATTCACCATAAAAAGTTATGGCTTACGGCTATTACTTTGTATCCATTGTTTAAGCAATCAATGTGTTAACGTACTTCACAAACTCATTCATCAACCAGACTTTGGCTTAGATTACCTTTTACTATTCAAGATTCCTAAGTAATAGATTTTCTCATCGATAATCTGAAGCACAGTTCGCCTTCCTACATCATTAATTAATAGTAAAACGAATCAAGTTTATCCTTTTAAACAAAATCCTCCTTTTCCAGGAGTCTATGAAAACCTTCCATTTGCTACTGAACGAGACATCGCGTCGGCTGCAAGCGTTGTCCAAGCGACTAGGGACCTGCGTGGACAAGTCTAGACCTTACTACGACGCTGTCGGTGTGGCTGCCAACGCCAGGTCTGAGTGCCAGAAAGCTGCTGTGCAGTATCAGAGGGCTAGTGGTAAGTATTCGTAGATAAGATAATTTTGGAGGGAGGAAAAATGTTAGATCCCCTTTTGATACCGTGGTAAGATCATATTTGTGACTTGTGGTAGATGAGAAGCTTTTCTTGGAGAGATGATAGCTTTTAACCTTCACTTGGTACTTAAGGAAGAGGGGAGGGATGTATGCCATGCAAATTGCTAAAGGTTCATAATAGTGATGATTCATAGGACGCTTCATTTAGTATCGTCCGACGAAAAAACTAATTTGAGTGAGTGAATCGATTCCAGTAATCATAGCTATACGGCAATAAAACTCTGGGAAATTAATTGTGATAAATTACTAATAAGTTGTTTCATACGATAAACTGACTACAATGCTAAATGTATTGATAATTTATTGTTGACCGTTTGATGTAACGTCTCACGCTGATTACAATAATGTTAACTATTATCTATGTTACGAAAGTGCTATAGGTCAATCTTATTAATCGCCATTAAAAATTAATCATCAATCGAATCTATTTATTACAATTAGAAATTGTTTTGACGCCGTAATCTCCGTTCGCGATCTATTTTTACACACGCCTTGTTGACGCCCACCGTGTTTACAAACTTCAGTCAGCAGTTATTTGCCGTAGCATTTATGACGTCATGTCAGACAGAATAAATGTTTATTAATGAAAATTACCTTTGTGATAATTTGAATGCCATTGTTGTTGTAATTTTGATGATTTTATTCTTGAAAACGGTTGATATCAGGCTAGCGGAGGATCTTATTGTTTTAAATAAAATAATTAAATTCACCCAACAGTGACATATTATCTACATAGTTCTGACCTCAGACTAAGATCCAAGTCTTGTGTTTTGGGTATCAGAAACTACGAGAGACTTTTTGGTCTCACAAGCACCCAGACCCGAAACAAATACCTTTGGATAACACAAATATTTGTCACGGTGCGGAGATCGAACCCGCTGCCTCACGTTTACAACTGGCGTCTAACCAACTGCGCCACGGAGGCTGTCATAAGCACTAATATTTTTGGAAATAAAAAGGAATTTTGCTATGCAAAGGTGTACCGTAGAGGAACAAACTAATTTATAGAATCCAACGGTTTTATGTCTGTTTACAGACTTGCTCAAGTCTACTTAGAACTTTTTTCATTAACAGAAGATGAGTACGGAGTACCTAAGGCTTCTTTTCATCTCTCTTTCTGTTATCAAAGGTCAATGACTCATGTATAATTTCTTTATATTTTATGTGTGTAAGCAGTATTCAATTATTACCAGGAAAAATGCTCGTTCAGTTGCAACTTTCATGCTATTATCAAAAAAGGAATCTATATGCACTTGTGACTTATTAACTATATAATAATAGCCTTTATTAACAATCAACTAAGTTACAATCTATCTTACTACTATTTTTATTCTAAAGTATTTAATGATTAAATTAGACACCGGTTTGTTGATTGTCTTGCTTTTCAGCATAGGCCTCCCCGATTGTTCTCCACAGCGATCTATCTCTTGCTATCCTCGTCCAACATGTTCCTCCCACTTTAATAATATCATCTTCCCATCTTCGATATTGTCTGCCTTTTCTTTTTGTTTTGTATCTAGGGCACCATTCCGTTACTTCCTTGGCCCACTTTTCCGTCTTGCTTCTAATTAGATGTCCTGACCATTTCCATTTTAATTGTTTGATTCGATATTTTATATCTATAACCCTGGTTTGTTTTCTTATTGTTGTTAATCGAATTTTATTTTTTAATTTTATATTAAGTATGCTTCTTTCCATTTTGTGTTGACAAGATTCTAGAGATTTAATATTTTTCTCTGTACAGCTCCACGTCTGGCATCCGTACGTCATGGTTGGTAGAATACATGTATTAAATATTTTCTTTTTTCCTTTAATTGGTATATCCGGGTTTTTCATGACATCTTTTAGAGCCCAGAATCTCTTCCATCCTAAGTTTATTCTATTATTTATTTCTTTCGTTGTGAGTTCTGTAGGAGATATTATTTGACCTAAATATGTGTACTCGTTTACATATTCTAGTTCAGTAACATTGTCAGGTTTAACAGGAGTTTTCACATAGTTTGTCATCAACTTTGTCTTAGTGGTGTTCATCGATAGTCCTACTTTTTTGCTTTCGTGTATCAGTTGTGCAATCATAACTTGTAGCGTCTTTGGATCTTCGCATATTAGGATAAGGTCATCGGCGAATCTTAGATGGTTCAATAGTACTCCGTTAACATTTATACCATATTCATCCCATTCTAGCTGTCGAAATACATGTTCTAGCGTTGCCAGGAAAAGTTTGGGTGATAGCGGGTCTCCTTGTCTAACTCCTTTTCTAATGGGAAAATGTTCTCCAACTTTTTCTGTGCGTATTTTAGCTTTCATATTTCTATATATGTTCTTTATTATGTTAATGTATTTGTTGTGGACTCCTTGCGTAGTAAGTGCTTCCCATATTTTCTCATGCTTAAGCGAGTCAAATGCTTTATTGTAGTCTATGAATGCTAAGTAATAGTTTATTCTATATTCATTGCATTTCTGGATAATTTGTTTAATGGTATGAATATGGTCAATAGTTGAAAAACCACTTCGAAATCCTGCCTGTTCTTTTGGCTGATTTTCGTCTAAGGTCTTAGTTAACCGTTCCAATATTATTTTGGAGAAGATCTTATACACGTTAGACATTAGCGATATTGGCCTGTAATTGGAAATATCATCTGTTCTTCCTTTCTTGTGGAGTAAAGTTATAGTCGACGTGGTCCATTGAAGAGGTATATATTCAGTTGTTAATATTTCGTTAAAGAGGTCTGTAAGTGTGTTCAAAATACTTTCATATATTCCAATTAACAGTTCATTCGAAATGTTATCTTCACCTGGTGCTTTCCCTCTTTTCTGTGATTTTATGGCTTTAACGACTTCCTCTTTTAGTATGTTTGGGACTGGTTCGTCTTCAGCTATTGGAACTGTGTTGTTTGTAGTTGATGAAATGTTATCGTCATGATAAAGATCTCGATAAAAATCGGTCGCTGTACTTAATATTTCTTTTCTTATGGATTTATGTTTTTTAGTTATATGATGGGTTACTTTAATTATCCAATCAGTATTTTCTTGGAGTTCCTTCCACGCATTCTTGGTTCCACCTGATTTTGCTATGTGATATTGTATGGTTTCTGTTTTTTGTTTATGTTTGTGCTTTCGTATCGCTAAATTTATTTCTTTACTTAGTTTAGTTATATTTTGTTTGTTATTTTCTTTGGTTTTAAATAATAGTGCTCTTTGTTGTATTAATTTTCTTGCTTCAAATCCCAATGTATCACTTGATCGTTTGTCTCTTTCTAGGTTCTTATTAATTTCTTTTATTTCTTGTTCTAAGGCATCGTATTTTTCCTGCACCGTTCTTAATTCCTTGATTGGTATTAATTTGGTTTTTAGTGATTCTAATATATGAGTTGGTAGAGGTAAAGTAATTGGTTGTTTTAAATTTTGTATGTACTTTCTTGATTTTTTAGGCTCAATTAAGTGTAAATGACATCGCAGCAATCTGTGATCAGTAAAGTAATTAAAGTTATTAAGAACTTCCACGTTTAAGAAATGTTTTGGCTTATTCGTAGTTATGAAGTCTATCTCATTTCTTGTATGACCGTTAGGAGATTCCCACGTCCATTTCCTTTTAGGTTTCCTTTTATAAAAAGTATTCATAATATGTAAATTATTTTCTAATGCATAGTTAATTAGTCTTTGTCCGTTATCATTCCGTTTACCAATTGTGTAAGGTCCAAGTATTTTGTCTTCATTCTTTTCTCTCTGTCCAATTTGGCTGTTAAAGTCCCCCATCACAATGATAGTTTTATATAGGGTGTCCATTGTTTTATTTAGGTTCTCGTAAAAGTTATTTTTAACGTCTTTTTTAGCCACTTCGGTAGGAGCATATACTTGAACAATTGAAGTCGGGTGTCTGTGATTGGGAAGTAATATGTTTAAAACGGCTATCCTGTCTGATACTCCTTTAAATTCCATTATGTTATTTTTCAAATATTTTTTTACTAAGAATCCTACGCCGTATAATCCTGGAATGTCATTTTTATAGTAAAAAATGAAGTCTTTATATTCTTCAATTTTTTCCGATGACCTTCGAATATCGCTTATACCGAGGATATCCCAGCTAATATTATTCAGCGCTTCTTTTAGTTCTATTAAACTTTCATTTGACTTTAAAGATCCAACATTTAATGTTGCTATATACAGTCTCTTTTTACAAATTTTCGTTGTGGTTTGATTTTTTATCTCTAATATAAGATTGTGGGGGGTTTGGTCAGTAACCCCGCGGTGACCAACCGTATTGGGGCTTTTCTTGTTTTTCCTTTTTCTCTTGTTTATGTTATTTGTTACAATTTCCTTACCGGTGTCTGACAAATCCTATGCTTTGTATTGTTGAGATGGTTTTTCAGTCAAAGACGAAGATCTTGCCCTCATATAATCGAATGCATTTGTTTTATGCAGCTTAGGTGGTGCAATAATATTTTTCGATCCAGTTGTGTGTGTCGATGTGCGTATATTGTTTGGTGATGTCGAGTCCTCCCTCTTCCTTTTTTCTATATCTGGCATATCCTTTATGACGATTTTATTATTTCGAATGACTGCGTCTTTCCCATTTTGTTTTTCTAGTTTTAGTTTTTCCAGTAGATTCTTGCGCATTTCCAGCGTTTCTTTCGAATAATCTTCAGTGATATATGTTTGTTTAGGCATTTTCATTTTATTTTTCAGTATCATTATCTTTTTTAGGTATGATGTAAAAGATATAAGTATTGGTCTAACTTTTTTCTCAGTTACTTTCTTTCCTAATCTATAATAGTTATCTATTTCGTAAGTATCTATGTTAATATCTAAGTTTCCTAATGTTTCTTTTATTATAATAAATAATTCTTGGTGGTTCTTTTCTGTTTCTTTTATACCATGTAGTATCAGATTGTTTTTTCTATTTTTGTCTTCTAAATATTTGACTTTTTCATTCAGTCTTTGTATTTCATTTTTCAAATATTTATTTTCTTCCAAAAATGGTTGTAATTTCTCATCTATATTGTGCATAATATTTTCAGTTACGTTCCTTGTAATTATTGCGGTTTGTTGGTCGAGTTCAGATTTCATCATCTGAAACAACTTTGTCATATCTTCTGACATTCCGGTAGAACTCATGTTGGAATAACAAAACGTTTTATCTAGCGTGTGTTGGAACGTAATTTGATCTTTTGTGTTGGTATCACTGAGTGACGTTTGACACTGTCAGATATCTCTGGTTGCTTGTCAGTTGTTAGCAAATATTTTCTAACCTCAATAGTAATTATGTTTTTTTTTGTACTTTTCCGATATTATAGTGGGAATTTTATGTACCTTGTTGCTGTATCCGCTTGATATTTTTTCTTCTTTATGTATCTTGTATTGCACACTAGGTGTTGTTGATTTAGACTGTATTTGACTTATTAACTACGTGAATTCAATTAATACATATACCGTATGTGGTAATATAACCTCTAGTTAGGCGATTAAGATATCATTGCAATCTTAGAAATTATCGATAACAATGATAATAGAGCCCTCAATATTCTTCGTAATCTGAATATCATTTTGTGATGTTGCAAAAATGTATTTATTTTGAATTCCTCGTTGATTGCGTTGATCGATATCTTAATGAATTATTTATAACTCATTTTTATATAGCAGTTATCATACTTTTACCGAAAATATATCTAGAAATAATATGGATTTTTCAAGCTATGAAATCGTATTGATGAGGTGAGGGCAATTGCCTCGCCTACCATTTTACCTCACCGACCCTTACCCTCATACAAAACAGACTTTGTAATTTATTATGAAAACTGCAGATAAATTTTGTTTTTAAGGTGACTAATAGCCCTACAACATGTACTCAATACAAATGTTGGAATACCGAGAGGTTATCTTCTATTGTCAATGAAAACAATTTGGGTGACGATGCTTGCACCATGACCACTTTCACATACAACTGTAAACTAAAAACTAGAAATAATTGCCTGATGATCAAAGATCACTAGAACATATAATAATTAAAGCATATCTAACTAATCGAAGTCAATTATTTTGCCATCACATCGGTTCAGTATACGCGCGACCTCGTGTGACCTTGACCGACACTGGCCTCCGTACGAGGCGACCCAGCAGGATATCCGACTGTCGCGTGTCACATAAACTACGCTGTTTGTAAGGATTCCTTTCTACTACGTCCAGGGGATATAACATTAGAGATAGGTGTTAAGGTACCTGAAGGACAAAAGTGTATGCTTCTTCGTTCCACGTTCCGGGAAAACTTGGAGCTTTTACATAGTGATATTGACATGCGGTATTTAATTTAAACCACATGTTTCTTACCCCCCCTAGGTAACATTGTATTAAGTTTGAACAAAAACTGCTTGATAGTTTTGCAGTACAATGTCACCTGGAGCAATGAGAAAAATGTGGATTAAATGATGTTTTTGTTTTTTTTTATTGCTATGAATGGCGAGGCGAGCATACCGTTCGCCTGATGGTAAGCGATACGACCGCTCATGAACAGTAACAAAACCAAACAACACCTTGAATTACAAAGCAATGATTGGTATTCCACTGCGCTCGCCATCCTGAGACATAAGATTTTAAGTCTCAATATGTCCAGTAGTTACTCTGGCTACAATGCCCTTCAACCCGAAACACAACAGTGCGTTTACACTGCTGTTTGACGAGAGAAATAGACACTGCGGTGGTACCCACCCAGATGGCCTCTCACATATGAGAGACCTACCACCAGTAACCATGTACCATGTGAAACTATTTTTATAAGGATAGTGATGTTCATGATCAGGGTAGTTGAATAAACGATCTTAGAATCCACAAGATGATAAAAAAGTAATTGAAATTTTATTACTTTTATCAAAGCGCAACTTGCAAATTCGGGAAACATTCCACTATCACATTCATAAAGCGTATCAGTTAATTTTACAACGTATTTAATTACTTTCAATTAGTGACTCGGTAGCAATAAAGATACTGCGGAAACGCGAATCGATTCTCATTAATTTACAATTTATTCGTGCTTCGTTCCATTATTTCGTGCCCGCCCTTTTGTAGTGCCTTTCATTGATACCCAGCATGCACAAACCGCAGGATGTTAGTTTGTCACGCTATTATCTAGTAATGTGTCAGAAGATAATCATTAAACCATCCACCATTCTGTAGATTACAATTTATTTGTAATGAATGATCAGTTCCCACTTTCAATCGCTTTTTTTTATTCTGGTCCGGCATAGTGACCAGACTGCACCTGATGGTAAGAGCAAATGCCGTCCAGGCAGAGTATCCATTGGCATCAGACGGCAGTCCCATGCCAATCGATACAATTATGCCGGCCTGCTTAGATGCCTCTTCACACTATGGCGGAAGGACCCAGGATTATAGGAAGGGAACATAGCTTGAGAAATGTATATAACACTCACAAAGCATTTCTATTACAAACTGTGTAAATATCACGCGTCGATGAGACTTAAAAACTGGCCTCTTTCTTATCCTAAATGAAGGTAATGTCTCCTGATATTTTATATATTCATGGGTGGCCCGTAGCGCTGGCCGTAACATTTTCACTCAATTTACTCTTTACTACACAGAAATTCACGTATTTGAATTGACTTGTGACATTAAATCATAAGGTCATACTTAACAACGTGTGTTTTTAGGAAATTATAATTCCAGACGAATTATGTCCTCGTAATATAATTTCGTAGAATACTCTAAAAGCTTTTTACCTTTAATAATGCTGAGAACAAACCTAATAAAGATGGATATTAGATTGTAAGGTTATTTTTCCATTAATGCGGTTTAGTATGACCTTTTTGTTTAACCTTCACCTTGCCCATACAAGACCACGCCCACAGGATGCCGGCTTATCTGCGTCGAGTTGCCGATGCTATGATGGATTTTAATATATGTGGGAGCTAAATGTGTAGTAGTAGATAAAGATAAATGTAGGCATGAAAACTAAAATATAAGGATAATGTTTGGGAGACATGCTAGGGTGCAGATGTAATAAATGCTGTAATTTTGTAGAAGCATTACCAATTCATAAATCTATATTTATTACTCTTACACCATCACCGTGGTTTCCAAGCTAGGCTAAAAACTTCTAACCTATCACTTGTGAATAGGGGCATTGTTTACGAATATTTTTATTTTAATAATTGAATATCTTTGATATACATTTTATTTGTTCCATACTTTATCTATAACCATTAATTTCTTTAATAAGGCGCCATTTATCACCATTTTATTTGTTTAGAATTAAGATCAAGTTTAACAATCCTATAATTCCATTTCGCAAATTAATATTTCAAATTACATTTGATAAACTCGTTGGGAGGTGGCCATTTTAGTTATCTACGCAACACGTGCTACATGTAGATAATTTGTAATACGATACGTGGCAATTGTACCAATTTACATATGCCTGGAGCGTCGTGTGATCCCTGCTGTCACAGCCATGATTACGTGGGTACACGCCGCTAGAATGTCGTTCAATGAAGACAAATTAGACTGCACTGAATATTTTAAGGATTGCATATTCGAATATAAA
The DNA here is from genome assembly GCA_030180105.1 of Hyles lineata. NCBI lineage: Eukaryota > Metazoa > Arthropoda > Insecta > Lepidoptera > Sphingidae > Hyles > Hyles lineata. The sequence continues at coordinate 2,259,630 of JARJEE010000006.1, read as the reverse complement.
AAAGGGCATATAAGGTGTTTTAGCAATGTTTTATGGTTGAACGTCAAGACAATTCATTATACTCGTAATCATAGTCATTTATGAATTCTAAAAAAAGTACTAGTAACACCAAATAAAAGTATTATAAATCATAATACTTTCGTTTTAGAATTCCTATTAAATATGAAAAGAATTTTGGATATCTGTCAGTCTCAGGTGGCTCTTACGGATCGGTGATAGAGACAGCCCTTAAAAGCCCTGACGACTTCCAAAACGACGCAATTTGTGAATAATAAACGAGATTATTTAATAATTCCAGTGTGTAGGAAAGTTTCGTGACTACGAATGTACGCAGTGGCCGCGGAACAAACAACTTGTCCCACGGCCCCCAGAGGAATTCCGACCGCTCGTATTGCGAGAGGGTCTTTACATTCAATAATATTTGAATTATTTGTACTTTTACACATTGATTTAATAACTAAGGCTACTTTACACTTGGAGTTTTAAAAATATGACCGTGGAAATCGCGCTGAAAAAAATATTAAATTATTATAACTTAATAAATTTTATAATACAAGCGAGCATTTGGAAATCGTTGCGAGTTACGACCAATTTCAGGAACGCTCCACTAGAGATGCGCTGGAGCGCGCGCACCACTTACTCCGGAACACTACGCTCTTTCCGTCCTGACCATATATTTATATCAACGCTTTTCTAGGACTAAACTAATAAAATGCGTTTTTAAAATTATCAATTATGTACTTCGAATTTGTTCAAACATTCTCCGCTCATGAACACAACTAGCTCATCACTTTCAATTTTTTTTCCGTGTTAGAAGTAACAGAAGGGCCCCAACAAAATATTTTCACGCTAGCGAGTTTGATTTACATAATTTTGCAAGTACAGTAAAAATATGTTTTATCGCTCGCGAAACAGGAAATCACTTATCACTGAACAAATAAATCAGCGTCACAATTTACGCCGTGTAAAGGAAGCTACACTAGTCACTACATATGTTTGTTGTATCGATAACGATGTTACACATGCTAAATCGTTTAAAGGGTTTTCATATTACCATGGCAGAACTAATATGTGCCTCAAATCTTTTGTAACTAAAAGTTGTTTCGAATTTAAAACAAAGGTTTTGTTTCCATTATTTGCAAAATTGTCCTTTTATTTCTCTAGATTCATACAGTATTATTTTATGTCTATATTTACACACACCATAAACAATATCAATGATACATGAAATAAAAATTAATCATAAACATTTTGTCGCTGCATCGAGCATCAAATTCACAGAATTACACTTTGCTATCTCGCTCCTTGCATTACCAAGGTTGTCAATAAGCAAGATATTGGCGAGACATCACCCTCTATGAACATCCAATATATCTTGAGAAAGTCATGTATCGAGGATGAATGATTAAGGATAAAAAGGATGCGATAAAGGAAGATCTGTGGAAAATTACCTAATATTTTGCAGAATTTCACAATTTAAACGACGCAATAACCAAAACGTATTCACCGTTTAAAAGATTAAAAAGAAAAATATACTAAGTCCCCTCGCACGTTTTGTAAAGTGCTAAGTAAATATTGACGAATGTAGAATATGTTTATGCAGATTAGATAGTGCAGCAGACAATGGAGATAGTAAATTGTACGTTTTCACGACCTTGCGTGACTCACGCCGGCTTTGGTCTTGTGCGATGACTTCATATATTTTATGTAACAGTTATTAAAAGGTATTTGTTTTGTTTTCGATTAGATTCGGCCAATTTTGTAATTATATCTGGAGTAATTCAGTTATGACTAGCTGCGTTTATATCAAGGAATTTGTAATTGTTGTCATTTTATTTCTTGACGCTTTCAGAAATATTGTATTTTATTGTTTAGGAATTATTTAGATTGTTTATTCTAATCACTACCTTCTATATTGTGAATCCTTCCAAATATTGAACTACATAACGGCAATTTTCCCCGTTTGCATTAATTTTTAAAGTACCGTATTAACTTTATCAGAATAGGTCACTAATCAAAAATTCGATAAATTATATATCTAAAAAAATACACCTTTAATCCAAGTATCACATATGATATTTTGAAAATTACTCGACCAGACCGAACGTTGGACGGATACGTCCAACTTTCACCTTCATGATTGCAAACGCGATAATAAAAGTGAAATAGAGTCGGAAGCACGTTACATGAGTTTAGATACAACCATCTAACTGAAGCTTACTTGGAACCTGTTTTATGTTTGTATGGCCATAGTGAGGCAGGTACAAAGCTAGGGGATAATTATACAGTTTATAAATGTTTCTTGAAACCTGTATCTGAAGTTAAGCATTTTGTTTCAACTCTGTTATTTTATTTTTAACTAGCGGCCCGACCCAGCTTCGCCTGGGTGCATATATTTTTTGATTCCACTCCACACCAAATACATGTTGTTTTTCGTATAAACTCTTGTATGCCTAAACTTGACGTAGCTATCCTACTGTCCGGCTTAATCCCGTCTCATCCGCCTGTTCAGTCTCTTCCCAATCCGTCCCGTCTCTTCTCTTTATTATCCATCCCGTTTTATAACGTGCATTTAAATTTCGTCCTAACAAATCTGTGATCTATCCCAGCCCTCTCCCGTACCTTCGATTCTATTTTACTTTATGTCCCTTCTCTCCACAAACATCCATATATATCTTATACAACGGGCCGTGCAGTAGAAATCGTAATATTTTAATTTCACCACAACTTCAAAACCAAACGTCCAATTTTAATCATTCAAAGACCAAATATTATCAACATAAACTGTACTTATTGATGAAATAATTTATTTTGATAAGGATTAATAGCATGAGTAAAATAAACGCGTTTAAATGTAGTCCAAAAAAAAATTCAAGATTTTTAAATAAAAATGTGGTTGTTGTGCCTCACTCGACATAGATAGGTATAGTGTGTCGCGGACTTTTTTGTAGATATTTAAAAGATCTACAATTAATTATAACATTTTATGATTCTATTTTTTGTAGTTTAGGCAGCGTACGCAAAATAAGTAACTTCTTTGGTTGATTTTTTCAGTTTGTGTCCGAAAAATCCAAATATCTTACGGAACCCTATTTTTTTCCAAAATAAAATATAGTCTATGTTACTCGTGGATAATGTAGCTTTCGAATGGTGAAAGAATTTTTAAAATCGGTCCAGTAGTTTTTGAGCCTATTCATTACAACCAACCAAACAAAGTTTTCCTCTTTATAATATTAGTGTAGATAAATAAAAGGAACAATCTATATAATCATATGTCTTAACAAAATAATAGTTTAAAAACCAAAATGAAAATAAAAAACTGATATTCCGGTTACTAGGTGCACCCGACGAATGGATAGATAGCGCGAACAAAAAGAAGTGGTGTGTACACTGTAGATTTAATCACTTGTATTCATTGTGATATCTTTAAATCAATGTAAGTGAAAATGTAACGATAACGAGGAATATTTGAATTGATAAGGACTATCTAATGGAATGTTTTAAGTCCCAAAATGTAATTTCCCCGAATTTAAGGGAACTTCATTGCATAGTGTTTGATTGAGTGAGTTTTATTTTTTCTAAATCCAAATACAGAAAGAAAGTGGTTACTAACCATGAAACCGCTCATGAAATCTCAGGAATTGTACATCTTTTACATGTGTGTGGTTATTTACTTTCTCTTAAATATAATAATAATATTTTAAAATAAGTTTGGAGAAGGATAGAGAAATTATCTTAATATTTCCTTTAGACACATTCATGCCTATTTAAAGCTATGTTTTAACTTAATATTATATTTGTAGAACTGCATGCGGCTGCGAAGGAGACTGTAACGCTTGCGGAGCAGAGGTTCGTGAGCAAACAAGATGAGTGGCAGTTCGACAGCAACTGGCAGGAAGTGCTCAACCATGCCATTATCAAGGTATTTGCTTCTTTCCTAGATTTGAGTCGTGACTTCCCCCGACTTGATAATAAAATAAAAATATTTTTTCCGAAAAACAATTTTGAATAAATCTGTATAAATCAAATGTGTTGCTAAGTGCTAAATTCGAGAATGAGTGAAACGGATGGATTGGGCAGAGAAGACCTCTTCTCTGCCCAATCCATCCGTTTCACAATCTAAGTACCTACTTAGATTGAGTTCAAAAATAATAGAACTTTAAACAAAAAAACGATTTTTCCGGGGTTGAGCGGAATCAAAACATATCTGCAGATAGGCTAATTCTAACATTCTCTTGCCTTACTTATATTGCAATGCACATTTATAAACATGCTCATTTAATTAATTATATTCAGTACTATTTTATTGAACTCAAGAGAATAATACGTAATAAAGCATGTTCAAAAATATTCAAAACACATAACTTGTCATTTATTTCCATTTCAAAATAAGCTTATCAATGTTCAAATTATACACAATATCTACTACAAGCGCAGTCACCTGTCATCTTTACACAAAGCTCGCGCGCGTGCGTGCGTGCGTGCTTTTTTGTGCGTGTTTCTTACGTCTGTATGAATTAGCTTATTATGGCAAAGCGCACTGTCTAATAGATTTGTTTTGTGGCGATAAAAAGATAGAAGATTTAATTTATATTTTACTTGTCTAATACACATTCATGATTTTGAAGCTTCTTTGAAAATTTGAATACTTGTAGGAATATAGCCCTGTATTCTGTCGAAATATCAGATAGGCACCTCTATACAATCCGCTGTTTAAAATGGTACATAGATACAATAACAAACGATAGATAATAGTAATATAGTATCTATCACTTACCGGAATCTCGCCACGAAGCTGGCTAGATGACGCCGACAAGAACAGTGATCATTGTAGCACTCAATATCACTTGCACTATGTTGTTCATAAATCCACAAAAAATCAAATTAAAATTTATTAATTTAACATTAATTTATAATAGTTAAAACTAGCTCAGCAACGGAGTCAAGCGTCTTGCTTTTGTGTCCCCGAGAAACTGAACCATAAGTCCAGCGAGATGACACAAGAAAACTACTACAATAACTACCCTCCACTAAATAATATTAAAAAGAAAATACAATATCGAAAACATGGCAGTTGAAACGGAAGTTACTGTTTTTTAATTAATTGTTTTTTTTAATTAGTATGAAGAATAATTAACTGTATAATATGCATTTCTCATTGATGATGATTCAATTTGATAATTATAGGTTATGGATGCAGAGAAAAGAAAGGCGGAAAGCGGACGCGAGCATCAGAAGAAGGCGGCCGCGTATATTGCTGCTGAAAGAAAGGTACTACTTACTGCAACACTACCGCTTAGGTACTTACTGAAAATTTACAAAATATAAACATGAAGAATATTATAAATTTGACCGTCACAATACTTGTTAGTAACATTTTACTACAAAGCTTTTAGCTAATGCTAACATTGTAATTTCTCTGTCCACAGGTGACAACTCTAGAAGAGAACCTGAAGCGCAATATAATCAAGTCCCGCCTCTACTTCGAAGAGAAGAAACTATGCGACGAGCAACTGCAAACTCAAAACGAGAAGATCGAGAAACTGCAACGCTTGATCGCCGACGCGAAGTACCGCTACTCAAAGTCATTGAAAGCCCTCGAAGAAATCTCAGAAGAAATCCACAGACGCCGCGGTGAGTATCCACCAGGGAAGAATATTCCTGTAGGTCCCAGAGAGCCAGGTGTGGGCGCTGAAAGGGATCCAGTACACGACGAACTTAAAACAACTGATAAGGATGAAGATTCTAATCTCCAAGAGTTGAGGATGCGTGTCAGAGAACTTGCCCTAAAACCCATAGACAAAGATGTGGAAACTGACGAAGCTTGGGCTCTTGAACTCAACGAGACCATAAACAAACTAGACCAGCTACTCATGATGAAAGAAAATAACCAACAAAAGAGATCTAAGTTTACAGCAAGCTCGCCTAGGAACTCCAGCGCGCCTTCTACCAGTACTAACGCTGGGAATAAGTACCCACCGCCAAGTGACTCATGGAAGAATGACAGCAATCTTAACAGGACTAAATCTATTAGTCGAGAAGTTGTTTACGAGCACACAAACCCACCGATTAGTAAATCAGAGAAGTCTAAAAGCATGATGTCGCTTGACGTGCTGGCTTTGGCCAGGGACACCAATATAATGGACAGAGAGTCCTACCTCAAAGCTGTCATAGAAGATAAGTCTCCCACAGGAACATATACGGAAAGCAATTCTGATAGGAATGAAAGTCCCGATGAGATTTTGATGGTTGAATGTGATTCCAGTGATTCCACCCAGAATCCTGTGATTAGGATGACCAGTTCTACTGTATCTGACAGTGATAACAGCTAAATTAAACGTATTTTGGCCCGTCATATATGATTCTAGCGTTTGAGGTATTTTAATTATTTATTTAGACAATTAATAAATATTTTAATTTTGTGACGCAAGTCATTGTCCCGTGTGTGGAATATAATGAAGATTAATTAATAGACATGAATAAAGTGGTAAAAATAATGGCTTATACATAATATAATAATTTGTTATACACAAATTACTTTACATAAAAACTTTTTTGATGATCATGTATGGCGGGCCTTGAACGCGTCTGGTTCGTGACAAAAAAAATATTATGATCGTCGTTTATGTTGTCAATTTTTAAATGTTAGGTGTTTTCATATAAAACGGAAAAGTAATAAAAATAATAAAATTGAATTTGGTAATTACAGTTTTTGTAATGTAGCTAGTTGTAATCTATTCTAACACCAACACTATTAATTATTGACTTGTAAAGTGCTTATACTTCCGTGTTCTTTTACACATATATTTTACTAATATTTAAACTAATTTTCAATGAAAACAAACACTTAAAACACTGTTTTAGTTAACCTATACCACGAGAAAACAAAAAATACAACCGAAAACACAACATTGAATTTATAAAAATTTAAAAATCAATATTAGAAAAAATACCGATGTGTAAGTACTTTGCAGCGAAATATAATGAATTCCCTTTTCTAATTCACTCTTTCTAGTCTATCACCTATTTAGCTATAATAAGCGTCGCTGGTACACAGTTTAGTGTTTAAATAAGTTGAGTTTATTTTACTGCTTAATTGATTAATCAAATCTGTTGCTAGTATAACTAGTCAGATAGATAAATGTGTTTTTACAGCTGGCATCAAAAATATATCATGTTAGTTTAAAATAATTAAATAATAATGTCATAAAAGACAATTATTCAATTTCATAATTGTGTAAAAAAATGAAAATTTTATGATATTTATTTCCTTACATAATATACGAGTACGCATCTTTAATAAAAGCAACAAAAAATATTTTAATAATGTCGGATATTTTGATGCTCACTACCTCTGTATTAATTTGCTGATTAAAATAAAACTTAAAAGAATACATGCACACCAACTTAAAACAGTCATTTGAAACCACATCATAAAATACAAACAATTTACAATTATATAAGTATCTAATATGTGTGGTGGACTATATGGCCTAACCACTCTCAATCGTGTTCTCGATTGTGGAGGAGGCTCGTGTTCTGCAATGGGATGTATATGATACAGATGTGGGTCCCAAAGTAGACAAGCATGTGTCTTGGGCACCGATCCTAGAATAACTACTGGCAGTGCAAGCATTTCACATCTAATCATTTATGTTGTTGTGTATGTATTCTAGCTTGCAAGCCATATTATCATTCCACCGAACTGAGATCACAAATTTTGTAACATAGATGAAGGTTGTCTATGGTGGTGGTTGTGAAAGCTGAATGACTTTGTCTATGGGGTATATCTTAATGTTTAGTGTACTTGTAATCCTCTGGGCGCCCAACTACGCCTAGTAAATTTATATCGTTTATAGGTACCTGGTTTAGTTTAGTTTCACGATTGGTATATATTTTTTTGATTATTCAATTGTGGGCCTTTAAAAAAGGCAAAAGCATAAGTATGTTGCCAGGCTTGCGGATCTATAGAATCTAACCATTATATGTTCGCTTTTAGTAATATGATAGTAGCAAGACTTAATTGTGGATCGCACTAGTAGTCTCTGCCTACCTTCATTGATTCAGGCATGAGCTTATCTATGATCTTTCATATCTTTACGATGGTTCTCCTATATTTTAACTTTAAAAACTATAAAAGGAACAAAGTTCCCGTTAGAAGATTGTGAGTGCCTTCGTTGGTAAAATTACATCAAGTAGCGCAGGCTGGAACGCAAGACTGTAACGGTTGGTACTTAGATGGTTGTAGATTTAGAATTATATGACAAACGAGTAGCGTTTTTAAAATGTTTCGTTAATTTAAAACAAAAATACTCAATAGTCACTATTAGGGGATATTTTTTTGTCCTACAACACCCAAACCACTATTTATCACTATCATTGTTGGATTGAGACGATCGCCCTATTTTACAGCCAAATTGGAAAGTAATTGGGACATATTCATATAGATTTCCTAATGGTGACGTTTTAATTAAAAATATATATAAAATGTGCAATATATGATTAAGCTTTAGAGTTCCCATAATGAAACATTATTATTTATTCTAATCTTATAAGTAAGACATCACTTCACTGATATTATACACCTATGATATTATATTTTCTCATCGTGTAAGGAAATTTTAAAAACGCTATTCAATAAGTTCTGTTTAACTTGAATATTAACGATAACGCGATGAGGGTCTTAACATACTCGATAAGTCTTAAGATTTAAACTTTATTTTTAATTACATATAGTATAACATAAGGCATTTATTTGAAACAACGAGTGAAACGATTTATTTTATGTAATTTAAGAAATAAAAGGTGGTTTTATGGTTGTCCAATTACTATTTAAAGAAACGAGTGCGATATTACAATGAGATAAAGGACGATTTTTTCTCTGTTCTTTTATAAAACTGACAATTATTTTTTTAATGTGACTCTGAAAAGCGTGAAAATTGAATGTTTTCTTCCTCCTTCACTAATATGAGTCATAAATTGATATAAAAAGATAATTGTGTAACCACCTCAACCCCTTAGTGACTGTTTCCTTAAGCGTGTAAGTGTTCTTATTCCGTAGTGATAGAATCTGATTGTGAATGTATACAAGCACCAGTGATGCACTTTGATGTCCTCACCTATGTACCCTACATGTTCTAAAATTGTACTGTTATGTGTTTTCACCAATAAATGTTTATTAAACTTGTGCTTATTTATTGAATACCATTAGTACTACGATCTCGTAAAAATCGACTTTAGTTAACAGTTTTGTGTAGCATTTCATTCGCTTAGTAAGATTGCCAAAAAACCTTTCCCTTCTTATTTAGTTAGAAAGTTGGAAAAAATAAATAAGTTTATTTTTGCATCCTTCTTATTACAAGAGTAATGCATATTAAATTATACCTAAAGAATGCAGGGACAGAAACAAACAAGTATTTAAATAATTAATCAATTTATTTTTTCATTTCACAAGTCAACGTACCCAAATACAATCAGTTAAAGTTGTACCAATTAAATAACTTACACCCATAATCTTCATTCGCAGAAAATCAAGTATTTACCTTATAGCGATGGCAATGCCAATGAAATATAGGCCTTATTGATTTGTGTTTAGATTTAAAATACAGTAAGAACAGATTCTTTTTAGTACATAATGATTAATGACGTCAAATCGAAGAAATGTCAAATTATCGACAACCAGAGTTCACCGTAGAGAAGCGTACGAAATAAAGAATAGCAGGTTATGACGTCAGCGCCTAAATGACGCACTGTGACTGGCTGAAAAATATTATAGAAAATATAAAATGTATATCTGCGTCTATATATAGCTGTAACTTATTTATATGGTACAATATTAAATTCTAGAATAACAGCACACGTATGTACACGACAGAGGAAGGCACTTACAACAGGAAACGTACCAAACATAATATTTCCTTACATAGGATAAACAAATAAGGCGAAATCCTACAGCTGCTCTAAGAATTACCGCCATCTATAATTCTACATACATTCATATTTGGAAACTGACTCTAGTGAAATTATTTTATAAAATTTCAGACATTTATTTTGATAAAATTCGACTCATTTTTTACAAGTAGTGTTATTTATTATAATAGATAATATTTGTTAATAAAATTGTTTAATTAAAAATGATACATAATGAAACAAGGATAACATAATAATCATTTTGGATACATAAAATATAATATTACATAATAACACTGATACATGCATTTTTTTTTAAATGAAATTTATTTTTGTGGACCGTGTTTTACGAAAACACCATTTCATTCAGATTAACATAAACTTAAATAGAGAAATACGATTAGAATCTTAATCTATATATATAAAAGAGGAACCTGACTGACTGACTGACGTATCAACGCACAGCCGAAACTACTATAGCTAAGAACTTGAAATTTTCCACAGGGGTTCCTATTGTAACGTAGGTGAGCACTAAGAAGGGATTTTTGGAAATTCAACCCCTAAGGGGGTGAAAAGGGCAAAAAACTGTTGTATGGAAAATCGAAACCGTTAAAGCTACAATTGTCAAACTTAGCACTTTGGTTAGTCATTTAAAAAGGAAACTAACTGCATACTTTGTTTGTCTAAAATTAGTCATAAAGGGGTTAAAATAAGGGTTGAAGTTTTGCGAGTCTAGAGTGATTTAATGACTGTCTAATCCACGCACAGCCGAAACTACTGGAGCTAGAAACGTGAAATTTTACACAGGGATTCCTATTGTGACGTAGGGTAGCACTAAGAAGGGGTTTTTGGAAATTCGACCCCTAAGGGGGTGAAAAGGGTAAAAAACGGTTGTATGGAAAATCGAAACCGTTAAAGCGACAGGTAACAAACTTTGCACTTTTGTAAATCAATCAAAAACAAACATAGCTGCATACTTTATTTTTCTAAAATTAACCCTAAAGTGGTAAGGGTTGAAATTTTGTAGAACCGAACTGTCGCATCAATGTACAGCTGAAACTACTGAAGTTAGGAACTTAAAATTTTACACGGGGCTTCCTATCATAATGTAGAGCAGCGGTAATGAAGGATTTACTGAAATTCAATCCCTAAAGGAGTGGAAAGGGTGAAATTGTGTTGTATGGAAAAACGAACCGTGAAAGGTATAGATTTCACACTTGGCAGTTTAGGTAGTCAATCAAAAACAAAAATAACTTTTTACTTTTTTGTCTTAAATTAGCCTCAAAGGGCTTAAAATAAGGGTTGTAATTTTGTATGCAACATCGAAACCGCTGTTATTGGTACGAAAATTCGTATTTTAGCTACCTATTATAAACAAGAAATTGGCGTGCACTAATTTTGGAAAAATGACATGAAGGGGATGAAATTTTATTAAAAAGTATTTAGGGTTCCGTGGGTGCAAAATAACCCTTAAAAATTGAGTTTGATGGTATGTTCAAGAACTGGACAGGGAAAGCAATATTTTAATTTCTAATAATTTTGTAAGTTGTTCATGAGTGTAAGAGTTTCACATTTACGGGAGGGGTCAGGGAAAAGGACGAAAGGTTGTGTTGGAATAACGGGCATAAGCAACTTTCATTTTAAACATACTTATATGGGTTTCGCGCCAATTGTGCGTAGTTCTGGGATTATATTATACATTTCAGAGGGATGAATTTTTTATGTTTAATAGTATCTACTTATTATAGATAAATAATGACCAATTGTAAGGTTTTGGATTTTTATGTTTTAAGTGGAGTTAAAGCGGGAAATCGTTGTTGATAAAGCAAGTAATATATGCTCACTAATAAATAGTGACGTAATTCGGAGTTTTAGAATTTTCTCAGTTTTAGGGGAGAAATGAGGACGTAATATTAAACATATTGTAAATAAAGTTAATAACGCAGACGAAGTTGCGGGCAAAAGCTAGTAATACATAATTTTGTTCAATGCACGAAATCTCAATAAAATATTATTATAATTTCATCTAACTGATCATATTACTAAAAAGGAATGCTCCAATATGACCGCTAATAATTGAATATCTAATTACTGTAATTCTATTTAAAATTATAAAACACCATCATATCCATATTATAAATATCGTAGACAAAGCATAACAAAATCGTTACAAAATATTTACGGCTTTCAGATGAACTTTAAAAAAAAAACAAAAATTAAAAAAACAATGTTTTTCAATAAAAAATGTTATTTGTTTTTACGAAAATATATGGATAAATAATATTCAGATATTTTCTTTTGTATGACCCATTTCATTTTAATGTTATCTATCGCGCTATTGTGCAAAGCATCGGTCGTCCTCATAGTTAAGAGAAGCTAAAATGGTATAAAAAGCGTATGACAATACTGTACAGTTTCGTATGTATAAAAACTATAAAAATCTATTTCATTAACTTATATTTCTATTTTCAACGGATTATAAAAGAAAATGTATTGCAAAACAAAATGTATATATATATTTCCTAATACACCATATGTGGAAATAACACCCTGATAATAGGAATGAAAAGAATATAAAAAGGTATACAATCAACAGCCAACGGTCTTACAAAATCAAATAAAAATATAAAAAAAACAACATTAAGTGATATAGAAAAAATATTTCAAATCCGAAAACTGGTGAGTTTTCATAGAAAAAAAAATCATCTATAATAAAAAATTGAAGACAAAAGAAAACAGTTATAAATTTTAATTTTCATTTAGAATTATTTTATGGTACGATTTACTATTAATATTATTTAAATTCGCAAAATAACATATATCATTCCAATATGCAAGAATTTAGGTTAAATCACAAATAAGATTTAATTTGTAATTTACACATAATTATTCGATAATATTACAATAAAAATTAAGTCGCCATTCATTGTCTCTGGCAGTGACATAACATTAAACGGAATTTAACTTATCAAAACCATTTAATTTTCAAAAGGATGTCAAAAATCCATACATCCACCTTTTTATTTCCCACCATTTATTTCTTTAGGTAAACTATTTGGAATCCTAAAATGGTACTTGCTGTTTTCCCGGACTTATGAAAAATAACTTATTAACTTTGAAGTGCAATGCCCATTTTATAAGATTACTTATCGAAAACTTATTTACCCCAGTTTTTGTGACAAATTAAATATTTCACCTTCCAATATTAGCTGTAAAAATTGAATAAATGAATAATTAAAATATTTTGACAAACAACTCTCCGAAAATATAAATAAATAATAAAATAATATAAAATATTAAAACCTCCTAGCACAAATGCAAGTAAATGCATAAACCATTTAACAAAATGCCTTTTCTATTTAACCAAGTTTTCTTATTGATATGTAGGGTAATGTCTATTATTTTTGAAAAGGCGGTTCAAATATCTTAACTTGTGCAGAGAGAAAGAGCCCATCGCCACAGCGAATAGAACGCCCATCCCAAGATTTCTTAGTCCCGTGAATGTATTAAAATACTTGCAAAATGGAATTTCCTATTCTGGGCAAATACGGCTAATGACCCTACTCTAATACTAGCCCGTAAAGTGGTGTGAATTATAATACTATTGTCACTAATTACTTAGTATAAAATATGGAACTTCCTGACTTATGCATGTACGCAACTAGGTGCCTTAAACAATAAACTTAAAACAAATAATCCCTCGCGATTAAACTTAACGTTTGTTTGAATAACTTAGCATACATTACAATGTGTTTTTGGACATATGCTTTCATTTATTATATTGTTTTAATATATTAAGACCTAATTGCACAAACTAACTTTGACTCACTCTGACTGAGAACTGAGACTGCCTCGGTGGCGTAGTTGTACTATGGTACGGTTACAAAGCTAAGGTCTCTGATTCGAATCCCGGGTTGGGCAAAGTGATATTGGATTTGGATTTTTCTATTCATTATCAGCCCAGAGTCAGGAATTTGTGCCCGATATGGCGATAGGCTCGCCACCTATCACAAAGTGGGACGGAACATGTGGCGAACATGTGGGTGCCTTGGCACCTCTGCCTACCCCTTCTGGGAAAAAGGCGAGAGTTTACGTATGTATGTAACTTTGCCCATATATTTACCTTTCACAATGTCAATCCAAAAAAATGTTATTTCAAATCTATGGCGATGACGTTATCAAAATCACAGTTAGCGTTAAAGTTAGTTTATGCAACTGGCCCTAAGATTTCCATGATATCGATAATAGATATATGTATAATTCCTAATTTAGTAAATATCGATATCGATTAGATTAAATCGATTAATTAGTAAATGATTATCGAAAATAATAATAATCCTGTAGGATTAAATTTAGTAAATAAAATATCGATGAGTACTTTAGTATGATTATAACATATTATCGATATATTTATTCGAATCTAATAAAGCCCTGTGTAGGCTTATTATACAATGTTGACACACGTGTAGAGCATTTTACATGCCCTATTCCTTTATATAATTTAATATTACTAATACATGGCCGCACCCAGTACGTCTACTCAAAAAGACCTCTACCGAGATGAGAACCGCTATACAACAACAAACATTCAAATACACATAAGTATAGTCTAAACATCAACTTAGGCTCGGACTAACAATGTCTTAAGTTTACGCTTATGATTCGTTCTCTCTTTGTACATGTATTTATAAAACCAAATTTAAAAAAAGAGTAGGAAAATAATAAATTAATACCATTATTCCTGTAGTAAACCCCTCAGATAGAACCCAGTATTATTAACTTTCGATACCCAATAAAAAAACACCATTAGGGTAACCAAAATCAATAAACAATGTGCTCGAAACTTCCAGCATCGATATCCAGGAACTATGGCATCTCTAAGATATGCGATCTTCGATCAAATATACACTAGATACACAGTTGCCTATAAAAGTTCTGTTAAAAAGTGGCACCGATGCATGACATAAAAAAAAGTAAACCAAAAAGATCACATATTCCAAATATATTAACACAAATTCGACCTTATTCCTGGAGCTTAAAGTAGCTTTTCACATAATATTGTCTAAAGTTCTGCGACGTTTTGGAAGCAACGGTCGGTGCGTGACTGAAGGCGAAAGAGTGCTTAAAGCACTCTTTTTTGGTGCCATTTTCTAAGCGCTCATGTTGTATCTAGTGTATATTTGATCGAAGTATGCGATGGTTAAAATATTTCAATTTTCGAACGGAACATAAACGCAAACCACAAAGTCATGTTCCCGCGCCCGACATCTTATGGTCAAACAATAAGTTATACGTACAACAAGTTAATTGTGCTAGTTATATTGGTTATAGCTTGGAGGTGGGTATACTGACGACCTGCTGCCACCAGGAGGCTCGCTCGAACGCGCCTGGGTGACTGAATAGGGCCTTTTGAAGGTTTTGGTATAACTGGAATGAGAATAATACAGATTATATAAAGTATTCTATGTGGATAATAAATGTCGATATTTATTCTGTTATATTTAGGTCATCCCTATCTGTCAATATACATTTAAAAGCTGGCTTAATATGACCTTCAATTAACTCAAATCTAGGCTAGCTAAGGTGTCTTGAAGATTTTAAAAATCGATAAGTTTATCAGAGTACAAAACACGCACTTGATTGGACAGAATTTGCTCTAGTGACAAAAGTTTAACATGTACAAAAGTAACAATACTTACATTTCCATCGCTTTTCCCGAGCACGGAGTTCAACACAAAATCAGTAGGCGCGAGAGCATCCACCACACTGACGATATCTCCTTTGAGATCAGCGCAGAGTTCGATCACAGCATCTCGCAGTAGCCTCGCGCATTCCTCACCCCTCGCGAACCCTCCCTGGTACAACTCCACCAGATGATTATCCAGCGACCACAGCCCATACAAACTGAACAGTTTACTTAACACAGGCTGTAGTTCCTTATCTTTCTTCTCCATAGATTGGAGGAAGAACATTATGACTATGTACTCCGCGTACACTTTGGTTAACGTCTTCCATTTGTACACTTGTGATTTGGCTCTCGCCTCGAACTTTGACAGGCCTTTCGCTAGTTCCGCTTCGTATTTTTGGTTTGTTTCCTTTAGAAGGTAGCATAGTAGCCATTCGTATGTTGAGGTAATAACTGTAAAAAAGAGACGTGACTAAGTTAGTGACAATAAGTATTTATGAACATGGACCGCCGTGGAAAAAATGGATGACACATCCGATCACGATCCGATGACAACTCCTGTAATTTTATTAAAGTAAGTTTGCCAAACTCTTAAATCAACATTTACAGTATGAATATACTGCTAATATCTATCTACCTTTACAACATCTACAATATTTCAGTTTTAAATAATATTTAGCGTACTTAGGCCTATTATTATCGATGTAAATGACACACTTGAAGTATGGCAGCCACACACGCAACAGGCATAAACAAATGACATCTTTACGCACTTTAAACCAATGACGTTTTACAAATAGACGCGTCATACACTAACATAATGGCACAAAAAAATGGCGCGATACGATGAAACGCGATGAATAGACATCGCTAGTTACGTAACAATAAGTGCCGCACTGTTATTGGCTAAAGCGCGTGTGACGTAGCACCAAGCATCAAGTACGGGATGACGTGGCGAGAGTTGTCAAACGTCGCCATGAGAGCGAATTTAATAATTTTATTTTATAAAAAAATAAATTTGGGTGTACTTGCGCACTAAATAAAATATTTTATTTTGTTTCACAGTTTCAGAATAATTTGTACGTTATTTTAAATCAGTCTAATCTATTTTTCCGCAATTGGTTTTGAGAATACAAATAGTCAGAGAAACGCGTATCCGCGCCACTGGTTGAAGCCTGACTGATTGCACGTGAGGCAATTACCTCCTAAACGTCTTGCCATTATAAAGCTCGGACAACGCATATATGCTTTATAAACATCTTAGCTTTAAACTCTATTAAATAGTAACTACCCACACAATATAATGTATACACTACACACACTATACACTGAGCTTTCCGAGTCGACACTGTGAGTGGACGCCAAGATTTTGTCATTGAGCTCATCCGGACCTTGGATCTCATTTCTGCCGTCTGATGCCAATAGATACTCTGTCTGGACGGCATTTGCGCTAACCAGCAGGTGCAGTGCGGTCACTATGCCGGGCCAGAATAAAAAAAAGAAAGAAAGACACATAATCCACTCACATTCCTTAGTTTTCACCTCCTCCGTACTGCCACATGCGAACCTCCCGCGCAGTATATCCTGTGCCCTGTTGAGGAACAGCACGGTGCCGAGCGGCGAGTCCACCTGCCCCGCCGAGTACTGGCGCAGCAGCCAGTTGCCGGCCTGCTGTGATAACACGTTGTTATCACCCTCGTACGTCACCGTCGGCTCGTGGTTGCTGCGGATGTCGCCTAAGTTCGCGCACTGGAACGAACAGGAGGCTTTTATAGGTCTAGGTTATAGTTAAGTATTGTCTTGTAGAGGAGAAAATAATAATGATACATAACACCCAACAGTCACATAGTCATGACCCCACACTAAGATCGAGTCTTGTGTCTTGGGTATCAGGAACTACTGAGACTTTTCGATCTCACAAACAGACCCACAGAAATAATTGTGGACCGCACAAACATTTCTATCGAGTGCGGGGATCGAACCTGCGGCATGTCGTCTCATAGGCGGTCTAACCGATTGTGCCACGGAGGCTGTCAAGAATAGATGATAACCATCTGACTTGGGTTTCTTGCTTAATAGTAATCGCTTTGCCGCGGAGGGAATTGGACAATTATTTGTTTCCAACTGCTCCTATTTCTTTCTTCTTTCTGATTAATTCCGATACGGGTTAAAGACAAGCTAATGTCCCTGAGAGACTAGCCGGTATTAATTCTTTGTGTGCCACTGTTAATTGTGGCTGACATGAGTTGCAATGGTGGGTGTGAGGGCGGGAAAGTGTATATTAATATAAAAATAGTGTCTCACCTTGAGGAATCCGTGTCCGCCGCACGCCTCGCGGCACTGCTGCGCGGCGGCCAGCACGCTCCACGTGAGCAGCGGCTTGCAGCACGACACCATCGCGTGGATCTCTGAAACCGCCTCACTCTACCAGACACCACCACGTCAATACATGGCTACACACGCCTCGATACTGGCAATTACTATACCATCTTCCCGAGTCGACAATATATTTTAATAACAGTACTCAATATTTAAAAATTATCTTAACGCCTCGCTGCTAGTTATTACTACATATCCCGAGTCAACAATTTAACAGTATAATAACATATTCAATGTTTAAAAATTATATTAATAAATTCTCCAAATTGCATGAAAACAATCTAATTTTGAGGAAGTTGGAATGTTATGTTACACAGATAAGTAGCTTTCCTGATTACGATAATATTCATTAATTATGTATATCAGAGTTTAATATTCCCTAAACATGTATTGCAATTAATCGATATTGTAAACAAATATTTAAATAATAATAGAGTCAAAACACTAACTAAATTGTTAAATTAAATTATTAAATGTTATTTCCATCTCGATTGTTATAAAATCATACGATATTTGACAGCATCGACAAGTAATTTACAATCAACTCACCAAGTTATCGACTTTCATGCCGGCATTAGACTTCTCCACAATATTGAGGTACACGCGCGTGAAGTTCTCCACGAACATGCGGAACACGACTGCCGCCGCCACGTGGCCGAACAAGCGCCATTGCTATGGATTTTTTATCTATATTTAGTTCTGATTTTATCGAATTTTGGTACCAATGGTAGCTATGGATTTTGAATTAGACTTCCAAGAGGAAGAATAGACGTCAATTAGTATATTACAAAAACTCTTGGTACTAAAATATTTGCGCGGTTATGTCATTTGTGCAATTTTATGAATTTCACGCACGAGAGTAGTACAGGATCTTCCTAATATTTAGCGGTATTACTAGTAGAAACATTAAGTATGTTTTTTCACATTCTTTCTTTTATTCGCTATATTGGAAGATCAGTGTCAAATAACAGAAATATTATGAGCAATAATTCGCTACACAATTTCATAGTGACGCACACACCTTGTATCTTATTTATGGGCAACGCGTATGCTTGTATCACACTCTTGTTATCATTATCGGTTGGACAGTTAATTACTTTAGCCCCTAGGAAAGCTAGGTGTGAGAGTGAGAAAACAAACCAACTGACATGCAGCTGGTACTCGATGAGCGGTATCTCCTGACTTCGCTCGCCGAACTGCGTGCGTGTGGCGGCGTAGCGTACTGCGATCGCGACCGCGCTCGCTATCGAGTGGCAGCTCTCTTGCATTATGCCGATGCGACCTGCAACCGATGCGAGAACTTCGTTAGAATTCTTAGATAAATAATTCGCCAGTTATTATTCGGGCGTAAATGGTTTAAGAGAAATTACTAATAGGACATCAAAATTAGTGCAACACTTAGACGAATTTGTAGAGATTGGGAATGGTACAGAATATATCTTGGGCAGGCTTACCTGCAGAAAGATTTTCTAGTGCCGCCCCTAATATTTTAGAAGGATCTGAGAATGAACTCTCATATACACCATCTTCTGTGACGTCAGCTGTTCTGTTTAGAAGATTCTCTCGAGGTATCCTGTACTGGTTGAACATTATGAACCTGGAAATAAAAAATAAAATATACAAATGCTGCCTCAGTTTCGAATCCCGGGTCGGGCAGTGATATTGGATTTTTCTGTTCATTATCAGCCTGGAGTCTGGAATTTGAGCCCGATATGACGATACGATACGACTCGCCCCCTATCACATCTTGAGACGGAACATACACAGCAAAATGTGGGTATCCTGGTAGCACCTCTTCTTACCCCTTCTGGGAAAAAGGCGTGAGTTTATAATGTGTATGTAATATACAAAAAACCCACTTGTTTTTGGAGAAGGTAGAACATTTTTACGCCTAGACACACTTTTTTACTTTATTTATCGTCATACAAAGAATTAATTGTGCTTTTATTTCTTTATATTTTATTAATGCATTCTGTTCATATTCGGTCTTCGCAAATATGACCATTTTTCCGAGTTTAATGTTAAGCTCAACCAATACGATTTGGTTGTAATACTCATATCCTTTTTCTTCTTTATAACATCTTGTTTAATCCTCTCACCCTTTCTTATCTTAAAATCGTTTTATATTTCTACATGATTCGCATTCGAGATCCTTGAGATCGTCGGAGAACCTACAACTGAGGATGACCGTGCACTCAACGACCTTTGTGGACAAATCATTCACTGTCAAAGCGGTGCCATTATGGACTGCACTTCCTGATGCTGTGAGACAGGCACGAAAACTATTGTCCTTCAAAAGAATGGTCAAAGAACACTATTTGTCTCTTTAAAAACTATACTTATCGCTTGATTGCTTATGTATTTTATAGGTAATGTGGCAACAACCGAGACATCATTCGGTATCATTCTGTATGGGTACTGTTGAGACGTATTTTTTCAAAAGCAGGCGCTATGGTGATAATGTGGAAACCCGCTGATTAGAACGAAACTTGGAAAATAACTTTTACTAGGTCCTGTATTCGTGTATTTATTTGTACTGAGGTCTTTTTGACACGCTTAGAATATGTTCTGATAACTATGTTAATTAATATGATTTTCTTTGGTATTTACTGCCCGTATTATTATATTATAGTATTTAAATATTAATTATGCGAATTTTCATATTTCAATTGACGACATTTATGTACCCTCGATAAAAATATCGATGAATTATTTTATGCATCTTAGTACTTTATGAACGAATTTTAGAAAAGTGACATCTACAGCGATTAGCTTCTTTCGTCTTTTTACGGAATACTTGTATTTTTTAAGAATGTATGATTATTTTCGCTTTCTATGAAAAAAAGCCTATTACAGGGCTTTTTTAAACAGTATAATAATCTCCTCAATTTTGAATCCATCTATGATATTCTTACGAAACTTTTTCTGTATTTTTTGACCTAACAACACTGCGATCGGCGATCAACGGTCAAAGGTCGACGATCGAAGGTCAGGGGTCATGGACGGGGGCGACAGAACCGTAACTAGAGTCGAACTTGACGTAGGGCAGCATTGGTTACAGGTAGGGCAGAAGTAAAAGAATATCATAATTATTCTGCCCTCGAAGCAAGGGCTTCTAAATCAATCACCACGTATACTGACATAGATGGTTGAACTTCCAGATTTGGATGTAGAGATCCACATATGAGTGAGAGTTAGGTAATAATTAATTGTTGGGTGGTTGGTTGGGTTGACTATGATAATGTATCTTAGTTTTCGGTATTTTTAAGATAGGGCATTGTGATTTCAAGGTAGGGCATTGCCCCATTATGCCCTCCCCCAGCTACGGCCGTGGGGGGCGGTGGTGTAAACTCGGGAGTCGGCACCCGCGCCATCTCGTCAGTGAGCCCTACTTGTTCTCTGCGAATGCGCGTGCGTTGCTCACAACACATTACGAATTACGATAGCATTTACAGCTGTGGAATACACTGATATGGCATGATATGGCAGTAATATTTTACGCGACGTGTTATTTTCATACCCCGACGCAAAAATAAGACTGAATTTGTGTACTAATTGTATGAGGCATCGTCGCTCCCAACCCAATGAGGCAATTTTGACTTACATAATTTGTGTAAAACATGATTAAGAGAGTTTTCATAAAATTTGGTATTTTACTAATAAAAATATGTAAAAACTACAAAGTATTCACCCTTTGTAGTTTTTAGACATATTTTTTCGCGCCAAATCAATTCAAAGCCATTCGCGACGCGGCGACGAAAAATGCGGCGTTGCCACATTTATGTCTGGGGTAACTGAGGGCAGTTGGTAACTTATAAAGCGTGTTGTATTTAAACTAAATTATTTTATTATTTAGTTTGTTTGAAAATATATTTTTTTTTCAATTTTAATGTGATATAAAATCTAATCATTTTAATTTGTTTTAATTGACGTTATTGATTGACGTTGTTATTTAAAGCAATAATTATAACACCGACAATTTGTATAAGTGTTTCGTGTTGCCATTTCAGACAATTAACGTCGGGGCTCAAATAAATTAAACATAATTAAGTCAATAGACAACTTGGGCAGGAAAAGCATTATTTAGATAGCATTGCACTCACACTAAAATGAACTGTATAAAACTATACATACTTGGTTATTTATTCCCAAGGTTCTAGTGATATAGCCATATTCATAACAATAGAGTTTATGCTTGACAATACATTTTACTGTGAATGCCTGTAATAGAAGTCTACAAAGTTAGCTGTGATCATATCTTGTTTATTTTTTACGATAGTTCTATTTATATTATAAAAGAAGTAGATAAGGTTATCGTAGCATTATCTACTGAGGAAATTTTAAATAACCACTATTGGAAAATTAAGAGAGGATTATAGTGAAATTCTCATACCAACTTTGTAAAAAGTACCAAGTCTACAAATCCTTCTCTAAAGTACAGGCTCAATCGTTGTCAAAGTTCATTATGATCAGCTAAGTTCTCTGATCATGAAAATATCAAGAGACAGAACGGCATTCGTATTATTAATGTGTGAATATTCTGGAAAATTAACTAATATCAAAGGTATGTAAATGGAAAAAAAAGGAATTACAATTATATGACTCGTTAATGTTACTGATAAAGATTTAACGACAATTCCTGAAACACGGCAATAAATTGGAAATAGCATTACCGTAATAAATTACTAAAATATGATGCCTAACTGAAAATATTTATGGGTTAATATTATACACACCGATTATGGTTATAAATACCTTCACCACGTAATGTACTTAGCTTAGTTAATAGTCTTTAATTAACCTTGCACTTATATGGTTTGAATAAGTTAAGGATATAGTTTATAAAACTTTATTATATAACTATGACTTTCGACGTGGACTCTTAACTATAAGCGCTCTCTCTCTCTTTCTATGCACTTAAGCGTGCGTAGGATCGTATATGAACCAAGCATGAAATCAAATTTGTTTACCTGGGCAGTTTTCTATGACTCAAAATTCGCGTCGTCGCGCTTTGAAGACTATTTAATATAGTTTCATACCTTAAATATGAAGGCTAAAAATATTTATTAAATTATTCTTATTCATGCAAATGCATTTCTAAAACATGTAAAAACCATTAATATCAGACAAATTTAACTGGTGGTAGGATATATGCAAACCTTCGCATGGGTTGCTAAAAAACCCGTCATGGTGACATGCGCAGTTATACAACGTTTTGGGCTTAGTTTATGAACATCAGATGTCTCAAAAACCCTGTTTATTGTGTTGACTGGCGAGAGGCACACATTTTTCGTTGGTGATGGTAATATTTAGGTTCAACTCTGCTTAAAATTACGTGCATCATACTCAAATGGGAATGATAAAGATGTCATGCTCGTATAAAAATAGCCCTTATGTAAACTGAGATATAAAGTTTAAATATAGGTTACTTATGCACGTGCTGAAAGACGATGAGTCAATTCGCAGTTTTATTAGGCTGTATCTTATCGCGAGTGATTATCGGAATTGCGTGTGCAGTAACAATGAGCAAGGTCGATAATTGTCGTCATTACTCTTTACGTAATACTCGAATTCTACTCGGTAGATAAAATTGTTAAATTTAATGGCAACGCATAGCTTAAATACTTGAATATAGAAGTAAATTATGTTGGATGGTTGTTTGTTAAACAGAAATTCGAATATGGCCTAACCCCTCACAATTGTGCTCTCGATTGGGCCATAAGTAGGACGTTTAGGGGCCGAAATAAAAATAAACATTCCTGTTGTTTATTCGCAAGCTAGTCATTCGAAGTCATGAATCCTCTGTGTACGGAAATCGAAGCAATGAATTATCTTTTCGCAACCGGCTCGACAACTAAGCCACAGATGCTGTCACCGAGTGATAAATTGATCCTTAATAGTTCGATAACAATTTCATTAGTGATAGCGAACAGGCAATTTAAATTTCCACAACACTATTCACACATGTCCAACGATAAGATACCACTCGACGTAAGTACTTCAAATGTAATCGATATGTCGCGATTACTAAAAGCGTCAACCATGAGTATTATATTAAAAAAAATCTTATTATTAATAATTATAAAAACAGTATTTCTTCAGTCAAAATATAGCTTAGAATAACGCGTAATGCTGATAGTTCCGTTCGTAACCGTAGTTATGAGACGCATACGTCGTAATTTCGAAATATAAGCAACGTTGAAAGATTCGAAGATTTAAACTGCTAATTTTTTTATTGCACAGATCTGAAAGTTCAAATGAACCAACAAATCTCCTAGTGAAGAGAATTTATGATCGTTAATGAGCAACCACAATTTGATCGTTATAAGAAGGCTATTATCGGTCTATTAAAATTAGAGAGGTAAACCTAAGAAAACAAACGAGAGAACAAAAGGGATGATGGGGCTGCTCCATCTAGCATAGACTATGATTTTCATCAAGATGGTAGTACTATCACCCAGATTGATACGATCCATTTTGTAGTTATATATTAATAAAATCATAACTAACACGCTGTATAAGTCCAACCCAGTTGTAAACAACAAACAGGTAAAAATGCAACTGCCTACATGAGTTAATACCAAGGTGCAAACATAAATTTGTTTATTACCCACACATTTAACTTTGTTAACGTAATTATATTAGTTTTATACTGTCGCCGAACTGTTGTTATGTAACGGAAGATGTATTAATAGTTACTTATTTATAACTTGCTCTAAGTGAATGTGAGCACCAGCACAAACAACTAATTTTATATGGTGCAATACTAACAAACTTTGTATTATTATTTTACTGATGAAATAAATAATAAAAAAAAAAGTTTCTAAAGTAACTATAGCCGATTTAAAGTACTTTAAAGCCTGAAGCGAAATCAGCATAAGTTCGCGTTCTCACGCGTTCGTACGTAAACATCAGCTCAAATTACATTTGTTTAATTTTCATTCCGTATTCCTAGATCTTTAAGAAGTGAATGGAAAAGACGGGGGCATACTAATATTCCAAAACGATATAAAATATTATCATAGCAACACCATAATGTTAAGTGAATTTAACAATACAATACTTTTTTATGTTGCATATAAATGGGCTCACATAGTTTTGTTGCCTCGAGTAGTTCCCATAATTAAAGCTATAAACAAATTCTTTATCAAGTTAGAACATAAAATGAACAAGACAGACAACTTCGATATATTAGCAATTATTTAAATTAATTTGTCTGTAGAAGTATTAACAACGTTGTATTACTTTTACGGTTGTACTACCAAGGACGTTTTTGGCAAACAAGATCGTTTTGTGACACATTAATAAAAGTTGTAATATTAGTATTAAAGTGGTTTAACGTTATCAAAGTATATGTATGAAATCTTTGATCTTCTTTAAACCATTAATGGCTTATTTAGAAAATACTTTATCATGGTAATAATTATCGCACGCTTACGAGTTACGCACGATGTCCAATCGAAAACTTAAAATTCGTCGTAAATCTCAAGCGAATATTTTCTCAGATTTGAATAGGAGCATATGTAAGCTTCCTATAATTCAAATAGACAAGAATATGATTATTTAACACCACCTATATTCATGGGTAAATTAAGATTTGGAAGTAGTTAAATATTTGCTTTTTGGGTAAGTTGTATAGTTAATGGTGTACGCATTATTAAATTCTAACTGGCGAAAACATGAGGCAACAATATGTACTATTTTTTCTTTCTATTCTTTTGCCAACAGTTATTTAAATTAATTATTATACATGCGTATTATTTACATCTGAAGAAAAAATCCTATGCGTCTTATGGGTTGACGTCAGTCGATTTAATTAATCTATCTATATGTTTCTCCAGCATAATTAATGCATGGTAAAAATATAGAAACGGGTATTTTAATTATAATAGTAACCTTAACTGGTTATGTACTATTATAATTATGCTATTTATATTTACGTATTACCAGATCGTATAAAAATACATGTTTATACATATTTTTTATTATATCGTATCTTTTATTACTTCCGATATTTTATAATTAGGTATCAAATGAAATACTTTTAGTTTGCAATCTTCATTGGCACAAAAGGAAGAATGACCTTTCAATATGGTAAAAATCAATACAATTAAATATAAGTATTCATTATTTTAAAGTCTATAAATATATACACCCAACAGTCACATACATAGTCCTGACCCCACACTAAGATCGGGTCTTGTGTCGTGGGTATCAGGAACTACAAGACACTTTTCAGTCTCACAAACATCCAGACCCGAAAGAAATCCCTGCGATTCACACAAATATTTGTTTCGATGCGGGGATCGAACCCGCGGCCTCTCGTTTCACAGCCGGCGCCTAACCAACTGCGCCACGGAGGCTGTCAAGTAAAACAAAACATCTTGCCAGATGTGAACTTTTGGCGCATTTATTTGCTATGGACCAATTTGGATATCAATGGAACCCTCCTGACAACTGCGTGTCTACTAAAGAGCAGGCTAGTTCTTTTGTCAATTATGAATTTATGATACAGTACTAAAACGGCAAAGGTTGATAACACTACACAACCCCTGATGGTAAATTATGTACCAGTTGGAAACAGAGTATCCAACGCATACATTACCACTGGTGGTAGGTCTCTGATATGTGAGAGGCCGCCTGGGTAGGTACTATATTTCTACCGCCAAACAGTAGTTTTAATGCAGTGTTGTATTTCGGTTTGAAGGACATTGTAGCCAGAGTAACTACTGGACTTATTGAGACTTAACATTGGCGAGCGCAGCGGAGTGTTAAGCATTGCTTTGTAATTCATGATATTTTTTTGGTTTCGCTATTGTCCATGAGCAGTCGCATCGCTAACCATTAGGCGAATGGTATATTCGTCTCATCAATTGTTGCAAAAAAATACGAAGAGACTTGTATTTGTTAGTCATTTAAAAAAATATCCATATTCAATTCCTTTTCCGCGCTTCGCTTAAAAAAATCTAATCACTAATATTTTAAATTCACGTGTGCGTGTTAAAATCTATTTTTGACATCCATTGTTAATACGTGTTTAGAATCAACAAGTAATAATACATGTTTAACAGTAAATTGAGCGGACGGTTACGATCATTCCTGCGGTCACTGGACAAGCGATATCAAATATAATGTGTATCGAAAAGAGCATATTTTTCTTCCCGTATTACGTAAGGGCGTTTAAGTTTCAATTGTAGATGACTGGATTATATTTTTTCACAGTTTTTAGCCTTCACATACTATATAGATTTTCTTCAATATTTCTATTTTACACAGGTTTCGATTTCCCCACATTTCGTTCACTATTGTTAGGTTTACGCAAATGCCCCACATAAAAATAAAACTATGTTTATGGATTAATTTATTAATTTCGAAAATATAACAATTAAACCAAATTCATGATAAATTCCGTACAAAAACAGTTTTATTTCAATTTCTTTCACAGCTGCAACTTACCCATTATCGATTCCATTGACTCCTATCTTCTCGCCCATATCGCCCACGATGAGTCCAGGATACGTCTCCAGGGTGGCTGGATCTCTGATGGGCACCACGAACCCGTGTAATCCATGGTTGGTGCCATCGGGCATTATCAGCTGAGCGAATAGTAGTGTGTGGGTGCATGTTCGACCTAGAAGGAAAATGCTATTGTAGGTATTTTAATTTTTTTTTTTAATTTATAGGAACTTCTGTAGATCAAGTATGACGATGGAATTTTAATGACAGTAATGCTTGGTCTGTTTTTAAAAATGTCTTAATATTGTTAAACTGAATGTTGATTAAGAGTTTGCATTGTTTTGTAAATTAGTATGTTATGACGTCACGTAAAAATTATATTATTATAGCCATTTTTTTGTTTTGAAACCTATTTGGTTATAATTTCCTTAAACAGCACTCAAACCGAGCTACTGAGAGGCAATATTCTGCCCATGGGTTACAAACACAGACAATAGATATATACAAAACTGCAAAGGTAAACAAATAAAAAATATCATATTGTTAACATGGGTTAATGAGCCTATTGTTCTGTGTTATTAGCTATGGACCTTTGGTGGTCGTGCAATTTGTTTATGTTTACAAACAATACGCGACAACTCTCGCCTAGACAAACCAACAGACAATTTTTATAGGTATAGTACAGCGATTGTACTGAACACAAGAAAAGGTAGTCGACAAAATTATGTCGGCCTGCGCGAAAACACTAACCTGATGATCCTAGGACGCGGCGCACTTTCATTAAACCCTCTAGTAGTTTTTACACTTTCCAATTAATATACAATGGTGGCTATTCAAACACAGTAGCGCTTTCGTACTAATATGCGACAGTCTTAATTATTTATAGGATTTCGGTGATTTATTTCCAATTGTATAAAAATTTACGAGCATTGTTTTTTTTTTGTTTTGATCGCACAGAACTGGCAAACGAGCAAACAGGTGACCTGATAGTAAGTGATCACAGCCGCCCATGAACACCCACAATGCTTGGATCATAGATGTGTTGCCTGGCCGTCAAATCGGGAGGGGAGCGTGAAGGGAAAAAGGATGGGAAGAGACATGAGGTATATATCTAATAATATATCTATTACTAGATTAGTCACAACAAAACCACACAAACCCAAATGCATGAATGAATATACATTATGCACTCTCAAATGCCAATTAGTGTTTCTTAATAACATTCCGATACGCTATTGCTCATTAAATTAAGATAATATTTGTTTCACACAAATTAAATTTAACCACTGCAGTTTATTTCTTCGTAATATATTACTGCCTCGGTGGCGGAGTTGTACGACGGTATGGTTACAAGGCTGAAGTCTCGGGTTCGAATTCCGGGTCGGGTAAAATGTTATTGGATTTTTCGTGATCAGCCCGGAGTCAGGATTTTGTGCTTGATAGGGCGATATGCTGGCCACTAACACAACTTGGGATGGAACATACAAGGTGAAATGTAGGTGTCCTGGCACCTCTACCTACCACTTCTGGGAAAAAGGCGTGAATATATGTATGTACGTATGTAATATATTATATGATATTTTTTGTTGAGCAACTATAAATGTCAGATTTATTATCTGTATCTGTATCTGTATCTGTATCAGCCCATATACGTCCCACTGCAGGGCACGGGCCTACTCTACAATCGAGAGTACGATTGAGAGTGGTTAGGCCATATAGTCCACCACGCTGGCCTAGTGCGTGTTTATAATAGATTTATTATACGAGTATTATATTAGCACTTTTCGCAGTCTTCTAAAACTTTACACTTCTATTTTTATATTTTTCTCTCACTAAGGTGTAACATGTGTGCTTAATTAACATTTTAACCAACCTCAAAAAAAGGAGGAGGTTCACAATTGGACTGGATGTTGCTTTTTTTATTGTTTGTTACGTCATTTATCTGTACTGTGTGAACCGATTTCGACCATTCTTTCTTTGATTGAAAGCCGATGCTTGTCATTTGGTCCCATAAAAATATGGTGAAGATCTAATGAATATCTTCGGACCTGGGGAGGGGAACTCCTCAAAATTTAATAGGATTCCTTTTGCATTAGGTTCATTATAAAAGTTACAGTGAGAGACGGAAGATGGGGCGAGGGGGGGTGGTGATAAAATTAAAATACACGTAAATATTATTATCTTCGGCAGCTTTTAACCGATTTTAGTGATTTGTTTTTCGTTGGAACGAATTGAAATTGAAATGAATGATTTGTTGGCTAGTCAAGTCATTAAGCAAATTAATCAACATGCACAAATACAATGAAATAATTATTATTTTTTACTTTGCAATGTTTTATTTTTATTTTATTAAGCTTCATATACTTTGTATACAAGGCGGACTTAATGCCTGTGGCATTTTCTCCCAGTCGACCTTAAGGTGATGCAGAGATGAGCAGAAGTAGGTGTATGAATACTTAATTAAAAGATCAGAAGAGAAAAAAAAATTATACAAGTAAATACAAATGCTATTACATATATTATGCAATGGTATGCAATGGTAGGTACTTATTATTTTATTATTTTTTGTTTTTATTGTTTTTTGTTTTGGAGTCGGTTTTCATTTTTTTATTAAAAATTTTAGTAATCTGTGCTAAGATAACTACTCGACAATGGTTATGATCTAGTACACTGAAATATTCTGTGACCTAGCAATAACAAACATGACCGACAAACATTAATAGCCTGAGACCTAGGTCATTTATCATGCTATAAACATCATTAAATCAGACCATTATGTCTAGAGTAATCACACAAGCATACATACACGTTGTAATGTGCATATGTAGAAAGCAAATTAAACTTCCGAATAAAAATGTCACACGGACGTTGTAATGTGCATTAAAAGAGAGCAAATTAAAACTTCCAAATTAAAAATGTCACACAAAGTTTTACCTAGATTACCAACCCAGCATTTAGCCGCCTCGAAATCGGGCGTGTGTAGTACGAACTGTCTGTGGGCGGGGTCGTACGTCGCCGTGGTGCGCATGAGCCGCGCGTCCGACCCGTGAGATATCTCCGTCAGGGCGAAACTCGCCAATAACTGTTAGACACATTATTTATTTAAATCTTTATAGTACACATAAAACAATACAATATACAGAAATAAAAAGTACAAATAGCGGCTTTGTCGCTTAAAGCAATGTCTTACAGACAACCATTTAAAAGAAGGAGAAAGAGAGAGCAGTATTAAAAAAAGATTTATAGTACACATAAAAAAATGCAATTTACAGAAACAAAAGGAATAAATAAAAAGTACAAATGGCCGCCTTATCGCTAAAAGCATGTCTTACAGGCAACCATGGGATATCCATCCCATTTTTGTTAAAAGAAGGAGAAAGAGAGGGTAGTGTAAAAAAAAAAAAGTTATATCAAACAATAAATAAATCGGTATTACGTGAGGTTTCAAAAATAATGAATACACCCAACAGTCATATACGAGTCCATAATTCTGACCCCATAACATCCAATTAAGTAATTTGTCGTGCGTATCAACAACTAGGAATGACTGCGATCTCAGAAACACCAAGACCCAAAATTAACACTTGTGGATCGCACAAACGTTTATACAGGAATCGAACCCGTGGCCTCTCGTTTCACAGCCAGCGTCCAGCATCACGAATGTTGTAAATACTTATATAGAGATAAAATTTGCTCGTTGTTTGTAGACGCGCGTATTGCGTAGAGTCGACGCGAATTCGCAAGTCTATTAATTTATCTCTACAAAAATTTATACATTACCTGGTGGGTATAAGGGTGAATTTGCTTTGTTAATTTTTATATCAACGCTCAGCTCGGTTGCATTTTATAATAGTCCATACGATGCTGAGATACAGAGCTGCGGGTTATGTTTCGGCATCTATTCCTTAGCACCGAGAAGTCTAGTGAGAGATTAGGAAAAATATAATTAAACTTACTTCTCTATTTACAAATGTGGCTTCGTAGAACTTCAAATGTCTCTCAGTGCCGAGGGAGAGCAGTGCGTTTGAGAACAAATACATTCCTATAGCCATCTTGACTGAGACGCTCGGGTTCAGCGACTGGATTGCTTCGTTTATTGTCATCACTGTGCGTGTCTGTTAAAAAATATACAAATTATATGTATAGGAACCTCTCTGCTACTAACATATAGGGGTATGTTCGAACTTCATATGTAAAAGTCGTTCGAATGTGCCTAGGTACCCCACAAAATGATCTAAATAATTCAAATGTGGATACTCATGGGCGACAGTAATCCCTTACCATCAAATGACGTGTTTGGTCGTTTGCCGGACCTATGCAATAAAAAAACCTAAGATTTTCTAAAAAGTATACTAAACAAGTGATAATTCATGCGTACCTAACATTCACAGCATACACTAATTAAAAAAGCTATAAATTAATTTGAATACAACAAGAACAATGAAGTTAAAAATTTAGTAGTTAAAAAATAACACAAAGCACGTATTACAATGATTTATTTCATTTATCATTTAAAAATATATATTAACACTGGTATGGAAATGGCAAACAAAGATATAAAATTATGATATTGTCAAAATAATTCATAATGTGAAACATCAGAACAATTAGTCGTTAATATAAAATATTTGTATCATAAACTAACGTTATCAGTAGGTTTCGTTTCCGCCATTAAAATATTATACTAGAGGAGACACTGCAAACACATTGTAACAAAAATGAATGGTACCGTACCACTCCTTCTGTTTCTGTCTCTGTCACGCCTACGCAGTAACATCATCTTCGCTCTCGCTTCATATGCGCGTACATAGAAATCCTGTACCAGCACAATGCGCAGAGATCTTGTTCCTGGTTTCCGCTGTCATAATACCTCAATGGTTTCTACCCGCATATCTACTGTCGAACTTACTTTAACGCTGGTGATGGGTCTCTCATATGTGAGGCCACCTGGGTAGGTACCGTCGCAATGCCTATTTCTCCCACCAAATAGCAGTTCAAATGCACTGAGTTCCGGTTTGAAGGATATGGTAGCCAGAGTAACTACTGGACATATTGAGACTTAACATCTTACGTCTCAGGATGGCGAGCGAAGTGGAATGCCAAGCATTGCTTTGTAACTCATAGTGTTGTTTGGTTTTGATACTGTCCATGAGCGACATCGCTTAACTTCAGGCAAATGACATACTCGTCTCACCATGCATTGCAAAAAAAAACACAAGTATCTTGCAAACTGAGATCAACCAATACACAATATACATTCCAAATCAAGCACAATATACACCATTACGACGAAAGATAATCTATTTGTTACATTTTTTTTTTGAAAACCTTTTGCTAAAATAATTTAAATGGTTTCGTATATAGACGCGAAATTATATATTGAAAAAAAAAAATACTTATTTAACTAATCTAACAACGAATTTTGTTATCACTCTCGAAGTTAATGAAGTACTTATTGATCAAAGCTTTTTCGCCAAACTCTTCCTTAATTGTTCTTTTTAACGTTAGCAAGGTCATAGTTTGCATCATTTCTAGTAATAAAAGGTTAATAAAGATTAAAACACCTAAAAACTAGCTCGCGATAAGGCGACGTGTCGTCATTCCGTTGCCAAGTGAACGCATTATAACGTTTGTGTTATTTTAAACACACACAGCAAAATGAAAACTGAATGTGATAAATAGAGTACCTTCCAGAAAGAGAAGCCAGATGCAATGGACCTCTGGCTATTTCACAAAATAAAACCTACAATTTTTTCACATTGTTCCGGCAAACGAGCAAACAGGTCAGGTAAGTGATCGCTGCCGCCCATTGACATCCATAACGCTAACACCCGTTCTTACCCAGAGAGTCTCTGGCTAAGTAGGCACCACTACAGCTAAATGCAGTTTGGTGCTACAAGCTTTCGTTTGATCTGACTTACCCTTTTACTATAACTAGATGTGGCCATGTCTTTGGGGTGGAAATTGTGTTGGTTTATCTTCCTGAGCTGCAGCTGCGTGATCCTCTTCTGTTCCTCCACGCTGAGGGTGACTGGGCTGTGTGCAAACAGCGGATCTTTCTCCAACGTATGCCATATTCTGTACTGAAACAATATGAGACTCGTTAACACAAATCAATATACTGTGCGAAGATTTTTTTTAAAATTTTGGTACTGCACAGTGACTGCATTGCACTTGGTGGTAAGTGCAGGTGCCGTCTAGACTGAGTATGGAATGGCATCAGAAGGCGTTCACGTGTCATTCGATACAATCATGCCGGCCTACGCACTACTACGCAGGATTTCATATGAAATCCAAAATGCGTCACTGGTCTTTGGAGGGATGAAAATAAAAAAAATAACAGCTGGGGAGAAGAATGGATATCATTGAGCTCTCGAAAAATTTGTATGTTACAGAAAAACACACACTTTGATTTTCCGTGCGACTATGATAGTATCTTTGTCAATTAGTACCCGTCACGCTTGAGTTTCAAGACTGACAAGCATTATAAGTATAAATAAGTTTGTGAGAGATGCAGATGTAACTAGCAGGAGTCTTTAAGTTGCTATTCCTGATATTTTGAAGACCAAAAAATGATTTACTGTATCAGCCCATATACGTCCCACGGCAGGGCAGGGGCTTTCTCTACAATCGAGAGTACGATTGCGGGTGGTCAGGCCATAAAGTCCACCACGCTGGCCTAGTGAGGGTTGGTAGACTTTACATACCATATAATTTCTTACAAATCGCTATAGCATGCAGGTTTCCTTACGATGTTTTCCTTCACCGTTATAGTGTGTAGAGATTGACTATCTACACACACATGAGGCAAATAATTTGGAAACAATTAGTAGGTATTTCAACAGTACGTGAATTACTCATATTGTTTTGATTGTTAACTTAATCTACTTTACAAATACTGGTCGATAATTTTGTAATAAGTACCAAATGATATAATAAAGATATCAAATCAATTCAAAGTATTTTGACTAACTAATAAGATTTGGGTTTTCGATGTTATGTGAGTCATTATTGTATGTGTCACGTCTAGATCATTGAAGCTAGCCTTTGTGCTAAACGTCGATAGCCGCATCGAAATATGTACAGAGGTCTAAATATAGTTGTAACTTCGACGCTTCAAGTTCCTATATACATTTTAAGAAGCTATAGTGTAACGGCCTTATTCACACATAGTTTATAAACCTATTTTAGTTATCGAATGTTTAGTTCCTTTCGAACAATTTTCGAATCGAGTTTGAGCGAAGAAAAAACACACGTACACATACATAATGCATTCTAAGCAGGTTTTAACGAAACTCGAATGCACACACTGACAAACAGGAAGATATATTTGTTGTAGAAAATCTAGACTTAACATCTAAATTATAAAATATTAATTTTATTCGCGAAACAACGTAAAAGATAGCTATTTATTATAATCAGAAAATAAAATATACATACTAAGATGTTGATTGAAATTCAAGGTAATGATGATATGTCGTGGAAAATTACAATGAAATTTTATAAATTAGAATCTAAGTAAGTGCTATTGTCTTATGTATGATCCACTACCATTAGTACCATTAAAAAGTCTAAGACAAATATGTGTATTATACTTGGCGAAATCGTACGATAACCGCGTAAGTAATCTGAGTAGGAGTATAACTTTGTATAGAAATATATGAAAATGTGTTTAATTGGGGTTAGTAAGTCGGAGTACAATACTGCATATACACAAATCGCTAGCTGGTAGCTCGAGGCAAAATTTAGCTCATTCATACAAATTGTTTTTTATATGATTGTACAGCCTCCGTAGCGCAGTCGGTTAGACGCCGCTTGTAAAACGAGAGGCCGAGGCTTCGATCCCCACACCGAGAGAAATGTTAGTGTGGACTACAAATATCTGTTTGGGTCTGGGTGTTAGTGAGACCGAAAAGTACGTAGTAAACTCTCGTACTTCCTGATACCCATGACACAAGACTCCATCTTAGTGTGGGGTCAGGACAATATATGTGAATGTTGGGTGTTACTTATTTATTTATTACTAGCTTTTGCCCGCAACTTCGTCTGCGTTATTAACTTTATTTACAATATGTTTTATATTACGCCCTCATTTCTCTCCTGAAACTGAGAGAATACTAAAACTCCGAATTACGTCACTATTTATTTATGAGTATCCCGTTGAGCAAATTATGTGGTCTATTACTTACTTTATCAACAACGATTTCCCGCTTATCTCCACTTTAAACTTAAAAATCCAAAACCTAACAATTGGTAATTATTTATCTATAATAAGTAGATACTATTAAACATAATAAATTCATCCCTCTAAAATGTATAATATAATCCCAGAAATACGCACAATTTGCGCGAAACCCATATAAGTATGTTTAAACTGAAAGTTGCTTATGCCCGATATTCTAACACAACCTTTCGTCCTTTTCCTCTTTTTCCCTGACCCCTCCCGTAAATGTGTAACTCTTACACTCATGAACAACTTACAAAATTATTAAAAATTAAAATATTGCTTTCCCTGTCCAGTTCTTGAACATACCATCAAGCTCAATTTTTAAGGGATTTTTTGTACCCACGGAACCCTAAATACTTTTTATAAAATTTCATCCCCATCGTGCCATTTTTTCAAATACTAATAATTTACATAAAGTGCCAAGTTTGAAATCTGCAAATTTCACGGTTTTGTTTTTCCATATAACTCAATTTCACCCTTTTCACCCCTTTAGGGGTTGAATTTAGGTCAATCCTTCATTAGTGCTGCTCTACATTATGATAGAAGGCCCCGTGTAAAATTTTAAGTTCCTAGCTTCAGTAGTTTCTGCGGTGCGTTGATGCATCAGTTCGGTTCTACAAAATTTCACACCTTATTTTAACCCCTTTAGGGTTAAATTTAGAAAAATAAAGTATGTTTGGTTTTAATTGATTTCCAAAAGTGCAAAGTTTGAAAACTGTGGCTTTAACGGTTTCGATTTTCCATACAACGGTTTTTTACCCTTTTCACCCTCTTAGGGGTTGAATTTCCAAAAATCCCTTCTTAGTGCTCACTTACGTCATAATAGAAACCTCTGTGGAAAATTTCACGTTTCTAGCTTCAGCAGTTTCGGCTGTGCGTTGATTAGATAGTTCGGTTCTACAAAATTTCAACCCTTATTTTAACCACTTTAGGGTTAATTAAAAAAAATAAAGTATGCAGCTATGTTTGTTTTTTATAGATTTACAAAAGCGCAAAATTTGCTAACTGTGGCTTTAACGGTTTCGATTTTCCATACAACTGTTTTTTTCCCTTTTCACCCCCTTGGGGGAGGAATATCTTAAAATCCCTTCTTAGTGCTACCCTACGTCACAATAGGAATCTCTGTGTAAAATTTCACGTTTCTAGCTTCAGCAGTTTCGGCTGTGCGTTGATTAGACAGTTCGGTTCTACAAAATTTCAACCCTTATTTTAACCACTTTAGGGTTAATTTAAAAAAAATGAAGTACGCAGTTATTTTGGTTGTTATTTGATTAACGAAAGTGCAAAGTTTGAAAACTGTGGCTTTAACGGTTTCGATTTTCCATACAACGGTTTTTTACCCTTTTCACCCTCTTAGGGGTTGAATTTCCAAAAATCCCTTCTTAGTGCTCACCTACGTCATAATAGAAACCTCTGTGGAAAATTTCAGGTTTCTAGCTCCAGTAGTTTCGGCTGTGCGTTGATTAGACAGCCATTAAATCACCCTAGTCTCGCAACACTTCAACCCTTATTTTAACCCTTTCATGGCTAATTTTAGACAAACAAAGTATGCAGTTAGTTTTCTTTTTAAATGACTAACTAAAGTGCCAAGTTTGACAATTGTAACTTTAACGGTTTCGATTTTCCATACAACGGTTTTTTACCCTTTTCACCCTCTTAGGGGTTGAATTTCCAAAAATCCCTTCTTAGTGCTCACCTACGTCACAATTAGAACCTCTGTGGAAAATTTCACTTTCCTAGCTCCAGTAGTTTCGGCTGTACGTTGATACGTCAGTCAGTCAGTCAGTCAGGTTCCTCTTTTATATATATAGATGATTAGTAACACTAGGAGGTATAATTGAACATACAAATAATGTTTTACTTGCGACAAAGCCAAGAGAATAAAACATTATAATTAATAAAAGTAATAGACAAATTAAGTTGTTACTTTGAAATCCATGATTGCAGGAATATGAATACAATAGTAAGATTAAGAAACTTGTAGAGAACAAACGACGCAGGAAACTCTCTCACCAAACGACGAATTTTCATCTTTATCTATTCGATTAAATGTATTTTTTCACGTGCAAAATACTTTAACGCTGATATTGGCTACACTATGTTAAATCAGACACCAAAAATATTTATCATTATAATTATAATAATCACCATCAAACAATATGTTATATGACCATGACTGTGGTCCCTGCCGAACGTAGCTGTCTTCTTTTGTCTCAATTCGCAGGTGTACAGATAATCAAGAAAAGCTAATTTATAATTTTATTTGAAAACATCATCAAAAAATCTTAAATATCCGTGACCCAGTTCCGATTTCAATGAGATTTATTTGCCCAGAGTCGAGGCAAATCGATGCTTATAAAAACATAGCACAGTTCTTCGAGAGAGCTGTTTCGACACTTACGTAAACTATACTGAAAAAAGGCGATAAAAAAACCGCTCTAGATCGGAGGAAAATATGCAGAAAATTCGAAGTATAAACACGTAAGATTAAATAAACTATTTTTTTACTTTTAAAATATGTGCGATCATTTCTGAGTATAATCTACAGTGATATCGCTGCATCCGCGAATGGATTTAAAAATAGCCTTATTTGTATAAAATGTGGACTTTTGGTATGGTTCGATGTTACTTTTGTATCATCAGATGATAATACGAGTATTCATTTTTAGACAATTTCATCTCTAGAAACAGGATTGCATATGGGTATTTTTTCATTAAGTAGTAGGTTGTTTCAGACAAATGCAAATCCCAAAATATTGATGTATAAATATTATGTATCGGTGGCGTAATTGTCCTACAATACAATTACAAAGCTGAAGTCTCGGGTTCGAATTCCGGGTCGGGCAAAGTGATATTGAATTTTTGTATTTGTTATCAACCCGGAGGCAGGAATTTGTGTCTGATATGTCGATAGGGTCGCCCTAAGCAATGTGTTCTGCCATTCATCATTTTTCTCAGAAAAAGTGGCAAAAATCTCTGTATCAGCCCATATACGTCCCACTGCAGGGCACGGGGCTACTTTACAATCGACAGTACGATTGAGACTATTGAGAGTGGTTAGGCCATATAGTCCACCACGCACGCCTAGTGCGGGCTGGCGGACTTATATACCATAAAAATTCTTATAAACCGCTATGGTATGCAGGTTTCCTCACAATGTTTTCCTTCACCGTTTTAGTGCGTGGTGATTGACTATCAATACACACATGACTCCGAAAAGTCTAAAAAAGCGGTGTGCCCTGGGATTTGAACCCGCGACCACTGTGAACATGTTGGCAGCCGCGTCTTATCAGTTTACCAACAGGCCACCACGCACTTGTGGTGGCAAAAATACATCTAGTAGTAAGTCAAGTAAAAATCAGAAGGAGTACAACCTAATAGTCATATTTCTTTAGTCGTTCTAAAGAATTATTGCGGTTTGCTCAAAACCATAGAGACACAGACCGAACCCGAAACGCGACAATTATATGCATCACTATTACCGGTTTTTCATTGCGTACCTTCGGTTGTTTCCGTCCGAGGGAATTTGAATAACCTTTCCGCGAGGAAAATATTATGCTTAAACTGAAGTTAAGCTTAGCCTAAAGTAAGACGAGGAAATGGAAGAAACCTCTCTAGCTATAAATATATTGTTGAAATCATTAATTTTAAACGTAATTGCATACGTATTGTGCACGTGTTTGTTGAAGTTTTCCTTAACCATTTATTAATGTGACACTTCCGACAGCCTTGGTAAATCCTGCTTTTCAAAATTAAATACATACATTACCTAAACTGTTGGTAAATGGACCAGACGCGGCTGCCAATATGTTCACGGTGGTCGCGGTTTCGAATCCCAGGACACACCTCTCACTTTTCGGAGTCATGTGTGTATTGATAGTCAATCACCACGCACTATAACGGTGAAGGAAAACATCGTGAGGAAACCTGCATACCATAGCGATTTCTATGGTATGTAAAGTTCGCCAACCCGCACTAGGCCAGCGTGGTGGACTATATGGCCTTAAGCACTCTCAATCATATTCTCGATTGTAGAGTAGGCCCGTGCCCTGCAGTGGGACGTATATGGGCTGATAAAGATTACCTAAACTCACGCCTTTTTCCTAGAAGGGGTAAGCAGATAGGCTACCTGGAGAACCACTTTTCTTCTAGTATGTTACGTCAAACTATGTGATAGGAGGCGAGCCACACTATCGCCACATTGAGTACAAATCCTGATTCCTGATAATGAATAGAAAAATTCAATATCAATTTGCCTGACCCGGGATTCGAAAAACCGAAGAAGATTTGAATTCGAAGATATCGGCGTTTATTTGCGTTATATTGCTAAACCCTTCTATTTCTATAGGGATTGTACCATTATATGTGATAAATACGACATTCTTCAAATACTCGCCTCATCTTATAGTATCACAGATTGGAGTACTCCAATTTTTAATTATTCTTTTGGATAGACCCGGCTGAATTTGACTGATGACCTTTGCCATTTTCTTATTTATTGCATCAGTCGATTGTGGTTTATTTACATAGAAGTGCGACTTCAAGAAACCCCATAAAGTCTGCTAGGGTCAAATGGCATGACCTTGGTGGCCAATTCACACCACTTCTGAGCTTATGTAGAATTTCAATCGTGGCCTTCGCTGTGGGGCCTGCATCGCCGTCCGGCTGTAACCAAATGTCGTGTAGGTCCATATTATGATGCTTTTTCTTCTTTTTAATAAGGGATGGCTCCCCCGTAGTATCGGAGATTTTGCCAGCTATAATGCTTCAGTGTGAGCATTACAAAGCATAACTTTGTTATGATCGTTCTGTAGCGCTCTCCGTTGTCGGTGATCGCTTCGCCAGCAACGTTTTCGTACGTTCATCGTTATCGTTTTCGTTTTCGACGACCCCGTCGATCAAACGTTAACATTTTGAGAATGCATTATTACCTGCTGAGCCTGGTGTGGGATGGTGTAACGTGCCATGATGATTTGGCATAAGTAACTGAATAAAAGATTTGACAAATCTCACTGAAACAAATTGGCCGCCAAAAACTGCTAAAATCTATCCGCGCCATTTGAAAACACTTTAGATTTGTGTATTTTGAAGCTGGTGAAAATTTCGAGAGAAGTTTTTAAGGATAATTTTTTCTCATTTTTATATATCTACTAAATTCTGCCAGCTGAAATTATTGCATTTAATTGTACATAAGTAAAGTATATTATGACTCAAGAAACCTCTTAAAAATCCAGATATACCTAGTTAAAATTATCGGTAATCTTCGGTCGGTCATATTTTAGCAGAAAGTAGATAATGTATCACTTAAATACATAAAACTTATGAATCATTTTACTGAGACTCTTTGTAAACAATGGATACGTGAAGGTAATTCCCACATTAAATTAGTGCATCATGATATAATGTATGAAAAATAACGTAACGAAAGGTTAAAAATTATCACTAGACTACTATTTTGGCAGTGGAAAGAGTAGTTGCAGAAATACGAATACTATTATGTTAATTATGAACCAACGGAATTAAAATATGCCAATATAAAGTATTAGTATAATGCCACACTCATATGGTGACGGAGGGGCAGCCGCCTATCCCACTTCATATCGGTCCCAGACACCAAATGACATTTGCACTATTATAATAATTTAAAAATAACTACAGAAAATCTGTGATAAGATTTTCTGTAGTTATTTAATGATTACACATACTATCATACATACCAAGTGTAGAATAACAGAACTACGAGATTGTACTTTTTTATCTACATAATACGAGTATGTATATGTATTCAGGGATCAATACCGCACAGTGTAGTTACAAAGCCGACTTCCTATGCTTTAAAAATTATTTAAATTTTACCAGGAAAATATTTGTTACAAAACAAACTTCTTTCCTTCATCTATGGGATTGAATTCAGTGTTAATAAAGCATGGCGTCCTACGAATACCAGGGTAATTCTATGCCAAATTAAATTAATAACTTCAGTTTTAAAAATGTAAGTATCTAACATACTTTAATAGTATTCGAGTTGAGAGTTAATCATTGATATAAGAAAATCATAAAAATCATGTGCAATACATATAAGTTTATATAAATATTTTTAATGATATGATAAAAACATGTACACTAATGTATGTTATGTAATATTACATGTAATTATTTCCCGGGCTTAATTGATGATTCTATAAAGTAAAGTTCTTATGTAATGCGAATGGATCACTCAAGTCATTTGAGATAAGTATTTATGTAAATTGCATAGTGGCTTGGTGGTGGTTGTGGGTTCAAATCCCAAGACACTGCTCTGACCTTGCAAATTGATATTTATTATACAAAATTAAAATTAAACAGAGCACACTAAAACGCAAACTGTATGAATTTTTATGGTATAGGTCCACTAGCCCGCTAGGCCAGTGTGGTTGACTATATGGCCTAACTCCTATAAAACATACTCTCCATTGTAGATTGAATTTGTATTTAAAGCACAAATGAAAAATCTATTTATTAAAGTAGATGTACAGGTTTATGAATTTTGTATGGGAGTTTATTACTTCTCTAAGACTTAGATATTGTTTGCACATGGTTTTAGTTTTTTTAATATGACATACAATAAAAGACAGCTAATATGTGAAGCAAGTACATATATTTTTTTACTGGATTACTTTTTATAGGGGAAATTATTTTCTTTGTAAATTATTGAGAATAAATCAGTGATTATTATTATCATATCCACCACCAGGTCCGGATGAGTGGAGAAAAAGAAACAATGCCTCAACAATCTCATTTACAGAATTTAATATTAATGCTAGGCAGTTGTTTTTCGTTGATTTAATTTATTCTATAATTTATACATATTGTGTGGTTAGTTAAGGGAGGTATAAGCTCAAGGGCATCGCCAGGGAGAGCAGGTAGGGGCAGCTGCCCCCCTCTAGAGATAAAAAAAATTGCCAAATGTAAAGCAACCAAAATCTTTGACTTGACTTGCCTACTATATGGTATTTTTTTCTTGCATAATGCCGTTGATGTAAGGCTCATACTACAAGTGGAAAGCTACATGTGCTCTTGTCTTTAACTACATTTCATACTTTTCTCATTCTCCATATTATTTTCTTCCCCCTGGGCCATCGACTGGCGATGCCGCTGTATACATTAACAATGTGACTTACAAAAAAAAATTTTGGTTGATTCCAGACAATTTCTGCATCAACACTTGCCCTAAGAATTGTTTTGTGACCATCTTATAACTTAATATATGCATAATTTGTACGTAAAGAATAGTATGTTCTTTATTAATTATTAAAAATTCAGTTGCACATGTTATCAACATGAAGCATGTTGTTAAAATTTTGACACTGATTAAGCAGCTTAATGGACACATGCTATTCAGAACACAAATCTAGAAAGTTTGTCTTATTTATATTGGCTTTGGAACCAAGAATAAAAATATTATGACAGAACACATACACAATATGTATACAATACTCTATTTTTTCTATTGTGCTTATTGTATACAAGATG
This sequence comes from Hyles lineata, assembly GCA_030180105.1. Taxonomy (NCBI): domain Eukaryota; kingdom Metazoa; phylum Arthropoda; class Insecta; order Lepidoptera; family Sphingidae; genus Hyles; species Hyles lineata. The sequence goes on along the minus strand of JARJEE010000006.1, from coordinate 2,216,461 downwards.
TGTTTATTTTCTGTATTACCCTTAGTGCTTTGTTGATATAATAATATTCCACTTGTTAGAGGAGCACAGTATAGATAGTACAATATAATAGTTATGTTCAGAACTATAGACTATAGACTGCTTTTAATATATCCATATTTTTTTAAATACAGACTCAGGAACTTAGCAAAGGCTGATTTAGTTTATTGTTTCAAGACATATCAAAATATTAATATCTTAAAATAGAATTTAATCAACATATTTATCAAGTACTTTATCCCATAGGGAAAACCCACCAACTATTTTAATTATGTTAAATATTTTTATTATGTGTGTTTTAAATAGAAACAGATTTAAGTATGACTAGGATAATCTACTCTGAAATTTAGGCAACATAAGAATAATTTTGTGTTCCTTATTTATATAAAATAAGCTGTATTCTCCTGTTATTGAAGATAAATGCAGAATGATATGTAAGTCCATAAATGTGAATGTAATGTGTTATATTCATTGGAGATTTTTTAAATTGGTTATTTTATATCAAAATTATAATTAAAATTAATGTTAATCCAACATTTTCATAAGAAACATATTTTTTACCAGTATTTGTACATACTTGAGGATTTAATACGAAATAAATAATTAAACAATGACAACTTTGCATCATATTGCAACATATTTCAAGTGGTCTCTAAGGACACTTACCTTAAGTTTCAACAGTTCGATGTCACCCTCCAAAGCAAGCTTGAGCCGTTTCCAATCAAACGAGGAGCGATTTCTATACACGTCCAGGGGCCCGCTGGGGAGATCCGGCACGAAACTTAAGTCCTCCATACTAAAAACAGGCGTTCGCATTAATATCACATTAGAAAACTAACCTCCAACACCCATTAATGGGACCGCGCGCCAATTTTATTACACCGGATGACTAAACCCATACGAGGACAATTCGAATTCCCTCTCAGCCGAACATGTCGTGCCTCTTGCAGCCTTTAACACTACACTCTATGATTAATATCTCACCTTGGAAATGAACGGGGATATTAGACGTTTGTAACTACACAGCCGGTGTATATCACGGCGTTTCGAACCAGACTGATAATTTGCAAGGTTTTGTGGTAGCGAATTGTCTGATAACGAGAAAACGGCTCGCGCTGTTTTATTGGGCGGAACTCTTAGGACGTCACATCGGACGAGCGCCGAGCGGCTTCTTTTCATGTCATTTGTCAAGTAATAAAATATGTCAACGTCAATGTCGAGTACATAACGTTCCGTTTTAATCAATTATATATTGAGTACATAAATATTTTATTTTTTAAACAAAAGTTTATTTAACTACCTTTGAATTTCCCTCCTATATTTTCATGTATATACGATTTATTATCTTATCTGGTCTTGTAGATGAAATTTGAATGCAGACACGAAGGTCGAAGGGCAACTATCGCAAGAAAATGAATTAAAGCAGCTAACATTAATTTTAAACTGTTAAAATCGAATATACTTATGCTAATATTTAATCGCCTTGGTGGTTAGATTAGTAAGGATATTCATAACAAGATTAAGGATTAATTTTATATTTCTAACATTATTTGGATTAAGCGACATCTGTTGTGTAATATAATCATTATTTGTTTCGATAGAACAACATTTCAACCTGAATCAAGGACGGGCAAACACTACGCATTTACAAATTAACCAATAGATGGCAGCACACACAAACACACAAATTAATGAAATGCATGACAAAGATAGTCTGACGCCCGTTATAAATGATAGAAAGGGACAGCGATAGTTAGCACACATAGACGGTATACAACTACAGAGACGATTAAGTTACGGACGCATAAACAAGAAAAGAGAAGTTGTAAAACAACAAACTGTTCGCTGCTTTGCTTTTCTATCAGATGTAAAATGGACGGGCGGTCGTGTCGTTGCGCGCTCGCGATCTCCGCGTGTTCGTTGTAGAATCGATGTTTATTGTTTTATATTTTGACGTGAATACGAATATTGTTTACGCGATCGTCGACTACTTCGGTGTTCGGTTGCCGAAGGAGATTGTGTTCAGTGCATGTGCTTTTTACATGACGTTAGCGCTCACTTCACTTGCAGTGATTTCGCTGATAGCTCACTCCCCGGTGGGTGCGCGCGTGATAAACTACGTGTTCGGTTATTGAAAAAAGGGCGAGTAATCGTCTAGTGTTAGTGTTTTAGTACAACCATGCTGTGCACGGTGACATAGTGAACGTTATATTGACCCTGACCTCTGACAATCATGTCTGGGCGATCGGATTGCAGGAAGTTTGCACCAAACATCTTCAACAAGAGCAAATGCACTAATTGCTTCCGACAGAAGGAGGAGCATAGTGCTGAAGCATTGGAATCTAATCGGGTAAGTGTGAAACAATCATTTTTGTATTGGGAAAAAAATTTGGAATGTCGTTATTTCTAATCAACGACACGGAATAATTCGCGTGTGGGTGTGTTCTTGTATAGAGGCGTATTCGTGTGCGTGGGCTGAGCGCCGATCTTGACTTCAGGTGTTGATCTAACGGATTTCAAAGAGTTATTAAAACTGTATTGGGCTGTCGGTACTCGCCACTCGGCACAAACTATGTATCTACTACCTACCGTCACACCATATCAATATTCTAAACGAGTACTTAAATTTTTTCACTTTATATAATTTCTTAATTACATTTTTAAAAAGCAATATTATAAACTACGAACTTGCGATGATAGACCTTTGACGAGCCTTTTTAGATAAATGTCACTGCATTACGTATTCTTCGTAATAATATTATGCGAGCATCCGCATAGTTTTTAATCTCTATGTAAGTATTTTTATTTCGATTACCTCCACCTTACAAATTGAATACCATGATAATGATAAATTATACAAAAACACCTGATTGTGTTAATGTATGTACTAACATTATATTTCATAATGATTTACTTAGAATGTTGCGAGGTTTCAATTCAAACAAATTACGATGGTTTTTGTTGTACCACCATTATGTAATTATTTCTGTTCCTCGTTATAAATATTATTATTTGCCCTGACCATGGTCACAATAACATTCAGCCTACGTTATTTCCGTGATACATTGTTATCGTAAATAATCGTTAACTTCTGGTCGAAAATGATAAATACCGATAAATATTAAAAATACATTAACATTGTAATAAGATTGCAAATAATAATGTAATTACGTTAGTATACGTATTTATATCGTTAAATGATTATTGTGCTAATTTGTTTATTAACCACTTTTTTAATAGATTGGTAAAACATTAACTTGCGTATTTAAATATATATTACTCGTATGTATATATATATGACTAGTTTTTAAATCAATAGGCTTTACGAGCCTTATATCACTCACTGGTCGTGCGAAAGTATTTTAAGAAAACTAAACGCTTGTTTAGCTGAGTAAATATTACATGGGCATTTGTGTGTCAATAGGAAATTGTTGTGTGTGCGTATGTGAAAGTTTGATTTTAGTCAAGTATGACAATTGATTTACGGCCCGTTATTTCGAAAATGGACACCGATGAAGACAACTTCTATTCCTCTTGTACAATTTATGAGGCGGTAGATTGTACTGCGACGTTAGTTAATAAACAGACCTCTGGCTATAATACATTCCATTTTAATATTTTTGCTCCATTGTTTCAAGATTTTAAAGTCGATTTATACTCTTATTATTTTTTCTCACGTCAATATCTATATTTATATTCTAAAGTGCCATATTTGTATAGCACTTGTAAATGTCAGTTTGCTAATATCGCAATAATCATTACAATACTTATCGATGTGGCGCGATTTTTACAGATAACGTTCACGAATTTTTGTGGTATCTATGTAGTGAACGTAGATAAATTTGCACATGCTAATTTATAACAATTTAAAACATTTGCGTCACTGTAGAATCATCCAGAAGCTTCACTTATTTCAAGGAAATTTAATATTTTTAATCTTATCGTGATAATAAATAAATCGCCTTAGTACACATTAAATTATATAACCATATATACGAGTATATAAATCCCTGTATTTATTAGATTATCATAAATTCACATAAAATTAGGTGTAATAATGGAAATTCATCCATCAATAGGTCTTGATTTTCTAATTAGTTTTATCTGTGGCAATATGGAGTGGATATAACATTAATTTTTATAGCATGTAGAAGAAATATCAGAGCCGTAAGAAAAATATTCACACGTAACCGATCCCCAAGATCTTCCTGCAGTCCAGACCGTAGCAAAGCGGCAATATTCATGAAATATTTCAAGTGTAGCGAAGATCGAACCGGTAAACGACATCCAGAGTATAAAAAAAAATAAAAAAAACCTTTCTTTTTTTATCTCATTCCACACAGGTGGGTTTTTGCCGCATATGTCAGAGGTAAATGGCACGCCGCGACAGACCTTCGTATACGTAAACAGTGAAAACAAAACAACGGAAACGTTTAGAAAGCTAAACAAACAATTTGAAGTATGTGCGGTGCAGTGAAACAGTGATGTGGCGTTATTTAGGTCGTTTTTACGCATGCACGCCTTTCAATTGCTTTTTGGCAATTTCTGATTTACCTATTTCAGCGTGCGGGCAAATTAGCTTTGTATGCAATATGAACATGCCGACAACGATTCACGAACGTCAGGGAAAATCTGGATGGGTTGCTTATTATGTGAAGAAAGATTGAAGACCTATAGTAATCTAATATGTGGAATTTATATAAATTAGGTACCATACTTACATATTAGACTTGTCAAGTATAAATGCACCGATTATTTATACAATCAGAATTAACAAAAATAATACTTAGGTTTAAATTGTTCAGATTTTATATAATTTTACATCTCATTTTTGTATGTACGTAGCTTTTAAATTCAACTCAAACCTATATTCCGGACCATATTAATTTAATTCGTACTGCAGTAGTGCCTGTTTATCCTTATGTGGTCGTATGCCCCGATATAGATGTCAAGGATCCGAGTGCAGGTGACAAAATACTACTCTAACAAACACCTGTCCACGTACGGAACTGTATCTGTCTCTGATGACTACTCTGTAAAGTACTTTATGGAATATTTCACAGTATCATGACAAAATTATATGTAATGCTGTCTCATTATACACCTGCTACTTTCGTTTTAATAACGGGTTAAAGCACTACACCTTATAACACAATAGGTCTGTGGAAGAGGTAACATGTGCATGACAAATCATTGCCTGTAAAAAAAACAGTGAAGGCGATAAATAACTTTATCAGATGAAAACAAATTTAATCCATGCTACCAAATACCAATCTATCAAAAACTACGTAATGAAAAATTTATGTCATAAAGGGATCTAATTTTACCACCGTTTCGTATTAACGGTGACCTATAAAGCAATCGAACCAGAACATAAAAGTTAACATTAAACATCCTGTATGTTCTATATGAAAATCATACCATATACCTACCTCTCTATAAATAGGTAATTATTACGTACAAAAAAAAAATGAGTTACGAGTCCTCGTTCAAACTTTACCGGTGAATCCAGGTGTCCTCGTTTCGACGATAAAACTTGACCCTATTTAACCCCGTACGTGACCTTTGTACGAGGACACATGCGCCTCTCGGCTCGGTTACAATGTCACCCACTTTCCGCCGCGATCTTTTCACCCCACACGCGTGTCGACTGTCGATCCTTTACAATACATTTATTAACGTGTGATAAAGAACAACCTGCTATTGTGTGTTTTCATCTGTCAGCTTATTGTTGACTTACTGGTTGATTGTTTGTTGTAATTCGGTAGGGAAGGTTGAAGATTCAAGTACTGGATATGTTGTGAATCATTTAATGTTGGTCGTAACTTGTAATTTTTGACAGTTGGAAATTGTAAGATATAATAAGTCAAAATAGTGTTGAAAAGTTAGATGATAGGATCTACGTATTTGATATAGGTATATATGTAAATGTTTTATTAGATGTTGCTCTGTGGTCTTATGATATCGAGCTAATGTTATATCCAGTGAAATTCGATATAATTCTTTATCAATGGATATGCTCACAGTTATTAATAATTCCATTTATCCGCATTGCAACTGCGCCGCACCTGGCGATCTTGTGGTTTTTTACGTACAATTATACACCGTCGATATTGTATTATAAATTCGTAAAAGTAAATATCATATATTTCATACGGCATATGTGGGACTTTAAAATGTTAACATTTATAAAATGAGAGTTGTTTATCTAATTCCTTATCTCTGACTCGCCTTAAAGAACTTGGAATTCGTTGTACCTTCACAGAACATTTGCACATAACTTTGCCGCATCGGTATACGGCCCTTCACTTTACAAAGAGCGAGATAATCATCGGTAGGATATTAGCAAAAGTACCTCTCCGCTACATTACACTGCGTCGACAGTAAATAAAGACCTACATTCGCCATTAGAAATAGATGGACCATTACATGCCTCAGCATTCGGCCAAACAAACGCAAAGTATTTACTCGCAACTATCGACAGAGATGACGATTGGGAGATTAGCCTTAGCGGAAAAGAGATGGTGCGTCACCTGTCACACTAAACCGGGTCTTTAATCAGATAATAAGTCTGCCGTAGACATTGTCGATAATTTCGGTTTAAGTAAATATAACTCACTTATGTTGGCGGGGCACCTGTGACAACATTGTGAACACGATAAGTAACCCTGTTGAGGCCCGTACTTATCGTACTTTGTCGATGTTTTGTAAACAAATTACATCCCTAAACTGTTGCCAATGCGCGAACATACTGCCGGGATAACAAATGGACGTAATAAAACGTCTCATTTCAAATATATTCTACCGTTGTGATGTATTTGGCGCCATAATGTACCCAAGCGACATAACCATAACGGGAAAAGTAGGTTTTGATGATGACTCGACTAAATACACACGTTTGTATTATGCTCAACTTGCTACCCTAAAAAAGCCAGTCTTAGAGTCTGGCAAGATAAATTGCACACGAAACAACCCGTTTTGGCAGCACGTGACACGATGTCAAAGCCAAGGCTGCGCCGGTACATGAAAATGCGTTTTATAAAGTGTTTTAAAAATTTAGATCTTGTTGTTGAGTAAATAGGACTTCAATTTCAAAAATGGTTTCGTGTACATGATGCGGTACAATGGCGGCTCGATTTGGACAATTATATTGACAAATGCTCAACTAACGAAGCGTAGTGACGTGTGCGCCATGTTGATATGTTCGGCGCTGTGTTCCAGCGTTCACAAGATGACGGAACGCCAATAGGAAATTAACGATCAATACATTCTACAATGTACCGGCTTACAAGCTAAATAAGTGCTAATATTTTTAATATTTTCTCTTGTATTTGTGGTGAAAGTTTATGATTATTGAGCGAAAATGTGTTGTGTGATTGATGATACGGGTATTGAACTGGTAATCGAGAACCGGCTGCTACGTTCACAGCTCATAGGTGCATCAATTGGACGATTGTAAATAAATTAAGATGTTTAAGGAATCTGTTCAATTACAAGTTAAATGCAAAGAGTAATTTAACTACTAAAAGTAAATCTCACATTTTTGAAGATAAAAGTGTAAAAAATATAATAACTTTCTAAGATAGCAGTACGATTACGATGTATTAAACAATAGACGTAACAAACGTTGCCTATGCAAATACCATTCCTAAATAGTATTTTATTGACAGAGATACGGCGCAAGCGATTTGCCAAGTTGTACGCGATAAAACTTAATGCACACAACGTCTGATAAGAACTCCATTGAATAATGCATGAGTGAGTAATAAAGTAAATATAAACCATACTTAACATGTTTGTTTTTGTTATAAATATTAAACTTTTGACCATAACCGTGCGAGTTGGCGCGCACCTGTTCTGCGACGGATTACGGCGCTGACATTATACTAATGTTTTCCCGCGTCTTCGCACGCACATTGTCAAGTTATAATGCTTTACTGTTTGACCAGTATTTACATGTGTAAAAATTACAAACGGCGAATGAGGTGTAATGGTAAATAATTACAATAATGGGGTAAACGCTGTAGGCTGTGGGGACTCCGCGACTGGAGACGGGACAAGTGCGGTGCTTTCATGTTACACTGTAGCTGGCTCTAGTTTTTTCTTGTTTTAAGTCTAAGTAATAATATTGCGGCTTTACAAATTGTCCATGAACCGACAACTATTACAGAAAACTTAGAAGGGAATAAATAAAACAAACTAAGATTATTTTCTTAACATTTTGCTTCTTAAGTAGTACAGTATAATAGTAATCTTGGAAATTGCTGAGAGCCTTATACAATCTTTTTAAATGTCTTAGCATTGGATTTGTTGGATCAGTCTCATATTCATTAAAGGATATCGCTATGTGAGGATGAAGATGAACCATATTATCTGTATTTATCTGCTCTTCTTTTACTTGCACGTATCCATTTTGACTATTCATCTAAGATGCAGTCTAATTCAGTTTGCAATTATACGACTGGCCTGCCTGCCTGACAGCTAGACGTAACCAATAGCCATTTTATAATGTTTTATAGCACCTGTAAACCGAATTATACCTAGTCAAGACCTCAGCTTTATCAACAAGTCATGACGAACTCACTTTGCACTCATTCCTCATCTGATCCAATTTTTCAGATTTTAATCTGGTCGAGTTTTTAAAATCCTAATTACAAATGAATACATACACGATACGAGTTACCGTCCGGTCAGTGATTCACAGCGTCCGTTACGTCAGGAAGTCGAATGTTGGACGCCGGCGGTACAACACTGACCTGAAAGCCTCCGGACACTGTGAGAACACTCGCCCGTCGAGCGCAGGATGTGTTTTTTGCGATTTTGGTCCGAGTTAGGCGTGGTAACTGGTTCACGTTGATGCTGTGTATGCGTCTGATTAGGATTGTAGTTAGTGATTTCTTAGTGCTCGCTGTGTTATCAGATTGGGTATAGTTACTGGTATGTCGTCTTGTTGCTCTAGGATGTCGCTAGATACAGACGAGTTCAGAGGCATCGGTTAAGAAATCTTTAAGCGAGCTATATGTTTAAAAATGGCGGATGAGGCGAGTGATCTGCTTGTACATAGATTAGATTGTTTGTTTCGATAGACACTTTAATCGGGATTATTTCCTGGCAAGGTTGGCGCCAAGTAGATGGCTTATCGTAAAATAATTAGTCTGTTAAACATGTATTTACAAAAGCATGATACATCGCCGATATGTGGATGTAAGTTGAGGACAGATAAATGAAGGATTTTGCGCCGTACAATTATGATAAAACCCAGTAGCAAGTTAAATGTAACTTAGAATTCTGTAGATGTGTTAAAACATTAGTTTACGGTTTGTCCTCACTCTAAGGGTACAGAAGTGGATGTAACTGAGTAAATGGATCAAGATAAAATAGTTCCGGTTCAAGTATCTTGTAGAAAGCCAGTTATGCAAGGGAAGCGTGCAAGGGCATGGTGAGGTGTTGGCAGCGGCTGCGGCGGGTACGCAAATGAGACGTATGGTTAGTTTAATAAGTATCGGTGCAAAGTACCCGAGCTGTTTGTGCTTAATAAATACGAGTTGGAGTGAAAATTTAGCGTTTCCCGCTTTCTCGTTACGCGGGTTAAGTCGTGTTTGTGGGTCGCGCACATGTATTTGTTTTAACAAAATTAACGTATCGCATGAACAGGTTTAAAATGTTTTCGTTGTCGGCGCCGGCCGCGAGCCGTTTTGTGATTAAGTCGCGCCTGCGTACTCCGCCACCATCACGTCATCACCGCTGCACCGACTGCGACACCCTCAAACGCACGTTTAGCACTCTGACATACTTCCGCCATAGTTATGCCGTCACTAACATCACAACTCGAGACTCGAGTGGACCTCACATATTCATTGCGCATGTTGACCTGTCTATTAAAATGTCTCATCATACTTTGGGGACAGACGTTATTAAAACTCGTGCAATTAAAAATTCCATTTGATGTGTACACGCTAAATCCTCTTGTCAAAGCAATCGCCGCGGTGCAGACTCCGAGCCGGTGCCGGCGCCCCTCGTAAATCTATCCCAACGTACAACACGCTGTAAATATTTGTTCTTGTGTTTAGAACCACTCTAAAGCCTTTATGACGGGTACGTGGCAACCGAAAAAAGTTTTGATCCGATACCCCGCGCAACAAAGACGCGGAGATGGAATAGTTAATAAAAAGAAAATAGGAGATGTTGCGTTCCGTCGGTACGGCATCGACCAGATGAATCGGAGCCGCGTTCGAGAGGCGCCGGCTGTGTGCGGCCGCGGTAATCTACCAAAACGGCGGGAACGGCAGATCAGATTAGAGTGGCTGAGCTAAACTCGTAGTGTGGCATAAAAAGGAGTGCGTGAGGAATGCGCCGGCGCGATCGCCAGGTGCAACGGCCGCGCGCACTGCGGCCCGCCCCCAACTGGCATTTTTGTGTACGCGCCTAATGTGTGTCGACATAAAGATTTGGAAACAGAACCGGGCCCCTGAACCGACCCGATGCCACCACCGCCGCACGTACGCACATTGGCACCGCATTATTACCTGGATTTGCAAGATTAACCTATAAAACAGCATTGAACGCGCACCGGAGATATCTGACGTCGAATGCTATCTGCGGACCGTTAACGGCACAATAGGCCGCATGTACCAAACACAAATAAATAATAATATTATCTGGGTCGCTGTGCTAACTCGACACCGGATAAGGCGAACAATTAAAATAAACATTAACACCTATTTAACAATACGGTATGAGCGGGCCACGTAACTCGATAGCGTATCACGTTAACGTCTTTATTGTAATCCGTACTAATTTAAAATGTGCCATTGAAGTATGGAGATCAACTCGGATGGGTGCTTCGTAACTTGATCACATATTGCTGTGTTAAAGAGCCAATGAGGTTTTATCTATGTAGGTTGTAAGTCAAATTGTTGTTTAACAATATTTTTGTGCACATACATTTTCATCTTTACTTTTTTCGCAGTATCATGTCGTGAGTGTCCTCGAGTGAGGACTTTTATTTTTATTTATAGTGAAGGTATTAACATTGCATCGCCTTCTGTGGGTCTTCTGTGACCTTTGATAGGGTTTAGATAAGCGATTACAGTGTTATAATTGTATTACGTCATTATTTATATACTATAATAGCTGTAGTATGTTTTTTACGTAGAAAAATCCATTGTTTGCCCGGAACGAGTGCGGCGTACTTAGCGAGAGCAAATGTTTGCTAGATACATTAATCTTTTGTTTGATGGTGACGTTGCAAAGAAAACTCTTTTTCGTACAATGTTTATTATATTTTAGACATTGGAGGTCGTGCGTTACCACGTTTACGGTAGTTATTTTTTGTATTTTTGCTTATTAGGAAACTGATTGTTTCTGGTATTCAGTACACATTAGCGAAAGTAATATTTGTTTATAATATTAAAATAGAACTAGACAACAAAGTAATTGGGTTAGTTTGAATAAAACTTGTTTATTAGAGTTGTTATTATAATAATTCTATTATTATATTGTTGATGGACTTTCAAAACTTTTTCAGACAGTTTAAATGAAATGGATCAGAAAATAGACCTAATGTGCAAAAAAAAAATGATATTATCCAATGAATGTACGTTCAATATATTTCTCCAATATCATTTATTCTCAACAAAAGCGACATGAAAAACCACCCAGTAACTAAAATGATATTCAGTTTCGATTTTAATTTCCATCCGCCGTCGCCGCATAAAGACGTCAAAAAATTAGTCCATTATAAAGGATAATGTGCACTATTCAAAAAGATGCGTTCCGTTTCATTGTAGGGCTGCGCGCATCAAAGGCACAGTCATACTGCCTAATGACTGTCCTTTATTCACGGTCTATTCCCTTTCATTGAAGCACGTCGTATTGCGTTACATGATGGTAAATCTCTATAAAGGTAATTTATGCGTCGAATTAAACTTTACGAGCCACTCTGTCTACGATCGGAGAGTTGTCACATATCAAATTCATATGGGAAACCAGTTCTTGACGCTGCACCTGTCAGATTAATTCTGGATACGTGTTTGTGCCCCGGCGAACGTAAACATTTTTATTTTTATTGTGCCCAAATGAAATATTGATCTTTTTATATTGGAAACTTTTTTACACGTCGTTTGTCGGTGTACGGTGAGAATGTCGCCCGTGATTTTAAGTGGCATATGGTAGGTAACATTAGTGTCTGGTAATGAGGTTATATTTTATGCGGGGTGTTGGAACGTCGCGGGTTTTGTTAGGTTGGTATTATTAAAGCCACATGCTGGTTGCATATCTACGTATTGTACTTTGAATGCTATTTGACCGTCATTTGTTCGTCTTAACTCTAAAGTATGTCTCGATTTATATCCATTTAATTACAGATGTGATACCGGATAAAGGAATCCGGTTGCATTACGACCTTTTTGGTACATTCATTCCAGTTGTAGTAGGTTCCGAGAACAGAAACTAATGGGCAAACAGTTGGTTGTCTCGCTATCGTTTTTGGAATCTAATTTGAAGTACGGTTTGGTTACGAAATGCAAGTGCAGAAATGCTTTAGCACAATTTCTTTCATGTCCTTAAAAGTACAATATAATTACTTGATTTAAATTGAACCATCCGAAGCAACCTTCATTAAGTAAGTGACGAGGTTAATTTCCTTAAGAGCATGCGAGAAGGCACCAGCATTGTGACTGCATCACGACTCACGACATGATTACATATTCTCAAACAACTTAACATATCTCGGGGACAGATAGCGGCGCAGCTTCATTTCTCTAATTAAAACATTAAAACAAACAATTTGTTTAATTCTCCGCTGCGCTAGCGTAAAAAACTGAATATAGCTGTATTTGCATACACAAATGAGTGCGCTGCGTGCGTGCTTTTAATTGCTGACTGTTGGTTCTTTTCGTGTTTCTATATGCGGAGATGGGTGTGCTTGTGTGCATTTTAGTGGAGAAATTTTTGATAACTTCCGCTGTGAATGCGATGTGGCATGATTTCTATTGCGATGGTAGTTCAAATAAGGGCTTTTGGAGAGACTAGAGTATAGCAATGAAGATTGTGAGGTTACTGAGGATGCCATGCTATGTGTTTCAACTATGTTTTACAGACTTATTAAAGATTTTAATGACTGCTAATGTATGATCTAATTACGTACTGATGGACATAACTTCCTCCTTCAAAATTTAAGCGGTCTGATGGAAGATGCCTGAATGGCGTATGCAGTGACTTCCTCATTCCCTATCACGACGTCTGTAGACCTTGAGAGAGCACATCCACCGCTGCATTTCCCGGTTCTTAGTCTCTTGAGAACTACTTTACTCAGAATATTAATGTACGCCTACTTCTGTATACGATGTAAAGATACACATTCAAATGAGCGGGTAAAATGCGTCCGAAACGAGTCTACGAGATATTAATGATGCTTCGTAAAGAAATGACGGCCGGGCAATAAAATCACCCGGCGACTACAAGTGATTTTGGTTTTATTGACCGCCGTGATTGGCGTGTAATGACTAATGACCATGTGTACTGAGAGTAGTAGGGGTTAATTTCTTCATAGTTTTGATAATTGAGAGACACAGCGGGGGAGTTATTATTATTTTTATTATTAGCCATTAGTGTCCCACTGCTGGGCAAAGGCCTCCTCCCTTTCCTTCCAGATGGTGCGGTATTCGGCGATTTGGGGCCAATCCTGGGGGGAATTATGTGTCTTTAAATTTAATATGGCTAGGTATTGTATTCAATAGCTGGCTTTCAGTATATGCTAAAGCGATTGGTCCAGGACTTGTCATTTGCTAAAAGCTCAACTGTAGCTGGTTTAAAAAATCTGATGGTAGATTGACTACCAGTGTAAGGCATCCTAAATTAATCCAGTGACCGTCATATTTTCTGTAAAATTTTGACACGAATGGATCCGATTTACCCGGGAATTTCATCGCTTTAAAACCAGTTGATCCTGCGATATCTATAATGAATAGTCTCGGAGCAGTGACCCCATGTAGACGTGGATTAATCATCATGAAAAGACTAGCGCCTAGTCCATTAAACCTCAACATGAGTGACATTTCAGCGCAGACAAACGACAGGAGCTATTTGCCCTGAAAAAATCAAGCAAAGTCCATTCAAAACCCAACGATATATCTCACACATCAATCAAAGTTAGAATAATGCAGTATCTTTATCGTGTCGCCTCTCATCTCACCCGGTCCGGTCTGAGAAACAAATGTGTACCGTTAAACACACGCCCGAAATACTAACACCAGAGCATGTGTGAGTGTGTTGGATTGTTTCATAAATGGACAGTGTGGAATATTTTGTACACTAGCGCTAATATTATACGTTAAAATGTTCTGTGAACGATAGCATAATATGTAATATATCCTTTTACTTTCTCAGCTCTCTTATTCCAAATTTCCGAGGGCTGGGCGCTCCGTAAATTTGAAGAATTTCGTAGAAAGATTTCACTTTTCAATTTTTATCATACTGGTCGGCAGTCTCATTGCCTTTTTAAGGCGTTTTAATAAATTAATCATTTCCAAATATAAAATTACAGAAATTTACTGCAATATGATTTCAACCCAATAACTCCGTTCCACAGAACGACCCATAGACCAATGACACGAACAAAACACGATTACAAAAAACCGGGCGACGTAACACAGTTACCTTAGCCAATTGCGTGTCCCCTGTACACATAAAATTTACTTTAAAATGATTACCGGCTGGACACACATCAATCATAGAGGCCAAGATTACACGAGTACGCACCGCCCGAAGCCACGGCGGGAGATTAACAGCATCCAACAGTGCCAGTCGTGTTGTAAATTACATTTTAATTAAACTGTACTACGTACTAAGTGGCCCATTTGGCGCCGTCCTGACGCTCCTCTATCGAGTGCGTATGTTAATTGTGCTTTTCATGTATTTTACTGGGTATGCACCGTTGGTCGGCGAAATATTTTTTGTCTTAAAAGCTGATTGTTTAAGTAATGGTGACTTTGTTACAAATCCTGTCATCATTACAAAAGCATGCCAATCAAGTTTGAAAGGCTAATTTCGCAGAATACTCGTAGCACTCTAAATAAGTATGTGGGAATAGGCCACACAGTCTCAGTAAAAAAATTGTTCTTGCATTAGAATTAGTGTATAATAAAATTATAGACATTTTGCGTTTTTTATTTTGCGTTGGCAAAGGGACTAAAATGCACCTGTTGATGAGTGCGGTTCTGCCTTACGTATCTCTGTACTATATGTAAATTTGAATATCTCAATGAAGTTCGCAATTTACAATTCATTGCTCGAATGAAAGTTATAGCAACGTTTCCTTATACCTGATATTACCTAATCACCTAACTTCCATTGAAAACTGTAACTAAAGCCACATTTGAATAGATTTGTTATCAGTGTCAGAAGTTAATTAGATAGTATTAAACTTTACTGTCGACAATAAGAGCCAATTTAATTTCATTTTGCAAATTGAGTCTGGAATGATCATCATCTCGCTGTGTTCCGCGCTGTGGGGTCGGTAGAACGTGTGGTAGTAAAGCTGAAGTTTTACGACCGGCGGTCTACCTGACGCTCGCTTGAATAGAAGCCTGTTGCGAGCGTTTGTGATATAAAATATACTTGATGATGTTATTATCAATATTGGGCTAGTAGCGGCGTAAACGGAACCGTGACTTTTGATATTCAAAAAAGTTAGGCAGGTGAGTGCAACGTTATTTGCCAAAAATACTAATTTAGGGAGATGATGCATACCAAAAGATATTGTTTTGAATATTGTCCTACAGCAGGATATTTTCAGTATATTCAGACCCAATATTTTTAGGACATAATCTTTAGATATCAAATCCGTTTCTTTTTGTTTTGGTGACCAGCAGTATATTTACATCAAGTATTTGTATATCGCACAGATCTTGATGGAACTAATGTTCGCAATTATTATACTGGTTGAAATAACACAGAAATAAAAATATTTCACGTGCAAAATCCAACATAATTTAAACGCAACTGTCGACAATAGTTTTTGGACGTGTTTCGCTTGCGGGTTGCGTAACAGTTGCTTAACATTCAATCAGACGCCTTTCCCGTTTCACTGTATGTTTGTTTACTTGCCATGCAAAGAGTTGCTTAAATTGAGTTCCATAGTAGAACAGTAAAAGTGTGAAATGTTGACTATGTTATTGTATATTGTTCCCTGATTATATATAAGCCAATATTAGAATAATATGCTGGTATAATATTTTATTTTAAAATATTTTTTTAGTTAATAAAGTTTACAGTTCACGTAATATGACGTAACGAATTAAAATATTTTATTGTAAATACTTTAAATTTAGTAAATCCAACCTATAACCATATGTAGCGATTCGCAAGAAACGGTACGAGCATCAATGTTTGTATCAAAACTGTGGCTGCCACATTCAAAATACACCATCAAAATTCATCTCTCGTACTGCACACTCTTATTCAGAGCCCGGACTACATCGATTGAATAAAAACCATATATTTACAACATATTTGCAATTTAAATGCGAGATGATCTAACATTACTCTAGACACCAGACTACTGAGTCTAGCGTAGGTAACTTGGCTATTCTTTCAAATTCCAACGGGTTTTTTTATTTACTAGTGGTAGTTGTCTCATATGTGATAGTTCGCCTGTGTAGGTATCACCGCAATGTCTATTTCTTCTGTCAAACAATAGTGTCAATTCACTGTTGTGTTTCGGTTTGAAGAAAATTGTAGCCAGAGTAACTACTGGATAAAGGAGACTTAAAATGGAATGTCTCAGGATGACGAGTGCAGTGGAATGTCAAACATTGTTTTGTAATTCATGGTGTTTGGTTTTGCTACTGTTCATGAGCAGTCGTATCGTTTACCATCAGGCGAACTGCAAGCTCGTCTCACCATTCATTGCAACAAAAAAATGCAAAATGTTAAAAACATATCATTAGCATAATTCTGTGTGTAATAACATACCTATATAAGATCATACATTTATAAAATTGATTATAATAAATTACTAAGAAATTGCATCAGTCAGCACGCCAGCGTCGGACACAAACCATTTTGTAAACTTATACATATTAACACCCGCCTTAAGGTCTAGACGACAGACAAACAAATCTGTCGATATGTATCATCCATGCAGTGTTCTCTTAACATTGTTGTACCAGTTAGCTCTGAGCATCCGCTTTCTAAGACCTTTACCATCTAAGCGTTTAATTTATGAAAAGTAACGCGACCTTATTGGTGCTCTCACGTAGTTATCGTAATTACTGTAATTAATAATGAGAAAGATAATGGCACTTTCTGAAGCCGTGGTTACCTGATTATTCCAGAAAGCTTGAACAAACCTGGTGTAGAATTCATTACGCCGCCAAAGACTAGAGCACTAATATACGAAAATTGTATATGGTACAAACTTGCAATAAACGAGTAACTGAATTCCTTGCTAGTATGTCATAATTGAGACGTGGAAGGTTCAGCTGCGTCCATGCTGTTTCCAAGCACTAACAGATCTGTTAGAGAAAGCCTAAAGTAAACAAAGTGATCGCAAGGAATCATTCACAAACTCGCACGGAGCTCTTGTTAATGTTGTTGCAAAACGTGGACGAGTCTGTCGATTGTTCGCGCGGGAATTGCGCGCGGCCATTGTTCAGTTGTTCGGATGCGTCGGGATCGTATTTCGTCACATCGTTCTGTCGCCGCGGCATTGTTGCGATGTTTCCAGATGTGTCGCCGACACGTCGCCTCATTGTTGCGCATTGTTCTCGGATGCCGTGTTTTTGTTATCGTCAAATGTCCGGTGTTGATTGAGCGCGTTCGACGAATTCGTAAACAGGTTGCTTGTTATTAAACGCTCGCAATTGTTTCGCATTGGAATGGAAACAATTTTTGTTTGTTTTTTTTTTCGTTTGGTGCTGTGGAATCATTGTAATGTTTGATACTTAATCAGACCCTAATTGTGATGTTGGGTCATTGATCTACCAAACTAATGATTTGACTTATGTTCTTGTTGGGAATGCATTGATACTGCTACACCCATAAACGTCCCAGCCCACTAGAATAATTAGTAAACAATAACGATGTTTTAGGGCACGTAATGGGTTCAAAACCAGTACACTTGTAGGTCGTGGAGACGGCGACATATGGCGCAACGGTGCACGCATACTCGATGGTAGCAGACAATCGAATGTACCGCGTTCTGCGTAGCGTGAGGCTGTGCTTGTACTAATGTAACCTCCGCGGAGGGGCCTGCGTGCGGACGATTTGCATACCCGCAGGACCCCATGCCCACGCGCGCCGCTGCCAATCCATCATATTATTCTGGTCCATACTATCCGCCAACGTTGGTGGTAATCCCTTCCAATGTTCCATTTAGATAGCTCCAAATAATGCATCGCTTATGCATTCTAATCTAACTGTTTGCTCCGTCTGTGTTTTAGCATAGTTTATGTTGTCATTCATAATTTATTTTGGGTCTAGGTGGCGTGAGATCGAAAAGTATCTTGTACTTTTTGAGACAAAACTTATCTTAGTGTGGGATAGGGTCAATGAAACTATTAGGTGTATTTATTTATGTATGCTCCTATGTCCAATATGTCAAATATATCTTTGATAATTTCTTGCGAGTGTGACGTCAAACCCCATGGGAATAGTTGTTGGTGTATGCTCTCTGTGCCTGCATAGTTGACAGCCGCATTCCATCTTATAAAATACTGCCACTTCATTACTTTGTATTTAGCCTTTGTGACGGTCGTGGGAAAACATCCTACTTTTAAAACTAGGAACACTATTAGGAAATCTAGACAATGGGTACCTAATGTTTTTTATTGTTTGGGGTCTTTTGTAAACACCCATAAAGTACCTACACTTAATTGGTTTAGTGGTAACATATCGTCGCTTATATTACAACAGCGCGAATATGCATTTTCTTAACTTTACAGGAGATATAAAAAACTTACTTAATTATTAATAACTGAAAATAAATAAAAAGCAGATAGATATTCTACAAATTTTGAATTCTAGCTCGTGATTGGCAAGTATCGAACGCGATTGGTGCAAAAAAATTACGCAGGATTTTTTTTTCTATCCAATTACATCAGTAAGTCAATAACGGAAAAAATGCACATTCGCGGTGTTGTAATATAAGCGACGATATGCTGTGAACTCATTTGATTCTTTTACCATGTCAGTAAGTCAACTTTATGTGGAAAATTGCAAATAAAAAATCTTGGTTAGCTGAGACTGGAGTAGACAAACGACTGGTCGTTAAATCACATGATCAGGTTGTACCGACCTCAAGGCTTAAAGGATAAGTAGAAATTTTCCTCATGATACATCTTATGCAGTGTAACAGACACTTAAATACCGTTGCTGAATAAACTGGCCACTAGAAGACCACCCACCGAGAGTGCTGGTGATGTCAAATTGATTATAATCAGAAAGTTTTTCATATACTTAGCCTACGGAAGATACGAGTCCGTGAATATGGGTTGATTTTAATGATTTTCGATATAAACTATAGTCTCAATAACTGCGTGAAATTGATATCACGTATTCTAACATTAGTTGTTACTCCAATTGTTAATTTGGATCAAACATTGGCTAATTCGCGTGCAGTTACAACCTGGTTCGTTTCAGTCACCGCATTTGCACTGCGCGATATCATGATACCGACTATGCACTTTCTCAAATCGATGTTTAGAGTTGAATATACGTGCGGCTAAATCATATTGTTGCAGTTTTAGTCTTGTTGTGTTCGCAAAAGGAAAGTTAATGATGTACGCATGATGTCTGGCTCATGTATTTGTAACGTTAGACAAGGATGCACAGAGTATTCGTAAAAATGTTTTCGAATTGATTTTCAGATTCGAGCTGCTATTGATTTTTAGTTAGTTTTCTTGTTTCCTTCAAGAGCAGATATCTTTGTTATATGTACGAATGATCTACAACTTACTTCTTTGAAGCAAACCTTACTATGTAATACATTATTGTTGAATGTATTTATATTGTCCATCATTGTGTTTCTCTCTGTTTATTGTCCATCAACAGTTTACAAAACATCCGATTGAGTTGAAACTTTGTGTACTTGTCGCAATTCTGTCAAGGTTTGTTTCGTAGTTACCATTAATAAATAGGTAGCGTGGAAGCAATGGGTACGTGAAATATTTATATAAAAAATATGGATATGGACTTTTTAAAACTGGTGGCGAAGTTGTACTAAGCTACGATACGATTAAAAAGCTGAAGTCTCGGGTTCCAATCTCGGGTCGGGTAGTAATATTGAATTATTCTATTCATTATCAGCACGGAGTCAGGAATTTCTGCCCGATAGGGCTATAGGCTCACCCCCTAATAATTCGTGGGACGAAAAATACATGGCTAAACGTGGGTGTCCTGGTAGCATTTCTGCCTACCCTTCTGGGAAAAGGTATGAGTTTATTAAATATTTCACGACACAAATAGCCCAATACCTGTCGCAAAATCCCAAAATCAGTTTTTATAAAAGTCTGCCTAAATATTATTTGCACCCGGATGACGCTAAACTGTGTCGTTGGTTTTGATAAAATATAATATTGGTTACGCAAATAGATGTTGAATGTAGCTGCCGGTTTACTGATCGATCAGCGATTATATGTAAATGGGTTATTTCGCGTAAACTTGTTGCTTTGTGACAAATAACAGTCGCCCGGTGATTGTGACTAACATTTGACTGAGTTTAGTGCTTGTAACCTCTGTGTAATTGTTCCCTGTTAAGTTTCGAACCCGTATCGCGTCGACACTTTCATGTTGTTTTAGATTTATATCGCTATACTTAGTACATGCCTACCAATCCTTAGTAGGCATCAGAATCATTTAATAACAAACAAATCGTGGACTAATTTCAACTAAATATTTTTCCTATCTAAAAATCTTAAGTTAGATTGTCACTTTTTTCTAAATATAAAAAGCCATTGTAACGTCAAAATTGCATTTTGCGCCTACTATCTGATGAGTATTATAACTTGTTTAATATAGGACATAACATTTAAATCCAAAGTCACATAAGGCGAAATATTGGTGTCTTGGTAGCACCACTGCCTACACCTAGTGTGAAAAAGGAGTGAATTTATGCATTGTCACTACATAGTATGAAACAAAGTCGCTTTCTCTGTCCCTATGTCCCTTTGTATGCTTAAATCTTTAAAACTACGCAACGGATTTTGATGCGGTTTTTTTAATAGAGTGATTCAAGAAGAAGGTTTATATGTATAATACGTACATATTATTGTAAAGAAATCTATATGCACCCGGGCGAAGCTGGGTCGGGCCGCTAGTATGTAATAATGCGAAGAACACATCAACACTACACTTACGTAAAAACATAATATAATGACTGAAACTAAACGTATTGAAAACTAAATGATCTTTAATCAAACAAGTATTGATTTATATATTTACATAGTTATGCAAACACTGCCATCACAGGTGCGCGATGTGTAGTGTGCGGAAGTCATTATCCGCGAGCTTTATCATTTCCGGTACAGCATGTTAATTCACGTGTTTCCTACGCAGCAATTATAACTTGTTCGCCAATTGTGCTAATAGTAATCCTTTTTAGGTCATTAAGATTTCCTGTATGTGAGACCAGGCTTAAGATGGGGGATATGTTCAAGGTTATTCGGAAAGAAATATAAGATTGATCTAAAAATTTATGTTGGCACCATTGACTTAAATATATGGACAGGGCGGTAAGCGCGTAAGGTGTTACGGCGCAAGTGGTGCGCGCGCTCCAGTGCATCTCTACACGAGCGTTACTGAAGTTAGTCGTCTCTTGGACAGATTTTGAAAATTCGTGATTGTGTTATGGTAGAAAGTTTAATAAAAATAAAGATAATAATTCTTATCATCGTTTAAACGTAAAGTTGATTTAATACTTATTGGAGAGCGATTTTCACGGTCATCTTACGTTATCGTAATATGGACGACAGTGACAACTTACATTGGTTTACAATGGGTGAGTCGATGAAATAAATTTCATGCCGTCTGTGGCGCTGTGAGAGAGAAGTTGGATACGTCGCGGCTTCGACCGTTAGACCGACACAATTTGTGGCTCAATCCTATCAACTAACATTACTTCGTTCAAGGGTGGTGCCACATCAAAAATCTCTTTCGTAAGGTGATCATGGTTTAAATTTTGTGAATATACATGTAAGGAGTACAGGTGGCGATTGTATTTTTTCTATTGCAATGAATATGAGCAGGCCATCCGCCTGACGGTATGCGAGACAACCGATTATAGTCAGTAGAAAAACCACACAACACCAGGAATACAAAGCAATGCTTGGCATTTCAGTGCGCTCGCGATCATGAGATGTTAAGTCTCAATATCTCTAGTAGTTACTCTGGCTGGTATTTATTGGAATGTTAAAGACGTGTCTCGACAAGATGATGTTTTATACACTTATATTTATTTTCAAAATAGTCATAAGGATCTGGTTTTATACTTCGCTATACACGCAAGATGTGGGGTCAAATCGCTTATTGTTAATGTTACTAGTGCCATTAACATTTAAAGAACTATTACGGAACGCATCTTTTATAGTAAAATACTCGGGTATCGAGGCAAAACCAGAAATTGAACATTCTCACGTTTTTCTCCAACGGCTAGAGATTTAGCCGCCAGTAATTTTGCATATCATTACCCATTGGAATTGGTTATAGTTATTAACATTTTGGATATAATGATTGAAATTAAATATTTCTGCTATGTGTGATATTACTTGATACCGAAACAAAATCTCCTCGTTTCTGATAGCACACCACGTAATGACATGTACACTCATATATGGATGGAAATATTTCTCAATCATCACCATTATGTCCAAATTTTTGTGAGACAAATCGAACGCTCTTTGTCACTTGCCGTGTTTGTGCAAAGCGGTGCGCGACCTCGCCGCCCACACACTATCGCTAAACAAACGCAGACGTGCCGGAGAAATTAATTTCGGCAATTCAGTGACGAAACGTTTGAGAAACAAAAGTAAACCGCACTGTGCTCAAGGCAAGGACCTTGCCCTACTGGAGAACAAAACGATCTGCTGTTTCAGTTTGAGGGTAGGTAGCAAGATTAGAATTTTGTTATGAAAAGATTGGAGGGTTTTGGAATTTATTGGTGTCACTGAAATAGGTGCAACGAAATTTGATGGTGTAAGGATGATTTCATGTGATAGATATTGATACCGCACTGATGGGGAAGTCCTTTAATATCCTGTGTAGTCACTAGTCAATAATATTACTGCCTAGAATCTAGAAAAAAAAAAAGCCTACCCGTTTAGGTGTAGGTGTAGCTCTAGCGTGGCTACTATTTTTTAGCCACTGGAATTGTATGTCCCCATATATTATCTTTGATCCTCTTTTTTCTAATATTACAGAATTGCGCTTCAAATGCATTTTATCCCGTATCAAAGGTTAAACTTAAAGATTCTGATCAAATTAATAAATTAAGCACCTTTAATTCTTTGCCTTTAAATTACAAAACAAACACGGCAATCGAAGCCAATGTGCACTTTTATACACCGTCATTGGGTTTTAGTTTCTTCCACTAATACGCTCGAGAACCGAATCCTTAGCTTTAAAATCATTAATGAAGGCGTTTTTTTCGCAAAAACAACTTCAAAAGACTCCCAAATAAGGCTCGCGTGACTGATTGTAGCGGTTGAATAATTTGGTGGTGCGCAATTTTTTTCTGTTTCATTTTGCAAATTATAGTGCGCTGTTACTTCTATATGTAGCAATGTGTGTACTGTTGTATGACTGCTCGGTTCTTTTTCTGCCATTTGTTAGTGTCTAGTGTTATGTAGAGCCGTTTTTGTTTCTTTTTTGTAAATATTTTTTTACTATTGTTTGTGGATTATGTTTACGGATGTTGTGGTTGTGACCGCATCTGTACAAATTGTGTCGCCAGTCTATCATCTGTTTATACGGTATTATATAGATTTTTGTGCACTTGGTTGCAACCGAATCTAAGCAATAAAGTATAATTTAATAATGAGATTGTTTTTATTTTAAGCGAAATGTTTAAATTGATTAATGCTTAATTTTAATTTGAGGTCAATCACAGAACCAGTTTGCAACAGCATCGATTGGCTTTATTACGTATTGTGTTCCACTAACATTTCTCATAACAATTGCCATTAACATTAAATATTAATACATAATAAAAAAATAATGTTTTTTTCTCGAGTTTAATTTGCCCAATCATAACAACGTTTTCGCAATTATGTTTTTGATTAGTTCAATATATTGCTTTATTAAAATTTACGTGCGTCACATAAATGTTTGAAATACGGCCGGGTTTAAAGGTGTCGTTAAAAAATCTTTTATGTATGTCGGGATTTGTTTTAATGTGTGCTTTTTCCTGTTTCAGGTAAGTACCAGTGGATTGATCGCATCCAGAGACCTCGTGGTATTTAATTCATGGTTTTATCAGAGCGGTAAGTAGGCATGATAGTTTTCTTGCTACTGGTGTATTTCCAGGTTGATTTTGGTGCACACTGAAATAGCATAGCTAAAAGTGAGACAGACTAGAGTGAAATAATTAAAGAATTATTTCACTTATATTACGATTTGTGTAGAAATATATGTGGAATATGAGCAGGTAAAAGATTCCTATATGATAAAATTTATAGTGACATCTAACCTGAGTAATAAAGACAAATGGCGAATGCCGTATTAAGACTGCGTTCACACAACAATATAGCGTCGCGATGCCGATGGCTTCGGCTGCTAAGAATTTATATTTGTTATAAAAAAATAAAAAAAATTGCATCTATGGACAGTATAGTAGGCGATTATTCATTCGTTTAAACGTATATTGCAAAAACCGTGCAGTACTGTGTAGTGTGAACGCAGTGTAGTGACTTATCGTATCGCAGGTAGGTGCAAGGCCTAGATTGCATTAATTAGAGCCATTTGACATTGAGCGCTGGTAATCCGAGCGAGGGCGGGCTTATGTCATTGTTGGTTAGGGTTGCCATATACAAACAACGGTTTTTGTTGACACAATTCGAATTGGTGACTGAGTCATACACTAGCTAAACAAGTATGTTAAATATCTAGTTTTTCCCGAGTTAGTTTATTCATGTATGTATAATACGCTATCAGAATAGTAAATTAAAGTCGATAAATGGTATTTTATTTACCTAACTTCAGAAACGTTTTAAAATATGCTAAAACCCAGATCTAAGCCAAATACCTACAAGCCATAGAAATTGACAGTGCGACTTGAACCCGCAACCTTTTGCCTCCGAAACTCAACTATTCAATCACCGCGTCAGCCGTCAAATGTCATCAATCATCCTCCCCTGTCAGGCTTAACCGCGGCATTTAAGTCTCCCGAACTGGCAACACTGTATAACGGTGTTATGAGAGCCGTTTTCGGTTTACACTTTGTCATATTATTCATGAACTTGTCAAATTAACGGCCGCCATGGGAAACCGCCAATCGTGAAGTGGGGGAAACGCTGTTTACCGTTAGTCTGTTATCAGCTGTAAAATTTGGCGGTATGTAGAGTTTATATTTATAGATTATGTAATAGAATACTCGTATACTGAAGGTAGATAATAAAAACAATGGCAGTAGAATTTGAAATGCTTCAAAATTTTTTAATTTTAGAATTTTGCTTAGAAGTGTAGTTTTAAATATTTTATCTTGAATTTTATGTGACGAAAACTAAGTATGTTAATTTCTTAAAACATATACAAAACATAATAGCTATGGCCACATGTACACCATTCGCTGGAGGTACTCCTTGCTGTTGAAACTTCCAAGAGCAGACATGTACTTTCGTAATTTATATAAGCTGTCGGTTGTCTCGACAGGAAATTCACGACACTATATCATTCACAGTAATTTCAATTGAATGCAATTGGTTAGTAGTTATTGCATAAAATCCACTTTGCAGGCACAAGAGTCGTGTCGCAAAAAGCCATACGTCTCCGTCCCGTCATACTGCGAGCGCAAAAAGCGTGCGCGTATCCGAACGCGGGACTTCAATGGGAGCCTTTTTACCCAGCTCAAATTATATCTGCCAACCTTTTATAGAAACGAGACTATTTTACTACAGCGGGTGATTATTGCCTATGTAAACACCCAACACCTCCATTTATGGCTCAAACAAGCCGTGGGCAAACAATGAATCGTGGAAAAAAATATAATTTGTGTTCGTTGGTTGATGTTTAAATTTAGAAGCCAGCGTGTCAGCGAACATGCTCGCAGACGCGGCCGCCTACACACGTGATTATCCTGATCGCCGGCGACTGCTTTCAGAGTCAATTGAACAATTACGGTGCAATTTTGGTATTTATAACCCGATCGCAGATGACGTAATGCGAATGGAAACTGCATCCAGAAAGGAGCTTGTTTATTACAGAATGATGATTAAAACATTAAAATCTAAAATAAGACCAGAGATAAATTGAGCTGAATTTTAAATAGAATTTCAAATGAAATCACCGGCCTTTTCGGGTACCACGCCATGTCATTTATAGTCTGTTACAGCCTGACGTTTCCATTAATATTTTAAATCTCGCATTTGGGAATTTCATCATGCTTAACAAGAAGAGAGGTACGTTTTATTTTATTAAAACAATGCATATACGAGTATAAGATGAATTTTATTTTAATATTATGCGAATTTGCCGCATTAAGCGCGTCTTCAACAGATTATGAATGCTATAAACGTTCCTGTCCACGCAATTTCTTAACAAACACGAATGTCAGAGAAAACAATGATTTTATAAAGTTAATGAAGACACATTAAAGGTTTTTATTTTTAAGATCGTTGTGTTGTGGTCTCCTTGAGCAAAGAGAACGCATCTAGCCAACCATGTGGTTGAGTTCAGATGGTCATTAGACACCCTGCCAGTAGGTCACTGTGCCGTGTATGGTGGTCTTGTGTAATTCTAAACTGTCCGCTGCAAACGGACAAATATGTGGGACATTCGTTTTTACTTACGTCTGCTGGCATTCTCGTTTAGATAAAAATAACGAACATTGCATTCGGTTTGATTTAGATTGACAACAAAAATGGCGGCAAAACGAACCAAAAGTTGTGTCAGTGCGTTTCCCGCCTTTATAGCAATATGTTCATTTATACGGCGGTGGAATTTAGCACGTATTTATTAGTTTTCAATTGACATTCTATATAATGATGCAATACAAGATTTATTACAAACTCCTGTACGACGTAGCGGGATAGGGTTACAGACGCAACATAGTTACAACTAAACTAGGATACTAAACTAAGAAGGTCAGGCCATAAAACACGATCGATACCAACACAGAAAAAGACTGGCACTTCGCTCCCATAATTTTCCCTCGGACAACTTGGACCACATAATTTTCCCGCGATATAGTCCACGGGTAGATCCGCCCGGTCCTGTTCCCTCGCAAAAACACTCAATGAAAGCATATTGCAGTCATAAATCTCCCGCGGACAAACATATTATGAGCGGTC
The DNA here is from genome assembly GCA_030180105.1 of Hyles lineata. Taxonomy (NCBI): domain Eukaryota; kingdom Metazoa; phylum Arthropoda; class Insecta; order Lepidoptera; family Sphingidae; genus Hyles; species Hyles lineata. The sequence continues at coordinate 2,188,943 of JARJEE010000006.1, read as the reverse complement.
AACATAAAATACGCCTCCGATGAACCTCGCCCATGAGTTAAGACAACCTGCAGCGAAAGGCCTAAAAAGGCCGACCAGGAAATTACCACATCGTAAATAATTCATGCATTATTACTCAATCATGGCTGCAACGGTGAACGTTTCAGTGGGACGCTTTTTTCTCGTGTCCCGTTTATACCAGAGACGTTTTTCTGCGCGCATTGTCCTGTCCGTCGCGAGCCGGGCGCTGCCTTCCTATAAAATGGGATGAGTCACGAACGCGCCCCGCCACCGCAGCTTCCAATTCGTTCATATTATTTAAAAAAATGGGTAAGTTTCGTGCTCAAAGTTAAAAATGTTTAACGGGACATCATGTCGTCACAGTGACCCGACCAAAATGAGCAACCGACGACCGGACACGGTTAGCGTTACAGGTGCGCCTACGTTCACTTTCGATCGAGCTACGATTTATTTTTATAGTTTCACTTCGTTGTGTTGTAGGGTAATTGAGTCAATAAGAATGGTTTCTGACATACAATGATAGTGATCACACTAGAGGCATAATTGATTAATATGATTTTTTTTCAACTATTGTTAATTGGCAAACATTGAGACATCACACACTGCGACAAGCCTAACTAAACGTGCTTTCAAGTCACAGGAAGACTGAGATTTCCAAATCGTTTTGTAAAGTCTCTATGTATATAACAAATAAATATGTTTTATAAAAAAATATATTTATTAGTATTGATTGATCTGAGAATATATTTGAAAATACCAACTAGCCAGATAAAATCGTAGCTATTTAGAATACATCTTCCAATGACATAGTTACAGTTTGTTTTTAATTGAAACCAAGCAATCTATTAGGGTTCGTGCGAAGATACCGTAGAATGGAGGCCAGAATTTATGAGCTCAGCGAATAATATTTACATAAACGTTGTTTTTGAATAACAGCCCGCTGAATTGTGGCGGCCATTTATCATTGGTTCGCAATTGAATGTGTTTTAGTGCTAAGTTTATTAATAGTCACTAAATCGTCTCAAAGGAAGATAAATGATGTCCACGCGCTATGAAGGGTGAACTCTTGTATTTAAAGATGTTTTGATTTTCCTGAGTTTCGAAATTTAATAAGAATGAAATATAATTATTAGCAAGAATAAAAAATAGCATTGGATTTGCTATGCATTGGCAGTCTTATCTAATTGATTTCGTTAATGTATGGTAAACTAGAGCACTATAGGTTCTTTTTTAGTAACATACCAATCAAACAATTGAAATATCTGCCCAGGTCATATTTTATGTCAAGAAATACCCAGTAGAATACGCTTTAAAAACATAACCCTCGGAGATAAGCATCTCTCAATTTTGATGTCGCTAGCGAGAAAATCTGATAGTTATTAACCCGACCAATTAAAAAAACTAGAATTAATTTAACGTGGGCTCTATAAAAAATAACGTCAACAGATCCATATCGCGACCGGTTCCGCCGTGACATACCATAAGAGGCGCTTCATTATGACCAACTTTATGCGTTTGACACAAACTCAGGATGCTGCGCGTCACATCTCATAACAAAATCCAGTTATAACTGTACACCAGGTCTATTTGCCCCAATGTGTGGCAGATTTGACCTACGTGCGGAAATGGGTTCGGATATTGGTGAAATGTGTTTTTTGTAAAGGCGTGGTAAATGGTAGCGTGGTGGACTATATTGCCTTACCCGCCTGATTCGTACACTCGATTGTACAGGAGGTCCGTGCCTTGGCAGTGGAACGTATATAAGTTGATACAAAAATGGAAAAGGTGTGTTAAGATGTAACACACCTGTGTTTAGTCAACAAATTAATTACATTTAATAATTCGTTTGTTTCAGAAATAAAATTTACCTATAGAGTTTTTGGTGCTGTGAATTATTGCTTTCTTTAGTAAATGTCTCCAACAAATGTTTTGAGATACGAAGGATCTCCGATTTTTGCATGAATGCTCTTTATCAAAGATATTATGAATCATAGCATTGCTGTTACAACTGAGCTTCGCGTCCACATAATCCAGTTTTACAATGTTAATAAATTGGACTGGTTATTTATTAGGAGATCGATACCGCTGCAGCGGTAAGGATTTTTATAGTTTTTTAATGTATATTAATATATTTTTTTAATTGAGACATTCGCTCGTTAAAAATCTAAGAAACGAGGTAATAGGGTCATCGGCCCATCCGGCATCCCCGTGGTTTATGGTATTTATTTATGCTCTATGGTACATCATTTAAATATGGAAAATTTTAAATATTTGTTTATGACCGTATATTTTTTTGCTGTGTTTTATATCTATGGTAAAACGCATAATTGTCGTACGAATTTGGACAAGGTTTCTGTCGAGTTAGATTTAAGTTAAGCCTTATACGTTAGGCTATTTATTATTGCCTTAAAATAAATTGGTAAACCAATGACAAACTTTTACGGTCATTCGATAATAAAACCCACTTAGTAAATGCCACGGCGATTCAGTGCCGTCCCCGATACTGAAAACATAGTTTAATCAATTGGGGTTTTATTGTAACGATCTGAACTAGATCGTTTGGTTTTAATGGTAATCGATGTTTTTTGCAAATACTGTAGACTTTCGCACGATTTTTTAAAGCGTTTTATCAGCTAACGAGGTGAGGCAAGAGAAGGTTACTCTTTCTGGGTTGCACTCCACTGAACATGGGATTTAAGTGCATTGTTTTCAATATCGGGCCACTATAGAAAACCACAAATGCTAAATTTTATTTCAGATGCGAATTGGGAAGAGGGTTAAGGGTTCAAATGTCGATATATTTCTGTGTGTTCAAAGGTATAAACTGCTAGACTATCAGCATTTTTATCGATAAGCAGGTTAAGAAAATAAATATACTTAATGGACGAAAGTTACCCAAACTAATAACCAATCAATAATCATGAAAGCAATAACATTTAGCAAAACCCATCGCGGGCTTGAGGTATGCAGTGAAATCTCGCATGTATTGAATAGAAAGCATTTGTAATCGAACCGAGGTTGTGCAAAACAGGTCGACGCCATATTTGGGACCCTCTTTATCCTTTACCGTGCTCCCTGACTCACAGTGACATCATACTAAAATGTTTGTGTTTATGCACCTTGTTTTATGACAGTATCGGCATAGAATGCAGTGAATAGTTGTGCTTGGAGAAATGCCTTTATAATGTCTGAATTCCATATTGCACAAGGTGGAGTCCAGGATATTATTATCTAAGGCCTTTCTCCTTCGAATTTCAAACAGTTTTAATTTTTCTGAATGTGTGTATTGATAACCAATCATCATAAACTATCACGGTTAAGGAAAACATCATGAGGAAACCTGCATACCATAGCGATTCTGAATAATTTCTATTTTCGATGGGGTGGAGGATTATAGGGCCTAACCTCTCTCAATCGTAATCTCGATTGTACAGGAGGCCCGTGGCTTGTAGTGGGCCGGAATATGGGCTGATATAGATACAGAAATGTATCTATATCACCCTCGAGTGAGCCGCAATGGTTATTTCTTCTCAATATATCAAAACGTCTGTAAATCGTCACTATTAGTGTAAGTCTCAAAATATCCACTCCAACAATTTCCATGTGGTCTGTTGGAATCGCCCTTCGCCCAAGTTGCTAATATTTATCACATCTGTTAATTAATATTTTTATATAATAATGATTAGCGAAGTTCAAAATTCAATGTTTTCACTTCCCAAATTAGAAAGTAGCCGTGTGCAATGAGCTTTAGTTACGAATCCGCGGTTTTGTGATACATGTAAACAAAACCATGCGTAAACCAAGAAGCATATCGTATGTCTTTATTGTTTAAGCACATGTGAAAACTATGAGTAATTATTTACGTTTCATGTTTATGAATAGTCTCGATTGTCGCTATTAGTAGCTGATTTACACATAAGCAATAAAAAAGCAATATTTTGACGATGTGTAAGAAACGGCATAAGATTATTAATGTAAGTTTTAACGACAATACATATTACTTTTGAACAAAATGATGTATTTTGCGTATAATAAAATATTTAAGTATATCTGGAAATGTTAAAATCCACCGCTTCACTTACCGGTTAGTGACTGTTTTTCAAAATGAATATTCATCGAACCACGGCCCGCATTGTAATCGATTATCGATATAAAGAAGTAAAAATAGCCACATTTGCATTCGATAATTGACAAAACTATTTCCATTTACACAATTAATCGAAAGCACTACATAATGTAATTAAGAGATCGCCGGACATACGCCATTAGTGCGCGTCTGTCTATTAACATACTTATTAAGGCTTGACTCAATTATGACTATAGATGTCGCTACTGGGCAACATGGCTGTTTTCATAATTTTTTTATCATCCTACCAGTTTAAATAGTCCGATGCAGATTAACAAACAGTAATGTGGTGTAGTTGGGTATAATATTCTGGTTTTTAGTCGCAATTTTTAAGTAGTATGAGAGCGGGAGTATAATCTGGCTTAGTAGGGCATAAAGCGTGCCTTATACAGATTATTTTAATTTTATAATAACAATATATCATCGGTTGAAATATAAGGTATAATACACTACGTTATAAAATGCGAGGGGACCACGACAAAAATAATATTTAATTTTTTTTAAATATCGACGTGTAACAGATTTTAGGTTCGTTTTATGATTAAATATAATACTAAAATATTATAAGTTGCAAACATTCAACTGTTTTAATAAAGTTTTGCTTTAGAAGGCTGAAACTTATTATTTCAGAATTTACGCGACTTCTTGACTTATCTCCCGCTCTTCTTGATATAGTCAAAAGTCGGCAAATGAAGTATATTAAAATAAAATATTTACATAGTGAAGCTACCGTTCAAGTTATTTTTAACATAGGTACAGTTGCAGGCTAGTCTTTAACACAAACTTGCCACGTTTAAGTAAACATTACAGTGCGAGTTAAGTTCCATGATTCCAGTAAGCACAGTTTAAGTTAACATTATGCTCTTGTATAATAATAGTTAAATTTTACCGTCTCATAAGATTCACTAATGATGGCTCTATCTTGCCGTACTATCTAGAAGTACATGGAATTAATTCCCTTCCTTCAGGACGATTTTTATGTCGGCCAGGATAAATTATTTTTGTAATTGTTATTTTAGATTTTTTGCGATATTTGAATGCGAACATTTTGTCCGTTTATGAGTATTTTTTTAATATTAAACTAAATAAAAATTATATTGCTGAACGTTGGCACAAACCGATTTAAATTATGTGAGAATACATTGGTCGCGTCATGTTCCTGGGATAAGGCGATATATTTTCATGGGTTTAATAACATACGTTGATGATCGTGGGATTCTTGAATTTCAAGCCTGGGTCAGTTAATTAACTTATTTGCATTTCAGTTTGAAACATATTGCTTACCAGTATGTTACATAGTCCATAATACGAGTTCTGAGTATAGACGCGGCTAGTTGTAAACAAGAGAAGATCTAACATCTTGTGTGGAACTTATAACCGTAAAAAAAGTTTCATCGCCGGTTAAGATATACAAAAAGAGTTATGAGGCGTTTGTGTGTATTTGATACTGACATATACGTATATTCTAATTGCTAATAAGGATTAATACCGGAAATAAACCAATCAAAACTGAAATACGATCGTATCGATAAACATTCAACCTTTTTAACCCACTGGTCTATTTTCGATGATCTTTATCAATCAGCAGTTTATGAAACATCATCAGTCATCCATCCCGCGCATCCCCGCTCCGCTGTGCGCTGCACCTGCGCCGTATTATTAGACGTCGCGACGCGCCGGCCGTCGACCCCGCCGACCCGCTTACCGAAATACAACGCGGACACGTGCCAGCTCTCGTGGCTGCCGTCTTGGTGATTAATGCTTGGGGAGACTGGGGACTTGGGAATACAGGAGATTTTTAATGCAAGTGTTTGGGTTGTTATTTTAACAAATAATTATATTTAATTCTATTTTTTATTTTGCGAAAGTAATACGTCAGGCTCGAGCAGTGTGGCGGTTTATAGTCTCTGCCTGCCCCTATGGGATACAGGCGTGACGATTATGTATGTATGTATGTATGTATGTATGTATGTATGTATGTTGTTTGGATAAGGCTGCTTCAGTAAGCTTTGGACGAGGGTCATTTTGTTTAGAGATTTTCCTGTTTCAACCCACATACGTCCCACTGCAGGGCACGGGCCTCCTCTACTATCGAGAATACGATTGAGAGTGACTAGGCCATATAGTCCACTATGCTGGTCTAATGCGGGTTCGTGGAATTACATACCATAGATTTTTGATAAATCGTTTTGGTATGCAGATTTCCTCGCGATGTTTTCCTTCACCGTTTTAGTGCGTGGTGATTGACTATCAATACACACATGACTCCGAAAAGTCAGAGATGTGACCGTCAACATGTTGGTAGCCGCGTCTAATCAGTATACCAACAGACCCCCACGTACTTCAACTAAGTTCAAGTAGAGATTTTCAGTTCACTAAAATTACAAAGTTTTAAGTTTAGAGGAAATTCGCCAGATATTTCACGTGTTCAATTACAGGACTTGAGTCGTTTTTTAATTCGCTATGTTTAAGCGAATGTTTTGATAAAATATAACGTCGACACGTGACGGCTCTCGTGCATGCTTCTTGGTGATTTATGCTTGAGGAGACAGGGGTTTGGTGGATCAATGATTTAGGTGTTTGGAGAAATAAAGAGAATGGGGTGTTTATGACAAATATTTGTTGATGTTCGGTATTTTGGTAAAGTAGGGCAATGCATATGGGATTGTACTATATGTGTAGATGCTTTCAGTTTTCAGCAGTAGTTACTAAGTTACTTTCAAGATTTTTGTCAGCTGTTTCGTGTAAAAGATTATAGATATTTGTTTGTTGATGTGATATTTTGATCGGAGCGCAGGTTTTAAAAAATAATATTTTTTATATGCATTCTCCGGTGCTGGCAAAAATATCGACTGGTTTTTTTTAGTCGTGCAATTCAAAATAACTCATTACGTCATCAAGAGATGAGGGACATAGGATAAGGATATTTCGAGACCACCCACAAAGAATTTAGAATTTAACACTCCACATATTAACGAGTATGAGGAACTGAGAGACAGCGCATGAAATCGCGAATAAATTCGATTACATTGTTAACCTTTGATTTTATATCACACATCGTGTTTATTTCCATCGTAAATGGCACATCGGATCGTCTCCATTTTACGATGCTGGTTTTATAGACTGGACAGTTCATGCTCGACCGTCCTGGAGAGATGGGTAGGGTAAGAACAGAATACTGTATAGTTATCATAGTAATAAGGTTGGGAAAATAAACTTTGGTCTCTTTGATGTGTTAAAATGAGGCATTGCTAATACTTCCCTGGGTCTATTTTTGTGAAGGAGTGTCCCGCACGAAGTTGTGAGTTTATAGTTGTTCGTATGTCATTTTACGGCCATAGGTTTGTGAAGTAAACGATGTTCTGCTGAAAAGCGATTTGTGTTAAAATTGTGGTTTTATTACGTTTTAAATGTTATCATGTCGTGATGTTTAGAGTTTAGTGTTTTTGGTTTTAACATGTAGAATTATTTTTAGCTTTTATTAAATATACTGGTATGTTGACATTATGTGGGAATATAAGACGAATATAAATAAAATAATATCTCCAAAGATAGCCTCCTGGTAATAAATTTGCTGTCTCGCTGCTCTAATAAGAAAAAACAATCGATAAAAGCGAGGATTTAAAAACAATTGGATGTAGCTTATTTCATCACCAGTCTAAATGATTTACTGCTGAACATAGGCCGCCTCCAAATTGCTCCCTGTCTTTGGCTAGTCGCATCTTCTTTGCCGTCTACATATTTATGTGAACCGACTTCAAAAAAGGAGGAGGTTCTCAATTCGACTGTATGTTCTTTTTTTGTTTGTTTGTATAATACTATTAAAACTCATTCTAATTCCTACTGCAACCGTTTACAATGTTGCTCTCAACAAGATCCCGCTGCGGTTGACGCACCGCCGCGTTTCACATTTTCCACGTAAACGCCGCTTGTGAATCATTTGTTGTACACGTGTTTTAATTACATGATATGGGAGTATTATTGTAATATAAAGGTTAATGAAGGTTGCTGGAAGTCGCTGGATGCAGGCCGCTTCAAAGAAGGGCTTTATACTCGCTATGGGCATACTTGGGAAAATTCTATGCGCAGCGGTATATTTACATATACATTTATGTTTAAATACATATTTATGTAAACATCACGCCTTTTTTCCAGAAGGGGTGAGCAGAGTGGCAACTAGGACACCACGACGACACGTTATACCTTATTTGTTCCGTCCCACGATGTGATAGGAGTCAATCTAGGAATAGATTTGATTGTGTCTGACACATAAAACATTTAAACATACAGACATCATCATCTACCATACTGAGATAATTCATTATTAGGCCGAAGATTTTCCCCTACTGGCTATTATGTATGGCTTTATCATATTTTTTGCCTGTTTAAGCTCTTGAATTAAAAATACCGGAACCCTTAGTAATTCTTGGCGATTTATATCAAGTTGTATATTAAATCTAGTATACAGTGGAATTGTAAAAAATATTACAATATTATATGTATAGATTTATACTCGTTATTGTCGACCGCGTTACGTGTAGTCTGTTATCATATTACGCGGTATTGTGTACTGCGGTTTTTCATAATACATCCCGTTCTGCGCATCTCATCTCCGTATTCTATACTACATTGCAATAAAGACAAAATTCATAGTATGTAGAATTATATACAAGAGTCTGAGTGCACTGTACAACGTTTTTCTGACAATTCAATACAGAGTAAGCAGCTAGATTTATTTTCTTTCAGTCTAGATCTAGACTTGGTTTATTGCTATTGGTTTATTTAACTAGAAATGCAGTGTATATTTTATCTTAGTGAATTCTTTTAACGGTATTTAGGTGGAGCCAAATAACAAACATTTTTCGGAACCATGTATACAATTAATAGGTACAGCGCAACGCTCCCGGAGCTGTATAAAACACCAGATATTTCAGGATTGAACTGGTTTGCGCCGAATGAATGAAGCTTTCCTCCCACAAATTTTCAGACTATTTTCTTCTACGCGACTCTCATAGCGCGATTTTCCAGTCTCCAATAACACGATTCGTTCCGCCCAGCAGAACTTTAGCTGTAAATAGATGTGTAAGGGAATGCGCAATATTCCGTCTATACGTCTGGGTGCAGTATGCAGTGCTAGCTAGCGTGATGGATCGATACGTGCCGCTAATAGTTTTGTTGTTCTTCTATGTCTGGATTTCAGTCCATTTCAGGGTTATAATGGAGGTAGAATTTTTGGTATGGGACACGAGAAGTTATTCACACTGCTTGTTGAAGTTTTGTCTTCGATAAAGGGAATTCTGCGGTCAGTAAAAAATGTTTTGGATTTGATTATTATGGCACTGAAAAATACTCGTATTCTCGGATAACCACCACATAAACCTTGTATCTTACTGTTAGATATCCGCACTTATGAAACTGCTTTTGGCATATAATCAAAACAAAAGATTTAATGCCCAGATCTTTTAAGAAGCGTTTTAAACAAGGTAATAGTATCCTACAGCTACAATAGTTTCAAATAGCGCAATTTTCATGCAACACGTAGGTTCTGAAAGCGTATGCAAATAGAATTCCCAGTATTGAGTGGTTGTGCGCGCTATGCGCCGGCTGTAGCCGCGATCGATATAGCCGCGCGTTTTGTTTTACTTCTACGTCTGCACCGAACTGCGTTTATTGACGTGCGCGGAATTAGACGCGTTAGGCGATGGCAACTGGATTTGGTTTATTTGTATATGTTTAAGTTGTTTTGTTGGCGTGATAAATGGAAAATGTTGTAGGAGATATTGTATTCTATGAATTAAGTAGTTTCTGAAAATTTTGCAACGGTTAAAACTTGCATTGCCTAACTAAAGTTTTAATCGATCATGTTGGTGGATTTGGTCGTTTATTTGAACTTATATATTTTTTTATGTCTGTCTATGAATAGCTAGTTTATGTAATTTTATCTAGTTTATGAAATATTTTAATAAAAAATATTATCTATTACTTTAAATCAATCTAAAGAAATTCTAGAGCGGTCTCGCTCCAGCCACAAATTGAATAAATATAAACGGTCAATTTTCAAACTAATGCTCCACAATACCTATAATATTTACGACGCCAGATTACTCCCAATTCAAAAATACCTCGTATCCCTGTTGACTTGACACGTATAAGTATAAAAACCGAAATGGTTCAATCGCCATGTTTTTCCATAGTTCCCGGTAATGTACGGGACTGGTTCGCGGAACCGTTTCTTTCTACCGGTGGTACCGTCAGATGGTACATCAAACAAATTGGGTTATGAGACATTTGGTTTCTGTTTGGTGGATAAATACGTATGGATAAATATAGGAAATGTTGGTAGCAGCGTGGTTCCTTTCGTTTTGTCGATGTTTAGTCGTATACTGATATGATTATTTCATTATTTTCCTATGTACAACAATGGAAATTTAATTTGAGACAGGTGATTTTTTTTTAGATATTTAGCGGAATAGTGCTGTATAGCGAGAGATGATATCAGTGGTACTACAAATCATGTAATGTATCATAAATTCTGTGAGATTGAATAAAAAAATATCAAAGACAACAAATTCAATAATTTCTCACCAACATTGCCACCAAATGCCTTAATCAGTCCTCATTCCATTTACGTGCAAGTGTTAATTACTCCAATATGAAACTAAACCGCAATCGCATTAGTGCATCGTACAATTTGTACTAATTGTCCGTTTACAGTAAGTGGTGGCGGTTCGGTTCCGGCGCGGGCCGGGCGTCTAATTGGCGGCCGGTGTTTCAGCGACAGCCGCGCTCGCGTCCGCCGCCGGAATGTTAGTTGCCCTCGTTTAGACTTACAAACTATCTTTAAGTTTACATTCAGGGAGTTTTACTAATGGTTTTATTTTGGACTTGTGATTTAGAACGCGGCAGTATAGGATTAGGGTCTCTTGATGGTAACTGATAGCGATTGAATAAATTTTTTAAAACACTTTCACGGTACCCTTATCCAGCTTCAAATTCTTCTATATTCTTACGGCCTTATTTATTTATTTAAATTCTTTATATACAAAGTATAAAGGCAGACATAATGAGGCATTCTCTCCCAGTCAACTTTTGGGTGGTGCAGAGAAATCAAAGTATTATTATTCATAAACAATTTTACAACCTATTTTAGTTATTCAATGTTTTGTCTTCTTCGCTCAAATTAACTTCAAAAGTCGTTCAAAAGGCACAAAATATCTATAAATAAAATCTATCAAGATTTTCTTTTTCTTTTTCAGACACACTAAAATTAGTATTCGACCCAACAGTAAACAACAATTACACAAACCATCACAGCGATACATATTTCTCCCAACCAATCATCCAATAACAGCAATCAATCCTGTCTAATAGTATTGTAACGGCATAATAGAGCAATCGAACATGTCCATACACGGTTCATGTGCGTTACGGCGCGCGGTATCGCTCCACGCGCGCGATTTATCGCTTCGTATCGTGTAGTTACTGTGTTATACTTATTAATAGTGGCGCCTATCGCTAGAGTTCAGCGATAACTACACGTGTTAAGTATGTGACCTTTTTAATTAGGTGTCAAATGAATGTGGGGAATTTGCGACGATTAGTACCTAATCCAGATATCAAACGTTATCTTTGAGGGTTAAAGTTGTTATTTCATATTCCGATTTCTTTGAAAATTGTTAAATGGTCAGAGATACATAGTAAAAGGTCTCTTAATTGATAAGTGATTGTTGTTTTTAAATAAAAAATATTTTCCAAGATTTAGATCGTACGCAGTGTTACCTAGAAACACCAAGAATAAAAATATTCCAGCCGTCCGACCGGTACATCTTCACTAACCAAAACTAAACGTCTAGGAAGCGTCTCCAACGGGGCCCAGGAAGAAATTCCATGACCAGATAGAGGAGTGAACGGTAATTAATAGAAGGTCAGCCGGGGCCGTTAGACGCATCACCAGCCTCCCCGCATATAGCAAATGCTCTTTTTAACCGCCCCGCCATATATGCGTGCGCCTGCGCAGATCGCAGTTTTATTGCTTCTAGTTTTTACACCCGCGATCATCCTTGGTGTTTTGATTTGATTATCTATAGTGCAGTGGTGGATTTGGTTAAATTGGGTCGTGTAGGATACGCATTTAATTGTATGTGTCTTTGTACTGTAAACGAAATTATAGATGATTAAAAAACATTCATGGTAAATGCTTATTAGTTAACTTCTAGACACATAGTCCAAGCGGTCATTTTTTTTTAAATTATTCCGTATTTTTTTTATTTCCCCTTAATATTGTTACTTTCCCATAACATCACATCTCTACATTCTTCCTTAGATAACATATCACCACCTATTCATAAAAAGCTTCACCAAACAACATTCAAAAACCATTAATTACAATCTAAACGCACTAAACAACAGTACAGAGCATAGTTCAACCCTAATAAATCAGTATAGCAACAGTAGTTCCAAGGTGCGTAATATGAAATTTATCGACATAATATCGAGGTCGACGGCGGGGTTGCGATGGGCGCGCGGATATCGAGTCTAACAGGATAGCCGCCTGTTGTGTTGACCGCTAATTAGTGACGTTACGTGTGCCCATCGGTGACCAATTGCTATGGGGAAAGTTTATAAATAATCGATTGTTTGAAAGCGTGTCTGGGGATTGCGGTTTCAACTGTTGGCATTGGTTTGAGACCTTTCTATTACTTTTATTTGTGTCTTTGTCCAGGTAGAGTTATTAGATTTTTTCGTGTTGAAAAATAATTAAGTTTTGGGAATTATTGAATTGCTGTAATTTAGAATAAATAAAATATTCGGTTACGTGTTTGTCGCATGTCAAGTTTTATTAGACCGCAAGATTTATCTTCGAATAAATTGCATCCTTCAAAAATATCGAATTTCGTCGATATGGGCAACGGCCAACCCTTTGGAGATAAACTCAATTTACAAGTCGGCGGCTATGGAACCATAGAGCAATCTAATTCCGTCGTTGTGTTGTCTGTCAACGAATTTGTAAACTTTTCGGTAATATGCTAACCTACGATGGGCTTTCACAATGTGTGATTAATATACATTTATGTTCGCACAATTATTCAGCAATTTAAACAATAATTAAAATAACAAAAATATTCCACACAGTACAGCCAGGTCAGCTATGACTCAAATTGATTATTCAATTAAACCGCGCAACGGTATCCAATAATAAAAGCCGCATTGATTTATACGATACAAAACACATTGCTATTAGACATAGGATAAAGCAATTAGCCTCGCGATCGCCATGGGCGCACGTAATGCGGCCCATCGGATCCGCGCGACGGGTGACAAGTGTGATAGCGGGTACCGGTAGTTGGAATTTTAACTAGTCGTTAGTTAGAACACTGTTAGGGTTAGTACAGGGGTTCCCTAACTGTTGACCTTGGTCTGACTAGTAATATGTGTAGGAGTGCTTTGCTGAATGGCAAATATCAGCGGCATTTTTCTTTGACAAAAGTGGTACCAGCTTTCCTCGATTAAAAATGAATTAAAAGGTTGCCTTATTATGTGTCATTAATCATAATATCATGGTGCGATATCCTAGAATGAGTTTAAGGATACAAATATTTTGCACGCGCCGTTACTACCTAGTATGTATATTACACTTATTTCTCGTCATTTTTTTTTTGACCGATAATGGATTGATAATTAAATTAAAAATTGATTCGAGGTCATGTACCGGCCGGCGCAGCGTCCGACGTCCACCCACAATGTGATAAACGATCTAGTGAAGGTTGTAGGAAGTCACTGGATGTCAGCTTCTTGCATTGACACTGGATTTCCTATGGCTGTACATTATGAGGAAAATTTTCAATATGTTAAAAATAGTGTATTAGGACGGCTTGAAATAATGTGTATCTGAGCCTCAACATTCCCGGATCTCGACGGGTAGCCCAAACAAACGCTGGCTAGATGTCGTCAAGGAAGATATGATGCCCTTACTATTGAGAATGCCGAAGATAACGCTTAATAGAAGAAGAAGATTGGAAGGACTTGAAAAACAATATACCAGTAAAGATTGAGCACCAATGGTGTGGTGCATGACCCAGCGGCTAAATATTGTATGGTAACTGTTGGCTAGGGCCTGTCTCATTGATTCTATTTGTGGTACTAATGCAGGCGGGTTTTATCGAGGTCATTCGATAAGTAATAGACGTACGCGCGCCCTCGCCCGTGTCCTAACTGTGAACGTCTCGAAATGTTTAATGTTTTTGTTTTATCGCCTTGTTTACAGATTGTATTGCTGTTGTTTGCGTTTTATTGATTGGTTTTTTGTTACTGTGTGATTGTATTTGTTCTATGTGATGGTTGAGAGTCGGTAATCATTTCCGGCTTTTGTTGACAGTTCTAAAACGTATTTTAGTGATCGAATGTTTCGTCCCCTTCGAACGACTTTTGGATTCATTCTATAGCAAAAAAAATGGTTTTAAAAATATCTATGTATAAAGGAGTTAAACTTTAATGTATCATCGATCCATCAGACTATATTTGTCTAATGGAGGACATAGTATTTTTCTAGATACATGGCGTATGTTTGAACACTTTGCCTCTTTAGCCAGTTGCGTAACGATCGCCTGCAAATAAAAAAATGCTTTAACCAATTCAGTGAGTTCTAAACGTATTTTATATTGCATTAGCGCAAGTATAAGTGTAAATCCAAAAGCAAGGCTACTCAGGTGTGTGATATAATTACATTGATGAAGAACTAACTATAATACAGGTCTCGTGGAATGCAGTTTTGCGGTAAATGTTGCTCTTAATATCCGATCCAATATTATCAATGATTTTAATTCATTCAATCGCCCAACTAATACTGCAAGTGCAGAACGTATCCCGCTTAGTAATTTAAAAGCCAGTGTATAACTCCAATGCGTAAGGTGCGCACGCGCATTAGGTGAAATGCGCTTTCCACGCATGCACTTTGACACGTAGCACTGGCGGGGAAACCGCGCTGTGTCGACCTGTGCCGGCCTCGCCGACGCGTCCCCTGACCCGCGCAACAGGTTTATCATACCCTGATACACGAGCCACAGATTGGAGGATTTGTTGCTGGCTGTAAGGGTCAAGAGAACTTTTGATTAAGGATTCGGAGGTTGTGGTAGATCAGTCAAATTTTACTCTAAACGTTATTGATAGGAACATTGCTCATAGTTCAAAATGCCAATGCACCAGTGATGCAGTAATACATATAATTATCGGGGTCAAACTCAGAACAATGATTTAGTTATTGTTCTGAGGAGTCAAATATGCAACATAGATGTCACATATCTTTTGCTTTAAGAATCTGTATTTAAATCTATATCAGTCCATATTCTCCCACTGCTAGGCATTAGCCTGCTCTAATATTGAGATGTGTTAGGTCCGAATGCAGGTGAGGTCTTCTTGTCTATTCAAATCTATGAGATAACTTTGAAATATTATCACAAATAACCGCAGACATTATCAAAAAATATGACCACAAACACACCGAACGAGTTGAAAAGAACAAACACAAAAATATGTCACCACACACAGAGCAAACACACAGATAAGAACCCTGGACCCCTAGGTGTGGCCACTTCACGAGCGCTTGATAAGGTGCGTGCGAAATAAATGCTGAGTCAACATTATACTCGGGATGAGTGCTTGCTCACACACTCCAGCCGCACATTGGGAGGTGCTTTTGGAGTATAGACTTGTCTGTTTGACTGTATTTTTCTGGAAATTCAGGGTTAGTTTTTGAGACGAATTCGTGATGGCTCTGAAAATCTTATGTTACTTATAAGGATTTTTGTGTTCTGAATAGATTTAGGATATATTAAGTAGAATTTTTGGGATTATTTGAAGTTAGTACCTACTTTGTAATTTTATCATGTAATTTGAAGGTATTTGGGTATTTTTTCCCCACCGTTAAACTTGGTAAAACAGATCTTATCACAAATCTAATCTTTTTATATGTTGTAGCTAGTTAAAAGTGCGTACGAAAACAAATAAATTTTCAGTAATGCGTCATCGAGGACGTGACTAAAACATACAAATAATGAAAACTTGCGCAATATTTGCTAACAACAAGATGAACAGGAAAGATGAGTCATAAGGGTCGACCGGTCAGCCCATCCTACCGTCAATCCCTTAAAGAAATAGTTATGAATTAGAAAGCAAATACTGTCCCTATTGCTTTTGTATTTCCTTTGAAAACTTATAAGGAGCCAGTGCTTCTAAAGCGGGTAAACTCAGGCATAATGCAGGCAGCGTATTTTCCACTATTATTTAGTTTCATATACAAACATATTGGTAAAACAAGGCATCTGCGTGCGCTCGACAAACTGTGAGCTTTTTGTTCCACAATTTACTTTGGCACTTGCGCTTCTGCTTGTTTGCTCGCGTGTTTGTTTGTCTTGTCCGTGTAAGCTGTGGCTTAAGTTATAGACGGAAGCTAGGTATAAGTGTAGCATTTTAGATTTATATTTAATGACTGAAATATAACATAATTAAATTAATGTTGCAGGCAAAATCAATATTATTGCAGTTTTTTTTTAAATATTCCGAGTATTTTTAGTTTACAAAGGTTTTGATGTAAATATTGTTAAATATATTGTTTCGTTTAAATTTTGATTAGTAATAACGGTGAATGCCTTAAATGTAATTCGGTTTCGTGTTCTCTTAATGACTTGTTTTGTAGAGATCAGTTCTGACACCTCGGGTTTCAGAGAAACATAATGAATATGAAGTTGTCATATTCATTTTTTTATTCTTAAACAATACCAGCCATTCGAAATGGTATTTTGATGTGACAACAAATTAATCAACTCATTCATGTATGTCCTTAATGATCGTAATGTACCTTTGTGTCATTGAGTAAGTGGTTGTTAATCTGTTTTTTTCCTTTCTTAACATTTTGTGTTTATAAAGCAACAATGAATACATTGGTGTTTGTCTGACGCCGTTTTTTAACGAGGAAAAATGACAAAATGGTGATGAATGAAAAAAACGATGCGAAAGTAACTGGTCTGTAGGTTAATATTTGCCATGTAAGCACTAAGCGCCGCCGCTTGAAAAGACTCTTGTAAACACGTTACGCGCTTTTGAGTAAAGATGATAAAGATGATGGCCGTTTTGCAGTCTTTCCTTCCGAGAGCAACATTATTTCCCTTCAATTTTCTGCGACACTACTCAGTCTAACAGCACATAATACCACAGGTCCACCACTCATCAATATTCATTTATTTTATTCTTTTCTGCGCACAAAAAGAACAAAAAACACAAGAGATACTACAAATTAAAAAGGGTAGAAATGGCGCTCTCATCTCTCTAGGCGGTTTCTTACAGACAACCTTTGGATGGATATAAGAAACGTAAAAGAAGAGCGGGCAGTCTAGAATGTAAAGGATACAAGCTCCAATAAATAAGAGATTAATTATTTTTATATTCCTTTGGGATACCGCACAAGTCTTTATCTTATACCACCACCATCGTTTGCAGTCTTTACATCGCCGTATGACTATATCTGTCGATGAATACGTTCTGTTTGTGCATACCGATCCGGTCTTCAGGTATTGTGAAGTGCTAGGTTTGTTTAGAAATTCACTAAGGCTAGTATTTTGTTTTGCGCCGGCTAGAGTCTTATGTGCGATTTGTTTTGCCAATGGAGCCTTTAGTTGGTGCCGACGGAGGTTCTGGAGGATGGTAAAAGGTTTTTTAATTAAAAGCTAAGGTACTTTCAAGAGACTTAGTAATCCTCACTTCGCCTTTTCTAATGCATTAACAAAATCAAACGCATAATTTATGCTCGTCCCGGCATTGAGGATGTTCATGGACTTAAGAGTGAATGAGGCGCTAGAATATTTATTATTCGTTCTTTGCGTTTGCGAATGCAAATTAATATCAATTAGACGTATATGACCTAACCACTCTCAACCGTACTCTTCATGGTAGAGAAGGCCTATGCCCTACAGTGGAAAGTATTTATATAGACTGATACAGATAGACGTTTTCCGATCCTTGCTTTTACTTAATTATAGTGTTTTTTATATCTTTTAGTTGCTTTTTGTCATGTAAAATATTAAACAACACATCCAGACTAGGATCATACGCAGGGTTAAATGAAATTAAATTTTTGTTTATGTATATCAGCTCATATACGTCCTACAGCAGAGCACGGGCCTCCACTACAAGCAAGAGTACGATTGAGAGTGGTTAGGCAATATAGACCGATAAATAAAATCCTGTTATCATAATTATCAAAGCACGTCCGGTAAAATTTTCGCTGGTTATTCCCACTCAAGTGCCGTGTAAAAAAAACATGACTCACTTACACAGTCACACTAAACAGTTTGATGAGTAAATCCAATAATTATCTGTGAATACGGGACGCCATATTAGTCCCCGCCATCTTGGGCGGCGATGGCGCGCTATTGAAACTGTCTTACAAATTGTTATTTGGGCCCCTTATACGGCGTTTAGCCGGGCCCGGAGGGATTTCTACCGTGTTTATAGCCGATCTTTCCTATTTTTCACTTTAAATAGCTTAATAATGTTATCGGCTGACTTTTGAATTGTTTGTGACATTCCTTGTTACAAAGTGTTTTAAATGTTAATCTAATTGAGGGTTACATTACAGAAAATTTTTGGTTTCACAGTACGTCTGAATTTTTGACGTGACTTTTGTAAACATATGGCTGATTATCTAAATTTTTTTTTTATTGCTATGAATGGCGAGACAAGCATGCCGTTCGCCTGATGGTAAGCGATACGACCACTCATGAACAGTAGCAAAACCAAACAACACCTTGAATTACAAAGCAATGCTTGGCGTTCCACTGCGCTCGCCATCCTGAGACATAAGATGTTAAGTCTCAATATGTCCAGTAGTTACTCTGCCTACAATGCCCTTCAACCCGAAACACAACAGTGCGTTTACACTGCTGTTTGACGGGAGAAATAGACACTGCGGTGGTATCCACCCAGATGGCCTCTCACATATGAGAGACCTACCACCAGTAATCTAAATAACTTTGAAGGTTTGCGATGTCTAGAAACTCCTAGGCCAGTGTGATAAACTAAGGTATTATTGTATTACTCAACAGTACAAAAACCTAGAGGGGTTACTTTATTATCCGAAACGAAGGTCGAATGTTCGGATTTTCGACGTCTTAAGTAAGATATAAGTCTCCGACTTCCAACAATCAATTCTATTCTCTATGTTAATTATCATTTTACTTAGTCTATAATTATGACGTACGATAGAAGATGCAAACATTTTGTGGAGTATCTAGGCACATTCGGCCAGTTTTACGTACGACGCCAGAATATTCGAACTTCTTATTTGATTATACAGTAACCCCCCAGTGTCGAGTAACGACAACATTTATTACAAAGCTGTTATTAAAATATAAATCAACATGTAAATTTAAATCAAAGCTTTTCCTTTCCGTGAAGATGATAATAATGAGTAACAAACAGACGCGTGCTTGTTGCGAGTATAATTTACGACAGACCATAGACGCTGAGCATTAACGTCGTGCATTATGACTTGCGATAGACAATTATTGTCATTAAGATTTCCTCCGTGAGTCAGCCGGTTGATGTCTATACTTGGCGGAATATTCCGATCTATATTACCTCTATGCTGACTGTTTGTTATATTGTTTATTATAGTTGGCTGTGAATTGAGAACTGTTTTTTTTTTCTGTAAGTGACACCTCAACTGTTGGTAACTATAATGCGACAAATTATTGTGCTGGGAACACAGCGTGTGGACATAATAATGCTGGCCTCTTCAGTACAGTAGTAAGGTATAGTAAGTGATCTGATTATCCCTACCAAAAATCGTTAAGTTTGGTGAGTGAGATTGTCAGATACCTTCTTCCTGTTCCCATCCTTTTCCTTCCCGCTTCCCGCCCTATTTGATGGACAGGCATCACACAGATGATCCGAGCGTTGTGGATGTTCATAGGAGGCAGTGATCATTTAACATCAGGTGACCCGATTGCTGGATAGTAAAAAATTAAATAAAAAGGAAATCACTACATCAATCTTACATCAATTGAGAGCACTACTACTCCGATGTAATTAATGCTGTAGTGTAGACTGTATTGTCTAGCTGCAATATTACAAATCAACAATCAGCCATTCCAACAGCTTCAGAGTGCACATGTCCGCGATGTGTATCAGTATGTCGAAATATTTGTAAAAGATACCGATGCGGCAGATAACTCGCGCCGCGCCATGAAAGCACTTAACTGGGCCGCGATCAGAACTATATCTATCTGGATTGAACAGATGCACTGGCTATAGCTATGCGTATTGTTGGTGAGGTGGCGGATTCAGCATCAATGGGGTTTAGGATTTTGAAAAATGACGGAGGTTTTAGAAAAAGGAAAACAGATTTTTTTATATAGTTGAGATGTTATACCTAATTTATTATGTCATGCATGCACAAGTGCAACCTGTGGTTTACGTGGTTTACCTCACGTAGACTTATCAAAGTTGTCTGCGTTTAATACATAAAGAATAAAAAGTACTGCATGTACATATATATTTTGTAGACAAAATAAACGTGCCAGGATGCGAAATTTAGAGAGGTACAGAAACTAACGCAGCATCTGTAATGAGATCAGTTTATGACCAATGGGCATATTATAAAATTAGCATACAATTTAAATTCATGTACGAAAGATGGAGGTCACTGGCGAACGGATGTGCCTATTTGAAAGGAGTGGTAGCCCGGGGCGCGGAACCTAAAATTGCACCAATTAACAAATCGACCGGCCAATAAACAAAAACGTTTACACACCGAATCATTCGGAACAACGTTTAAATATTAATAATATATACAACACAACGGCATAGTCTATTAAAACCGAAATGAATGCGATATGATCTCCGAGACGAGCCTGTTTGTGCCGAAAATAAACTTGAAAAAAGTTAAAATTCTTCGTACGAGTACAAGCTCCACAACGATGTGGAGTTAATGTAATTGTCTTTAACCGCGATATAGTGTCGATTTACATTAAGCGTAGGGTATTTATTGGCTTATAAGGATTGAGATTTGTATGAATAGTGGGTTATGAGCTGCCGAATGCCTTAAGGTTCTTGTTTCCTCTCATCACGTTTTCATTTTCAAAAGGCTCAATATTATCCAGGGTGCTTATTCTATACTCCGACACGACAATTAATGATCAAAATTTGCACGTAAAACCGTACGAATATCCCTAAATACTTTACAAAATGATCGAATTCTTTATTGTACATCGGAAGAATGGACTAAGTTCGGATTGAATGATAAGTTCCATAGAGAACAATCTGGATTTTTAGAAGTGGAATCTTTTATCTTATATGTAGTCGTTAAACGTCCGAACAATCGAACTCCGTGTCGATGTATAGAGTAACTTCCCAGGTGTCTTATGTTTTTGGGTAATAATCTTGAATGAACCGCTTGCTTGTTTGCTATTGCGGCCACTGTCAAACAACATATGTAGTGTTCAAGGGTTGTTGCTTATTACCATCATCATCAGCCCTTCCGCGTCCACTGCTGGACATAAGTCCAGTATCCAATATATCCATCGTTCTACTTGCCCACATTACTTTCCAATTCTATATTGTTAAAGCGTAAGCGCAATTCATAGAAGATACGTGACTTGTATATTATATTCCATGTATGAAACAAACGGGTTACAGCATTCCACTGCTGGGCATGCTCCGATTTGGTTGAAAGAGGAACCGTTTTAGTCAACCACGCTGGATAAGTCGATGGACTTTACACACTCCTAAAACTCTTGTGGGCACTTCTCAGTAAAACTGTACTAATACATACTTTTTTATCTATTTATGCAATAGGTTTTTTATTGAATTAATAGCGGGACTTTAATACCATTCGCCTGATGGTAAGCGATACGATCGCTCATGTACAGCAGCAACACCAAAGAATACCATGAATTACAAAGCAATACTTGGCATTCCATTGCGCTCGCCACACTGAGACATAAGTTATTAAGTCTCAACATGTCCAGTAGTTAATCTGGCTACAAAGTCCTTTAAACCTGAACACAACAGTACATTCAACAGCTGCTTGGCGGGAGAAATAGACGTTGCGATGGTACCTAACCAGGCGACCTCTCACATGATATGAGAGACCTACCAGCAGTCTCTAGAAAAGTGCGTGGCCGTCTGTTAATAATGTACCAGATGTGGCTGCCAATGTGTTTACGATGACCGCGGATGCAAATCTCAAGGCACACCTTTAACTTTTCAGAGTTTATGTGAATTGATGGTTAATCACTTACGGCGATGGAAATATTGTGAGTAAATCGGCATGCCATTGAGATTTATAAGAATTTATAAGGTATGTAAAGTCCGAAAACCCGCATTAGGCCAGCGTGGTGGACTTTATAGTCCAGGTAATATGGATGAACCTCTCTCAATCGTACTCTGGATTGTAGAGGAGGCATGTGCCTTGCTGTGGGACGTATATAAGCTGACACTGATAGGTTCTTACCTGTGAGCCATGCCTCTAGTTTCTCATTCCCTTGTTTCACATTATCGATATTCTGTAAACGTCACACTGCATGTGAAATTTCTAAGAAATTACACCTAGAATGAAAGGCGGAATTTTTATAATCCGATTTATTCTATTAGTTTTTAATACATGTATTGTTGTTTGAGGAAACATGCCTATTGGATATGCATTGTGCATATGCAGGTGTTTAATGTATTCCGAGGAACTATGCATGCAAATGGAATAACGTTCACATAGAAGGTTTCCTAGTATTTGTTATGGGAATGAAAGTTGGATGTTGGTATTATTTATGTACTACTGTACAGTATAGTCTGAAAGTACTAGAAAATATTATAGTTGTAATTTGTTGAGAATATTCATAAATTAAATAAATAATTATGGGAAAGACAACAGGGTTGCCACGCCTGACGAGGCAAGAAGAGTCAAAGAAGGACGCCTGATGATATTTGGCTAAGGGAGGTCTTGATAATAATGATTATGGTACACATATAAATATGTATTTATTATCACAATATGAACCAACTGTAAAAAAATACAAGTATTAGAAAACCCACTTGATATTCTAAGGCTGGCATCACACATAAAGTAAATCTTAATAAAATTGCAATAAAAATGTTTATATGACAGTTCTATTTACGTTTGTGTGGAGTTAGTCAAACACGTTCAGTAAGTGCGGGTCGCGACCTCGCCAAAGTGCAGATAAAACTAAACACGAAGAGGCTCGGTATACACAACCTGTTATTTTTACGATTACCCGCAAGTTTTATTGTTGGGATTAGTGGCCAATCAGCCCACATTCAGGCACAGGTCAAATGTATTCGGATTTAAATTATAATCTGACTATAACTGGATTCAGTATCATCTTCGTGTTATGCAAAAATAACTACTTCTATTTATAAATAAGTGTGCAACATAGTTCCGAGGTTGCATTGAAGTGTGTCGATTCTATAATTGTGGTTTTATATGAAAACACGAGGAGTTTTCGGTCGCACAACATCAAAATCCGAAAAATATTACACAAATAATATAAAATGGATTCTTGTTTCTTCATAGTTTTTGCTCTCGCGCCAAGATGGCTGTAAAAAGTGCGCTGTTATTTTAAGGCAGAAACTGCTCCTGAATTTTCCATTTAAAATATTTTTTCGGACCTAAAGTAACGTCGCCTCGGCTCAATGATCCGTTATACAGCTCTCTTCTAACTGACCTAGGTGCTGAATGGTCGTGTAATAACATCAGCGACAAAATCTATTAAAGAAAAACATTCTATTATGAAAACAAGCATTTGTTCCGGCGGAGTCGTTGACCGCTTTCCAAAGCATATTACAAGACGTTATTAGGTATAATATTATACAATTATATACGAGATATTAACACAGCTTCGTTAACGGTCCATCAAAATTGGATGAAATAAAAAACAGTGGACAGAACTATACGGTCGGTGCAATACGTCCATAAACGAAAACAGATGTGCGTGACAGATTTATAAGATACACTGCCCGGTACAGTTTCTAATCAGAATTCATAATTAAATACACTCAATTTATTGGTGCGTTATTAACACGGTATAAACACGTGGTAAATGAGTAAAAGTAAAAAAAATACGTAAAAACTCCAGCGATCCGTCCGCGATTCCCGCGCACAATAGCGTTTAACGGTGTTTACCAGTTCTATGGCGGAGTTTGTAAAAATTCCTCTTATTTTTCGATAGATATGTAGGCCAATCCGTTTTTGCCTGCGACAGGTTTTTGATAGAATGATTAATAAAAAAAGGCACGGCGCCGTCAACACCGTTGTGTTAATCTTGAGATACGTTATTTCGCAATATTTAGCACCTAGTCCAACAATCACAATACGTTCTCCCATTCGGAACGCTAAATGTGTTTCTGATTTTTATTTGAAAATACAGAATACAATTTTGTTGTATCGCTTTTATTGCTGGAGATTCATACCGATAAGTTTTTATAGCACCAGAAGCGATTAATTTAATTAAAAGGACTGTAAAAAGTTAACATTATTCAACATACCGGCTGGCGAGTGGAGACTGGTTATAGATGGACATGCAGCCAATATGTCTATGGATAACATTAAAAAGAATATTAAATTAGTTCTTTCTCGGATCTGACTCATAGCTTGATAATAAAAGCAGTAGTAAGTGTTTATTTTGAATCAATTATGATCTAGGACTATAATAACGACTGACAGTGACTACCACAATCTGTTTTTTTATAAAACTTTAGAGACGGGAAATGGAACTAGAGCCATTATATTAACATTTAATTAATGAAGCTTATCAAAACAACCTAATCGTTTCAATAATCAAATATAGTAATTTATCACTACTGGATAATGTATCTTACATTTACTACATTTAGGCAATGAAGTATATTTATAAAAAACATAATTATCTCCGCACTTAACCCATTACCTCTCATGACAATATTAAAAACACCACTCAGGAAATGTTCAATTACAATCAATCACTATTGAACTAAAGACATCAATTTTTCAGCGGTGTTTAAAAAATGATTAAATGACTCAGTGTCCTCGACAAAAAAGCAATTTCCGCGGCTCGATATCGACACCATATCGAGATCGGGTTACCCTTGTTACCCTTGTGTTGGGACATTATCCCGCTCGCCTCGGTCGCAAAAAATTCAATGCACGTAAATGGATGGTTGAATAATGATTTTAAGATTTACTCATCGTTGTTACTTAAGATTCTTTGGAGACGGATAAATTGTGTCATGGTGGTTTAGTTGCTTTTATGGCTGGGTTATAAATGTGTTTTATTATATTATTGTGACTTTATAATGTACTACTAGTAATAATAATATTAACAGCAGACCATCGTTTCGATTTCACAGATGCATTGTTTTATGGATAGCAGAAACTAGGAGTTTGGTTTCCAACACGCTAATCAGAATATTTCTTTTACGGATCACCCAAAAAAACCTTGATGTAAAGTTTCTATCTACAGTATTCTGGTCATAGTCAGCGTTTAGCTCACTGCGCCATGCAAGGAGGAGAGAGGCGGTGTTGCCTCCTCAGACGGCCTCATATGAGATGCCTACCAACGGAATAAATATAGCTTTTAGCAAGCATTAATTTGCCATGTAAACAATCCGAGTTAGTAAGGCGAGCGCTATGCATGTCGGAAGTGTATGTGCGCATCGCACGAGGTGGCCATCTGTCCCGCCGCGTCATGTCAGCCGAGGTGTTGGGTTGCGCACAAGTATCGACTAATATTAGCAAATCGTTTTGTACGATGAATTTACTTACTGTGGGAGGAAAGTTCATGTAGGAATTTCTAGGGGTTGTTGTGTAATTAGAGGATATTTATTTAATTACCTTTTGTGTTTAATATGTAATCATTTTATGAGTTCCCAACTGCAATTAGGCCAGCGTCTATCTGATTCTTTATTAGTTGACCTCGCAAAATCAGGGAGTTTTGTGGGCAACTATGATGGATTTTCAATTAATGTGTACGGTGTTTGTCGGTGCGGTTACGAATCTTCTTACACCACTGAAGGATGGCACAATTTTCTTAAATATGACATTATAACATTTACTTTCAGTTGCACTAAACTGAGAAACTAAATTGTTTTGGTGAAATTGAGAGTTGTATTACTGCAATAATTTACACTGCAACTCCTCATCGCTCGGCAAAGTGCAGAAACAAGTTGACACGTCGCATAATTACCATTGATGTTAATAAACGTCGACTTTTATGCGCATTTGTTTAATTAAGTGGATAATACAAAGGAAATAGGTGACAACGTGTCGGTGTATGAATATTTCATGCGAGACATCCTCTGAGACAAGGCTGGGGCCAGTCCGAGGCCGCTTTGATCGATGGCGGGCTAGTACTATATTTATTTACTTTGTGATGTTTGTAGGGTGGTAGTATTGAGTTAAGAAGGACTAAATGCGGAAGATTTATTTCGGACATGAGAAATTTGTTCACTTAAGTGAATAATATGCTTGTAATTAAGCACACGAAACTAGAGCTCCGCAAATGTACCACTGCTAAGTAAGAGGGCTATTGCGCTCCTAAATTAGGTACTTAGACTAGCCAAACTCTACCTTGTTTGGGTAATTGGAGCGAACAGCTAAGTGCCTAAGGCTTAGTACATAAAGGTTAGGACAAAACCCGTTCATCTTCATGAACTAAAATCAATTTATACCTTGAAGCCTAGATTTAGTCACCGAACTTCAAAAGTATCGAAACCAATATGTCAATAATTTGTGAACTGTGATTATAATACCACTTGTGTGGTTTTCACCGTACAGAAATGTCAAAAAAACCATTTCTATCGCCTACGTGACCAATCGTATCAAAACAGTGGAGCATCAAAAAACGCGTGCATAATTCCGGCCAAATTATAATATCACTTTTAGATGTTAAAAAGTATCTGCCGTACTGATTGAGTTTCAACTAAAACTTGATTGGATGGCCTCAAACGCGGGGAAATAGGGCAGTGGGTGTGCGTCGTAGCTTTCGATGTTTGATGTTTCATAAACAAGTTTTTTTTTTCTTTAGTATTCGTACTGTTGATTTATAATAGTAAATTGCCGGTTCGTGGCGTAAATATGGAGTTTTTGATATGATGAAATGTACGATTTATGTACGCGTTGCCAATGCTATGATCAATTAAAGTCTTGTTTTCTAAGCACGTGATGTGGTAATTGGTTGAATAGGCGCTAATTAATACCTGTTTTATGAATTTTATATTTTTTTTGCTGTCATTAACGGGTAATTCTTGGTCACTTTTTGTCAAATCATATTTATAAATGTAAAGTTGTTGTTTATATCATTTATTGATTACTGTTAAATTTATTCTGAGTTAACCGAACATTTTGAACATTTTGACAGCCTCCGTGGCGCAGTTGGTTAGACGCCGCCTGTGAAACGAGAGGCCGCGGGTTCGATCCCCGCACCGAGAGAAATGTTTGTGCGGCCCACAAATATTTCTTCCGGGTCTGGGTGTTTGTGAGACCGAAAAGTCTCTCGTAGTTCCTGATACCCACGACACAAGACTCGATCTTAGTGTAGGGTCAGGACTATGTATGTGACTGTTGGGTGTTATTTATTTATTTATTTTATGCTGAAATAGGCCATAAAACTGTCCTCGATATTAAATATTCCTGGTATTGTCAAAACTGTATTATTTTGCTTTTCTGGTAACGTTTTAAAAAGTCTTCTGTAGCAAATTTAGGAAAAAGTATATTTTTCAATTTGATAGTGTTTATTGCGCAGATGATACCGAAACCACTCTTTTATTGACCAACAATACAAGTACAGTGCTTTTAAACGACGTCCGCTGTGCTACAAAGGCGACAATTTTATTTAAAACTAAATAAAAGTTGGAAACTGACGTTAGAAAACTTTTATTCGTCGCAATTGTAATACTGAGAATGGTCATAAAAAATTGACACCAAATAAAATCCATTATTTTGTTTGTTCAAAGAAATCGGAAATTGAACTTTATACGTTTCGCAAGTCGGCCAGCTAACCACAGCGCCGTCGCGGCGGGATTGTAGAATACCAAGAACCGTTGGACCAAAATATTGTGGTTTCAATACAATTTTAGTATATTACTAAGAATTTTTAATTGGACTATCGTTGTTTGTTGTAAATATTATTTATAAACTATGACTACCGTCTTTCAAGGAAAATGTGGGAGACATATGGTGCGGCGATAATAAAAAGGAAATTTATTTTAGTTTTAATGTAATACTATGTCAATGGTCTACAATGGTTATATATTGAGTAAGTAAAATTAAGGTAAATATAGCATGAATAATAAAATATAAAAAAATGAATATCAAAATCTCAGTCTTAAAAATCTGGATGTATAAATATATTTTAACAACCAAATTTAACAACTAAATATTTACTACCTACACAAGTATATTGTATTCGTGTATATAAAACCTTAAGTACTTAAAAATTAGTTAAATATCTTCAAATTTGTTAATTAAAACCCGATGATAAGCTATCATCAGTTCCCCAGTGTCATTGAGAGAGCGGAAGACAAGTCAATGTCGCTCGAACAATTTGCGATATTTTTTGTACAATAAGTGACTTAAACACAGGCTGTCGGAGAAATGAATTAAGTTAAACAGCGAGAAGTATATTACCAAATATGGTGTACGCGGAACCGACGAGCCTGGTTGGATGTAGGGGCACCTCGTGTTTTGGTTTCTAGGGAAATTTGGATAAATGAAAAGTTGAAGTTGAATGTTTTGTCTTCTTCGATCTAACTGCATTCAGAAATCGATAGAAAGAGACAAAACTCGATAATTAAAATCGGTTTATTAACTATCTATGAATAAGACCGCATATCTATTGTGAGATTATTAAATACTATTATATTATGCTTACTTCAGCAAACTTTATTATAGACTATTTGTCTGCCAATCGCCTTGTCAATTTTTAGATGAATAGAACATAAATCGAAGAAATCACAAAGATATCTAGACCATTAAAGATGTCTACAAAAAGCATGTTTTGTATTTCAATTGAAACTTGTTTGACGAGATTAAATTTCCTAATGTAATTACGTT
Source organism: Hyles lineata (assembly GCA_030180105.1). NCBI lineage: Eukaryota > Metazoa > Arthropoda > Insecta > Lepidoptera > Sphingidae > Hyles > Hyles lineata. Next base: position 2,159,724 of record JARJEE010000006.1, on the reverse strand, counting down.
TGATGTCAAATTTGATGGACGTCCGAGTCTCAAAACCTCGCTACCTGTTTATTACGATTCATAACGGAGTTGCACTAAATGGACCTGAGTCACACGCTCGAATTACACGCGATAGTTTTTTTGTACTTACATGTCAATTTGCCAGGTTGAGTCATATAATTCTTGTGAGATTTAGGGTTTCAAAAAATTTTTATTGATTGGAATTTCGGACCGTCGCGTCTAGGTGAAAGTTCCAGCGTTGTTGCATCTTTGGATTAAAATAATTTGTGTAGATTAAGGGTTGGAGTACTATCGCCTCCTTTTTCTCGAACTCTACACTGAATCTAGTTTTCCTCCCGTATATCACAAGGAAGTTATCACGAAGAATGTCAGACGGCATTACTGACTGGTAACACCACTGCCTACCCCATTATACAGATCTTATCGATTCTGATATAGTATGTATGTATTCATGTCATGTCTAATGGCGACATTTTATCGCCTAAACGTACGCTTGTACATGTAAGTAGCAATTATGTATATCGGTAACTGGTACGGGGCAGCTACTTAGCAATAAATGTATTTTTTGCCGTTTTTATGTTCTCGGTCCGATGGGTCGATATCTTGACTGTCATGTCTCTGGTTAAGGTTTTTGCAGTAGGCTTAGAAATGTGGTCTTAGATTGTTACGAATGGAATTAATAAATTGCTTTTAGCTATTTTATCGAACAACAGGCTACACCCAATTATTTTTCAGATGTTTAAGCTTTTTAGACGGCTCATCTGGTCATTTGCATCCAATTACATAAAAAATGAAACAGTTTTTATATTAACCCTTGTAATAAATAATATACCGGTTCGTTTCTGATTTGCAATCCTCTTATCTAAAAGCCCATATTTCAATTGCCAACTATCTGTAGAACTTAAATTCCAATGCTAATTGAAAAAAAAAACAACAAAATAAAAAAGTATTTATTAAAATACGTGACAATATCATGGTCACAATATGCGAGTTGGCGCGCGCCGAAATTTAGCCGCGGCTTTTTCTCAATGGGCCAAAGCGAACAGGTTCGGTTAGAGTAAATTTAACGGGACATCGCTCTTTAGTTTTTTTATCAATCTTTTATCAAATACAAGCCACGAGATGTACGGATAGTTCTAGTTTCGTCATCTGATAACACTTTGAATAGCCGCGGTAGTGTCTCCAATTTGTCTTAGCTTAATGTATGCTAATGTGGTGTTTATCGAACAGTTTAGATATTGGGTCGATTATCGAACAATATGTGTGTGATTTGTTAAATTTAGTATTAGATAAATGATAATGGTCGTTGTTAAGATGTTTTGAATGGGTTGGAAACTATGTACAAGACCGGCTTTACTTTGATCAAATCGATTGGTAGGAGCCAACTCATATTGGCGTTGAATTGTTATTTTTTTTTAGTTGTTACCAATTTACCGACTGGATTTATGGATTTTAAAATAACAAGTCCTCTCTAAAGCTTCTGTCAAATATTGCCTAATTTTATTACAAACTTTTCAGTCTAAAAGTGACGGTCAAATTGTTTATATATCACAAAGCTCAAACAAATAGTCGCAGTTTTAATAAATAAATAGTACACGTTTTAGTTACGGTTGGCTTAATACCTTAGAAACCGTTTTGTGGTCACACCGACCAAATATCAGACAGCAATGTTTTACTACGCACGTAATATGAAAAGTACTTGGAGTTACAGGAAAAATAAATAATTTATATCTACAAGTATGTTAATTTATGAATGTTTTTTATTTTCAGGTACGTACATGATGCGATTAGTTCGGCGTTATACTGAAAACACCTTGGCTGGTGAGACTGACTCATTTTTCGGTAAAGGTCAAAGGGGTGACGGGGTGTTTACAAAATAATTATTGAATTAGAGGTATTTGTAGTGTGTGGTATTAATAATATATCTATTGCCTTAAATAAAACAAGTATTTTTTTAACGTGCTTGTTTACCTCATAAACAATAAAGCAGTATTCCTTATAATTATTATTTTTAGGGAACAAAATCTGTCTTATGTTTAGCAATAGTAATCGTTTTTAATTAGCTCTACACTTTCAGTTGCATATTTATCTTTTTTTGTTACATGCAAATATATTTTATGAAATAATTACTGGCCCAAAAATATTTTTTAAAAAGCACAAATTTTCGCCACCCAAAAACAAATGCACAGATACTGTGGCAAAGACAATGCACCCGTCTCGATATAAAGGCGCGGGTACACCGTTGCGGATACCGCTAGCATTTCAGCCACTAAACGCGGATGAACGGGGGAATGTTGCGGTGGGCGCGTCCTATTGTTCTGCCGGCGATGTAAAATCACTGGAAATGACATGGTCAGTTTTAGTAAGATGAGTTATGAGTGTGTTGGATTCTCGGGTTGGGAATATCTGTGCGGTTATGTATTTCTATAAAGCTGGGATTGGAGATTTGTTTTTGAAGTTGAATGTGCTTGGGTATGGTTATCGGTACAATTCTTGATGAAAATGCAAAGTATATGAGTAATAATAATTCTATTAGTGCGATATTTCATCATGAAAAGTAATGAAGTCGATGAATCAGCATACTATCAACTAAATAATGAAAACAAAACTTGACTATTCAGCAGTTTATATTTAATGCCTAATTTTACGATTTATACATATGAAATTGGATGATTTAATTAAATACCGCTAATACATCGCCACATAATATATTATGCTTACCTACCACAGTACGTAGGCTGTCTCATGACCCAAATATCCGTGGAATTTGAGTATATCTTTGCTGATAATAATATCTCTATAATGTCGCTAAATCGATCTCTATTTACGGACAGTATCGTTGATCGTTTTACGGCATTAAATTTGACGATGGAGCATTTACCGGCATTCATCCGATAGTGTGCCCGCAGCCCTACACCAACCATAGACTACAATTACTTTTTTGAAATTATATAATTTTAGTCTGTGACATTGTCGTTGCTCCTATTTTGAAAGTTAGTAGAGTTGCCAGATTTGTATGTTATGATATAGCAAATGAGATTTTTCAATATTATAATGGTAAATATAGCAACTAATGCTTGTATGTGCAAGACACTCAACATTTCAACTTAAGCTAATTTCGGTGCCATCAGACTTTTTCGAAACGATTGTAATATGTATACTTCGTTCGTTAGGTTTAAGTTCAATAATAGAAGATTGGCGTATAAGTAGAAACAGATATATATGCCGTCCTGGCACTCATATTTGATATAAATACATGTGGTTTAATGTCATTAGTAATCAAATATGCGGTTTAAGTTCAAACTTTGTGTGGTCTTTTCATATCGTAAATAAGGTTTAAGGTAAACATCGTTATTTGCAGTCATTATTGAGATATTATCTTTTGATAGCGTGGTTAGACTCGTAATAAGACAACCTTATCCTTTGCCAACTAAATTAGTTCAACAAATGTTACTGGAACAATATATTTTCTGCTACACCAACGTCTCGTGATATGTGTTGGTTTGAAGAACTGTGGACTGGTACAATCCTTTGTGTATGTACATGTTTTATTACAAAATGCATTTTTAATAACGCAATGGACGCTGAGGATGGTTATTAAAAGTCCTTTTAGTTTTACGCTGTAAACAGCGGGTTTACAACACAAAACATTCAAAAATCACAAGCATATAACTAATAAAAAAATACTTTATTTTACATTATTCATATATTCATCTATCATCATATTCTTTCACTTCTATACAAAATTTTGTTTAATCCTCTAACGCCTTCGTATCTTAAAGATCGTTTCGTCTTTCTCCATGATTCGCTTTCAAGATCCTTGAGGTCGTCGGAGAACTTGAAACTAAGAATGCCCTTGCACTCCACAGTATTCATGGACAAATCATTTACTGTCCAAGCTGTCCGACTGTGGAACTCTACCAGCTGAGTTGCGACGGGCTGAAACACTGTCGTCATTTAATAGAAAAGTCAAAGAACATTTCCTCTCACAACAAGAGTGTAGCTGAAATAATTTGTCCATACTCTTCTTGGTATATTTTAGGATAGGTATATAATATGTTTATGTATACGTATGTATTATAGGTATGTTTGTATATGTGTATGTATATGGATATTTATATATATTTTTGTATGTTTATGTTATATTTTTAGTTATTAATTGTAGATTATCTATTATTATTTCTTTTACGCCTTAGACTGCCCTTTCTATCTCCTGTTAGTATATCCATCCCATGGTTGCCTGTAAGAGATTACCTAGTGTGATAAGGCCGCCACTTGTACTATTATTCTTATTGTATAATATCTTCATAGTATTTCTGTACAGTGCAAAAAAGAATTAAATAATAATAATAATAATAATTAAAATCCACCGGTATTTAACTCCCATATCTGACAGCCTCCGTGGCGCAGTTGGTTAGACGCCGCCTGTGAAACGAGAGGCCGCGGGTTCGATCCCCGCACCGAGAGAAATGTTTGTGCGGCCCACAAATATTTCTTCCGGGTCTGGGTGTTTGTGAGACCGAAAAGTCTCTCGTAGTTCCTGATACCCACGACACAAGACTCGATCTTAGTGTGGGGTCAGGACTATGTATGTGACTGTTGGGTGTTATTTATTTATTTATTTATATACAATGTCGCCAATAAAATACTCATCATCTCATCATACTCTGAATTCACCAACATCTGCAGTGTTCCAATTCGATCAATGTACATATTCCGATATCAATAACACAATGAGCGGGTTGAAAGCCTTCCTCAACATGGCGCGTAATCATTTAGCTGAACCGCAGCCCGTGTCACACGTACGGAATAAATCATTCGCCCTCGCTGAATAGGCAACCGATTATACTTGAGCGCAGTGCCGGCCGCCTTGGTGTTGTTAGAATTGAAAAAATAATATAAATAAATACACCCAACAGTCACATACATAGTCCTGACCCCATACTAAGATCGAGTCTTGTGTCGTAGGTATCAGAAACTACGACAGCCTTTTCGGTTCCAAACACCCAGACGGGGATAGAACCCGCGGCCTCACGTTTCACAACCCGCGTCTAACATACTGCACTACGGAGGCTGTCAAATATGAGTATTTTTTAAATGTTCAAGTATTTGTGAGTATAAACAGATTTAAAAATTCCCGTATCAAGACAAATTTTTGTGTGAACCATTTGTTAGGAATCTGGGTGTTTTGAGATCCAAAAGTCTTTCGTAGTTCTTGATATCTACGATCCAAGACTCGATCTTAGTGTGGGGTCTCGTCTATGTATGGGACTGTGAGTGTATTTATTTATTTGTTAACATTAATCTAACTTGGCCTGTGTAAATAAAGGATTTAATAAAATTCCTGTACTATCCTTAGGGCAGTGTCCTCCTGGATATCTTTGCGGTTGCGCGTACTTTTTTATTATAGTCTTTTGTTTGGTTGTTTAGTATTCCACTAGTGCGGTGTAAGCGGAAATATTCATATGTAATAATAACACCTTTACAAGCATTGTTCGAATGCCTGCGACAATGGCGACGGTGCTTAAAAATATCGTCACGTGGGTTGTAGGATCAGCGAATAGGATCGCAGGGATGTTTATATAATTTTATTCTTTTATTTTTCATGTGGTTGAGTTAAACTTTGACTTTTGACGTGCAGCAAGCAAGTCACCGAAAAAATAATCTTCGCCATTTCATCTAGTCTTAACTGTCTTTGTCTCTTAGACCGTGTGTCCTCCTATCTTCCTTGACGACACCAAGTTTCACATTTTTGGTCCAAAAATATGTCTGTTTAACAGGTTTATCACATTTGTGGGTTATGGGACCCAAAAATCATTTCTACATAATGTAGTTTCTCAAATACATGACACAATACATCTATATTATGAAGCCGGGTATAAGTTTGTAACATTTTCTTTATTTACCTATTTTCCCCGTAATATCTCGGCCATGTTCAGAATGTGCCTTGCGAGCTCCTTACGTTTATAACCAATTAACGCCTGAATTTAGCATCTTAAATTATACCTAAGTCTTCAATAAAACAATAAGCAAATTCTTTTAAATGTTTAATTTTGTGCAAAGCATTTAAATCATATCCCTAATCATAAACCACAAAATTGGCCATATAAGAACAATTTTGCACACATTTCCCATAGTATTTCCCCGTCGCAAAATACCTCGTCTCGTTTCCAAGAACAAGCAGTCAGGTGTCGAAAGGTCCGGAAACAGTGATTTGCGGCCTCTCGTGCGTCTGACAAGTCGCGCAGGTTTAGGCCAAACGTGGGCGGACGCCGTACTACCAACATTTTAACATTTATAAGTATTTAATTCACGTGGGATTTAATTGGCAAACTTTATTGACTGAATTTATTGATTCTCGAAAGTTTGTTTGTCCCAAATTGTTTGTAGAATTTGTCGCTGTTCCGTTCGACGGAATTATGTTTTGCATCAAAACGTCGATGCTATTTTTTAATTTCGTAGAATTCTACGGAATTTTTATATACATTGTTGGCAGTCGCTGGCCTCGATCGTTTAATAACTATAATAAAAATCATTAATGGAACACAAAATATATTTTTACATATTCTGTATTTTCCTTGTACTACACACTAATGCGGTACTTTCATGCTCTGTCTTACGAGTTATGCAATCACAAATCGTAAAGGAACGCACACACGACAAACATATATTTAAGGATCCAATTAGACCCTACATGCTGTGTATAAAGTTCTTACAAAGTAAATCCAATACCTGTCATTACAAAATAGATCATTGATAAAAAAACAGGTCGCTGATTGGCCGGTATCGTTCTCGCTTAATTGTATAATGCGCCTGCGCACTGCGCTATCTAATGCCGATACGATTGATAAAGGCTTATGAAATAATACGGTGTTGCAAGCCGCAGGGCACTGGCGCCTCCCGCTTCGACATATCTATAGAATTTCATTTGTGAACGCACCTTTTTAATTGGTGTCATTTATTTTTCGGAGCTTTTCCTAGATGGGGGATAGGTCGGATCTCTATAATAAAGTCTCTTGGTAATTCAGATCGATGGTTTCTATCATAGATCGTGATTGTTAATTTGTGTTGAAATATTTATGTGGAATTAGTGTCATCTTAAATTTGAATAGATTAATAGTTGGGGTCGATGACATGTGGTTAGTTTGAACTTGTTATTTTATTGATTAGTTGTACGAGTCTTTTGTTTAAAATTAATCAATTATACATAATTCTTGGCAATTTTACGAAATTGCCATCAAGGCAATTTACGAAATTACCCGTGATTTTGTGGCATTTTTGTACGATAGTCGTAATTATGTTTGTTCATTGACAAAATATGCCATATAATGTTTATTTTTCAACACAGCAAAAAAGATAAGATGATGCAAAGTTCTTGTAACTTATGTTCTCAGGTGAACAAAAAGTCAACAATCTTATGTTTTGTGCTGACAATTATTAAATATCCGACCCGACTACCTAGAATAACCACAGAATATCATTGGAAGGTCCTTGAGACAGCCTTCATAAAACAGGTATCAATAAAAAAAGTTACTTTAAAATAATTTACCCATTGAGCGACGACACACCTCTGACTATATTATGGGAGTCAACTATGACGCAATTTATAGTTTTAAATGGTATGTAAAGCCTTTTAGCCTGCACTAGGCCTGCGTAGTGGATTGTGGCCTAACTTCTTGCAATCGAGAGGTGTAAGCTTCTCGGTAAAGAGAAGTCCTATATTCAGGAGTGGGTGATTTTGAAGTGATAAAATACTAAAAAAATGTGCACAATTCCTTTGCCCAATATTTTAGATACTATCATTTTCCAATAAGTTGTGTTGATGTAATATTTTTCTAAATCTTTTTCATTAGAATTTATATTGAAATCGTGCGTGCGCACGCACAATCTCGTATCGTGTGAAATCAAATTTGCTTGCGTAATATCACCTGGAATTAATTTCCTATGTTTTATACTTTTCTTGTTGGTGTTTTTAATTTTTAACATTTCTAAATTAATGGATATTCTAGATAACCATGCAAATTTAAAGGGTATTCCATTAAATGATGGATTCATCAGCAAGCAAAAGATTTTGCTACAGTAGATTTTTCCAACGAAATCTAGTTCATCTGATGATAATTTCCTATTGTCATTGAATATCCAGTAAATATCTATCAAAGGAAGTCACCGACCTCTCAAAATTGGGGGATAAAGGAAACAAAAAGGGAAAAGAAGTGGTAAACAGTATTATAAGCTATCGTAAATATCAATGAACGAACATGCTCTTGAGTGGAGATAGCGTCTTGGCAGACGTAGTGTAGGACGCTCTCCAGCTAAATGAAGGGACGATTTGTGAAAGGTCACTGCCAGATGTTTAATGCGACAAGCCAAAGACAGAGTGAAATGGCGCAATTTGGAAGAAGCCTATGTCCAGCAGTGGACAACAAAAAGTTGATGATGATAAATGAATAAAAAATATAAATGCAAATGCAACGATTTATCTTGGATGTCGTTTATTTTAAGTGGAAAACACCCTTCGATGTAAATAAGTGCATCTCATAAACTGAACTACAAAATACCAATGAAAAACAATGTATGCTATACATGTGCACAAGAGGTTTTATATCATAACAACTAGCTAGTTATAATAACAGTAATTACTAGTTACAATATTAAATTCCGCCGTGTATCGCGTGTGTTGCAACTTCCTCGTGCGCTGGTGAAAGACCATTATCAGTTTTTGTGCAGTTAATCTATATTACTTGCTGTACGTGTTTATTTTTATACATTTTCGCTTTATGTTGCACTTTTTTGTGTTTGTAATTGAGTTCTGGATATTTCATGTTTTGATTTTTAATGTGATGTTTTGTTGTGGATTCAACTCTACGTATTTTGTGGTCTAAATAGAAATTCGTTTGTTCTGTGGTAAAATGAATGCATTTTGGTTTATCTGAACATAATCGAGTATTAAGGCGGACAAGTGCTGAAAATAGCGTAACAGACTTTTAAAAAGTTTGAGTGTGAAAGATGTCGTACATTAATCACTCTACAGTTTCTAAACGACACGGTCAGTATACATCACGCGGAAGCATCCAAATGACGTCATAAATATAAATCATACTTGTATATCGTCGACTCCCGGCAATTAAGCGGCAGTGCGCAGTGAGGTGAGCGCGCATCTCGGCACAAATCATAATCAGCGCCATCTGTCGGCCGCGCGCTCAGATTCATAAACTAGACCCTCAACTGTACGCCGTCGCCACGGAGAAAATCATCGGTTGCTGTTTCACTGATATCGATCTAGCATTTCATTTTAATTGAATAGTGCTGTGTTAGCCTCTTGTTGGTTTTATTCTTGCAAGTTTTCTATGCATTTAAAACAGGTGCGTGCATATCTATGATGCAAACATATGGACCACGTGTAGATCATCTTTCTTCTTTTGATTAAAAAATCTTCATTATAGAGTGCGATACGTTCTAGTTTTGTATGAACGAATACAATATGACTGCCTCAATTTGTCAATAAACATTTGAACATTCAATCCCAGTGACCATTTAGTCCCTTTTTATTTAAAGGAAAAGCTATGAATATGTGAGTCTTAAACATATCGTGAATAGTTTCAGCAATATATTTTTACAGTTTACCGCTTAATGGTAACAGATTATAAACGCGGATTAAACCAGCATTTAATCGCATGTAGAAATGCAACTTTACATATTTTAGAACAGACAGCATTCCGAAATCACTGCACGGTCCACACCCAAGTAAATAGTGCGATAATTTTTTTCTACCCACTTTAATAGTCAATAAATATGTATACGGACGTGGTTTGTATCGGTTGTTAGTTGCAATTGATGGCATCGGTCGCACTCACTGAAAACAAGGTATGTGCATAATATATGAGCTATTTGAACAGAAAGTAGCTCGCGTGCGGCACGAAAGTGGGCTGAAACTATCAGACCGTGCCTTTTGAGGGTTACGCTTGGCTTGCACTGCGATGCTACAGCTATCGTTTCGTATCGTGTGACGGTGTGAATGGCGGCCTGTTTTGTGCCTGTGAAATTCTGTCGTTTCGTATCTGTACGCCTGAAGGGTTTTTGTGAACACGTTTGTGTAAATATTTTGGAGAGTTTAATACCCGCGATGTTTACAAGCACAATCTAAATCAACTGCACTTATTTCCTAGCCCTTATAAATAGGTATAAATCTCTGCAAAATGTTCTATAGAGCAGACCGCGTTAAAAATAAGTAGACCAACAATGAGCTCCAATATTCGTGGAAAGACGGTCACAGAATAATGTGCTGAGAAAATCCGAAAAACTATTCATTTACACGCTTTTAAATAAACCTACATTTCTACCAGCATCCTATCAAATTAGTATATTAACAATAATCTCTTTTCAAAATCGATAGCATTTGCAGTACACAACAAGCATTAAATCAAAATCATTCAGAGTGTGAAACTACGTGTGGCGCTGAAAAAAATGACTTACAGCGCCCGCAATTATTTATTCAACACGATTCACGCGATTCTACTCCTAAATCCATTTATTATAAAGACAATAATGCCATAGCAGCCGCAGTTCCCCATGCTAGGTGATTAACCAGCTGATTTAGATGCTATCAGTGCAATTAATTTGTTTATTTTCCAGAAACTGGACGCGTTGACGTAACAGCCACATGATTTGTGATAATTTCCATTTGTTTTATCTGATTAGCCGTGTGAGGTTTGCTATCAGATTGTACTTTGGTGATTAATTTTAATTTATAATACATTTCATACCATAGCTGCTTTTGGTCTTTGTGTTTTTCTTTTAACTAGGTATATTCTTCATGTTAGTATTTATTTTAGTCCTTTCTAGTGTTCAATTTATTCTTTGCGAGGTTAAAATAATATGCAATTCTAATTCTCTGTACATTTTAGAGTGGACTTTTAGTCAAATAATATAATGCAACGTGTTATTTAATAGTTTATGATTATTGGGCGTGTTAATTTGATTAGTAAAGTATCTCTATATACAACGAAAACGTTCTAAATCGACTTTTTTGAAATTTAATTGTGTTTTGTAAAAAATACACATTTTAACAATTGTCAGCAAATTTAGTTTAGTTACTAGTCATAAATAATGTATTTTACAAGGTAATATTATTATCTATAATATTCTTTTCACATTTTGCCATTACTTATACACTTATAATGTGGATTTAGCGTCATGTCCAATCTTAATCAATTAATATTTATGCGGCAAGGATATCTATACTATCAATTAATTTATTATTTATAGTCAATAATTACACAGTTATCGACGTATAAATAATACTTAAAATATTAAAATGACGAACAGTATCGACATTGGTTAGTGAAGTGAGCGGGAAAATCGCTCCGATTTTTGTACTTTGTTTTTGTGAAAGTGATTGTTCTTTATTTGAAGCGTGACATTTGTTGTCCTAAAGACTAAGGAAATTAGGTATTAGAAGACAAAATGAACGCAAGTTTAAAAACATTTCGCGGTATTTTTAAAGTAAAAAAATATATCACCTTTAATTCTTCGAGAATGCCTGTATGTCTGTCTGTATCAGCCCATATACGTCCCACTGCAGGGCACGGGCCTACTCTACAATCGAAAATACGATTGAGAGTGGTTAGGCCATATAGTCCACCACGCTGGCCTAGTGCGGGTTGGCGGACTTACATACCATAGAAATTCTTATGAACCGCTATGGTATGCAGGTTTCCTCACGATGTTTTCCTTCACCGTTTTAGTGCGTGGTGATTGAGTATCAATACACACATGACTCCGAAAAGTCAGAGGTGTGCCCTGGGATTTGAACCCGCGACCACCGTGAACATGTTGGCAGCCGCGTCTGGTCCGTTTACCAACAGGCCACCACGCACACGAGAATGCCTATTCAATAATAAATAGACTTCATCTAGAAAAATTAAGTCTTCAATCTTGTGTTAGTAGTAGAATTTTTTTATTGCATATGTCTGGAAACGAGGTCACCTTATGGTTATTGATCACTGCCGCCCATGAACATCCACAACGCTTGGATCATGGATGTGTTGCCGGCCTATCAAATCGGGAGAATGGGAACGAAAAATAATAAAAAGAGGAGAGAGAACGCGACAACAAAGCTGACACAGCTTCACATCTTTACAATTTCATATAAATAATTTTATCGAGGCATACTAACATAATTTTGCATCTAAACTTTTGAGTTTTCCTCAAGACTATCAATTAAATTTTCACTATCTTCTAGTCCTTAACAAATGCTACATGAAACACAATGCAGTGCAGATGCACTAGATGCGGTAGGACGGACGGCAGCGGCCCGCGGGCGTCATTATCGCGCATCCATCTCTGTCGCGCACATAATTACCGCGCGCACGCATAGACAAATCGGAACGACGCGCGGCCCAATGCAGGAGATTCACGCTTGTTCATTCATACAATTTCATTTAATTTTGTAATCCTAATTGTATATGGCATGGGCTATGTTATCGGTTATACATGTACTACAGATTAAACATTTCCTTTTTTATCAATGAAATTGTTTATAGCAGAATATTCGAATAAAAATCAGCAGAAATCTGTCACTTCATGTCCTTTTTCTGTGATATATTGGGTACTTTAAGATCGAGATAGCTCGTTACTGGAATGGATTTTTATAAGTACAGTATTCTTATATTCCTTTGAACAACGTTAGATAATACATACATACTTATCTGATCAGAAACGACAAGATATTTTTCAAATCCATTTTACCCTTAGACTAAAATGACTAAAGTACTAGTGCACAATTAGTACACAAGCTTACGCCTTACACGCGACGTAACGTCAGTTTTTTTTTTTGTTTTTACCGGAAATTCCGGTGCTGCAGCAGTCTTTCCTACGTTGCATGATCACATGATGCAATACTCGGGGATAACATCTTTTTGCCGCGACTGCTTTTAATAGCATTACGTGATGTTGCTGGGATGCTGATAACTATGTGAGTTGCTTCGGGCCCTCTTCCTGTGTATCTCCTTACTGTTGAGCTTACTTATCTCGAGTTATTAATTTGAACGCTATGACGTTGCACTGAGCGTTTCTTATGAAAATGTACACTGTGGAAGGTTAAGGTTTTTGTAGTAGATACCTTCGATGTATTTTTTTTCTGTTTGTTGGAATAGACACGAGAAGAGCGGATTGGCTGTAAGCAGGAAGTAGACTTTCAAAAAGCCTTTGCAAGTCTGGGGTTTATATTCAGAAATTAACTACTGTAACGTAACTAAAAATATACACGGAGCTTCTAAGAAAAATCTTAAGACAGATAGGAACGAAGTATATAGACTTGACACTGTAAAAACGAATACTAAATCAGATGGGTCAGTATCCGTATACATAAATATTTGTATATGCTATTATTTCGTGGAATATAGTTGTGGATTAGTTGAAGAGTTGAGTACAAGTGGATAGTGCGACATAAAGTCCAACAATGCCTGTACGTTATTTGTTTATCATTGCCCGGACACATGCTACCGTTATTTTGAACTAGGGTTGCCGAATATGGTGAACTGTTTTTTGTGTTGTATGATTTTGGTGCAAAAATATATTTTAAGGTGTAGAGATTCCGATATGTCATACTCATTATACTTAAATTTAAGCGTTATAGTTGCTCATGGGTGGTAGTGATCACTTACCATCAGATGACCTGATTGCTCGTTGCGTCGTTATCGAAACTATGCAATGAAAAAAATATCGTTAACATTTTTTCCGTGTTATGTGTTATTATAATATGGTTCACAATTAGACAGTTCCACTGCTAGACCAAATTGTGATAAATTAAAATAAAATACACCTTTAACTGTATGATAGTATTTCAAAAGGAATTTAAAATAACATTTCATGCTATTAATAAAATTGTAATTAATAATATCTATGCTATAATGATAAAAAAAATGTGCAGTCCACCATTATGTCGTCTTGCCAACCCTAAAGCAGAGTGATAAAATGTACGTGACAGGTGATATTAGCAGGTCATGCGTGTATGGCGGAATGGCGACCTGTTACCGCCTGTTTTACGACTTACGACCCCAGAAATAACAGCTTTGTCATCTCTTCCATGATCTCATAGTAAACATGTATGATTTCTCTAGGTTTTACTTGTTTAACTCTTTTTTCGAAGTAGTTCACGAAAGACGAGTGACCATCTCCAGTAATCATGATCAATTCGGAATCGCTTATTACCTACTGTAGTTATGCTGAAAAAGAGTTTTTTAACACCATTGACCACCGTTCGCCTAATGTCAAGCGATGGTGCAACCCAAGATAGAGCACGAAGAATCTACCACTTAAAAGTCCAGTGCAAAATTATATTATTTTTCTATCTCTTCAGTAAAAGAAATGTATTTGTTGATCATTGAAAATATATTCAGTTTTATCAAACGCAACTGTAATGCAGGCCGCAGCCCTACGTCCGAAGCCTTAATCTCGCGAATTTCAAGCGGATTGACGTCATTTTACAGTACATTTAGCGGGCACCGCCCACTCGAGGTGGCAATATCCGATTCATAAAACATGAATGAATCGGGGAAAGTAGCTGTATTGTTATTGAATATTTTGTTGGTTTTCGAGTCGGTCTACCTATTGCACGTAACCTAACCTAATATACTAATATGAAATGCAAGATATTCGAGAAAAAAATCACGTTGCTCTCTCCAATGTGGGTTATGCTTCACATATCTTCTTAAGAGTCTTCGTGTACGAAGGCTTCGTCAAGATTTTTTTATCACTAAAGCGAGGGAATTAACACAAAAAATACTCATTATATCTGAAAGTTAATGGTGTCTGTGCTCCAAGAGCGCATTCAAGATTTCTGTCTCGGCAATTCTTTCAACTGCCAATTAGTTTATCTCGCTTCACTCTAGATTTAGATTAGTTCATAGTTTTTCAGAACTATCCAATTATGTCGTTTTAGATGAACCGTGTTTTTATTCGATACACAAAAAAAAACAAATAAAAGACGTTTTCTTAAACTTTATCATAATGTGAAAGGATTTTGAAATTTTACAGTCTCCGATGGTGAAAGCGGACTTCAAATAATGCAAATATGACCATAAACAAAATGACATATCATAGACAAATAGCTCTGATAGTGGACACTAGCAAAAACCGCGTACATTTCGGCTCATTAGCTTTTATTTTTTGCATCGGTGCGGCAGACGCGAGTAATTGGAATATGTGGTCGGACAGTGCATAGTAATATGCTTTTTGATTGAAATTGTCAAGTGCAAGATTTACATAAGATTAGAAGGTGCATCTCCTTTGAAGATAAAACTGAAAATAACCTTTGTTGGAGGACAATGATATTTAGCAACCAAGCTGCCTTTATATCCAATTAGAGCTAAACTTTAATTTACTAACTAAAGAAAAAAAACTAAGACTGCAAAAGCGCAATTTTATCATGTTGTAGATGCTGCCTTCGCTATCAAGAAACCGGCATTAGATCATGCACGGCTATTAATATGCCCCGCGATCACATTTTTAGAAACTCAATTAGTATTCAGACGTTGCTATGCATCTAAGATCGAGGTATTCATCAAACTACTGTATAACTTAATGGCCCTTCGACACGAGAAAGGCGTTTCGGAATTGATTTAACGCAATAAAAAAAAATCTCCCACAGCGAGCTCGGGTTAAATTGAGCCGTGTTTGGAAATGTCAGATGCTTGCAACACTGAAATTATTCGCACTTGCGGTTGTCACTTAGGCAATGCAGAATTTACGACAGTTAGTCAGCTAGGGCCCGCAGTTACACGCCGGCTGAGCCGTAGGGCAATTATCGGGGCTTTGCTAAATGTTGTATGGGACTCTAGGGTATTGCCAAACACATGGATAAATTGACTGTATTGTATTAACATTTAGGTCAAAAGAAGCTTTGTTGTCGAAATGAATATATCAAAATAGCGTGTAGTTGTGCAAAACGATTTATATTTTTAACAAAAAAATAGATGGTTTATAAAGTTATTGTTGTAATTCTCACACTTGCCACAGCGACCCCTCCGATGCGGTTTCATATAGCGATTTGCTATGATTATTTTTAAATAATCTCTTCACCTAGACGTCTTTAGCTTTGATAAAATTACTTGTGAAATTGATAATCTAAAGTAGCCAAACACACGAAACGAAAGCAAATGTGTGTCGTAGGTTTATGCAAATGTTTTTTTACATTGCTTAAACAACTCAGTCACGCGCTGTTGCGACACCGTCTCAAAGCAATGGTTATTTTCTACAATGATGAAATTCTAACGCCTTCATGCCATATTCACTTCATCATTTTGGATGACAATTATACTCTTACGCTTATCACTTCGAAAACAAACAGGAGAAAAGTCTACTTAATGGTTTCTTAGATTTACGCGAATGTTACACATTGAAATAAAAGTATTATTTACGGATTTTATCGCGGAATTGATTTAATTTTTACATTTTTATCTTCCTACTATTCATTTAGTAAATATTTAAAGATCTTATTTATAGACATTTTTAGAACCTATTTTAGCTATCGAATAATTTTTCCAAAGACTTGTGAATTCAGTTTGAGCGAAGAAGACAAAACATTCGGTAATTATAATAAGTTTTAAAACTGTATCAGTGTCAATAAGACTTATAGAATGCAATGATATATTGTGTTTTCTTTATTGTGGTCTATTCCCGACACTGCCCTTCATGAGGTTAAGAATAATATGCTCGGTTGGGATGAATCTCACCGAACCTATGCTAGTTAAATTTGCAGCAAACAAGAATTAGGTCACAAATATTCTAAAACGGAGTAAGAAGCTTTAAAGATTGATAACAGTAGGTGAAACGAGAATGATTTATCACGATGGAGTAAATTCCAGAATAATATTATCTACTACTATAGGACACAACCATACATATTATTTGTATAGAGTATTTCTTCACCTGCCGGCAACTTCTTGAACACGAGGAAGCGAGTGTCGGTGCATAAACGCAATTCCGCACTGGCCGTTGTATCTATTGTCGATAATTTCTAGTGCAGTTATCTGTCGCTGATGTTTTCCTGTTTTACTGTTGCTACATTAAATGATTTACACAGGTGTGCATAATTACAAATCGTACTTGCTAATATAGGTTGATGGAGAACGGTTGGCGGAAAACATTTTCCTGGTCGTTGAGTGACGTGGTTGCAACGGGATGAGTTGTCTTCAGCGATTATGAGGGTTTCAAATCGAATGTATGATACTGTCTTGTCTTAGTAGTAGGAATTGTAATTATTAATATTTTGATGGCAGGTGAATTAGACGCAACTGCGTTAATTACTCCTGTTTGGGTGCAAAGAGATTCTTAACTTTTTCTTCTGTCAGAAAATTCTTCAGGCGGTCTTTATTTCTTGCTGCCACAATGGTTAAGCGCTCTTGCATGAAAAGAATATGCTCTAACTGACCCATGTTTCGTTTAATGTACTATCATTGATATAATACAATAAAACATCTTATAATATTTCCGATGGGTTATCAAATACCTTCTAATACCTAATTACAAAGAGAATGTTAATCGGCATTAATGGGTTCTTAAATTTCACTAAACGGATAACGTACTTAAGATTCCTTACTTAATAGTAAGCCGTATTAAGGAGCATTGAGATCCTTTTTAAATAGCCTGCTATTAAGGTTGCCTTGAAAATATCCTTTGTTTTTCTGGGACCACAAAGTGATTAAAGCTTTTAATGGTGGCCAATATCAGCTGGCGAAAATTGATTGTCGCTGATTAATTACAATTACTTCGACCTACTTGCAGACTTTCTGGTCACTAATTTAAAGCTGATAAACTGATCAGTTTTAGCCGTGGGATTTAGAGCAACTTTTTCTGTTCAATGTTAAAATATGTTCCCTCCAATTTTTGCTAAATTTCGTAAAATTATTAGGGATTGTTAAGTCCAAAGAACTAATCAATTATTTATCCTACAAATGTTGATCTCGAACACACACTGTTGATCTCGAGAATAAAATGATACACGGCGTAAATGGGTATTAATAGCTCAACGGCAAACAGATTTCCGATAAACAGTTGTAGATTCAACTGCAGATAGCGGCCGTGTCCACAGGGAAGTGTGTGTCGAGATCGCTCGTTCGTACCTGACAACCTTATCTCCTGTACACAATTGACACATCGTGTCCAACACAGTTTACGAGTGCTGCCCAGTGTCGTGTGTCGCGTGTCCCAGTGTCGGACACTGCGAGCCGGTGTCAGCGACTGTCTCCTCGGCGGGCGCACGCGCACATCTTTATGATTTTCGCGCGTCCATATTTCGTGCGCGTGGCCGGGCTAACGGTCCGACGGGGTTGCCACGCTATTGCACTCCGATTTATGCGACAGATTAATTTACTCACCCATTGCGGCAGTGTACGTTTTAGGAAGTTATTAAATTCTATTGCGATGCGTTGAATTGTTCAATTAATTTATGTACACATTGTTGGTGAATGTTTATTTATTGTACTGTCCCTGGTTATTTGCAAGATAAGCGCTGTGTGGGACCTTACGGCTCTTGAATTGCGTTCTTGGTTTTGTATTTTTGGTTTATTGTACAGTTGAATACACAATAACGGCAGTAAAGTTTTGAGGTTAAAGATTTAAGTTCTATAATTTATATTTTTCATGTTCGTAGTTGTCATCGGTCTGAACTAGACTACTGCTGGATTCTCTTTTCAATCTCCAGACAGTTACTTTACTAAGATTTTCGTTCCACTTAAATTGAGGATGTCCATCCTGTTTACAGAAAGATCTTCATAAACCTTAGAATCGTACTTAAAATATACACCCAAGGTTTCCAATAAGCCGTTGCATTACTCAGTTCGTGATATATGCTCCACCAATCACATAATAATCAAGCTCTGTGTATTCCCAATTGAGTAACACTAATTTATATTCCCATAGCACAATCACTGACACCGCTTCAATTAGCTGATAAATCCCGGCCGGGCGTCAGCATCGTGATCCGTGTAATTACATGTAATTGCGATTTATTACATCCGCTAAGTAACTTGATAATTATTTAACATTTCATTGCCATTCTGTATTGCACGGGACGTTTAGCACACCATCAAATTCAATTTAGAATCATTGATTGTGAATTCCGCAGGCTTACGTGGGAGTACGCTTTGTATGTCATGTGTGTATGTAATGGTGTAACTTTTAAATGATTTACTCGATTGGGATGATACTTCTGCAATGTATATGTAACGTTAAGACAATGGTTCATAGCTATATCAAAAACTGAGAAGCAGAATCACAATATAGTTACGCTGTTTTTGATTGGCAGACCTATATTTTCTATATTATTTTTTTCATAAATTTAATTTTCAATTCCTGTGATTTTGCTGACAGTAGCAGTTCGTCGTCTGTCGGGTCAACTGGATAATATCTAAATTAGTTTGGCATTATGGTCCATCGATTATTTGGATTTGCTCAACAATTTGAACTAAACGCAACATGCAAGTCCATATGTATGGCACTAGAACAAAGTTAATGGGCAACTATAATACATATCCTCAGTTTATCACGTATTGCACTGATTGTGTGTTAACGACTGCCTTCCGTTTATTGCCAGCAAATAAAAAAGCCGTCATAAAAATCCACAAAGTGGTTAATTTTCGCGACTCAGTAAAGGTGGCGGCGCCTGGCGATCGTTTACACCGAATTAAAACGAGTTTGACGGTGTTTTTGCGTATTTCAATTTTATTTACTCTCGCGTCGTCGGTTTATATCCGGAGTCTTTAATGTGCTGCTGATTGTGCTTTATGCAGTGTCGATGCGATTTTTTTCGAGAATTTTACCTGTTGAATTGAGCGTTGAATTCATATTGGCTTATTGAAAAGTAGTTTATATTTTTAACCGACTTCTAAATGGCGGAGGTTTTCATATATTAAAAACGCCATTTGGTTAATCTCTTCGCACAGCATCACTCATAACAACATCAAAAAGAATTTCATCAATGCGGTCCTAAAGACCTGATGTTATTTTTATTGTATATATTATTTTACAAGAATACGGATAAAATAATAATCTACTTCCACAACTGGTACACACAGGTTGTATATCAGTATTTTTTTCAACCAAACCGCAAGATTGAAAACCGAGTTACTTCCATAACCGCATTACGTGTGCAAACACAACAAACAATAAACAGTACTATATATTAATATAATTCCATTATAGGACTGTGGACTCGTTGCTAGCCTCCGTGGCGCAGTTGGTTAGACTCCGATTGTAAAACGTTAGGCTGTGGGTTCGATCCCCGAACCGAGGCAAATATTTGTGTGATCCACAGGTTCTTGTTTTGGGTTTGGGTGTTTGTGACACCGAAAAATCTTTCGTAGTTTCTGATATCCATGACACAAGGCTCATTGGTATTGTGAGGTCAGGACTATGTATGTGACTGCTGGGCAAAGATTATCTTTAAGATTGGAAGAGGTTTATATCTTAGTTGACGACGATTAGTGTCGTTCGTAATTTACTATTATTCGTTCAAGATCATTGGAAAAGTCAGGTATACTAGGTTTTCACACTATGTCTTTTTTGATTGTAAAATTCATGAAAATAAGCACACTCACTACAGAATCGAAGACGCAAACTTAACTACCGCATACAAAGCAAACATAACTTCTTCACCTAATATACCAAACATAACGGTGTCCGACACAGTTGAAAAAATGCGAATAAATTTAAAAGTCGGCGATCTGATTACACCGAAGACCAAATTTGTAGTGTCGGGTCAAGAAACAGGTCCCGATGACATTTAGCACGGTCGGAATCATAAGTCGCGCGGAGACACGTGAAATTTTTGTTATTGATGACTCTTGATTTCCATCGATACACGTGTAATTTCCTTCAACAAGACGTATTTGCCACCGTGAAGGTTTGGGGGTAATTGCGATACTTGCAAGGTGATTGCGATTTAAAATCGGGGATTATAGTTGTTCTTGTGAATTGTGATACATTATCATGATTTGCGAGTGTTTAAGAATTCGTTCATTAGTCAGGTTGACAGCGAAGAGATTCACGATAACATTTTGGGCGAAAGGTTTTCAAACCTGGACCTAGTGTTGTCGATGACAATGTGACACTATAATGTTGTAATAATATTTATGCAGACTCTTCTAAACTGGTTTTAGAGATACTTGAATACAAGCTTAGACCTTACTAGAGGCTAATCCTATCACTTTAAAAATATATTTCGCAATTCTACCATTAGTTATTACTTTGAAGCAATGATCAAGAACATTGCGACAATATTCAGCAAGATCCACTGTAACAACCGCCCAAAACATTGAAGCAACAAATTAGCATAAAGATAAGCATCCAAGCCACCTGGTATCAATTACTTAATGCCCATTGTCTTAGTCAGGTGGTCAGATTAATCTGACGTCAGCGGATCCAGGTCAGCTGGTCAGCTGTCAGGATTACTGACGTGAGGAACTGACGCTGGCCGTACCAGCGCGACCGGTCAGGTGGATTATTAATGTACTTGTTTCTCACTGATGCAATGCTGATGTTGGTGAAATTAAATTTATGAGTTGAAGTGACGTTGCATCGGATTCGGGTTAAGAGTTTGATATATGAATGGTTTTTGAAAATATTCAATGTGGAATCGAAAACCTTAAACAATTTGAATGCTTTTGTTTTGTTTAAGTAACGAGAGCAAAATCTTTAAGTGATTTCGAAATAGTTCCAGTCAAGCCTTCCAAGAGAACAAAACTTAAAGAAAATTTCATATTACTCGTTTGTTTTCTGCGTTGGTTCAGAACGATTGTAGACTAAAACAGCGTTCGAGAAAAGCCCGAAATTTCGTTTCGATATTCGTATTATCTGGCGTTTTACAACCTTGTCTATAAAAAAATTGTCTACAGAAATCAATATTGAACGAAATTCATTGTTTCAAAGCATCCACTATCTAAGTACAATGAGTTACAAACGCACGGGTATTCCGGTGCTCTTGGGCGTTGCGCAAACGGTTCCGTCGACAAACACTCGGCGCGTATCCGATTACGTTCGTGATATGCTAATGTGATGTCGACTCTTCGATTACGTTAATTCTCCTTATTGAATGTCGTTTTGGACAATGATTAGTTATTGTTTTTGTTTATCGCAAGGTATTGCGTTTTGTTGGCCGTTTTGTACCTTGAAATGTTTAATGCTTTGGTTGTTTTGTGGTGGGCGATTTATGTTCTAAAAGTAAAGTTAGTGGATTCAAATTTAGAAGTTATTTAGGTGCATAATATTTACTTGAAGTGTTATACTTGCGTTTTTAAGTAAATTTAAATCTAACTGAAATGTACATGCCTAAATTATTAATCTCAAACAAATCATGTTAATTAAAATTTATCTAACACTGCGCCATAGAGCGCCATAAGGCAAAATTGTAGAGTTGCATTAGTTAAGGATTTAAGGCTTCCATCAAGTCGCAAGGAAGATCCTTTGGAGAGACGTATGTTCAATACAACTGAAGATGATGGGAAAGTCCAGTGAGATCAGGACGTAAAGAATGTTTTTGCGTCTGTTTAATTTTCAATATTATAATCTGTACTACAAATGCACTTGTATTCAGTTATATATCTTTAAAATAAGAAGTATGTGTTCCCAAAACCCAAAAAATGTTTGTTGAAATACGGCCGTGGCAAGGTTGTGTAATTTCACGTCCTATACCTTATCGATTTTATGAATTTTATTTTTGTTTCGACGTTTGGAATTCATTTGTGTTTTGGATGCTGTTTTAAGTCGAGTAGTGGAATCTTGAGGTCACCAGCCACGGTAATAAATTGCGGATCTGTTTTGATGTTCGTTAGTGATTATTCTTTATTTTTAGCTTGTGTTATTTGTATTATCTTTATTTATATTTTAGTATACATGTGTCATTAATAAAAAATGATGAACTGTTACAAAATAGCTCTTAAAATATTTTTAAATTACCTGCTGATTCCATTTTATGGGGATTCGAAGTCCCTCTGTCCCATGGGTCAAATGAGACATTTCTCATTTATCAACAATTTTATATCAATCAACTACTAGAAACCTTTAACTTCCCTTTACTGTAAGTAACTCACGTAAATTCAAGACTTGGCTCCTGCAAATTCCGTCCCAAAACTCCTGTATTGCCCTTCTTAAAAAGGCTATCATTATTTAAAATATTTTCCTCATTGTTACAGGTAAGAACGGGTCTCGCGGCAGATACTCCGGGACCAATCGGCGTGCCCATCTCCAGATATTTGATAATTTAAAATTTGCCACACGGCCTCCACTCGCCGCCATATTGGTCCCTATGGCTCGTAAATTTCGTGGATCGTGTGAAATTCTGTGGCCGCAGGGTAAATTTGCTACGCATTACATGTTTCGGATAAGTTATGGATTAAACATTTTGGATTGTTGGTAATTTTACGAACTTTTGTGTGAGGTGATGAAGGAAGAATATTTGGGATATTTTTTTGTGTTTTTTGGTGGTGAAGGGATAATAGGGATTAGTCTCATTTTACTAATTTTTACAGCGTGGGTATAGCTTACATGGGTTTTGACACATATAAAATTGATTTATATTTTTAGCTCAAAAATTAAGTAGGTATGTTGATTAATGCGACAAAGCAAAATATTGGCAAAAAGTTTCTCTTTGAATTAATTCGTTGGTTTTTTAATAAAATCACCATATTTATTTTGCTAATAAGTTGTGTATCTATTCAACACTTAATAAATCTTTAATATTATCTCTACATGTGTGAACTGTTAATGTCGTTTACTTTCTTTAAATTTTATGTAATCGTTAAAAGAGTTACGCCATAATATAAATATTTTTGAACGCGAAATGGAAAAAAAATTGGGGACGTATGAACGTAATGTCAGCTACGCAACACAAACTTATAGGACACTCTGTAAACGCACCTTGATATGCTGTAATCAATTTAAAGGCACGAATTCTTTTAAATTGCATGATGTTTACGAAGTCAGTATTCTCTACGTCATAATATAGGCCCAGTAAATTATTTTTCATTTTTTTATTTGTTCTTTATCTAATGAATTGGCGTGTATTTCGCGTACCGTTTAATGAAGCATGACATTGCATGTTTTTATTTTTTCGCCACGATGTTTTGCTTCACATAAACGAAGTTAAACATGAATATATTACTCATTTTTGACTCCCACTGGTTGCAAAATAATGAAAGCTTTACGATACATTTTCCTTGAAGTATTTCTAGTAAAATTATTTCATCGATGAGGTAGCCACGAGGGTTAATCTTCATTCCGAGAAACGCACAGGCGCCATCCGTGATAGCGACATTGAATGTTATTTGAATACAAATTACTGCTTTTGACTCACTGAATTCCAATATGTTTAAAATATTATTCAGTTTGACTAATAGTGATCGGCATGTCACAACAGACATGTGTAACAGTTATAAAAAGTTGTTTTGAATGGGAAACATGGCGCCAATATCGGTGTTGCCGCACAGTAGGCCATGAATTCTTACATGACTTCATTCGTTGACCATTCGACAGCGAAAATCGGTGAAGCGTGCCTTTTGCCTATCCTCTAGCTCTCAATATTCATAACGGGCTCGCCATTGTTTCCCGCCTTTAGAAACGTCACGTCTGCGGCGCCATCTTGAAAGGGACGTGCTTCAACGCATCCAAAATTCATGGAACCTCGTGCGATTGTCGCATTAGTAACTTCTTTTGCGACGCGTAACTATGAGAGGTCCAGTTATATTGGCGGTTTTCATGACCCAAAGAAAATTATGAATGTACAGCACAGCATTGAAATCGGTGGCTACCCGTGTGGCAGCCGCGTCGCCGTACATTCAAATGATATTTTTTGAAGCGTGACTTATTTAGGACAAACGTATGCGTTTAGGAATGTGTTATGTGACTAATGTGATTACATCGGTCCCGAAAGGAAACTCGGCTGTAAATAATAACACTGAGAATTAAAAGATTTAAAACTCACTCCACTTATTATGATTTACGATTTGTCCGAGTGTTTTTACTGATCACCATAAATAACGTTCAACAATGATGAACAGCTAAGATAAGGACATAAAAACTGTGACCTCGAACAAAAACTCGTTCGACAGCGTGAGTGTATGTTTTTTTAATTATTTTACGAGCGCATTTTGCCGGTTAATGTGGTCACCCCATTGTGTAGCGCGACCAATTTGCGATGGCTATTAGGTGTATAATTGAGCCGCGTTCGCGGGATAATTCTCCGACGGTCGGTTTACCGGCGCCTGCGCATAAAAACGTTGTAAATATAAATTGTAATGCGGGTAGCAATTTATCGTTGGCTCATATGACACAAATCCAATTTGGTGATAATGCGAATATATTTTTAGTGGATAACGATGCGTTTCATACGCCCCCGTATAAAGCGCGGCGATTATTTTATAATCATAAATCATGAACACGCGGTAACGAGGTTTCCGTTTTGAAAGTAAAGCAACCGTGTCTATTTATCATACGCGGTTTATTTTTTTCTTACGCGTAAAATGTGGTAGAGTTTATTTAATGTAGACGTACTACTCACTAGACACTTAATTCAAATGAATATCTGGCTCCAATGTGTATTTATTGATTCTTAATGTTTTTGAATATATTTTTTTTATTGCAATGAATGGCGAGATGCGCATGCTGTTCGCCTGATGGTAAGCGATACTACCGTTCATAAACAGTAGCAAAACCAAACAACACTTTGAATTACAAAGCAATGCTTGGCATTCCACTGCGCTCGCCATCCTGAGACATAAGATTAACATCATCAGTCTCAATATGTCTAGTAGTTACTCTGGCTACAATGCTCTTCAATCCGAAACACAACAGTGCATTTACACTGCTGTTTGATGGGAGAAATAGACATTGCGGTGGTACCTACCCAGATGGCCTCATATATGAGAGACCTACCACCAGTAAATACAGAAAACAAGATTAACTACAACTACAACGTCTGAAACAATCTATTTAACAGGCTTTTGCTCCCATTTATTTTGCCTACTCAACAGACCTTGTTTTAGCCCTCTTTTTTTAAAAAGGAACTACACAATGAAAATCGATTACCACGACGACCATTCCTAATACAACTACTTGTACTCATTTACAAGTGGTTCTTAGCAACGGTTGCTGGTTGTAATTGTAGTGTAGCACACGGTCGACGTGGTATACGCCCGAGGCGCGGCCGTAGAAAGCGTTATAAAACTGCGCTTATGCAACATGTCTGTCAGGGCTGTCAGACATTGATACTAGTATTTTTTATACGTAAGATACATTCATCAATCAAAATCTCATGACTAGATCGTGAACATGGCTAGTAGCTTTCAGATATTGTGTTCGCAAACACTCCATAATATACGCCTAAAAGGGAACACTAGTTTGTGAGAGTCGTGCTATATGATAGTTGAGGATATGAATTACTAAGTTTTTATGGAATAGAAAGCAAATGAGCTGAGCTGGGCCCGATGGTTAGTGGTCATCGTCGCCCATGAATACTCACTGTCAGTAATGCAAGTTATTTTATGACTCTGGAATTATATTATGTTTATTGTTTAGCTTATTTAAATGAACTCCGATTTGAACACAGTCAAATGAACTCGTGGATTTATACTTTGTATTATTAATAATTATTTTGTTTCGAACTATTTATAAACAATACAAATATGCTCTTCCGTTACGTTAATTCAAAATATTGTTGCTAAATTTTTGCGGAAGTTGACAGCCCTGCAAAAATGTTAAATTCTTGCTAACTTGTTACATAAAATAGCCAGTGTGTCATTATACCTGTGAATTTGGCACGTCGCATGATTTGTCGGCTTTAAAGCAGATTGTCGGCTACACCCTGATGCTGTGAATATATCCCAGTAGTAATTGGTCGCACCGACCAAAATATCTTTACGTAATTATGATCCAATCGCCAGTTCTAATTCCACAGCCATCGTGGCGCAGTTGGTTAAAACATCGATTAACCGAGGGGTCGCAAATTCCATTTCCGCCCCCTAGACAAATATTTGTGTGACCCCCTACTATCTTGATTCGGGACTGGACACTGACAGAAAAATCCCTCGACGCTGATTACTATATGGTTAGAAACGAAGTTTGAAAATTCGAACTTCCGAAGTAAGTTATAAGTTTTCCACTTCTAAAAATCAATACTATGACACTTATCATTTACTTCGAACTAAGTCTATGGTTTGAGGATTCCAACATTTTGTGGAGTATCTAGGACATATTCATACAGTTTACGTACGATGTCCAAACATTCGAACTTCGTTTCGGATCATAGTGTAACCCATCAGGCTGCAACATGCCTTGAGCACGTTTCGCACAACTCGTTTGCGGGTTTTTTATCAAGTCGCATTATTACGCAACACCACCTAAGACCAGGACAACAAAAGGTTCCTTATTTAAACGTCTGAAATGCAGAGGTGCAGCGTTCGTTCCAAGGGGTGCAGAAAAACCAGCGCGTGCGCATTGCGGCCGACTGCACCGCGCTCGCCATTAACATTCCCGCCCGCGCACCGCTGTCTATTTAGAGCTATAATAGACCTCATAACGAACCTCTTTTTGCCCACAATGCACATAAAATGCACTCCACGCGGGGATTTTGTTATTTACCTTGATAAGGGAAACCGTAATGTTACATAATCTGGGGAATTCACTTTTCTTCGTCGTATTCCTGACCAACAAGGTGCATCAGGATATTACAATCAGTGTGTGGTCTATGGAGTAAAAAGGCATTTTTTGGGCTCTATTCTTTTGCCTACCCTCAATTCAAATGAAATTAAAAATCATATAGAAGAAAGCAATTTCTAAGCTTCCCAGAGACAATTCAGCTTCATTGGTGATGTTATTAAACCAAGCTATATTACTTGAACACATCAACCAAATCCTAAATATTTCTACCACAACACTCCCACAAATAATCTTCTTTCATTTGGTGAGAGTAACGTGTCATTACAACACAGTCAGTGCACCTCCGAATGGCCCCTAATGAAAGGGATGGTCGGACACCACCCACTAAAATGCATCCCACGAGTATTATCCCAGGTAACGTGAGAGTTTTTAATGTTTTTTTTTTAAATTGATGTCGGTATCACGCGTTGAAATGTGGGAGAAATATGGAATTAAAAAGGTATAGATTGACTAAGCTCGAGTATCTAGACATTAACAGCAGCTTCTGTTTGATAACGTATTTACTTGTTATCTCCTGAAAGGATGGTGTCAGGCATTTTGCAAAATATGCTACATTTTGAAGGAGAAACAAGTTGATTGCACTTAAATTGAAGAGCGAATTAATTATAAAAAAGAGTTAAATAGATTTTATATCAAATTCACAAATAGTGCACTTTAACAGTACCTAGACTGACAAAATAATGTATTTTTTTTATTAATAATATATTGTAAAATTCCTTTAAATGAAACTAAATATTTATCAATAAGATCGAGCGGACATCATAAAATATTCAGACAGATTGAAAAGGATACTTTTCTTTTATAATTTATTGATAACTTAGTCAATTTATGTGATTATAATTTCAAATGGCTACTAAACGACCTAATGTAAATATTAAATGTTTTAATTTAATCGTTACGAGCCCATTAAAAATAATCTCACGATAGACAGACATAAACAAAATGCAAATGTACTAATTAGGCTGTAATAACTTCGAAAGTCGGTCAAAAATCATCACCATCTTCATCAAAAATCGTCATCTTTGCAGAAGGATAAAGGATGTTTGGAAAATGACAGTATTAAGGATTTTCAAGAAAAAAATATTAGGATTCAAATAATTAATTACCTAAGTAGTCAGTGAGAAATACTTTGAAAATATATAGATTTTTTTCTCGTGCAAGATGCCGTCAGGACAGATTGAAATATTTTTTCTTAGCAATCATAGTGAGGAGAGCAAAATAGGAGGAAAACATACGCATCAAATTATAGAAATGGCACTTGACAAAAAATATCACTCGCAGAGAAATATATAGCAGAACGGCTGGCCGAGAATAAAACTGTTCGAATGGATTACAAGAAACTTGAATGCCGTCTTCATATGCAGCGCCCATACCTTCAAAATAATGTTTTGCACGACAATGGACGGTGCAATTACTTAATTTGTACTCGTTGTTCCAATAAGCGTTTCATGTGCGTCATTTTTTGCGCACAGGAATCTTTCGGGCGAATAAACTCGAACAAAGCGTATCTCGATTGTTTTGCTCAATGTATGTGCATTTTTTATTGTGTTATTGTGATGATCCTGTTTTTGACGTGATTTGGATGTTTATCAGTGTCGGTAAATTGATGTATTTAAAGCCTGGTTCTCGGTACAATTGTGAATGTGGTTTAATTTTAATTTGGCGCAGCGAGGGACTGGTTGTTAATGTCATTATATTAAACAGTTCAAGAGTCTGAGTTTGATCAACCTACAATGCATGTTATATAATATGGAATGATATATATAGCTGAGGGCGGTAGATGGACAGATATAAATGCACAGAGAGAAGATGATGAAACTATTTAAAATATATTTTAACGATTACTTTTATAATTTTTTATTAAAGTAAATTATTGGTTGTAGGAGCAACAAATCGGAAATCGTTAAAATCTTTATATTAATAGCAAGTTGTTAAACTAAAATCAATTATTGCATCAAATTCCTCATTACTTTCCTTCACAAAACATTTTATTTTTCTCAATGGAAGAACCACGTTTTTATTGTTCATAAATCTAATGAGTTTCATTATGAAAGTATCTAAAACGTATCGTAAAGTTACGAAATGAATGGAAACAAGTTTTGTAGAAAATTAATTGTTCGATTGATGAATTATAGAAATAAAGAAAGTCTGACATTGGATCGTGATAATGGATTCGATGTCGTTTGACATTGAAATGAGGAGAAATTGTTAGTATTTTTTAAAATAGTTTTAGCGTTTTGTAGAAAACGGAATCGAAATGGAACTTAGTCTGTGGATTATTTGGATAAATTCAAATTGATTGTTTTGTATAACAATGAGAACTGCTATATACCATTCCTTTTCAAAAACGATTGCTACGTTTTTGAAAAGAAATGGTTAACTAAACAATTTTTTGCCTGCGTACGTGTCAAGTATTAAAAAACATTTTTAGTCCCTAGTAAAACATGATTTATGAAATAAATAACGGTAGACAAGCAAATTGAATTACTTAATTGATAATTAAATTACAATCATCAACCCACGTGCGCTACCGCTGAGACCATTAACGCAATATTTCAATGATAGCTAATACTTATAAATTGGGATTAATACTAACCCTCATTCAACAAATTACAGCAATTTGACAACATTAATATACAATGACAGTTATTTTCCCGACAATGTTCAGTTCCCACTCAATTTAGTACACATCGTGGTCACTGTATACAAGTCGAACAATAGACGATAACACACCACACTCAACAAACGTTGGCGACTTAAGAAATCTGTCAATACAATGTTACATCCAATTACCAAAGACCCCTCGTTTAATAGCATATGTATACGGGAAGAGATCGTGACAAACCGGCGTGTAGTCGATAATTTTCTAAAGCCATAGAAAGTGATATTCCCAACGATTGTGTGTGGAAAGCGAATTGCTTTAATGTCGGGAAAATATTAGTGAAAACTTGCGGTGAACCGGTGATTGTTCGCGTGGATTCTTTTCATGTCACAAGTCATAAGGTGAAACTTGCTTTTTGCCATAATTTATTGTTTGTTTTTTTTTCTCTCTTGTCATTGTCATCAAGCTGAAAGCTCGAAGACTTGTAGATACGACTTTGAGTGATAATATCGATCACTGAATTAATATATAATTGCGATGGAAGTATTTTGAGAAGGTGCATATACAATCTAAAAGGAAAAACATCGAATTTTTTGACCGTCGGAAAGATTTATGAAACCACTGCGCCTCGTTTCCAAAATAAAAGACATTTCCAAATTGCTTAAGAATTCACATTGCCTTAAAATTGCAAGTAATTTAATTACTTTATAGTTTATTATATTGTAGGTCAAAACTAAATTGAAGAAGGAAAATCTAATAGAAAGTGAGCACAGTACATGAGTACGAGTGTTAGCTGAGAAATTAAAGGTTCAATTCAGGTCATTTAGGAAGAATAGACCCAACGCTAATTTCACTGACCTAACGCAAAACAACAGTCAACCTATTCCTTCACCCAGATTTACACAATAATATGAATGAAGTAATTTGCCATCCTAAAAATAGCTGCGCAATTTGGTCCAATAGACCACGCTCTGGTAAATTCAATAAAGAACATTGAAGTCAATCAGAGGGACCCTCGCGTGCGCTCTATAAATAGATTTGACGACAGTAAAGTGCCGGCGTGCCTAATTAGATGATGGGCAGGACACGCCCGTCCGGCAATGCTGGAGGTCGAAGCTATTAGCTCGCTGATAGATGAGTACTTACACCAGAATGTGCTCTCAGGGTTTTAACTTTTATTACGTGACTTGGAATCGGCTCAACATTACAGGTAATAAAATTGGTGGTTGATTTGATAGCATTGAAATCGAAGTTTCGAGAATAGCGTCTGGTGAATTGCGCTTTGAGTTAGACTCGAATGAATATTTCGTCTCCGTCAATAAGATGGAAGGTAACATCAAATAGTACTATTTATCTATGATATTCTTTGACAATGGAATCCACTTTTGATCGTAATACTAATACAATGTAGAGAATGAAATGTATAAAATCTCTACTAATTGATAATAATGAACTAAATGCACTGACATTCTTAAATGCCACGAACTTCTGCCGTAATATCTATCAAATACGTAGCGTAATTTCTATAACGATGCCACGAATTGCGAATAGGTTCTTAACTGAATGTTTTTGCTACATTATTCCTAAAATATATGCCATTTTCATTATAAATCCATCTAATATTGTCGAGCGTGCCGAATGGCTCACAGAATCGTCTATTTATGGCCATGGGTTTGGCAGTAATTGGATGAGACCAGTCGAACTCCGCTGTCCTTGATAGTAAATGTTTATGATGGATTGAATGATGATGAGACATTTTATTAGCAATCATGAATAGGTCAACCATGGAGAACGCATGGCATGCGTGTTAATTGCCACCAATAAAACGAAATATTAGATTAGATGAGATTTCAAATCTAATCAAAATGTTATTCATGCTAAAGTGTCCGAGAACATTAACAAGCTTGTGATGACAATACTAAAGTTTGTGGCTTCAAATTCACAATCTATAAGCGAAGATAATCAGATGCATTACCACGACAACCGTAGATCTTGCCAATATTTCTAAGTTTAGTGTCAATGAGATGAAAAAGCTTACGACATTTCATACCGTATGACTTGATTTATTCTTTAATGCCTGAGTGCATTTTATCCATGTTTTGTGCATCAAATGTATGTTCTACAGCTGCAAAAACTTTATTTAAAGTTTATAAACATTTAAAGTGTCGAATAAAGCACAAAAGTTAATTTGGTACTTTTTAATTTAAATGGGACTGAATGTAAGTTTCTCTACATCAAAATAATAATATTTGCCATAACATTAATTAAAGCCAAAGCAATCCTTCATACCGCATTCTTCTCGCAATAAAATACAAAAATCTACTTTTGCTTTCATTCGTAAATCATCGGAATTCTTTACAGGAGATTGCACATTGTCCTAACGATGCGTCGCCGTCATAACTTTAATTCTATTTCGGTTGACAATGGCGGTGCGTCCATTGAAACCGCCCCCTTCGCCCCTTCCGCTCCCTCCGCAATCCGCCACCTTCGCCCCTTCGCAACCGCCACCTCCCAGCGGGTGTAGCAATTTATAGTTGTTAACGGCGAAAGTGTCTCACCGCGGCGCCTTTGATCCAGGCGGCTTAATGCTGATTAATTAACAACATGCGCTTTAGAGAAATTGTATTTTATCTGGTACAAGGGCTTGTTGCGCCGCTGCCCGCTTGTTTTTACCCGCTAATTGAATACGGCCTGGTGGTCTTAGTAAATATGCTACGAGCTGAGATTTTTCTTGTTTGAGTTTGTGACCTACGACATGGATGGATGGAAAGTGGAGAGATCGTTAATGTATTTTGCATGCATGTTTTTGTATTTGCTTTTTTGGATGTTATGCCTTTGGCTTCATGGGTCTAGCATTATTTCTCACAAAATTTGACTAATCACTAACTTGTTGTTACTAGCATGTTGAAATAGAAACACAATCAAATCACTACAACTTCTTAGGACAACCTAAACAAATGATTTATCTCGAACTTCGGCTCGAGTATTCGCTTTGTAAATCCCAGCCTTAGTGTCCTTGCGTTCATTACCAGTTTAGTTTTTGCTAAAACGTGTTCGCATACAGGCATTTAAGACAGGTTTTGCCTTATTCAAATCGTTTTAATGTACCGTATTGAGATTGAGTTATTTATAAACGATACACCGTTAATTAATTCAATCACTCATTGTTTATACAAATTCTTGTACGTTTTCCTGTTTGAACGCGTAATAAGCCAGAAGTTTTAATAGTGTGGTTACAGTACGGTTATCGAATTGCGTTACACTGGATCTTATCTGCGCGGTTGTGCACGAAAATTGACAAGTTAATTATGGTGTTGCCAGGTGATTGTGTAACTCCTCCAAAATTGGTAAATAAAATAATTAATGGAATTTTTGTGGCCGAATTATAGTTGATTAACTGGGTAATCGATAGTGTCAGTAATTAATGTCCAAAATACAACTTGCTAGGCTTATTTCACTTTAAACTACCGGAAGTGCTTTCACGGTAGAAATATTCTCTGAAGCAAGCAAATTACTGAAAATGTGCCGCGTCATACCAATCCTAGATGTGTGATAAAAGCAAACAGAAAGCAGGATACATTTTTATTTGTTGACTATAATTGTCTGACATTGTCTGGTGTCTGCGAATTTGGGGAAACAGTGACTGACAGTTCCTAGAAATATTTAATAATAAGTCAATGCTAACGAGAATTATTACCAGCATCAATGAGTCACAAGTAAAAGTTTATTTTTGTACTGTTGCAATAGCCAAGACGGTGAGTTGATCGAAAGTGCCGACCACCGTATATGAACCTGGCGTCCATACTCGATGAGCTGTAGGTGACTGCTTTGGTCTCTGATGATGGTGGAAGGGGTTTTTCAAGAAAATGATGTAGCTGTATTTCTCGACAATTTTTATATAATAGAAATACGAAATAACTACAATGACCTGATGTTGAGAGCAGTGCGGTCCCAAAAAAGTAGATTACCATATTTTTCGCCGCCTGTTCGAAACCGGATTTACAGAAGTTGAACCCGAATGGCAGCACACTTGCGTGGGTCATTCTTACGGGTTTTCACTATCGCGTAAGATTTTCGCTATTCGCGTGGATAATACTCTCCTATCACCAATAATTAAGACACAGACCCTTATTACTTCAATTTTTGCGTATTCTAACTCCACTAATAACAAAAGTTTTATCAAACCTGGCAACCCCGACAAGCGGTGTCAAGGCAACGCGTCCACCTAAACAATCAAGTCGATAGGCCGAACGAAACAAATTAAGACACCATTACAGATAACTGATTGAAATGTGTTTTTGTTCGCGCGGCCAATTCCGTCGTGTTGTGACACGGGCCTTGGATGTGAAACGTACAGGCATGCAATGAAAATTGATGTTTGCACTTGCGAAACAGATGTCAACAGGCATAGGTATAAATAAGAAATTTATGTTTGATCCCGAGCTTTTTTGAGAAAGGTCTGGTAAATAAGCAGACGTTTCACCTGTGGATAAATAATAACCGCCACCCATGATAATCGTAGGTGCGTTGCCTGTCTAGTTGATCCGTGCTAGAGTAAAGGTGAACTTGTACTGCAGCACAAAGTTCAACAGGGGTCTTTATTCTTTCTCTTCAGCCACAGGAAGTCCATTGCTAAACATAGGCCTCCCCCAAGGATCTCCACATCGACCTGTTCAACAACCTTAGCCAAGCCAGGCGGGCGCCCTACACATTGGGTCTTTTTATAATCATCATCATCATCATCATATCAGCCACAGGAAGTCCACTGCTGAACATAGGCCTCCCCCAATGATCTCCACAATGACCTGTTGGAAGCGGCCTGCATCCAGCGACTTCCTGCGACCTTAGTCAGATCGTCCGTCCACCTTGTAGGCGGGCGTCCGACACTTCGCTTGCCTGTACGTGGCCTCCACTCGAGAACCTTTCGGCCCCAACGGCCATCGGTTCTACGAGCTATGTGCCCGGCCCACTGCCACTTCAACTTGCCAATCCTATGGGCTATGTCGGTAACCTTGGTTCTCCTACGGATCTCCTCATTCCTGATTCGATCTCGTAGGGAAACACCGAGCATAGCCCGCTCCATGGCTCGTTGAGTGACTTTGAGTCTTTTAATGAGGCCCACAGTGAGAGGCCACGTCTCGGTGCCGTATGTCATCACTGGTAACACACAACTATCGAAGACTTTCGATTTTAGGCACTGAGGTATTTTGGACGAGAAGACGTCGCGAAGTTTCCCGAACCCTGCCCAACCGAGTTGGATTCGCCGATTGACCTCTCTCTCGAAGTTGGACCTGCCTAACCGGACCACTTGTCCTAAATAGACATATTCGTCTACAACTTCGAGAGTCGAGCCCCTAACTCCAATGGGGGTGGGATGGATATTCGACATGATCTTCGTTTTATCCATGTTAATTTTAAGACCCACCTGTTGGGAAACTCGATTAAGGTCTTCGAGCATAGTGCTAAGGTCTTCCAGCGATTCTGCCAAGACTACAATATCGTTTATCTTTTTATAATAATCTTTCTATATTATTACCCTTCTTTACCAGACCATGTAGACTATTCATACTGCATACAAATCAATCTTTCTTTCTTCTTCTCTTCATATTCTTTATTCTTTAAATCGATTGCCCCGCCGTCATCAGCACAGTTAAGACGGCAGTCGAAACATTAACGAGTAAAAAACCATATCTGGTTCGCGAGGCCGACAAGACAAGTCAATTGCAGCGCGTTATCTGAGCTAAATGCCGTGTCATTAACAGAGCTTCGACAACGGCCATACATACCATTTGTATGGGTTTAATTACACCGATCTGTACAGGTGTAAATGGCATACAGTGTAGAGAAGGTTGGGTTTAGACGAATGATAGGGAGTTCGTATCCGGATCGAAATTGGAAAAGATGCTGAAGAACAGTTAATAGTGACTCCTGCAAGTATGTCGTGTGTCGTCAATTTTATCCTGTGTATGTCTGATTTCGATTAGGTTTATTTAATTGTCTCGATGGGAAATAACCATTATGTATTTGGGATATAAATTTTCGATTGCATTGCATTTGTCATTTGATACAATACCGGCTCTTCTATTAAGAAAAAAACCTTATAATTTGGTAGAAAGGTTGTTATGACTCATGTTTACTAAAATATATGTGTAAGTAAACAGACCCACTACGAGTAACTTTCTTCCTCCGTCGAGAATGTCCATCGAGATTTACCATTAAAGATACAACAATGTTAAATATGCTAATATATTAATTTCTAACCTCACAGCATTTGCACGGATAGTTAGAAAGCAAAATGAACATTCACAATTAACTGCGTTTAAAGGGTTTCCTCGTAAATCTTCGTAATGAAATGGTCATTGAGTCACCGAACATCCTTGACAATTGATTATTAACCTTAACTTTTGTTAAGTAAGGTGTATTTTGGTGTGCGTTTTTAAAAACAGATAAGTCATTGGAAAGTGAAATGAGGGCGCACCTGACATGGCTTTCGTTACATCTGGCCGTACTTTTTGCCTCAGTGAGAGTGGTCTAGATTCGATAATTGTGACGGTGGCGATTCCGTGACGAGACGGGGTCCCCGCCGTTTCGGCTACCAATTCGGCTGGTGTATTTTTTTCTTTGTTTTTTTTTTTACATATTTTTGAGGGAAATATTGATAGTGGTGATTTATACGACAGGACTTATGTCTTTATGATAATAAAGCTGCAAACTTAATGCGGTAAGTTGTGCGAGTTAAATAACTTAAGTTCTTGACGTGATGGTATCGACATAACTTTGAAGATAAAGTAAAAATAAGGCATGTCTGTCTTAAATATTACTTAAAAATCGAAAATACAAAAACATGCGATTAATATTACAAATAAATTATGCCGAATGTCATGAATACATCATTAAATCAAAATATACATTTAAATACGAGATTTATTCACACGACAAGGATGTATACTCTGTTATTATAACAATTAATTGATTATTTACGGACAATAATTACACCGTTATTGACATATAAATATCAATTCAGCATAAATTGTTGTTTCCGCCGATTGCTCACTTATTTCCTATTACATGCAGTAATAAAGCCTTTTATCTTCAAACTCAAGGAAATGATGACTTGTATTACAAAGCATCAGAATATGCTAAAAACCTTTTCATTGTCAATTATTTTCGAACATTTGTTATTTTGTTTTTTAGAATTGAGCAAAATTTGCCATTTGTATGACTACCTAAAGTTTAAAATTGTTTTGGAAACAATTAAGATGCATGTAATATACCTACCTACTTAAAGGTGGTAGATAGGCCCCTCATATGTGAGAGGCCGCCTGGATAGGTACCATCGCAACGTCTATTCGTCCCGCCAAACAACAGTGTAAATGCACTGTTCTTTCTCGGTTTGAAGGATAATGCGTAGCATCTTATGTCTATGGAAGGTAAGCATTGCTTTAGCCTTGCATACTTACCATCAGGCAAGAAAAGACTCCGAAATTGATCCTGATCCAGGGCTTAGCCCCGCCAAAAAAATACATTTATGTGACTAACAATTATTGTAACAGGGTTTGTTAAACCAAAAAGTTCATTGTAATTTCCGATATTTCCTACACAAGACACGAATCTTACTGTGAGGTCGCGTCTACATATGTTGAGCGCATTATTATTTACGGCACATTTATCTTGTTTTATATCTAATATCGCTTCCTACAATTTATTCTAGTACATACATATTCTCAGCATGCACATAGTGTATGCAAATAAAACAATTTGTATTCATTTATTATTGTAAATCAGAACTGTGCGAGAGAATTGCGCTATGCAAATTAATGGGTTATTAAGAGACGTTGGTATGATAATGTTGGCGAGATAAACCGTTCGCTGCGTGCTCGGAATGTGTATGGATGATGAGTGTTCCGAGAGAAAAGTAGAAAAATAAACATAGTATGTTAGTACATACATACATTTCCTCAGAAGAGGTAGGCATTAGTAGGGTCTCGCATTGTGTTCCGTCACACGATGTGATAGGGACGAGTCTCTCGCCATATCGGGCACCAATTCCTGACACCGGGCTGATAATAGAAAATCAATATCACTTTGCCCAACCCGGGATCCGAACCCGAGACCTCAGCGTTCAATTATACCTATCTACGCCACCGAGGTGAGTGTGTTATTTGCTATGATTGGTCAAACAATCATACTAGGTAATATAACTATTATTATATTTAGTGTAATTTCACTGTAAACGAGAATTATGAAAGTCTTTGTTAGCTTGTTCTTTTATTCATTATTCTTTTATTCATTATCATTATCATCGGTTGCTAACAGGTTCCCAATATTTCCAGAGCGATGTTAAAGTGCCTAAAACATCGTTTCATCATATTGACCATAGCATTATCATTGGAGATAGCTGTTGTAAGTTCAGTCCGGACACAAAGTGGATGTGCAAATATGTTCTCTAATTTATTGATCTTTCTAAGTAAACCTTGCAGTGTTAATAACATCATATCGCATCTATCCGAAATCAAGTGAAACCGAGTCAGGCGCCGCGTCGGAGCCAGAGCTTTGTTTGTCTTTTATAAGTGCGTGTTTGTCGAAAGTCGTGATTCTATCAATATTTTGGTCTCATTGTCGCCGCCTTTTTTGTCTCCCCTCGCTCTCAGTTTAACGTCACTTTTGCCCAACTAGAAAGTGATGCCTTTTTTTGTTATCTCTCCATTATCGTTTTTGTCCTTTATGTATTAGATTTTTGGCTTTCTTTCATTGTTTTCTTCGCCGTCGCTCTCGTCTGCTTTTAAGTGATTTCGAATTATTGTTTTTGAATCTCGAACGTTTTTTATTTTTAAGTGCCGGTTTCGGTGATAATTAATTTTAAATCTGATATTTTAGATTTTGTTCTTTCTCGGCGATTTTAGATTTCGTTTGATTTGATGAGATATTTCATTGTTAATGTTATTCATTCCGCTATCGTAATTACTGGTCTATTGTTTGAATATTATTCTTTTACCTTATAGTTTGTTTTAAAATGAATTCTTCATTGATATGCATTCGTCACGTATATTGTTTACAAGTAAGTGGTATATTATGGATAGGTAAGATTCATCACATAGTAACTTGTAAGTATTGAAACAAGAATTTAGTGTCAACAAAAAATCCTTTTTTAATTACTACACGATCTATAATTAATGTTTATATGATTGACAATTTTTTTTTTAAGATTCGGTTATGTGGTAGAAGTTACTTGCAATTTCTAACACCCGCTACCAAACATACGCATCTACCGACAATCGTTTCAAGGCTATCCGAATGACCATTACCAATCTTTACATGATAGGTATATAGATAATCGTCACGCCTGTATCCCATAGGGGTAGGCAGAGACTATAGATCGCCACTACATTCGATAGGTACTAAACCATAATTAACCGTCAATGCTCTCACATACTGCAACACTTAAAAATTCTCCCCCATAGCAAAAACACGGCAATGTTCGCAGGACTTTCACCGTGTATTTACCGTTTACGAATGATTAATCTGTGCCCGACTCGTGCAGACTCGCTGGCGCCGGCAGCTCGCGACGAAAGTGCAAGTCTAGTGTTCTCACGACCCCCTGCTCCCCGCGCAGGGTTGCTGGGTTATTGGGACTATTTGTACCATCCCGATCTGATAGTACGCCGCATTAACGGGTTAATGTTTATAAAGATGTCACGGGTAGGGGTGTGTGGCTGATGTTATGGTTTTAGTTTAGGATTGTTTGGATTCTTACGTTGTTGTATTTCAAACGTGCAGTGGCCTTATTGGGGTTTTTTATTTATTATTATTGATGAATTTTATGGCTATTTAGCATAAGGATTTGTAATATGATTTCTATGCATGTTTTAGAAGAAAATATTTATCAAAAATGTACTGTTTTTATGATAAGCGGTTTACCAAATTAGTTTCTGAAGTGTAATGAAATTTGCATAAGCACGTATTAACGTTTAAGTATTTTTTGTCGCTATCGACGCACGTAACTTATCGTAAAATCCTTAGTCCTTATGTCTGTATCAGCCTATATACGTCCTATTGCAGGGTACGGGCGTCCTCTACATTCGAGATTACGACTGAGAGGCGTTAGGTCATTAGTCCATTACCATATATGAAATTATTTTTAAATATTTAAAATTACCTCAGTCTCTATAATTCCCTGAAAAACTGACATAACCGCCAACCCTGTTCGCCCATCTTTCAGACTTCGCTACAAACAGCCCGCTATAGTAATTCGAATTATTTACACTTTCCGAAAGTAATCGTGCGCCCGCGATTGTTCACTGATAATGAATGCCATATTTGGACGGATCTACGATTTCACGGGACGATTGCCCTGTCCGTGATCACTTTGATTTGTTAACGTTCCGTAGTATAAATAATAACGAACGTGACCGAGAGAGCGTCGATTGTTTGATTACGAAGCTCGTGGGGCTTTAGAAATTTGCTTTACGGCCTTTCGTGGCAACCCTGATGGCGATTTTTATTGCATAGGCTTGGGAGGGTTTAGTTATGGCAATTGATCAGGGTGACCCATAACCCTTTGGGAATTTGGTGCGTAAAATATCTTTGAAATCGTATAGGGAGATGTTGACAAGCATATGGCTTTATTTATTGGTAATTGATCATTGCGGCCCATATCGTAGTAGCTAAAGAATTAGCGCATTGCAGTTTTTTAAAAAGCTGGTGACTGGGAGTTTCTGGCCGATTTTAGTTTTGAATTCTGACTATTTACAATACCTAACGTTCAAATGCTTCCCTCGGCCAATCAAGTGTAGTGAAGCATCATATTCTTGGACACACGTAACTGTCCATACTATGAAGCATACAATTAGAGCTGATTAGTAAATGAGCAGCCTGTTGGCTTTGACCTGGCTAATGAGTAGCCATGCGTGCAGATACAGTTGGACTCCACCGGAGCGTCGTGGCAAACAAATGACACACATTATGTACATGGTTAATACATGCTTAATGCAACATAAATCATGCTTCGAAGAACATGGTGAACTAAGCGTGGTGGATAGAAAATAAATGTTGGAAAAGTAATAGAGTCGTTAAGACAATGATCATGGTATGGACACTATATTCAGTAGAAACAAAACTCTTGTTTCATAATATTAGCGTGGCAAACGCGAAAGTGTGGTTCGAGTGTTTTTAATTTGAGACGGCAGTGTGTATGCGAAGTTTCGGACGATTTAACGGAGTCCACACGGTGATTAGACGACCTGGCTGAGGCTGCAGGAAGTCGCTAGATGCGGGCCGTTTCCAAAAGGTCTTTGTGGCGATCTATGAGGGAGGCCTATGTTCAGCAGTGCATTTCCTATGGCTTAGAAGAGAGTGACTGCTCTTACGCCTGAGAAAATTGCGGACCGTGTAGAGTGGTGAAAAATGACTATGTGGTCTTGTTTAAATCGTATACACGGTTTGATTCAGAAACATGAACCCCTTGCGCGGTCACAATGACAGGTTTTATATCACAAACGAGACTTGGCTACTCTTCTGGCATATAATGTATCATGTCCAAACTTTACCTTTGTAGCTAATTAAGGAATAACGAATATATTTCCTAGAACATGGGTATATACCATTATGTTTTAAAATGTAATTACGCATTACAAAATATGAGCAATGCGCTCCATAAAGTAAACATTTCGAGGAAAACTTCGGACCATCATCATGTAATTCTCAAGTAATTATTGGCTATTAGTTCACAAGATGCCCTTGACCTCGCAATGGTGATACAACCTTGACCTTAATGGATATTTTTATAAAAATTAAATTTTACGTACTTACGCATTCATGAAGACTGGTGGTATGAAGCGTATTCCTAAATATGGTATAGTTTACTGCAACCTGGCGTAGAGTTCGAACAATAAGTAAATAAATAAACAATCTATTTTACAACCTTTATTGCAAAATAGGATTCTTAAAATCTGACTTTGGAGTAGTAATACAGCAAAAAAAATGTGATATTACGATTGATCTATTCGGTATATCTATTTTGACTGTTTAAATATTATACATAGGCTGTAATCTACCTACAATCAGATGTAACAATTACAAAAAAAGAAAAAATACAACTCACAAATTATCTGACCGCACTCATGATGAAATACCCAAAAGAAATATGCATTCCATTTGTCAGTAACAAAATTAATACTAAATTAATGTAGTATTATAATTATACCCGTGTAAGCTTCGCTAATTAAGAGGGTCGTAAATACCATAATCGTGGATTGATGGAGTGATCTGTCATCGTAATGCCGGCTAATGCTCAAGTTACTTGGACACGTAAATTATATTGCGTTTGGTAAGTATTGCTTGATTTGGAGTAAGACGTAAGCGTTAGCGGGTGGCGAATATCGCTTCCGGCTGTGAATTAGAAGTACAGTTTTTGAATAACAATTGTGCATTTGACATTTAAAAATGGTAATTTTTAATTAAAATTTAGATATATTGTTTGTCATCTTTACTTCTGCCTGCCTTATTTCTCACAAAAAGTTGTCAAATGTTGGCTATTTTACACCTTGTCTGTTGATTGACTTTTTCGTGATGAATTTTACACTAATATCAGTACCTGTATCGAACGAATACCTGTCAAGCGAATTTTTATGGGATATCATATTCAGTTCCAGGAAGTTTACTGCAAAACCTTGACAAAGACCTTTCAAGAGCTAAAGGTCATGTTAAGGTATGCTTGAGGTAATCCTACTTTTGCACTCCAATTTCAATATCAGTCCGCTCGAGTCTTACAACTTAAAACCATAACGGATAATCGTAAATTACACCGCAGTGATTCCATAGTCCGGTGGTTTTACGGCTGTCATAGTACGAATTTATGGTCGAATGGTTGCCTGGTTGCCTGGTCGCGTGGTTGCCTGATCGCCTGGTCGTTCTGGTGAACTTACTGTCGGTGGACAGTAGCCGTCGGTTCAATAAACGTATCGCCGCGTGATCAAGTGTGTCGAAATACGGGATTAGCGTGAATGGGAAGTGACGGGATGGTGGCTTTAGTATGGTACAAGTACGGAGGAGTTGTGTAGAATATTGACGTTTATTGATTTATTTGTTTATTTGTGCTGTTTAATAAGTCTTATTTCAATAATACATATTTTTTAAGAAATTTCATTTATACTTTAACATAGTTTGTTTATTTAGATGTGTTCAGAAAACCCTATCATTGCGGTATTTTTTGGATGAAACAAATTCATACCTTATTATAGATAGATTTATTGATAGGAAAATATAATATCACTTTGTTAAATTCT
The DNA here is from genome assembly GCA_030180105.1 of Hyles lineata. Classification (NCBI taxonomy): domain Eukaryota; kingdom Metazoa; phylum Arthropoda; class Insecta; order Lepidoptera; family Sphingidae; genus Hyles; species Hyles lineata. The sequence continues at coordinate 2,116,131 of JARJEE010000006.1, read as the reverse complement.
TAAACATATGCGAAATTTCAGAATAAGGTAGAATTCCTAAGCTCAAAAAAATCCATAATATTTTTTACCTAACAAAACCCTAACCGAAATCTCATAAAAACAGTATTATCCCTCAGTAGGCATCTGAGCTTCCAATAATTTATCTGCCCTACGCCGGTAGATTCGACGCGGTTATAAGCCCGGGATTAGAGACCAAATCCCCCACGACTAATGACCGTCGAATGTTTGGGCTCTTGGCTCCTCCAGCCCGAATATTTAAACCCATAAATCGGCTCCGTTGATCTTTTTTATTTCACACAAGTTTGTTTTTATTGTGTCATCGGATTTTTTAGTTGAGGCAGTATACAAAAAATGCCACTTAAATGAACACGGTAGTCAAAAATAAAATCCTACTGTATAATGTATACACACAGAAAGCCAAAGTTCCGTGTGCAGGCTCGACATGGGAAGTTTGAAGTATGGTAATGTATAGAACTATATTTAATTAACTGCATCTGAAGGCAGAACAGTCCATGACAAAGTTCACGTTACGCGAATAGAGATTAGGTATGCGTATTAGATTTTAATTAATAAAGTTTACAGACATTCTAATAAAAGCGGCAGGAGTTCATTGGATAGTGTTCGCTTCCGGTATGTCCCTTAGGAAATCTTTAAGGAAGCTATGGCTGCTGGAAACAACGATTTTAGCATTCAAGAGATCTGCCCCCAAGAATTTGTAGATATTGGGTAGGTGATTAATAAACAGTTCACATACTTAAAATATAAATAACATTAACACAGAACATTTATTGCCAGTCGCAATAAATTTGCAGTCCGCAAAAAATAAGATTTTTAAAACAATATAAATAGATGAATTTCAGCTATTCGAGTCGTTTATTTACTTTCATAGCGGTTGATAATAGGATGGTATTGCTTTCCCGGCGTTGATATGTAATTGCGGGATACTTGATTGTATGGCACGTCGCCGTATTGCTTTAAGGTAGCAAGATGGGTCCGTGTAGTCTTAGGTTCGATTCATGTGTTGTGGCTGGCCCGCCTTAGGCTCCTTTGTTGTAAAATGTTTTTACTTAATTCGTATAATTTGATCTAAACAGAATTGTGTGAGATGGTGGGGGTATGAGTGACTGATAGATTTATTTTCAATCAGTCAACGCGTCAACAGTAATTCGCAGAACTATTGGTCATGATGCTGCAGTGTTATTACAAAATAAGCTATTTTATGAAAAAAGCATGATATTTCAGAATACACCCACGTTAATATAGAACTTTTTTCAACCGCGTTTATGTTTATAATTTACAAGGTGACACGTATCTATGTAGTGATAAAAATTGGCAGAATTTGGGTTATGGCAACACCGCAAAAGCCAAAAAACCTAGAACTGAACTGAAATGAACTGTAGTAATAAAACAAGATTATATCGTTACCAAAGGAATATAGGTATGATAGCATAGTAGATTTAATACATTTGGGTCACAATAAAAAGGTTAACAACCAATAGCTGTCAAACTGTGTGAGCCCAGTTACCGTGAAGTAACTACACTACAGCCGGCGCTATTGCAAAACACGTTACTCGGCAAGCGATCTGTCACATCTATCTAACGGGTCGACGCACGCGCAGCTGAAATTCGCCACGCACAGACCATTGTCGCCTTAATGTCGTGTAACGGTGACGCGACCACCGACCAACCCGACTGGCACACATAAAGTACAACTACACACTTTGAACCGATTCAGACGATACAGTATTGACAAGGATCTGTATAATCATGAAAAATTTTCATGAATACATCCAACAGTCACATACATAGTCCTAACCCCACACTAAGATCTAGTCTCGTGTCGTGGGTATCAGAAACTACGAGAATAATTATAATCTTATACGAATGATGAATATACAAGAATGATGAAGCATCCAAAGGACACAGATGTTTTTATAAAAATAAATGGTATAGATTTTAATCTGAATAATTGCGTTATATGGTGACGAAAGTTTTCCAAAGTGTACTAACTACTGATTGCAGAGGAACCCCGTGACTAATAGTGGTCGTACATGGGCTGATAGCTGATTCATTTTTTTTTATGTAACAGGATGCGAGCCTTCGAATAGGCCCATATGGAGATATGTTCAGCAGTCGACTTTCTGTAGCTGAACACAGAGAGAAAAAAGTATCAAAGTATACAAGAAATGCTCGAAAATTTAGTCCGGGGTATTTAAGACTTCAACAATAAATGTAATATAGTACAGATAGTCAATATAGAAATAAAAAATAAGGGGAGAAATAACAAGATAAATCACTGAGAATTTATTTTTCTGTTGGGAGTTCCAAAGACGACCAGCGCAAAAAGAAACATTAATATATTATATTAACAAATTTTAGTCGCAAAAACTAATTACAGTCGGTACTCCGAGCATTAAACTCGCATTCATAAAAACAAATCGTTAATGTACTTAGTGTGCTTTGTTATTCTTTTTGTACACGGATTTAGAAATTATATTCGGGGGTCTTATAAAAGTTCCACAGGTTCTAATTAATATTGAATATTATAACCATCTCCTGGCAAAACAATTCAAGGGTAACAGACGTATATGTTTTATAAGTGACTAGCGGCCCAGCCCGGCTCCGCCCGGGTGCAGATCTACTTGTTTGAAAACATTTTATTGCCTATGTGTAGCAGGAATAATGTTGGTTGTTAATGGTAAAATATTTTTCCAAATAGGTCCATGCATTGCAAACAATCAAATGTTTCCTCTTTATAATATTAGTTTAGATAAAAGTCTCATATATTATAGAATACCATACAATTTGTATTGACTATATTGCCTTAACACTCTCAATCGTACTCTCGATTGTAGAGTAGCCCCATGCCCTGCAGTGGGACGTATATGGGCTGATACAGATACAGATACAATTTAAATATTATTACATGTCTGCATCTAGCGTAGTTCAAAAGGTTATTTTATATGGACCTACAAGCTATTAGCGTCAGAATGAAGTTACTTAGTTCAATAGTGCAAGTAGTGTATGTCATGATTTATTACCAATAGTCAGATAACAACGAGTTAACTACTTGTAAATAACTTATCTAGGATAAGTATACGTGACCATACGCAAAACAAACTACGTAAAACGATTTAGTTTATGTTTAAAATTACAATATGGCTTAAGCGATAACGTTATCATTTACAGTGAAAAGGTGTCTTTGAAAATCCATACTCATAGGAAGTTTAATGCAGAAATTATACTTTCGAAACATCCAGTCTAAGCGAAGCAATATATAATAATATAAACGAATCAAAACTATACACTCCCATCGATTTAACATTAAATAAATCTAAGCCATTTGGGGGGTCACATCCCCCGCAAAGCTTACTGACTCCGCCAATATTACCAGTCATCAAAAATCATTTTATTGTTTATGTGGCGGACGGTGTCACAGAGGGTCATCGACTCCGTGACGTCACCGTTGAGGTACTGTTACCTTACGTGACAGTTTGCGTAGAACAAGTACAATTTACAACCTTTTTTAACTAGTGGTCACGTAGATGAATTAGCTCCGTACGACGGTGAACGTAACAAACTATCACAGTTTCTTTTTTGGCAAGGAAAATTCTGTTTAGAATTGGTTAAGTTGTGGTGATTTTTTTATACTCCGTTTTTTTAGAAGCAAAGATGGTTAGAAAATGGAAGCGTTATTTAGTTACTATATTGCCAATGTTTGGTTGTAAAAAATCTTTGATAAGAATATGTAATGTGTATATTTATGTTAATCCATAATTACAGGGAATGTGAATGCAATTTTAAGGGATGGGACTAGAAGGGACAGAATAGGGCGGAATGGGAAATTTATATGAAGAATACTTAATAATTGTGCATATTAATTTCCAAGTAACTTCAATTCAACACCACTTCTATTAAGTTTCCACGGACATTAACCAACTGGAACGGGACAGACAGTTAGCAATACTATATAATCATAATTATACCGCTGATATAAAATTAAGACATCCCGAAGACTAATAAATTAATAATTTAATGCAAGCCTTGGAAGCTTGCGTACGGTATAAACATCGTTGATGCTTCAATTAGTAACATTGTAAAACTAAGTATAATCTTAACTTATATCTGGGTTTATTAACTTAACTGTGCAATAAAATTATTCATGTTTATGAAAGAGCGGGGGTGTCGTTGCGAACTTAGTAAGGTGCTGGGTGTAATGATTTTAACTCAAGGTGGTTTACGTTTGAGCTCTAGTTTGGAAAAAGCCATATTCTTAGAAATTCTAGATCGAAAACTCAGCAATATTCTGTATGAGTTTATGTCAATATTAGCTTTCTTATAGACAAATTAAAAATAGTCATTGACTATGTCTGTAGTGATAATTTTTTTTACAACCGTATCCCATTAGTTACTGCACGAGACAATTCCAGTTAAAGAAAATATTTATCTTCAAAACGTTGTGAAAATTCAATTTCAACCAAGCCCTCCCAGTTAGCAACCTATATTACTGAGATTATACGTGTCTGGAACAGTTTTTCTTCTTTTTATTACCATTTAAAGTATCCGGTGTAAAGAGCACACAAAAAACTCAAGAACCAAACGCAAGGCGTGAAAATGTAGACCGTCTTTGTAATTACGCCGACGTGTTACATATTTTAAACGTACCAAAAATTACTTAACTATTTAAAGTGATCATCAAAGCGGCGTTAACGCCACGCGGCGGCTCTGTCCGAGCTCGTTTATTAACCCTGCCTGTCCCTCGAGGCGCTGGCGTAATGAACGCTCTAGGGCTGCGAGGAGCTAGGAATCAGACGCTAGACGAAAGTCCGTAGGTAACGTCATTTTGGAATGAGGCGAGGGAAGGATTAGTGGCGAATAAATGTCGTTTTTGGTGACCAAAGCCTCTGGTTTAAGGTTTTTTGTCAAGATTATAAGGAGTTCTAACGAATGTTTTTCTAATTGTGATCATATACCTTGTTTCCAATTCTGAGAGACAATTATATCATACAACGTCATGTCGCCAATCTGCTTGAAACCAAACGTGCATGATACGGAAGCTTACGAGGGTCTTTAACGTCATTTCTACCGACTATGAAGTGGTGCATTTCAACAATTTACCCGAATATCTTCCATACCCGGAATATTTCACTCTCCACGCACATAGAGTACACTATTGAACATATTCTCCCTAAGAATTTCCATAGATACCTTTAGAATCGTCAAATTAATGTCTGTCATTTATACTCGGTGTATCTTTGTATATGTATTTATGTAACTGTGTTTTTTTGTTTTTTATGTGAACGTTGTGTGAGTTCTGCGGTGTATTTTTTCGGACATATAAATCTGTTTTTCTTTCTTTTACTCAATGTTGTTGTAGTTGAGGTTCCCTAAGATAAGTGAGGAAAAATCAGGTAGGCCAATCTTGTAACAAGTCAATATGAACACTGGTAGTATGTTAAATTAAATAGGCTTAACTTTATACAAATATCAGTTTTTCAAGTTTACCTCACAACCCTACCACCGATCCGTCCGCTGCAACTTTGTAAAATAATAAATGGTTGATTTAAACACCGCCATTAAACGGTCAGGTTATTTCGTTAGCCGCCCCGCATCTGTGTTACTCCACACACGCTATAAAACAGTTTAAAACATACAATGTATTCAATTGATGGTTAAAGCAGAAATCATCGGTCAAACTACGATTTGAGCGTGTAATTTGGCGGGTATTTTTGAAATTGCCACCGTTTTGATGTGGGATATTAAGGTAATTTCTTCTTTATGTCCTTATCTTCTTTCTGAATGATTATCTCATGAGTTAATGCATGATGTATGACGTTTCGCTACAATTTTTCAACGGATAAATTGCTGGGTTTTGAACGGTTGGTATGGCTGCGTTTACGATATTTCCATAATATAGGTTTGAGTATTGCTATGACTTTACAATCGCAATTATGCTCTCAAATCAAGGGAATTAAATTTGTTAAGTGTAGTTTTTAGTATGGTAACTGTTCTGAAGAAATTAACAATGACACTGCCAGATTAAAACACTACAACAAAGCAGTAACTTTGATTTGTAATTTAACCTTTTATATTTATTATATTTTTAGTAAATTTGACTGCGATATTCCTAAATTGACACGACACACGGGTTTTAAAATAAGGCATCGCATCTACAATTTTCTTTATCATACACGAGTTAGCAACAATCAGTTACCACCAGGTTAGTCGAATGCTTGGCCACAAAAAAAGGAGTATGGATTTATACGAAGGATCTCTTGAGTTGTTCAAAAATGCCTTTTAAGCTTTATTGCCATGTTTCGTGGTGTTTTTATTAATAGCTTTTATTAAATCCAACACGTTTTGCGTGTTCCGTCGTACGTTTTCACGCCAAAACTTTTACATCGTTTCTCACTTAGAATCCCCGAATTTATTAAGTGACATAATAAATTCGAGTTTTGTGCCGGCTTTGTATTTTGTTTATTTTCAATTTTTGAGTATGAATTAGTTGAATGGTTTGATTCAAATGAACGGGACTGAAGAATACCTACAATTTATATTCCCTCAAATTTCAGTAAAAGTGACTTAAGTAGAATTTTTGAAAAAAAATAAAAGATTTTAAAAGAGCCCCGAGTTTATCAATTTCTCAATTGACATCCTCTCTAAAATTAATTCGTAATATTTTTTATTCCAATATTTTTTGCTGTAATCTGCAGACATAAGATTCTATAGAAGCTGCACAAATAAATAGCAAGTGGCAAGTAGTAAAGTTAAAACCAAACAAAGGAACTTTCGCGTTTACTAAACGGAGTTTTCCCTTTACGGAAAGTACGTTTAAAAGTCCTCAATTTATTGTAAAAACATTGAACGAGTCATGTGGTTTATTCTGACCATTACATTTACAGTGGTCATGAAGTAAATGAATAGATTTATAAAATAACTATTATGTTCAATTACTGTGGAATTGTGTATAACGCGATTTCTCTAGCGAAACACGTGTATCTCATAGAATGGAATATTCTTTGACATATAATTGATTCGCAAGTTTTATTGTAAAAAATTGTTTGTGGTTTCATTATTTAATTTAATAAGCTGTATATGTTAAATATTGTGGATGGGTTTTATTATAACCGAGGTGGTCCCTAGTATATTGATGTTACGCAATCTTAGTCCTAAGCTAAGGTCGTTTCAATAATAATCTTTTGATTTACGAGTTTCGACTATTAAAATAAAACTATTTTTGCGAATCAAAGGTTCTATTGTTACATAAGATACATACATACATTATTACATAAATGTATTTTTAATAAAATTTGTGAGATTGGTAGCATGTTATGGTTCTAATTAAAATGTTTTTTGTTACAGGCGAGCAGAAAAATATCGAAATGTGGATATCTGTTCGTGGCGCCGGGATGGGACTTCTCCAATCCGCTATACAGAACAAAGGTAAGGCAGACTGATTTTTATACACGAGTATATTCCTTGATTACTGCTTAGTTTCGCCAAGTATTCTTCAGGAAAGGTGAAAATAGGGTTTCACAACTTTGAAGAGTCTTATATCCGGAAATGTATGAGTATTTTCTAGTTTAGTATTTTTTTAATGTTAGTAGGTTAGGCGTTTCTGTGGCGTTTGCCCATAATCTCACCTGATGGAAATTGACGATGTAGTATGTTGTTACACGCCTAACTAGAAGGTGACTCACTCTAGCCTTAGTTACTAATATTGAACTATCAGTTTATTTATTTTGCAGTTTGCAGTCTATATGCGTAAAATATTGTGCTATGTTCCACAACTTGGATCTAACACGTACTAAACTGACGACTTGGCGTAATACCTAACCCTAACAATGTTACGAAATTCTAGCATTTGTTCCAAGGCGGACCTTTCGTCCCAACTGTCATTTCACTCCATCTATTACATAGCATCAGCTTACATATGTATAGGAACATAGCAAGGATTATGTATGGTAATAATAGTCGCGATCGCGGTACAATGGTTCCCGAGTGGATCGCGCCTTGTAATTCCCGTGATTGTTTCACTGTTATGACAGATGGAAATAGGTGTTTAATTATTGTGTACGGTATTTTCTTATATTAGAGGGTTTTTGTAAAGTAGGAAGTAAAATTTATGTATCATGGTTCAGAATAAATCGTGATGACAGCTATTATAAAATATTCTTGCCGTTAGCTTTAGAACATAATGATTAGGTAATTCTGTATGTTCCTAACACTACAAGATAAATTAAAGAGATATTTTTACATTGTCCGTAAGCCTTGCAGATAACCGTCTCCGGTTATATCTTGTTAAATCTTCTCACAAAACATTATACAATGCGTAGTATAAATTACACACGCAAACGCTTTCGCCTGTACAATGGATATTTATAAACATCAATTATCCAAAATAATTGTCCAATTATACATCCAAAAGCCGGCGGATAACCGATAGCGACGGCGAAACTCCATACTTAATAATTAAGTTCATATTTTGCCAAAAGATTCGCGCCGTAAGCCGCGCGCGCGTCTTTTTTGACATTTTTTGGCGCCGGCGCGAAATCCCCCGTCGAGAATTTTATCGCTATCTGCCAGATTCACGTTTCGGATTCGATGTGTCGTTTTTTTTCTCACGTTTTCATAATAATATTTCTCGGCGTCGCGTCGCCGCGCTGGCTTATCGCACGCCGGTGTGACGACACCCGAAATCCGACAATGGTAGTCCATGTGCTGTTATTTTTATTGCCTTACAAATATAGTTTCTCTCGATGTCTCATGGCGTTTTATTTGCCAATTGTTGTAAGTTATTTTGGAGCGTGTTGTTAAAAGAAGAAAAAACAGCAAGGTATATTTTTATACCTGTCCTTTCTATAGTTTTATTTGACTACATTTAAGTTGGTGAAAATAGGCTATTTGTTTAATAACTGATGAGAAAAACATCAGTGAATGTTGCTTAAAAGATGAAAAAGTTTTATTGGAAATTGAGTTTAAATCACTTTTTGGATCAACATCAATACCGGAGGCCCAATTGTTACTAACCCCTACTTTCCGCGAACATATTCCATCGTCCATTACCTATTTTCGGCATCCTCACCATAACCTTTCAGGTGCTGTAGGTGTACCTAGGTCGTCCTCAAAAGATTATTTAAAAAAAATCCCTGTGCTTAAAATATTACCTAATATTTCATACTACATCGATAGAATTCCACGATGGCGAATTCTACACTCCCTTAACTCTATATCAGAAACATCATTAAATTGACATTTAATTAACCTCCAATAGCTAATGAATGGATTACAAACCGATTCCTGTTTACTATGTATCATGCACTGACCCAAACAACCTTCTGTGGACGCGAACGCAATCTAACCATTATATCTGAAATACAGTGTTCGCGGATCTAGATAACCCAGCTGATCTGAATGTTAATGGTTATTTCATTCATAACATTGATCACATTTGTAGGCTGTTTTCTAATAAGATTGTGTTGGGATTTACTATCGGTACTGGAGATGTGTGTTATGTCATCGATATCATCTTTAGTTATAGGGAGTTTACTGCTGACAGACCGAAATATTCAACAACGGGCCTGTATCCAACGAGTTCCCAAAACCTTCATTTGTTATTCAACAAATCTGACAACCAAATCAACAGATGACCTAGTGGTACGTTATCACTGCCGCCCATGAACATTTATAACGCTTGGATCGTAGATATGTTGCCGGCCCATCAAATTGGGAGAGGAACGGAAAGGATAAAGGGTGGAAGAGGAAACTAGTGGCTGAACTAATTGACTAGTATTCTATATGCGGTAGCAGAAATGAACGATTCCAAAGATCTTGTGAAAGACTATTTGAATAAAGAATATTTTGATTTTGATATCAATATTTAAATCTGAAATAAGGAGATATTTCCGAAACATTCGAAGATTGATGTATTATTAACCAATTACTGACACAGATGTTGGTTTATTCAAAGAAAACATTATTGATCAATCAATTATAATTGCATGAATAACGAATATTCAATATTTGGACAGAAAATCACGATAACCTTACTGAGAATAAAAGATAGCCTGATTACTTCGTACACAATTTCAGTAATGTCTTGTCGATTGATTAATATTTTTTTGTGACTGACACCTTGATGTAGTATTTCTCATCTATTTTCAACCTTATACCTTTATAATAAGGGATACGGCTTTAGTATCTTGGAATAAAATTGGCATTACCGAGATCCGGCGATAAATGAAACGATCCTTTATTGATAGCTTCGGTTTAGTATCGAGACGCGCGTGGATGCTGTCAGGTGAGAAACAGCACGCTGCCTGCTTTATCTCAGAGAAATATTTTTCCGTGAACAGGAATAACATATACATAATATAACGAGTATGTTTTAATTTAACAGTAGCTGATTTATTATTTCAGTGGAGATTTTTGACATTTATTATATTCCATTGACACACATGAATAGACGAATAACTTGATAGAGGTCGCAGGAATTCACGGGATGCATTATTTAAGTCGCTTCTAATAAATTGGTTTAGAAATACTTATAATATCATCAATATTTTTCTCCAATATCCTTTTCCTTCCCCATTTGTCGATCCGAGAATACATATATAATTTCAGCGTTGTGGATATTCACCGGCGGCAATGATCACCATCAGGTGACCTGTTTGCTCTTTTGCCAGACATATTGAATAAACAGAAATATAAGGCCTGAGCTTAGCAGTTGGTACCCAACGCTAACGATGTATCTCCTAGAATATTTCATCAAACCAGTCAGAAACCCTGCGAAGACTATCATCCAGCAACTACCAGCTTCCTTACAATATTTGACACAATTTCAAAAACATTTACGAAATACATTCCTACTGCAACGCCAGATTGTTTTGTTTAAATATTTTTGATTGATGCCCGCTCCTCTTTCTGTTCGGGATCTGGGTGAATGGGATGTATAATGTTTGGGCGTTGCGTAATGAGGTTAGTCGTTAAATTAGATTATGTAAATGTTTGTGAAATCCGTGCTTGGGGTATTGTTATCGTGGTAAAAAAGGTGTGTAGTGATGATGTTGCAATTGTGGTGCTAGGATGTAATGTAGATTATAATAGCCTTTATCATATATCCCACCGTTGGGCCTACTCTATGATCGAGTTGGCTAAGGCCTAGTGTTTAATATTGGCTCAGTGTGGGTTCACATCACAGACCTGCAAAGCTCTTGGGGAGCATCCTTTAGTGCGCAATTATTATAGCAGTGTTTTCTTTTACCGTCTAGTTACAAATACATATGCAAGAATCTTTGAAAAACCTAGAATGGTATTACTATAGACTGAACCACAAATTCACGATAGTTAGTACCGCTCTAACCAGGATTCCACTCACTTATTATTATGATACACTCAGTTATAAAATTGAATATTTTCACATATGAAAAAATGTAATTTCAACCGCTATAATCAAATCTTATTTCAAACGGGTATATAAATAACAAACTAAGTTTTAATTGAGCCGAGTTGTTTCGCTTTTTCGATCAAGTAGGTAAAACTTTTTAAATTCAATTCACTTTCTTTCTAAATTGAATTTTACTTTCGTTTCCTCCGCGCCGCAGTCTGGTTGGTATAAAAAATTAAGAAACTATATTTTATGTTCGTAATGTTTAGAATTTCTGAACGATCGTAAATCTGGGTTAATTTAATTTTGCTGATGAAATATTTATCATTAAAAATATTATGTGAGTTGTATGTGCAAAGCGATATAATGTTGCTATGAAAGTTATGAAATTATTGGGTATGTTTTCCAAAAGTTATAAACGAGCAGTTAAGTTAAATAAACCATACTCTGATTACAATATCATTAGGATTTATACATACACATAAACTCACGCCTTTTTCCCTGAAGGGGTAGGCAGACGCGCCAGGGCACCCACATTTCGCCAGTATGTTCCGTCCCACGATGTGATAGGTGGCGAGCCTATCGCCATATCGGGCACAAATTCCTGACTCTGGGCTGATAATGAATAGAATCCAATATCACTTTGCCCAACCCGAGACTCGAACCCGAGACCTCAGCTTTGTAAGCGCACCGTAGTACAACTACGCCACCGAGGCAGCATTAGGATTTATACAATTAAAAAAATATTATATAAATACTTAAAGTGTAAATAGTGGTATGCCAAATTCCGGTATTTTACTTTTCATATATAGAAATAAATTATCTTACACAATATTTTGACTTTTATTATTATTCATTTTTATAAATCACATTATGGTTATAAAACCATTTATAATTATGTAATAATGGTACGCTCACTCGCATAGAGAATTGTAAAAAAATAAAGCCACAGCTCTCTTGTATATAAAACTGTCATCACACATTATTTATACTCGTAATATTCAAATGCAAATTAAATAAGTATAATATAAATGCTGGAGTGCAAGGTTTTACGTTACAACACTGCGAACAAGTTCGGGGTAAGGTGTTTAAGAAGGTAATAAATATAAGGTTCTTCGAAACTCGATTAGGCTCTAATGTGCACGGTTTTTTTGTATAAGTCCAGGGTCGCAGGCCCTGAATCATTGTAACATGCAGGCGACATGTTAACTTTGATTGTACGAAATTCTATTATCCCTTTCCAAGGTGCTTTTTGATAAAGCAGGTTTTTGAATGCTGGTTGAGGCTTGGTAGAGTTTTTGTTGTGTATATTAAATGTAAATTTGGCATGAGTTTCATTGATTGATACAGATCAAGTTTTTTTTTTAATTTTTTTTAAATTGAATTAACGTTAGCATTTGATGTATTCGCACAACGTCGATCTTATTAATATGTTTTTAATGTATTACTGCCATATGTTAAGTACACTTCCATATTAAATGAAAAGAGACGTGGTGATACATAACCATTAAAATTTTATAGCAAAGTTCGTAGTCTGACTGAGCTACTATTAATAATGAAAGTTCATAATTCAGATGATACATCTTCTAGATGACTAACAGGGCAAATCCCACCTAAGAACAAACCATAAAAACATTGCCTATACATTATCATTAAATTCCAGGATCTTGTAAAAATATCCTGACAAGCGGGATTTTCCTGTGACCAAGCATAAAATCACTTGAGGAAAGTAAATTCTTGGTAAAACATGATATTGAAACCAAGGGGCGGATGCCCGTTAAGCGCTTAATCACTGGAGTAATACGCAAGAAGGAAAGAATATATCTGGACACGTAAAAGAGCAAAGTAAGGAATACTGGAAGGTTTTGTAGTCTGGGTTTTGGCATTTATTAGGTTTATTGGACTTGGTATTTTGTCTTTCTACAAAAACATATGATTGGTCTACTAAAAGTGTTCATAATTGTGAATTCCAAGTCGGGATATCCATTTTGTACAATTTTTTTTTATGTAAGCACACCGGTTATTCTGAAATGGCTATCCTTTTTTTAAACGCAGAAGAGGCTCTATTCAACAGTGAGTATATAAATACATATGTATATACTAAGAAACAGAAAAATATAAACTCAACTATTGAACAAAGTGTAGAAAGCAAATCGGAAAGATGCAGAGCGGCTAACGACACTTACCATCAAACAGTTTAATCTGATCTCGATATAAAAATTAGAAAATGTTCGTGTTCATAGCGTTTAAGACAATGGTGCAGATGTTGGTTCTGATGTAGTAAATGCGGATATTAGCCGACTTTCTAGTAGCGAAGACTGCGGAGTATACGCACGAGTGACCGTAGAAAGGCTCTTTTTGCATGCCCGGCGCGAACTACGGAATTGTCATTACATTGTCATTGCCTTTTTAGATTAACTGATTTTGTAATTTACGAGTACTAGTTCAAAAATATACTTATACAACTGGTTAGATTAATACGTAAATGACACGGAAATTATTACTTGGAGTCGTCACTTGCGTCATAAATGATTTAGGTAGTTAGATAAATGATGTACTTATTTTGTATCGTATTGAGAAAAGGTTTCATCATAATACTTTGGTACTATGTTATTAAATAATTCAAATATTTACTCATTGCATCAATTAGTAATCAGCTTTGTGGTCAAACTCTTGAAGGTCAATAACAAAACATTTGTATGACTTATATTTTGAAGAACCAATCCCAACTCTTAAACTATTTCGAAGGTTATCCCATACTACTCGACACGCGGTTTAAGATCCGTGTAAGTACATTTTTTTATAGTTTTCGTATCAAGATTAGATCATAAGATTTTTTTTCAATTAACAAACATCTGCTCTGCGACTGCTAAGTGATATTTAATAGCCACTTCCCGTGTATAATTTGCCTCTTTTGTAATAACCTTAACTACCACCGTAGGGTTTGATTGATGACGCTTTTGTTTCGCGTTGAGATTTAAATGACATTTGGTTTGACGTATGTACATTGCGTAAGTTTTTTTTTATTGGCATGGTAAATTCATGGACGTAATATATAAACATATTACGTCCATGGGTAAATTGCATTGCTCGGGATGATAAGTTTCTTTACTAGTTAAAATATCAACAGTAGAGGATAATAAGGTTAATTTACCAATAAATGCGTACAAAATTGGATACTAGATCACTTAATTTAGGCAATATGGTTTGTTTATAAATAAAAAAAAAAAAACTCCAAGTGATTAGGGAATTATATCGAAAAGATGAAATCAAAATGGCGGGGCGGTATATTATGAGGTCAGTCACCTACAAAATTAATAAAAAAGTGTTGTGCCGATCTCAGCTACTTAACTGTGCCGTAAAATAAGTAGAAAAAGAGAAGAGTACTCTCATTTAAGTTAATATGAGTTAAAAGAAAAAATAATAGATTAATCAAGTAGCTTTTCGCGGAAGGACCCTTTAATCTCATGTACATAATTTAGAGAATTTCCGAGTTACCGATGTTTATCCCCATTTCTTGCTAACTGGTTATGTATTTTTAACCGACTTCAAAAAAAGGAGGAGGTTCTCAATTCGACTGTATATTGTTTTTTTTTTGAGTTTGAAACTGTAATTGGTTGAGTAGAAATACCTGTCAATTATTTGTTGCTAAATCTTTCTTCTTCATCAATACCACTGACATTAATCAGAAAGTTTGCAAATCGAATTTAGCATACTTTTTGACCATAAACACTGCAAAAGTGTAATTTAATTCCGCCTTGTATACTTTTGTATATAAAGCTAAGTAAAAAAAATATATCTCTTTTTATCTTAATCCAAAATCTTCAGTTTCTTAAAACATACTCTAAGATTAATGTGGGAGACTACTATGAATATGACTGAATTTTATGGTCAGTAGACTATATCTGTCAATCTTCTGTTGCTAACTATATATGGACATAATTTTTACTGAAATAAGTATATTATTATTATCTGGATGGCAATACACTTATCATCAGGTGCAGTGCCTGCCTACCGCGCCGGCATAAAAACCTACAGATTGTCGCAATGTGAGTCGCGCATAATTACTGTCGCCGTGTAAAGTACGCTGTTTATTGACAACGTACAGATAAGCCATCATGCCTGAGCCTATTTTATGCGACTGATTAGTATTTTTTGTACTCGTACCGATCGCGAATGTGTGGGAAAACTGTTTAAATACTTTGTTTGTACTACAGAAATATAAATTCAAATTTTAAATACATATTCCTTTATTTGCTAAATATGATTATACTGTATACAAAGCATGCAAGGTGTTTAGATGTAAAAAATAGTTCAATCATGTTTGGCCTTAATGGCGTACAAGTACTTAAAAACTTATAAAACAAAAATTCTATATACTATAGTTAATCTTAATATTCCAGCAATGTGTAGTGTTGTTGTTGTCAGGGGTTTAGGGATGTTTTCATCTGTCATTCTCATCATTATCATAACCTAGCCTAGGACATGCATTGCCGAACATTACCCACGTGGGGGTGTACATTGTGGGGATCCCACCATGACTTAGGTCGTATGTATGTATATGTATGTCTCTCGGTATCGAATCCCTGAAATGTAATACTATTGCTCTTTACTAAACATTGCGAAGATAGAACTCCCGATCCTTATATTAATACTCAAAACGTTTTGGGGGCTGTGAGTTTGTTTATTTTTAAATGATTGTTCTTTTCTATTACAAATTTGTATTTGTTCATATATGTTAATAAAGAATTATTTCAATCAAAACCAACGTAATTATTTAAATTCAAATTCGTAACACTAAAGCCATGTTTGTCTCGAAATGTTTCGTAAGCTCATCATCAAACCAAGTTTCATGTAATTGATATTTCATATATGTTTATAATTACTGGGGTCGAGCCATATTTAGTAAACGTTAGCGGGCCAATCTAGTCGTTGCGTTTTGGCATTTTCCACTACGCAATCAAATAGCATTAGAGTGTGATGGATTTCTTGTTGATATAAATTTTCAATCAAATTTCTATTAACTAAGCTAATAACTTGGTCATCAAAATTCATTCCATAATAGGGATGTTTGATTTTGCATATTATTTTATATTTGAAGCCAGATTGTTAATGAAAATAACTTGTAAATCGAAGACAAAATCAAAATGGCATAAATGAATATATTATATATTATTGAAAGGAAATGTGCAGTGAGGATGCTCGCTTTCTCTCCCTATTTGGCAACAGTGATAACTAAAGCTAAAGCATCAATTCGTTTATCAAATTCTACTAGAAATCTGCCTTCACAACATATTGTAATAAGTCAGAAAACATAAATATATATCTACCCAAAGACATTTTATTGGAATTCGAAATAAAATTATAGTTGATTCAAGTTTTTGCCGCGAATGCCGTTACAGAGGCCCGATGAGCAATGTCTGTGATTTATCTATCTGGGTCCCTTGATGTGCTCTAACTGTACGTAAATCTCATTGAATCTATTATGAAATTATGTTTTTGTACGTGCCGTGGTATAATTCATGGAATTCATCATAGTTGACATCTCGCTGGAGGTGGAAAAAGCTGGCGAGGTTCGATATTGGGAACAGAGGCGTGTCTTTGATCGAAGAAATGTGTCGTCAGACGTGGTCTAAATAAGGATAATTTGCCAGTCAATTAAATTGATGTCTTAACTGATTATAGTCCTTATCCGTATTTGGTGAGGGTATTTCGATATTTCCGTGTGGATGAATAGGATTTTTTCACTCTCTGATGCAAGACATTCAGGATTTTATCAACGTAGTCACTTCACTTGGGAATCGAATCGGTATGTTACTTATAAAAAACAGTTTTCATATTAAGCAAACAAATATTCCTTCGAAAAGGAACAAAAACAAAATAACACTTAGAACGAAGATCCGGACTCGGCTCGTATATTTGTGTTGAATTCTTTTTGTAAAGGACCGCTGCGTTCGCTAAGTGGCCGGCGCTGATAAAAGGTAACTTAGAAGTAGCTTTTTGACGCAACTTAATTAAAACGTCATATTTTACTTGGAATACTTGTCAGCGAGATAAAATAATGATATGTTATGAGGGTGTTTTCATTGGTTTTGTTGGGTTTGCAATGTTCGTACGCTTACCGATGTTATTATGTTTGTCGTCTAGTTGAAGTTAATATGCGATTAATTCACAATTAATTTAAGATCGCACAAGTTCACATGCAAATTGCAATTCTAGTTTTGAAGTAATTATGTTAATTCAGGATAATGCTGGTCGTAAGGTATACATTTTACACAATGCATAAAAATTTACCTTATTATACACGCAAATTTTGTCACATTTAAAACTTTGAATTCATCCTCTGTATATCTTATTATGGGCGACATAGATGTGTTAACAATCAACATATTATATTGTAAATACTGCACTGCCCTGCGCTTATTATGGATACAATACAATGCACCTCGCATTGTATCCAGTTTGTTACACAAAAATGAATCAGCGTTTTAATAGGCACATAGCCGCGTCTATTGACGACATAATACTCCGATTGACAATGTTGTTTGTGAAAATATGAAATTATGGATTGCGCAATGGTTATGACACTGCAGGGAGGAAGTTGTTGCGTTCACGTCTCTATTTATATTTTTAATGGCGAAGTGTTGTATTGTTAGGTTTTTACGATTGGTTAGCTCGTTTCTAAAGAAGTTGTTGCGTAAACAGGGAAAATGTTCACTTGGATGTATTTTCATTTTCTAGAATCTTTTCACCGCAGTAAGATAATACTTGTACAAGTATTTTCTGCTGATACAATTTTTTGTTCATGTGGAATCTATGAGTCGAAATCGATTGTAAATATTGATCAGATATGATTTTAATTTTCGTTTTCATTCATTTTGTTCCTGATAAAATTTCTTGAGAAAGCTGTATTAAAGCTGTTCACTTTTGAAAACAAGTTGCTTTTCAATCTATGTCTAATTTAATTCAGTCTGGGAATTATAATTTTATTACAAATTTCGGTGTCTCAATCAAGTAAATTACAGATACTCGCCAGTTGCTGCGTAACTATTCGTTTCGTTAACTAGAGGCACGTTAGTTTTCGCAATCATAAATTGTAACGAATTTGTTACGGACGGACAAGAAATTACTGTGTTTTGTAAATAAACAATAGTGTTTACCCTTTAGTTTTATTTAATTCCCATTTTGGAATCCAAACCACTTACCCACCAGTTTTTTTACTACTAGCAATAAAGTCGGCAGCAAGAATGGTAATGGCATTAAGAACCAAAACTTGCCAAGTCTCAGGGCACAATGACTTTTTTAAATACGTAAATGAATCGGAACCAAAATCTTTACGCCAGCCGAATCACTGTCCTGAACGGAAATATATATGAAAGGGTTGTTGCGAAATTAAGATTCCATAGTAGATAAGAGTAAAGCAATGTACATATCTCTAGTCTCTTTACTTAAAAGCATATTTTGACAAAACTACAGGATGTGAAACGCTTAACATAAGCTATTTATTATACATGGTTTCAAGAATCTGAAGAACCGACCTGCATCCGGCTACCTTCTGCCTCATTTATTTAACCAAACATTATGCGAGGAGTGAAGACTGTTTAAAATGTTAATAAATTTAAACAGTAAACAGCATTTCTGTTGCCAACTCTTGAAGTGAACATATAACATTTTTTTACGACAGCAATTCGAGTTGGTATTTCTCACGAATATGGAGCTGTGGCGCGAGCGCAGTCACGATCAGCTTGTGATATTAAAATATGAGTGTTTCCGAACGTTGAGCAACCGGGGAGTGGGCCCCCAACTTGCACTGCATTGTTCTCTGCTTTACATGTAATACGTGCTTCGAATCTGTCTTTGATGTTTCAATATAGGTCACTGTTGTAAGTTGGGCTGGGTACACAACATAATTTTTTATCGGTCTCTATTGTATTAGAATTTTTTTAGTTTGGTTCCGTGTATAAATAGATTGTTTGATTGATGTCCTTGGTTTTTAATGCGAAAAACCATCTGTTCTGTAAATATTTATCATAACATTCCATCAGCTAAGTTCAAGCGTTGCTTCGATGTTGCCAAGTTTTTATCAATTTCACATCATCCAACTTGCAGATGCAAGTTCACGCGTTTGTTCATTCCTATGTCATGTATCCTTTACTCAAAGTGTGAAGCACTAGGAGAATATTATATGATGTACAGTTCTGAATGTTAGGGAACAGCAGTCTTCAAACAACTAAAGAATGATCATCTTCTAGAATTCCATCATTATTCAACCTAAATGACGATTTGTTTCATCTTTATATTGTACTTTAAACTTCTAAAGTAAAGCGAGTTGGTATCATCTAGTGTAAGGGAAAAACTATGCAAGTGTATGACAGCGTTTGCTTGTCTGTCGAGCGCGGCGTGAAGCAACAGCGCTTGCGTAATCTCTATCGACTTGGTATTTATTAATAGGAAACCGGGCCGCGATCTGATCCTCGCTACAACCTAGTTTGTTAGCCCATACCGAAGGACTAAGGGAATGTTAGGTTGATAGGCTATTGGATTGAATTGAACTGGGAACTTCGATGTTCTGGGTTCATTTATCCTGACAGATTTCTTCGATTGAACCATAAGACTACGGATGGAATTGTCTTTGTACTTATAAACCATTAAAAACAATTGTTTAACATTGCTTAATATTATTATTGTTTTACTTTTTTGTAGGATGGAAGCATTTTTCGTTACGGGCAAAATGAGCAAGCTACTCAGTTGCAAGATTGTACTCGAAATCTTTCTAAAATTAATCCTGTATTGTGGTTGTATTTACACACATATTACATACCTACAAATAGTTTTGGTATGACGAGGAATGAGAAGTTTTTTTTTAAATAGCTTCTAGCTAGCTTCTTAAACGCTCCTCGAATCGTACGTCTAACATCTGATCAGCTAGAAATTATTTCTAACATCACGATGGTAAGTTATCGTCTAGTATGTTGTGGTCAGTTCTCACCGTGCGCGGTATTTCGCGGTTTGTCCACCACAGCCGGTGACAACATTTTGACACCCATCGCTAACGTGTTGTGAGTCAGGGTGTAGTGTTGTTGGCCAACTGTTGTATAGGATAACATGCGGCTGGTATTTATATGCTTCTGATTTATTTGGATTTGTTGTGTCCTTTTTTCAGAGTTTATTAAAGCTATATTTTTAAACTGTGAATGCGTGACGTGTGACTTTTTTTTAATGGTTGACATCGAAGAACACACCTTAAGACTTAAGCGTATTAGCCATCCTGGGAATCTATTCATGGACAACACAATTCATAGTTATATCTACATTCCTTGTGCAGTAAGTACGAGTAGCCTTTCTGTCTACCCGCTCGCGGATACAAGCTTGAGTTTACGTATGTATGTATGTATGTGCGTACTTACGCATGGTTATGTTGACCGTGTGACAAAACAAGTTTGAGATGTGTCGGTGCGCCGATGCGGCGGCGGGTCGTCGGCACACATGATGCACTTTTAATGATATCCTTTAATGCATAAATAATGTTAGAATTATGTGCCGCCCGCTGGCGTTGCGAATCCCGCGGCTCTGATGTAACACCCGCCGCGATTGTGGGACACCGTATGTGGGATCTTTAACTGGGTGCGGTATGTGTAATAGAAATTACGTGTGCTAGTGTAGTTATGTACGCGCTTGTATTAGTAAATGTTGAAGAAATACTCCCAACAATCTTTGAAGTAACGTGTTATGTTCAAGGTGTGAAAAAATAGCAAACAGTTTTTGTAGTGTTAAAGCCAGTGTACGAGTATATAATTTATATTATTTAGTGTTGATAAACAAACACACCTGTCGCCTTTCGTCTTGTTTGTCATGTGTGTCAGTTTCTCATCTCGTTTCATGTTGCTTTACTTACTGTCTTAGCTACTTCTTATGGAAAATTAACCGAGACCAAGGCGGTCAAAAGACTGATTAGAAAAAAATACACTGAGGTATTTGACGCCACTTATGAAATTTTCAAAAGCTTGCCATTTATTTTGTTATCTTACAATGTTCATTACAATTTTAGATATTATATGATTCACAATACCTTACACCGGCTCGAAATAACTGATTTTAATTTTGTATTGATGTAAGTTTACCTTGAATCAGGAACTCAACTGTCGATCCTAGGATTTCCACAGCACTGATTGAAATCCCAGTTGGAGGATGTGAAGAAGTAATCAATCCACGTCCGTATGAAAGGCGAGGCAGGCCTCCGTCGCGCCGGTCGGTTCTACCCTAGTTGCGCGTCACGCGTCGCGGACGGTGTCCAGTGTCCACACGTTTTCACAACGCGTTTGTGACACCGTTTTACTAGTTTGTTTACGTAATGGGTCTGGATCTAGGGAGTAGGACCGGGAATTTTTGTTATTGCATTGAAGTAGGGAACATATGTTATTTGTAAATAATAAATGAGACGACTAACAAAAACTAAAACTATAATATAATTAATTCTTTTGTAAATATAGAATAAGTACTATGTATTGACTTGCCAAAAGAGCTATTTAATTGCTTTCATGATCAATTAACGAATTTCATTTCATTGTAAGTAGTAGTATAAAGGATTAGTATTAAACTGTACGTAACTGTGAACGGTTGTGTTTCATTCGACTCCACCACGTCTCACCACAACATTGAAATGGCGAGATGAGATGACATGTCATTCGTCTGATGGTAAGCGATAAGACCGCTCATGGACAGTAGCACAACAAAACAAAACCATAAATTAAAACACAAGGACTCCACTAAACATAGGCAAAGAATGCCTTTGTTAATTTGTCCATAATTACCGTCGAGTTTTTACAGGAACAAAGCGATATTCTAATATGTGTACCAAAAATAACCTGTATTTCTAAACCCAAGCAGATTTTAAGAATGGTTTTTTTTTTTCAATATTCTAAGTTGTATCCATAGCAGAAATATAGCCAGGAATTTTCCACAAACTGCCAAACTACTCCAACGTAAACTGACTTACTTCAAGTTGTTATTTTCAACTATACCTACTCATGTTCTATAAGAATGCGGAACTTTATGACCAAACATATGTAGCAAAGTATGATTATGTTGTTATTTCATAGTAAAGGAAGCTATAAAAATTGTACCAGGTAATACGAGGTGTTACACGTGTGTTTGCGAAAATTGTTAAAGCGTCATTAGTGCCCACTTACATGATAAATTACTGTTACGTATCTATGGAGGGGTAGGTTGATATGTAATGAAATTCACACCCTTATTAAAATTGTACAGGCTATATCTAGACTGCGACCGAAAACGAAGTCAGGTGGTAGTGTTGCATTGTGTTTGTAGTCACTAAAACTACCACCCGGCATCGTTTTCGGTTGCAGTCTTGATATACCCTGTATTCTTACCATAATGCGGTGGAGACTAAGTTAGACATGAAATAAAAAAGACCATGTACACTACCACTACACAGGCACTCGTGTAGAATGTACGTGTGTGTAGTCTTCACTAATATAATAAAATAGACAAAATAATAAAATATTACTTCTAATAATTCTGCATTGTTTTAGCAATACTCGGTAACTTAATTGCTTTAAACTGGCTGTTACACCACCAGCCGATAACCCTCAGTGTTATTGATTCGTCCTGCTATCGGGGAAGTCATCTGGCGTACAAAACAAAAAGTATTGTCAGCGGGCCGGGTCGGATGCGGCGGAACCGGTTGCGCGCGGCTCGTAGACTGGCCCATGTTTGGGCAGCGTGTGACGTAGCTGCCCAGATGGAATGATCAGGTGGATGCGTCTGACAGGTTCCTCGCAGGTGCAATAGCCTTAGTCTAGATGTCGAGCTTCTGTGGTATGTCGAGTTCAAGCGTTGTGGAGGGGTTCTTTTTTGTTGGTACTTGGTGGGGGTAGTTTGATGGGTACTCTAATATAGCAAAATTATGTATTATGTGAAAAATATATTGTATTTTGTGAAATTTGAGTGTTTTGAATAATGGCTCATTAAAGCATTATAAGTGGTCAAGGTGGCCAGACGACCTGGTAAAGGTCGCTGGATGTCGCTGGATGCAGGCTGCCTACAACAGGTCACTGTGGTAATCATTAAGGAAGGCCTATGTTCAGCAAGTTCCTTTGGCTGATGGATGGATGGATGAAAGTATTACTCTTTTGTCTGTAAAAAATACACGTAAATATGAAAACAAAATACATTTGTTATTTCAATTGCTTTAGCGGATATGACGAGTATATTCGCTAATTCACCTACAAAATGCAATTGGTAAACTGCTGCTATTGACTTTTCGTAAAGAAATAACACATGACACACTTACTATCAAACTAATCCACAAACTTACACTCCATATTATTATAATATCCATATTATTATAATATTCCCTTCACCTTTACCATATATTTAGACGTGCCCGTTAGCTCAACTTGTAAGGATATGTCATAATGTAGGTACATTGCGTGCTGGCGAGTTGCGGGAACAATAAACATAGATGGCGTTGTGTGCGTGCGCGCAATGCGGAAGCCTCCGCCCGCAGCGCGGTGACTGACGCACGCACGCCGCCCTCGTCCAGGCAGGGCTTGCACTTCAAATACTACTAGTATTTTAGGATATATACGGCCCTTAGCACGCATAGTATATGTACATCCTATTGGTGAACATAGTCCTGCTTTACCATTGAGAAGAGCTACAACCTGGATAGATGCGGGTAGTTACTTTTAAATCGTATAGATTATTTTCCAAGGAATCGTCATAATAGAAGTTTTCTCTACTCTTCATATATTCGTAAGAAGTGTGATTAGTTATTAACTAAGACTTTATGTGGTTTTTTTTCTGCACCCTGAGCGTGAATCAATGACATCCCTGACACGTCTTTGAACTCTGGTCCGCTTGCAGTTCGGTCACTTATTTCTGATAGCCATGACATAAGTCACGTATCCTACTACACGCTTGAGGCTCTATAGGTGTCAGTATTTTATTTTATTTATTTATTTATTTTATTCTTTTTTGTACACCAAATAATACTTAAACTAAAACTTATATTTAACATAAAAAGTACAAATGGCAGTCGTATCGCTCAAGGCAATCTCTTACCGAGTATATATTTATTGCCCAAAATATTCCCCAATTTTGTATTATAAATGAATAAATTTATACAACTTTTAGGATAGCTCGCAGCCCTACACCGCCCATTTCGCCGCGAACGTAAATTGATTTAAAAATAATTTAGTAACTGTACAATGCGGCTGACGTTTGGACATTTTAATTCTATGTTGGTATTACTTGCTAAACTGTAAGGCAATGTACGCGGTACTGGAATAGCTGTCGGGGCTTGAATGTTTTAATTATATAGGAAATCATTAAAATTTGTCTGAATATCAAAAACTGATCAGTTAATATTATAGATCATGCTTAAAACCATTTTTTGTGTGATTACGACTGCGCATTAAAGAATTTCAAAAACTATCGGTATTTATTGCTTCCTATAAATTAATTACCATAGTGTAAAATATAATATGTATCTAATTAATTCTTGGTTCGATTCCCAGATAACGTAAAACATTGTGTAATATTTCCATTTATACGGGCATATTTTTCTCACATACCAAATATGGCGTTGCGCTAGTCCCCTTCACGGAACCGCCTTTAAATTTTCCTGTCCCACATAAAAACACTAAGCACTATAGCACGAAGTTCCCAACAGTGATACAAGAAAACGACCGAGCTTGAAATTATTCCCCGCATCAAAAGTTTAATAGCACCGCGGTGCATTAATAAGTTTTTTTCTCCCACACCGGCACAATGCGGCCGGACTGGTCGCTCGGAGCGGTCCTATTATGGTAGCAACTAGGAAGTGGTAGATGCACCCTCAATTACCACCAAGAAATGGAGTAGTGGAGTTGTAAACTGTACACATTGTTCGGTTGTTCGGACAACGGTTTATTAATATTCTTGGGATTTGTTTATAAAAGGAATGTATTTTTATCTTGTTCAAGCAAGGAAAAACTGAAGGTATATCTGATATTAAATATGTATTCAATTCTAGTTTTTTAATATAGATTTTCAAAAATATGACTCGAATTTCCAATTTTAATAAGGAAGAATATTACAGCGTTACTGAATTTATATGACAACCATGTAAGCTATTTATTTGAATTGGAATTATGAAATCATCTACAATATTCATATTTTAATTATTAATAGTTATATTTTGCTAAGAGAATTGTCATCGTCATCTGAAGTAAGTAAGATACAGCACCGTTTTTAGATATGATGTCTTCAATCCCCATAGCGGCCTTTTGATCGTACGGAATTAATTCCCTCAGTATTTCCAACAAATTCAATTTGACAGCACATGAATCTTAGCTGTATAAAAAAAATACAATTGCTCATTCCGTAGTATACGATGACAAGCGCGTGCGCAACACGCCCACCGTTGATTGGTGTCAGCGACAACGCGCAACGAAGCGCGGGAACGTTGCCGCAACGGTTAAGCTAACCACCCACTTCGATACTTTGCAACTTACTGCAGCCATTTTATTCCACTTTCAAGTGTCTAGTGTTGCTGGCTCTTTGGGTATCTTTCGCCAAGTTCTATAGTAATGTAGTTGATGGAACTGCAAAAAATGGTGGCTAAATGGGTATTTAGCTTTATCGAGGTCGTGATGTCAGGAACTGTTAGTGGTCTAGACGTCAGTGATCATTTAGAAATGTTTAGGTTCGCATTCTATTAGCATTGTGTTACATTGTTGTGTGCAAATTTGTAGTTTATATTGAAATTGGGGATTTACGAGTAGTTAGCTGAAGTTAAGGAGTTGTAAATAAGGTTGCTGTTTAGTATTTCTTTGAAGTGGAATTTTAACTAAGTAATCTTAAATATTTGTTGGCCCTTAAGATATCTAAGTTAAATTATGTAGGCAGCTTTATTTCGGCAACACTAAAAAAATCTGTATCTGTATCAGCCCATATACGTCCCACTGCAGGGCACGGGCCTACTCTACAATCGACAGTACGATTGAGAGTGGTGACACTAAAGAAATATCACAAATAATTACATCATCCTCTTATGAAGACTATACAAACCCAAAATCGAGGTATTTTTATGTTTTCAATTAATCTTGCGGCTGAAGTGGCCCAGTGCTATAAATATAAACCAACTCTGTCTCCACTGCTCTTAAAATTAATATTTCTTGCTCCAAATGTTTATAGCATCAAAACAAATAGGACAGTCAATTAATTACAATAATTCATATATAAGAGTCATATAAACGTATACATTCACTTAGCTTTCCTCGCTTTTTTACTTGTTTAAAATGACGGCAAATAAGAGGTCGACGCCCTGTCTAATTGCTTGTAATTTTGATGTCTTGCTCGAAATGCCGGGAGGTAAACGTCGGGAGATACGAGCTCACCTCTTTTGTTATACGGGGGTTTATTTTAGCTAACATTCTTAATAATATAGTTACTTAAGTAATATAGTAAAATCAAGATAGGGTTAAAGTTATAGATCCGACCAAAATTTCCATTTGGCTTAAGAAGTATTCATCCGTGCTCCTTTAAATTCAATATAAAATAAAACCTGTATGTGAACCTGAACCCGCGACTCCCGTGAGCATGTTGGCAGCCGACTCTTGACCGTTTACCAACAACCCCCGACGTGTATAAAAAACAAACGGTAAAATTTCTTGAGATCTAACGAAGGACATAGAATATTTTTTGTAACAAAAACAGGATATTTTAAAGTAAAATTGATAAATTTTCACTGTTAATAATAGATGCACATAATTATAATTTATTAGATATTTTTGTCTACAAATTTCATTGCCCAGAGGTCAACGGTCGGTGATTATATGAATGAATAACTATTAAGTAAGCAATCGTGTTCATCCATAATTTAGTTATTTGTTATGTAATTTGATTAGTTTATAATATCGTTCACGCAGCTAATATCCTTAGATATAATTAATTAACTTTTTGAATAAAAAAATGGTTTTAACAAAATTTGTAGAAGATACTGAGACCTACTATGCCTGTCCTTCTCTCTCTCTCTTTCTCTTCAGATACAGGAAGTCCACTGCTGAACATAGCCCTCCTGCAATGATCTCCACATCGACCTGTTTGAAGCGTCCTACATCCAGCGACTACCTGCAACCTTAACCAGGTCGTTCCTCCACCTTGTAGGCAGGCGTCCGACACTGCGCTTGCCTGTCAGAAGCATGGGCCCTACTATATTCATCCGAAACAAAGTTCGAAACTTCGGATGATCGAAGTTTTTTATACGATACGAATGTATCTACTCTGTAAAAGCTCGAATTTGTATAACATACATCGTAACTATAAGTCTATGGTTACGACCATAAGTCAATAGTATCGTATATAAACTTCGATCATCCGAAGTTTCGAACTTCGTTTCGGATGAATATAGTAGGGCCTCATACTTGTATTATCGGATACAACAATATAATATTTTAATGTTTGCCGCACAACAGGGCCGTGTGTAGCGCGATTCCGCGTTCCTACGCCGGTATCATAACCAGTTGTTAAGGCTTAATTTCTAACTGAATTCTTCATATAACTAGCTGAAAATATTTAACGAGAGAATTTGTACATTCCGCGCATGAGTCTAATGTATTGCTGCACAGAATTAATATTTCAATGCAATTTGTTAGTGGTGTTAGTTTGTTAATAAGGAAAGGAGGATAAATCGTCAGGTGCCAATAGTTCGAACATACGTAATATATTGTAAACGCCTTAGTAATGTTTTCGTATTCGCAAATTATTTGCAACACCTGTTTGTATATAAATTGGCCTTACATTGTAGCATTATCAAAATTCATTGAATGTCGGAGACGCTTATTGTGCAGTTATGAGTATTGCGGTCTATTTCAATACCGTTCAATAAGTATCAAATAGACCATGTATGTTAAATGAATTAACCAAAAAAATATACATATAACATAGCAACACTCACTACAATTCTATTTAACAAGCACCGTGCCAAAAAACGGACCTAAATTCCGCAAACATAACTGATAAACGCATTCCAAATTAGGACGGCGCATTCGACACCCCAAATACCCACAGTTGATACGTTAACAGTTACACAACGAAACAGCCCGCTAAGTGGTCACTAATTAGGTGCCACTCCACAGTTCACGTATTATTGAGCCGTCACACGTGCACCCGGCCGCGAGTACCGTTCCCGTGTTTACATGTTAACACACTGTACACACAGCTTCCAATTTATTCCGTGTTGATGCGTTTGTGATAAACACTGTGGTTTCTGAACTTGATCTTTTTTTAGCTTGTGTAAATTGTAAGGATTGTTTAAGTGTATATTTATATGCAGTTAGTCTCAGGTTTGGATATAACGCTGAAGGCTTGATTTGCGAAGCATTGGATTTTTTATATGAGAAGAAACAATTAGGCTACTGATGTTATTCTGCCGTTCCTAATTAGATAATCATGATTTGCAAGCATATTCTTTATCTACACAGCACTTCACTTAGCACGAGATAATATTTATTAATTTTACCTATAGCGACAACAAAAAAAATGTTATTAGTTATTACAACACAAATCCATGTGACTTATTTAAACTGTATGACATCACATCGTTCAGCAACCCAAGAAAATATTTATTTAAACCTTATACCGTTCTTGAGGTAACGCTCTCAATTATGATTTATTTTTGCAATTACCTCGTGTGATGCAATGGCCCATATAGCGAGCGTGCAACGCGTCGTCATCAGCGCGAGTATGCGCCGGGAATAGGCGCGACATTTGCACCGGCCTCGCTCCGGCCTACATAACCAACTCTTCATCATCTTTATAACGAGACGGCATGCAGGTGCGCTATTGTTGGGGATAAAGTCATGTCTATTTTAAACTGAGTGATAGAGATTTGTCGCTGTATTTTTAGAGTGTTCTGACTGCACGGAGTTTTGATGCGCTGTACTGGTAGCACTTCGGGGCAATGAAATCAATGGGTATTATAATTTATTTTTTTGCAATTAGATCAATTTCGCTGCAGATTTATGTCATATTATCTCAGAGACGTACACAGCTTTAGTGTTCTGTTCGACTACAATGCGTACATACTATCATTGTCGAACATAATTGGCGTGGTTGGTTTCAGGATAAGTCATAAGGCCCTATGGCATTTCTCAAATACAGGATCAAACCTTTGTTTGATCCTGTATTTCAGAAAATTAATTTACGAACAAATATTTCTATGTTTTTATTTTCATAGTAATAAATGACTGTTGTAATTTTAGTAACTATTTTGTATATACTGTTAGAAACGCAAACACGAGTCAAAGGTTTATGACGTGTAACAGTATAATTGGCAAACAGTTGCATCTAACTAATCGACAATTCACAAGACAGCAACATCTTTCCCGCCATCTCCCGTTGCAGAATGTGGGTCGCAAACTGGCTGGTATTAATCAAACATTTAATCGCATCCTCCGATCAGAGAAATACACTTTCCCCCCATACAAGTTGCAAAGGAAACTAATCAATGGCGGAAAAATTGCAAAGCGTCGCGTTTTCACAGGAAATTGACCGCCGTCCGTATTAATTATCTGTTGATGATCTGTTATTGCGTGTATGGACACGATCTGGCCGCGTATGGAGTGTTTGATTCTCGTGTGCCTGTGAAAGTAATTAATAATTACGGCTTTGATTGGTGAGAATGTTGGCTTAAGGGATGTTTAAGAGAGGAAATCGGTCTTAATAGCTCTGTGTTTTCCTCTTCTGTCGCACATCCAGGAACCTTTAAATCGACCATAGCTGTTAACTATTTTCTACGTTACTGTGCTTTCCCGCTGTCCGTATTCTAGAAAAAAACATACATATATCCAAAAAATTCGCGACTTTTTCCCAGAAGGGGTAAGCAGTGGTGCAACCAGGGCACCCATGTTTCGCGTTGTATTTTCCACGGTTTTTTGACGGCGTACCTAAAGCCATATCGGCACGAATTCTTGACTCCAGGGTGATAATGAATATAAAATCCAATATCACTTTTCCCAACCCAGGATTCGAACCCGAAACCTTAGCTTTGCAATCAAACCGTAGAAAAACTGCACCATCGAGGCAGGCAGAAAAAATAATTACATTAATATTTTAAAGGAATTAAAATTGATTACACATTAAACACTCGATTAGTTTAATTAAATCTCAACACTCGAAACGATAGTGAATATCTCTCAAAATGAACGTACAAAGCCGATTCAAAGTGACCGAATTAAAAAATTAATTGATAGAAATTTTTCAACAGCCCGCTAATTATGTGGTCGACAGAGGATTTCTCTATTGATACCTGTCCGGTGACTTTCGACGTATTGCGCAATGCCATGTGTGCGACCGCGAATGTCGAGAATGACGAACGGTGCTGCGGTGCGGTGTAGTTTTGATAATTTTTTGGTATTGGGTATTTACCTGTACTCTTTTTTCCCGTAGGTTATATGTATATGTAGGTTATCTGTATCAGCCCATATACGTCCCACTGCAGGGCACGGGCCTACTCTACAATCGAAAGTACGATTGAGAGTGGTTAGGCCATATAGTCCACCACGCTGGTGTAGGTTATAGATTGAATAAAAAAAATATTTAATTTTATTTTGAAGTGTTACATTCATCGTCGTCATCAGTCCGTTGCAGTCCACACCGCTGGACATAGGCCTCTCCCAAGGTACGCCACAAAGCACAGTCTGCTGCTTAATGTATCCAGGTTGATCCATGTTATCAATTAGATATTGTAAGTTAACAAGAAGTAAGAAGTACCGACTATGTAGTTAGATTTTCGTTCCAAAAAGTAGGCGTTCTCGATTCCCGCATAGATAGAGTGTGAGGTTTTTATATTTTGATCACCTATTTATATTCCAGTTCTGGATATATCAGCACGTAAAGATTTTTTGTAAACTCACTCATAAAGCTGTTACAACTGCAATGCATAAAAATAATTTTCTGTTGAATTTACTGTACACACTACTCGTATTTAGTAACATGAATATTTCCAAACTTCTCACAGTTATAGTGTGTTTAATAACGAAATCAATATAACACGCTATTACAGAGTTTGCTAATATTTTCCATTGTTCAGTATTAAAAAATCTTTTCATGCCCGTGTGTACTCGTATTATAAGATTGTGAGCGTATCGGGGCCAATCATTGAATTTTAAAACGCAAACTATAAACAATATTGAGATTTACAATCACAAATTATAATGTGTTTTGTACAAACAAATAATATGAGAAATAGTTAGCGAAAAACTGTATAAAAATTCGCAGTTTTAAAGTCTGTATTTAGCTAGATTTTTGTGTGATAAAATTATATTTATTATGTATGAAATCTGTAGATATTCTGAATTGCTAATAAGAAGAGCACAATTTATTCAGTTACGAAACACAAGCAAAATAAAACATAAATTAACAACTAGAAAGAATTCATAATGTTATCTGCTGTTATTGTGATTTCATGCAATTTTTTTTGTAGTATTTTCATCTGATACTGCCGAATTTGCACTGCTGTTTGGCGAGAGAAATAAGCATTGCGTAGTACTTACTCAAGCGGCCTCTCATATATGGCTCTCCACCAGTCTAAGGGTATAATTGATAATGTTTTTTGATTTTCATAACCATCTTCCCTTTATCATCATCATAACCTGGTGCTCTAAGCGCTAAGCATCGACACGATCAGGGGTAAGAACAAGCCCAACAATAGCACAGACTAATATCATAATTAGTTAGTCACATGCCGAAATGTGATGTAAATGTATGTTACACTGGGCGGTGAGTTGCTGCGAGGGACGCGGTGCGCGCGGCGTCCACCGCAGTGAAAGTGAAAGTGGCGATACATCACGAACGTGATGGATGTTATCGGCGCGGACCGCGCTGGACGTGTG
Organism: Hyles lineata; assembly: GCA_030180105.1. Lineage (NCBI taxonomy): Eukaryota > Metazoa > Arthropoda > Insecta > Lepidoptera > Sphingidae > Hyles > Hyles lineata. The sequence goes on along the minus strand of JARJEE010000006.1, from coordinate 2,083,845 downwards.
CCACCCTGGTCGCTGGACAACCTGTACACAGCACTGTATCAGCTCCGTAGTCTTCAGCCTCCGAGCGCAATTATGCGCCGGCCGTGAAACTAGGGACAGCGAGTTCAAACTGTTGCGGGGAACAAATGTATGTGTGATCCACAGGTATTTCTTTTGGGTCGGTGTTGAAAAGTTTCTTGTAGTTTCTAATACCCACGACACAAGACTTGATCTTGTATGAGATGATAATGAAACTCCATAATTATAATATTCTGTCGAGAAACTTGGGAAAAATATTTTATCTAAGTATTAGGCAAACAGCCCTGTAGTCAAAACGGGTTAACACTCGCATTTCAAATTGGAATAAAATTACTTGATTAATTCATACTAACACAAAAATCAGCACGAACTGAAAAATACGATAAAAATCGTACATAACGAGATCGCCGTGTGAAAGCCTATTTACATATTTAATATCATTTTTTACATATCGCCAAAGTGCACTTGTTTTCAAAATAATACAAGACGAGCGGTGTATAGGGTAAACAGCACTATGATTGGCTGCTTATGTTGACCTTGGCCATCGGTATAGCTATTTTTTAAGTTGTTCACCTATATTAAATTCCTGTTTGTTGAATATATGTGTTAACACGATTTCAATATTCGCAAATATACAAATAATCTGACTGTATCACACATTTTTGACAGCCTCCGTGGCGCAGTTGGTTAGACACTGACTGTGAAACGAGAAGCCGTGGGTTCGATCCCCGCACCGATTCAAATGTTTGTGAGGCCCATCAGTATTTGTATCGAGTCTGGTTGTTTACGAGACCGAAAAGTCTCTCGTAGTTTCTAATATCTACGCCACAAGACTTAATTGATCTTAATGTGGGGTTAGGATTATATATGTGACTGTTGTGTGTGTTTTTTTGTTATTTGTACTAGTGGCGATCTCCATTGCCTCTGGTACAAACATCCAACATTATCATCAGTGGCAATCTTTACTCTTTATACCAGAGTACCCAAGCTATAATAAAGAGCATAATAAATATAATAAATGCATTACATGTAGAAATAAATAAAGCCGCTGTTCTGAATGTTAATGTCAGTATTACTCATTGAAGGGGCGCCAACAATATTACCATTTACCCTATATGCATAATTCGTTGTTTATAAAACGATATTCTTAAACGGTGCAGATGAAGGTGTAGATAAGCCTTGTTCGTAAAGTTGTATGTTTATTACTTGGTTCTGCGTATACAATTGTTAGGATTTTTCCTTATTATGTCAATTACATATATAAACTCACGCCTTTTCCCTTGAAGGGGTAGGCAGAGGTATCCCTGGTTACCAGGTATCCAGCTACCAGGACACCCACGCTTCGCTTTTATAGTTTTTAGATGCTATGATCTATAGATAATTATTACGGGATTTGTGCTTCTCTGCCGGTAACACCTGCGCGGTAGGTCATTCTGGACTAATCCCTTAGTAAATTATTCAGTGTTTAGAATTTTATTAGAATTTTTAGAATCGAGACACTTTTAAAATGGTGGGACCATGAACAATAACATGAAATAGACAGACAAAACGCCACCATTCCCAGGCCAAATTATCCTAAATCTGTGAGCGTCAGTGTGTGTTAAATTAGCAAATGAAATAAAAAGAAAACACCAAAGAGAAATGTCGTAATTGCTGTCACAAGATTGCGTACAATTTGCGAGGAACAATGGCGATGTCCAACATTTAATAACGGCGCGATCTAACGAGCCATCGGCATGAAATTATTTTGTTTTCACACATTATAATTGCATGGAATGATGGTTGAGACACGCCTCCACTGCTACAGATATCTAATGCGTGCGATAATGATGCTATCATTGCCTTTTTATTATTTAACAGTGCTTTATTTTCTTTATTCTGCCGCTCACTTACGAAATCGTATAAACATACTTTTTTCTAACGGAATTGTTTTTGAGAAAAAGGCAAATTCTGTACTTACATTATATATCTTAAAAACTCTAAAGCAGGCCAGTTTTCACATGATATTTTTAAACCTCATTAAATTGGTGGCATATCAGTCCTTATTATTAAAAATCAAATGTGCTTGGTAGCAAATCTTGTTCTTTCTTATCCTTATACCTGGGGATGGGTTTTGTCAACCAAACTACAAATTCATTAATACAAAAACATTAAAATACCTTTCCTAGTTACCTTCCACTACCTTCCACTCATTGTCGATGACGATGTCTATTTGTCCCGCCAAGCAGCAGTGTAAATGCTCTGTTGTGTTCCTATTTGAAGAACATTGAAGCCAGAGTGACTACTGGGCATATTGAGACACATCTTAAGTGCTGTATCGCCTACTATTAGGCGGATGGCATACCCGTCTTGCCATTCACTGCAATAAAAAATATATATTTATAAATACTTTATCGTACACCACATAAATAACAGACAATAACACAAAGCGCTTATGTGTAACTAACGGCGGTCTTATCGCTGTCGGCGATTTCTTCCAGACAACCTTAAGATGTACTAGAATGTACGAAAGCACGGAATGGGTGGTCATGGTATAGGGAAAAACGATACAAAAAAAAAAACAAAAAATAAAGTGGTAATTTAATCGCAATAATATCAGTGTAACATACGCCTAAAATAAATGTACATTGACATAATTTGCAGGGCCGCGGGCGATGATTATCGCTTCCGCCGGGCCACCTGCGCCACGCGACGCGCCGCGGCGAAAGTTGCACATTTGTCAACACGACGCTTTACTGCCGCCGACTTGCGGTTTCTTAGTTTCACTGCTTTTATGAGTTAATGATGCGCGTTTTGTGTTTGTTTACTTGGCATAAAAATCTTTGGTTAGTTCAGGTTTTGTTTCACTTTTTAGTATAACAAAGTCACTACCACCGGCTATGGGGTTTCGAGCAATTTTAGTCTTCAAATGAAATGCAACAGTAAATTGTCTGATGCACTTCAGTTTTTTATAGAAAAATGTTACTACTTTTGGCATATTTTATATGGCTTTAATGAGCTATTCATAGGCTCTTCCACTTGAATATGAAGAATCAAAACGTAGCCATTCTGGCACCATCCCTAGTATAACCGCTTCAAAACTTAAATATTTCCTATATGAAAAAATATCTATAAGAATATCCGTGATATAAAATTATCATTACTCGGTCCATTAAAGCAGCAAATATTATTTCCACACTTTCGCAATCTGTACACACATTAAAAGTCTAGTAAATGTTTCTTGTGTAATGTCTAGGAATTATTAGGTCCGCTTGCGTACAGCGGAATTAATTCGCGGCATGCGGTATTTGCGCTGCTGAAACTTGGTTTCTTAAAATTCATTTCGTAAGACATAATTGATTTATTTTTGTTCCAGGTAAATATGAAGGTGGCTTGGGTTACCCAATGGGTGTCAGGTAAAACTACTATTTATGCGGCATCTGCAGTATTTTGTAAGTAATTGTATTTAATGCGGTCTAATGATAAATTGGGGTTTAGTGTGATATTTTTTGGACTAATAACAATTAATATTATTTTTACATACACAAGGTGAATTACCTAGTCATCTACCCAGTCATCCAGTTATCTGAATGGCTTTCCCTTACACTAAATAATATAAGTACACACATACATAACTTACTGCAGGGCACGGATATAAAAATGACTAAGTTTAAGTCAAGTCTGTATCATTCAACATACAAACATCAGGAAACAGCCAATTCGTTTCCAAGATGTCCATACATCACATGCGGATGCAGTATCAGTCAAACCCGTCAGTCATCCGTCACATACGCGACATGCCTTATGAAAAGTGAAACCCGCATGACGCCGTCACCGTCACTTCTACACAAGGAAGCACTAAACGAGAAAATCGACTCCACTACATAAACGCGCCATATTTTTCCCTCGGCACAAGCCATGAATTATACACAGGCTACGCAACGCACGACACTCCTGTGGCAAGGGGAGGTGGAGGACTTACGCATAATCACAATAAATTACATGCAACTAAACGCAGATCTCTTCCACATTAATAATCATTTATAATAATCTCTGAAATCTAAATTACAATATTTTACATATATAACTTATGCCAGCATCTCTGATGGCAGAAGCAGAGATATACTTACTACTGTTGACATTCCCGTTACCATTCACATATTACTCATATTATTAAGAAACTAATGAGACTATTAATTCCTAAATATGAAATGATCTAAATATACATAGTTAAAAGATCCTTAACACCATGAGCTAATTCTACTAATACTGCTTCGATACCTGTAAAAACTCAGTGAAGAAGCGACTGTATTACGCTCCTCCAAATGTCCCGCGCTTCCCCTGACAATCGGGCGTCAACTTGCCATACTATAAACGTGCACATTAGTTTCTCCCCATTCGCGCTTTCAAACGGGAAAATCTAATTTTCACCGCATTTAAAACGGTCCGATCGGGTACGGCGGACGTCATTTTACCGTAAACGCGTTGTTTGCGTTTTTACGCCGGGTTTTATTATAGCACTAGATGTTGCGCACCCGCCCGGTGTCCGTTTGATGTGAGGAAAGCTGATTGTTTGCTTAACTTATTGCCTATCAAGTTTTACTGCTCAGGGAAATGTGTCCGCTTCCCCTAGGTTTCTAATTGATTTATTTTTATTGGTACTTTTAATGTTTCATTAGAGTTTTTCAGAGAATCATTTTTTATTACTACATATTGTCAAACGGTTTAATGTTTATTTATTTTTTATTTATTAATTATAAATATTTCAATAAATAGCTAATCGGGCTTAATATCCACTATATTTTGTGAGTAACCATCAGTATAACCATCTTGGTTTTTATAATTATCTCATAGGAAACAATCACAAACAGACATTCGTGCTGCCGCTATGATGGCCGTTTCGATTGCTGAGTTCTAAAATCGTTATAGACTTGATTTAATACGTGTTGCTTTTTTTCTTGAACCGCGGTAGTAATATATCAATAAGTTATCCGTTTTTTTGTGCATTGCATCAAAGTGGCTAAAATGTACCGGGTCTTAATGCAGTCGGGTCTGAGTATTCAACAACGAGAGATAACCATCAGATCGCTGGAAGCCGCTATATTACAAAAATCTCACCGGTATGTAAAAAAGTCGGATATATAAATATTATTTCCTTGATTATTACACAACATCCACTGATTATGGAATTAACTGGAATATCTCACCGGACGCACGTAATATCCGCTGTTTAACTTGTTGATTGAATTACCAAATCCTGCCGGTCAACCACCCGCTTTCATAAACCACTTTTAGGAAAGTTAGACGCGGTTACACTTGTACAGTAATGTCACCGAAAAGAAGACAAATTTTATCATGTGGATCCGAGACCACTGAAAAATATTTAATTTTGCGTACAAAGTACTAGATAATTGTTGGTAACAAATTACCCAGGCTAGGCATGAATTTCTATTTCTAGATACGGAGAGGCGTCAGTACTTCAGAAATTACCCCATTCGGAGATCGAGCTAAAATCCCAGGATCATCTTAATTTTACTCCAATTTTAGTAAAAACTAGTGGTCCGGCTGGTCTCCCACCTATGTTCCTAATCATTATCACTATCAGCCTTTATTGTTTTCCACTGCTGGACATAGGCCTCCTCCAAATTGCGCCATTTCACCCTGCCTTTGGCTTGTCGCATCCAGCATCTACTAGCGACTTTTCACAAAACATCACTCCACCTAGTTGGAGGGCGTCCTACACTACGCTTGCACAGTACGCGGTCTCCACTCGAGAACAAGCTGAACATATGCAGCCTATGTTCATCAGGGGAAATTAGTCCAGTAGTCTCAGAGCCTATACAATGCAAACAATTCAATTTTTCCTCCTTATAATATTAATATAGAAAGACAGGTTAATGTATCTATGCTAAAGTTACAGAGAGCTAAATGAATCCTAAATACTAATGAAAGAATAGACATGGGCAAATGTTTTCAACTTCGCGTAAACCGTTATTAAATGAATAAGGGCTTAAAATAAACTGGTATCAAATTGATAACAAAATATAATAGAAAGGATTATTCGAGCTCAGGAATGTAACCCCGGATTTCACGGTAATAATTAAATAACTTTTACTATTTCTAAAATGTGTTATGGTGTGAAATAAAGCTTAGTCACGCGGTTCCCACCGTGTTGTGTAATTAGTTTAAATGGTGAGAATGGAACCATCAAGCCATTTGAAAATTATTGATAATACAGTGGTGCGGTTATTGTAGTTTTATAATTTATGTGTAAAGTGGAACGGAAGTTGTTAAGTGTCGGCTTTTAAATGTAGTATCGTTTAGAATTACTTTGTTTCTTTTGCATAAGATCACGCCTGTCTTAGGAGAAGGCGGAATAACCAGTAGTGCCGTATACAGTACGTGGTGCTTATTTCCGAATCTGCTAGTGATATGAATACCTCATTTGTGATTTTCGTATATAAAATTAATAACGAAAAACATGAAGAAACGAGATCGTCTGACTAATAGGACCGAGTATTCACAGTTCATAACGCACAAACGTTGCATTTTGTGTCATGATTACCCTGACTTTTTTAGAGCTCCCTTTAAGACACACGATCAGCCTCGCGTGTAGATTTATTACTACTCTTTTAATCCCTCTACTACCTAGACTAAATTAATTACTAGACCTGCTCACTGTATTTAGCGATCGATCCTAGAGTTAACGCATTCAGGTAATTTAACTTACGCACAACTTTCTAAATAATACCTTTTTTGTTTCTTAGAAATGCCCATACAATGTGTAATCTCCACTTGTTTTTTTTTGCCAAATCATTGTTTTAAGTAACATTAAAAAGTAAAAGTTGCCAATTCGTCTCGCACGAGTCGATGGGTAAAAGTTATAGCGTCGTCTGTGATTTAATATTCTGTCATTGGTCTAGTCACTATTGGAATACGTATGGTTGTAAATCGTGAGGTGTTCGGTTCGATTCCCGCGTCAGGTTTGTTTGTTTTTTGGGTCGAAAACTATATGAATTTACAGTGGAATTCCTAGTCAGCAATGTGATATAGACTTGGCTCCTTGGGAGAGGCCTATGTCCAGCGGTGGACTGCATAGGGCTGATGACGATGTTGATGAATCATCATGCCTGGACGAAAATAAAATCTTGGAAATGTATGTGACAATAATACTCTGAATATCTGTTCAAGGATTAATGCGTAGGCTTATGTGTGTCAGCAGTTTAAAATCCCTTGGATGAGAAAATGTTTTGTTACCGTGAAAGGCTATTGATTGATACCTATTGATGTTAGTGTTTACGTAAGCCCTGCGTGTCTAGACTTCAAGGACTCGAACTCACTTCGAAATGCTATTTGTTACAATGGTTTCACGGCTCTTGGCTTAGTTCGGCCCGTTTTCTAACTTTGAAGTGTTTTTGATTTTGAAGTGTCTGTTTAACGTACCTGTTGGTAGTATTGTGGTATAACCGTAAACCAACAAAATAGGACATATTGACAAAACGGAATCGTATGAATTGTAATGCTACAAATTACAATAGGCGTATTATGCGTACGACGTCTACCCAGAAGGTGGTCAGACGATCTGGTAAAGGCCGCGGGATGTCGCTGGATGCAGGCTGTCTGGCTGCCTCCAACAGGTCACTTTGGAAATCATAGGGGGATGCCTACGTTCAGCACTGGACTTCCTTTGGCTGATGGATGGAAATAACAATAGTCATTTCTAGGCTCGAGAATGACAAAAATAATCAAAAGATATACGTAACATAATCTCAGTTGCTTTATTAAAACATTCAGAACAGAGTAACAATGATCATCGTAAAAATTTTAAATTTACTTTTACTAATACTAAATCAAACATTTCCAACTCATTTCACGACATCTAAACACTTATATATAAACTCCGGCTTGCAAGTAGCAAACTGTATCAGGAGCACCGATAAGGCATGACGATCGATCATAGACAACTGGAAGATCGCAGCGAGCTAATTAGTGTACCGACTCGTTGTCCATCGTGTTCCTTGTCGATGGTATCTGGTTATTAATTACAATTTCACTTGGCGGCGGCAAGGTTACGCCGCTTGCATTCCTAATGCTTTCCAAGGAGATTGTGATTGCTGCTGTTTTGAGAACAGGTGGTAGTTTAAGGTAGAGTGTTAAGTGAAATGGTATGTATCAATTGGTGAATTTAAGAGGGAAAAAGCTAGAGGTTTTTTAGAAACAGACCCATTCTGCTGCATGTTCATACATTTTAGTTTGAGAGAATTTGCATTAATACATGCAAATTCACTCGGTAGAAGGTAGGTTTTTTCTAATTCCTCGCACACATTTTAAAATCTTATGATGTGTGGTTATATATAACGGAAAAGATTAAATAATTTGCATTAAAATATTTTCTTAGTCTGCGACTGACTCATTTTCTGACAATGTTTTTTTACTAAAATACATACGAGCTCGTAAATTCAACGCTATCTCCATAAACTTGCTCAAGCGCGGTTTCTCAACCGACACAGAAAGTAAATATGTTAATAGTCGAAATTAAACACAATATAGATAGTTTAATTGCAACTAGACACGAATGTTTTGGAACAAGTCGGGCGTGCAGTGACGACCTACATAAAAATCAACCATCCTTGTTAGCTTCCCGTAGCGAAATTTTAATTTGTTTAATTATGAACATTAACCTTAATTTATAATTATTTCCTTCGCTCACATTCGGCCTTACGTCTCTGAATGACTTTCCTTTTCAAACGCGGCTGTATCAAACGTTAATTAAATATTATACCAGTTTTTATTATCAATTTATTTCCAATGGCAATGTTCTATATACATATTAAGATGTGTCCTTGGTGGTGCAATGGTATAATTTATTAGACGTGCTATTATTTCGTGTGTAATTTGTATGTGGTTTTGAATGTAATTACTAATTAGATTTGTTCTCTTGTCCCATTGATACAAGTCGCAGCAAATTAAATCGTGTACCCTGATTAGTATAGGCACTGGATAGTATTTCTATAGGACTCATTATTTTCTCAATTAGTCTGTATGAAAAGATTATTTGTTTAATCTTATAACACATTTAGTTATTTTTTCAACATAATGATATTTGCAATTCACTCACAATACTGTAGAGAGTACGACATAATATTATTTTTGAGGGCTTTGTATGACTCTGATTGTGTGGTACTTTAATAACCCCGTTTCAACTCCTAAAATACACAATTTTATTTCCAGCTACCGATGAATCATTTCGCAACCTCATAAAAACTGACCTTCCAGATTATTTGGATGAGTCCTCAGTCCAGTTGCAAGTACACACCGCAAGTTCGAATGTCGGCCACTTCTCAGATCGTTATCGCTCCCGAATTACGATACTTAGCGTTATCGCTCAACGTTTCGAAACGATACAGCCGATCGTATCGCTGATGTATCGGTTGATAGATAAGTGTTGTCGAAAGTCTATTAGAAAATAAAAGTGCGCTTTGATGTGTGCGGTCGTGATTGAGATGGAAAGTATCTGTTATAATGTGACATGGTTAGTGTTTTTGATTGATAAAAATAAAATACAATTAAATTGATATTTTTTTATTGCAATAAATGACGAGACGAGCATGCCGTTCTTCCGATGGTAAGCGATACGACCACTCATGAACAGTAGCTAAACCAAACAACGCCTTGAATTACAAAGCAATGCTTGGCATTCCACTGCGCTCGCCATCTTGAGACATAAGATATTAAGTCTCAATATGTCCAGTAGTTACTCTGGCTACAATGTCCTTCAATCTGAAACACAACAGTGCATTTACACTGCTGTTTGGCGGGAGATATAGACATTGCGGTGGTACCTACCCAGGCGACTTCTCACACATGGAAGACCTAACACCCGTAAAAAATAGGATTTCATTTCGTGTAGGGACGAGAGTTGCAGCTAACATTTTCTGCAATTGTAGAATCTATTACACAATTATGGAATTACAATCGCCTCGACTAAGTAGTTGCATTTTAGCACTTATGGTTGCAGGCTCGATGCACTTACAGATAAATAGCTTATTGACATTTGTTCCTAATATAGGTTTGGGTATTTGTGCAAGAGAATCTTAGCCTAGGACACTTAAAAAATATACATCGGACTAGATACATAGGCTTTTGCATGTTACTCTGAAAAGGCGACACTATTGCGACACAATTCTCTTAACTAATATCTTCCGTTCTTTATATCATGGGAGACGAGCTTATCACCAAACTCGACTGAAATCCCAATTTATAAGGTTTTTTAAAACAACATCACACAAATTACATTACCCGACCTAAGATTTGACTTCAGCGTCTCATGATTAGTGCTTACACTGTCAAGAGGCCAATGAGGCAATACGTACAAGATGTTTGCGGCAACATCGTTGAAGATGTACACATTGCACAACAGCATCGCGTTACAGGTGGTTACGTACTGGCGACGCCCGGAACTCTCAACAAGCCGTAAATCAACTGCCTGTCTCTATAGATATTTAGCACTTGTAGTTTAGACGAATATTGAGTGTACTTCTTAAGGATTGATATATTATTATTTGAGCTTTTCTTTTCTTTATTATAAACTCTTTCTTTCTCCTTCTTGTAAATCCATCCAATGATTTCTGGTAGGGATTGCCCTAATGCGATAAGAACATGTGTACTTTGCTGTCTTATTAGCAAATAAATAATTACACCCAACAGTCATCTCTTTATACTGTTATGTTTATTGTACAACAAAGAATAAAATAAAAATAAATAAAGGGTGATGATATTGAGATATCCTATGTCATATTCATTTCCTTAATAGGATATTTTATTATTTAGATTATTTTAGCCTCAGTAAAACAATACCGTCGACGTATGTGATCAACTATAGCGTGTTCAAAAATGTTCACTTGTTGTTCAATGTTCAATGTTCAATTTTCGTAATTTATAACCAACAACAAAAATCCATATCTAAATGCGACGCCAGGACTATGTGAGCTTGTTCAATACATTTATTTTCGAACTTAATATCACAATTTTCACACGCTCACGAGTATACAAAAGTACCTGCATGAATCAATCTCCAAATCCTTGCAAGTTAGCAAACTTTTTGCATCATTACGTGTATAGATAATAATTATGTTATTTCGAGTATTAGGAAATAAGTGTACGCGAGCGAGTGGCGGTAATTTTAGGAAATTACGAACGATCCGAGAGGGCTCTCCGGCAGCCGCTGTTGAGTCACTTGCGATTCGAAGGGCCTGTGCAAGGTTCTAGCCGCGGGCGATGCTGGGATACCGGTGCTCTTACTTAAAGAGGTTTTTAAATAAGGCTCTTTGTTAGGAGATAAATAGAATAAATACACCCAACAGTCACATGCATAGTCCTGACCCCACACTAAGATCGGGTCTTGTGTTGAGGGTATCAGGAACTACGAGAGACTTTTCGCTGTCACCAACACCCACCCAAACAAATACCTGAGACAAAGAACACAGTGTGGGGATTCAAAATGGATCTTACAAGTACAGATCATCTGACAATGTCAGGACTCGTCAAAAAAACATTCATTAGACAATAATCAGCTTTTATCAAATTACAAACTAGAATAAATTAATCCAGCGATGACCTTATAAAGGACGCTGGAAGTTGATGGTTTCAAGCTGCTAGCACCAGGCCCCTCTGGAAATTATTAAGGAATCCTTGTTTGTAATGGCCTTTCTGCAGTTGAAGATTATGCTGATGAATATTCTACAACCGTTATAAATAAAATGTGTAGCTCATATAAAATATACAACTAGATCCAGGAAATATACGAGCAATTTACACAACGCCATGTATAGCAATGTAGTATTCTTCAAACCGGCAACACTGTTAGATTCTACGAGGTTTTTATTAACATAATATTGCTTATATTAAGTATTATTTGCCCAGACATTCGTGGAAGCGGAATTATCTACACGCAGCCCGACAGACCAATTGGTTTAATCATATATAACAGTAATGACTGCGGTGGAGCAGTGTTGCCATTAAATTTGTCGTTTAAAATATTTTACAGCTGGTAACACTGGCCGCTTGTTAGGAACGGTTCCTTGAAATACATCCGTACTTTGCTTGATAATTAAATAAGGTCCTAAATTATTTGTTCTTTGATTTTATTTTAATTCTGTGTATTACTCCGATGTAAATATTTTTTACCCTTATTACAAAATTCACTTAAGAACCATTAACAGACGACAGACGATTTTCTATGAATCATATTTTAGTGTCACCTTGTATAATTTCAATTTTTTGCGAAGTAAACCGACAGTTATTATTACGTCATATACGTTCATTTTACTTTATATTACTAGAGATCATGGTGTCTAAAAAAAGAAATAACATGATTTTCCAACTACGCTATCTCAAATCCCCAAATATTACAGCAAACTTTTACATATGGCACCAGAATGCATCCGATGTTTAATCAGCTCGAAACCCAGCACAACTCGATCGTGTCCAGTTATGGACATTTAACATCCATTGTAATGACGGCTCGATGCGACTGTTGAACCTGAGACGCACGCGCGCCGCATCGCAATGCAAACGGTGGCTTAACATTCGCTACTTATTGCTGGGAACTTGTGAACGGACTAAAGATCGGTTTGTTGTTGTTGTGTATTTTGAAACTGCGCAGTAATCCGGTAGAGATTTTTAAGCCCAGTTAGGATTGCGTGGAAGAAAAAAAGGAATACAGATATATTGTGTACATATAAAATGTATAATAAGGTTTTTAGTGAAGTATGTGAAAACGGGCAATGAAAAAAATGGTCGCGTATTTCATTTTACCGAGACAAACAATGTCTGCGTTCAATAAATAGACAATATACCAAAAATTTTTGGGAAGAAAACTTGTAAACTATGGACATTGTCTTGTTACTCTTCAACACTTCCCATAGATAAATCCTAAATATCCACATAAAAGTATGAAATATTTTAAAACACTTCTAGTATCAATAAACACAACATTTTAGTGCAGTTCTCAATAATCATTTATACAAATTGGTTCTCAGAATAAAGCTACTGGAATTTTAAGTAATCTAACATGAGTTTCTCACGCGTTACCATAAGCGCTCACGTATGATTGAAGGCAAGGTCTCGCCACAAGTCGCCGTGACCTCCGGTTAATGCCGCGCTAAATATTGTGTTTAGTTGACAGGTTTCCGTGTTAATGCTCGTATCCCGGCTTAGCTTCAAATGTGTTGAAAGGGACGTATGTACGGTCGGTGTTTCGGTTGTGTAATGTTAGGTGTGAATTCTCGATCTGAGATTTTAATAATCATACGTCTATTCAATAAGATAATCACCATTGCCTTGAACATCTACTTGGAAACAAATTTTGCATATAACGCATTTTATTAATTGCACATCTATTTAGAAATTCCTTCTGTCTTTCTTTCTCATTCTGTTCAACCACAGGAGGTCCTCTGTTGAACGTAGGCTATCCCCATGGGTCTCCAGATCAACCTGTCGAAAGCAGCTTGAATTCCGCATCTTCCTGCAATTCAGGGATTTTCTATCAAATAAAATAAATACTAAACTGAAAAATGGTAGATAGTTCTATCGAGTAGTTAATTACCACAAGGAAGGTGTTAGTGCATACTTCTGACTACATTTATGCCACTCTTGGCTGAAGTCGGCGCCACGTAAATTCCATGCATGTTAAAAATGTTTCTGCCTATACAATAACACGCCGTTGCTTGTCTCTCGGTATTAACCTTTACGAGATTTTATTCCTCTGTCAAAAAAAAGAATCTGACAACCTTTGCATTCATAGTGCTGACAATTAAGCTCATAACTTCACAACTTACTGACTACTGCCTGGCTCGAAGTCTTTTGGAAAATTTTGTTCACAAAAAAACCTAAAAAATGCCAACCTCAGTTTAATTTAATATTAAAAGCCGGCGTACCTGTTTGACCCGGCGGCAGGTCGCGCGGATTTGCACCAAGGTCGCCGGCGCAGCGGTGTCAACGCCGCGGATAAATTCCATTCATACGGTGCGTCATCCTCTGTTTTAGTGAGAATCCGCTTTGGAGTAGGTTTTGTAGGCTGTATTATAGTCATTAGTAGATATATTATAATAATAATAATAATAATAACACCCAACAGTCACATACATAGTCCTGACCCCACACTAAGATCGAGTCTTGTATCGCGGGTATCAGGAACTACGAGAGATTTTTCGGTCTCACAAACACCCAGACCCGGAAGAAATATTTGTGGGCCGCACAAACATTTCTCTCGGTGCGGGGATCGAACCCGCGGCCTCTCGTTTCACAGGCGGCGTCCAACCAACTGCGCCACGGAGGCTGTCAAAAGATGGAGATGATGGAGGGTTATTGATCCTTAAGGACATGTTCTAGCAATAACGGTACAGTCTGTTACTGTCTTGTGAAATTTCTAAACATATTTTTAATAATAAAAAAATCAAAACTGGGTTTTAAGCTTATACAAGTAAGTAGCTATATACTTTATATAACCCTCCATTACAATAAATATTAATCACGCCTTGTTGAATGCGTCCAACGGGTCCGAGTGACCTAGTAACATGACAAAATGATGCACTCAACCCGTTTATAAATTTTTGTACACTACGGAACAAAAAACAGCTAATGGTTCGCTTAATTGAAAGTAACTGAACATGCATAATGTGGAAGTAAAATGATTGAAGATTTCAGCGTCGCCGACAATTTCACGCTAAACGGAACGCTATGGCGAAGTAATTTCACGTCGGTATTCTCTCACTGATGTCGCCCTAGTTGCTGAAGTGGCTGTAATCAATGTTGGATAAACTCCTCATATTATATTTAATATAATATGCTATGCTATTCAATTCCTATCCTATGGCCTACATAATAAAGAGGGACTGGAATATATGCATTTGTATGCAATTGCATTTTTATTGCGATGTTATTATTTATGATATTTGACCCGTTTTGCGGCGACCATTGTGTAGTTAGCCCAAAATCTTTTGATCATGCATATTTTTCGCCCTCCTGATAAGTGTAAAATTAAGTATTGCAAATGTTTTTCCGCATACTGACACTAAAAATAAATACAGTTATTACCGGTCAACTCTATACCAACTTAAACCACACGTTATGTATAGTGCACTGACCCGCTCATTATAAAAGACTATAATTTATAGTCTAAAAAGTTGTTACATTTTGAATGAATACGTAATATCTGATTATGCGGATTTAGAAATAATAAAAAATATATATACCGCTCATTTTCTCTTTCACTTTCCTAAAATCTTAACATTTATGTTGCATATTTTACCAATTTGATGCATATTTTATTCGTTTTATATGCACATTTGCATGCATATTTCGAGCTTTTTACGTTGCATATAATCCGGTCTATAGTAATAAGTATAAAAAGCATCGAGTCATTCATTACCAGGTCTCACATAAGGTCACATAGGAGGCGTGTTAAATATTCAAAAATGTTTGAATAGGCACGATGCGCCGGTGAAAGTAGGTTTGACGTGAAAATCCTTTGTTATGTAACTCGGGTTACATGGCATTCCTTGTTTTCTTTTTACTTATGCTAATCGTTTGATGTATAATGAATTGTAAACAATTTTTTGAATATAAAATATATTGTCTGTCATCATCTGTTAAATTGATGTTGATATGATGCCTAAGTATGAAGAATTCAAGAGCGACCTTACATCCTGTCTGTATACTGTGAATTCCCGCCAAACCGTTTCATTGATTTTGCATCACCGTGGATTGGCTATAAACGAAGATCCTGAGTTCGGTTCTAACAGTAGACAATATATTTTGTAAACGTTTATATTCGGAAAAAATTGTCCGGGATTTTTTAATTAAGTATTGGTGTAAGCATATTATGATTGTTTTAACACTAAAATGTTCTACAAGTTAATACGAAGCTTATGAAAGGAAATTGCGGTCATAAATATCAATTTTCACGGACCTATATTGATGGAAGTATAATTACCGTCATACATCACATATTTACACGCTACATTTAAATGTTCACTAATGCAATATGTAAACGCTGTTAATTCTACGGCAATTATAATAAACAAGGATTTTTTTATGGAATCCAAAAGTAATTTTTCACACAGCTAAAGTAATTTCTGAACTGTCACACGGTGTCCCGCCAATTTGTAACGTCATTACCAACATCACAAAATCAATCAGGCGGTAAAAGTACACCGTACTGCCAACATTGTAAAGTCACATTTCCTCTGTGGCCATTCGAAAAAAGGATTTTATATCGTGATTGAAAAACATACTCGCTTTTATTTCATTTTGTTAATAATTTTGATTTCATTCCGCAATAAACAAAGGTCATCAAAGGAATTATACGTGGAATGTCTTACATTGAAAATTAACCCTTTTTTTCGGTTGTAATTGGTTAAAAATTGCCATAATTCTTAACGTTTTTTCGCGAGTAAATCAGGGGATAATTTCTTAATGACACACGAGTGTGCCTGGTTAGGCCGATGTGTGTTTAAAGAAATAAGTTTTTCGATGGTGAGTTGTTAAATTCCTCGCTTATTATTTGCTTAAATCGAAATTACTACGTTTTTACGTTTTTGTGGAGATAATTAAGATTCTTAATATGAATGCTCTGGGGGAGTAAACAACCTCATGTCAGCTACTTATAAAAGAAGGTAAATTTATGATTCACAACAAAGCGGTTAATAAATCATAACTTAAATTAAACCAATATTTGCATAGTCTTCTCATAAAAGCCGACAGTAAAGGTCAGATTAGCCAGTTTACGACTGTAGCACAAAGCGCTTTTAAGCCTTGTTTCTTAATTCTTCCTACGATAATGAAACGTATTTATTTATACACTTTATTGCACCCAGAAAAATACAAATAAAACGAAAATCTCAAATATCAAATATTATCGCTCAAAGGCAATGTCTTACAGAGAACCATCATTTTATAAAAGGATAAATAGAGGGCAATCTAAAGTGTAAAGGATAGGAGCTAAGGCGGAAAACATATGAGAAATACAAATAAACAAAAAACGTAACTGTGTTTTTCCAATGTTTTGGGAAAGCGGTAACCAATTTCTAACAATACAATTTTCTAATCTAATCGAACTCTTCAAAAGAAGAAATGGCAGCATTTACACCTGCAGTATCATTACCATTCATAAATTTTGCATTGCATCAATATGACTATACAAGAATGCATCGCCTCCTCTGCATATTTCTGCATATGCACATGTAAAAATGCGCAGACAATAAAGCCGTTGTCCCGATGCGGGACGCGAACCCGCGACCCGTCACGTCCGTGTGGCGCGGAGGTCGTCATTACGTGAGCTGTTATCTAATAACAAATCACACGAACAAACATACAGTGGTACAAAAACATTCGCGCGGCCGCTCCCGCCCGCCCCGCCGTTCACGCGCATACTTTGTGCGCGACTGTAATGGCAGTCACAAAAGTGGGTTTATTACTGAATTTTAATCAGATAAATAACATTTCATCTTGATATTTCATTTAAAAATTTTGTAAGTACTGGAAATAGACTTCTGATTGTGAGAAACACAAGCTTGAAGTTCATATTTATAAAGATATAAATAATTTCATATTGCTGAGTGCGTCGGAATTAATGGGCCTTGCTTAAGCCTTACTTTTTATTACTTCAGGAATTAAACTGTTTAATTTATTTATAAGTTGCAACAAACCACGTCCCTGATTCCTGAAAGATATCACGGAAATTAGCTTTAGGCGATGTTCTTATAGGTTTAGACGGATCGTTGTCACACATATAATAAGCTCACATTATGTTGAACGATATGTAACAAAGAACCCCAAGAAATAAATCAAAACAATTTATGACACCAAATGTATACAAAATGATCTGTATCTGTACAGAAAACTATTTTTATTAATTAATTCATTTATTTGCAAGAGTTTTGTGCAGACCTATCCAAGTAGCGCGTCGCGTCGTCGCGTCCCTGACTCACATCGGCGGAGTACGATGCGCAGCGAGCCACGCACGACACACGACATAGATACAACACAACAGAATACAACACACACAACACACGACACACGACACGTCCCCGCCTCACACAAATTAACATTTAATTGCGAGGATGTACTTCGCGACCTTATTGTCGTAACCAAGTGTTTATGACCTTATTGCAACAGAAACGCTTGGTAGTGTGTTAGGGAGTTTTGCTGTGCATTTTAGAGATTCTTGTGGGTCAAAAGTAAACTGATACTGGTTATGAGAAAAATTGCAGTCTGTCTTTTTTTTATGTTACTTCTAAATCTTGTACCTAAATCTCTGATTCGAGTCTTGCATATTAAACGTCGTTAAACTCAGTAACTTAGATTATTTTCTTTTAATTGTACTTACTCCATACTCACATATGATCGGCTGCACACTATTTTACGATGTGGCAAAGTTACCGGGACATATCATATTGAGACATCCAATGCAGTGGAATTCCAAGCATTGCTTTTAATTCATGGTGTTGTATCCTGTTGCTACTGTCCATGCATGGTCTTATCGCTAACCATCAAGCACATGGCAAGCTTGTCTCGCCATTATATGCAATAAAAAAAATGTACTTCCGGCCGCAAATGAATGCCGCCTAATTCTTCGTCTACCGGTCTCTCTAATATGTGCTAGCAGATTTCACATATCTTCGTCGTTTTATCAAGAACTCAAGATGACTGTATCATTTAGCTAATTCAAATAATTTGCAACTGCGCGGAATGATGCATATAACCTTGCCAGTTTGAATCAATTGTTAGGATCCCCTTATTACACTAGTAGTGCTGACCTCATGCATTTTAGTGGCTTTTGCGGTTTCGACCAGACAGTGTCTGAAGCTATGTACAAATTATTTAATGTAATGTATTTCTGTATGCATAATCAAGTGAGTTACTAATGCTTTATGTGTTTTGTGAGCTTCATGTCAGTTCTTTGTGAAAAGTGAATTGGTTGAATTTAATTTTGAAATTATTGTCAAATTATTTTGTATATGAGAGTGATGTACATATAATGTTGTAGATCATGATTAACATACTATTTCTCCATAAAATCGTTTATACCTCAAGGGCCTACGCTTCTACGATTCCTGCGTGCTTGTGAATTCATTTATCTGTCTTGGTTTATTTTTCTTTTATTTTATTAAACCGTTTTACCAAGTCAAACGGTTAGTCATTTGTCTCTATTCCTAAGAAAAATATATCTATCGCCCCTTGACTCAATTTCATCAGTACCTCGGGACTTGAATGAACGAGTTTATAGTAATCAATCTCCTTGCCCCGGCATATTTCAATGTCAATTTACGCTTTCGATACAGCGCCAGCACGCGACTCCGCACCACCACTTTCCATCGCCCCTCCCGCCATTGTCTCCTATCACTCGTTTGACTGATCACATGTCAGCAGCGGACAAATCAAGATCGATACTTTTAACACGAATCTATTCGCTGTATCACTCACTCTTGGGCATACTTGTATATCACCATCCTTTTCCACCTTTATACGTGAAGGTAAGACGTGATCCCAGCTCCATTTGTCATGTATTTTTTTCGGGCACAGATAACAAATATAAGTTATGATTATAAATCGACCGAATTGACTGATAGGGGCGGGTTTTGGACTAGGAATCTGTATATTTTTTATCGAGGTCCATAGATTTGTCGATATAAAGCAATCGTAAATGGTCCTTTGTATATTTCTACTAAGTTGCTATTCCTAGAATGAAGTATTGTAATGGCAACGTGCCTGCCAAATCGTCTGAGTTATATTCGTCATCTAGATAAGTGACTTCCAGGAAACTTACTAATAGTGCCTTTATTGTATTGAAATCAATGAGTACGTTATTTTTATATGATCTTGCGGAACACACGCAATTTGTTTCAATAGTTTTACGTCATTCACCAAAATGTTTATTACCATAAAAATTATTCGATTGTCGATTTCTTTGAATTGTGTACAATTTATACAAACAATATTTTATCATGTTTAAGCTACACTCTCAACAGTCTGCCCGAGGACATAAGGCAGGAGTCCGTTAAAACCATATTTAAATATAAACTCAAAAGGCATTATTTAGTCAACTTGCCCTAATGTTCGAGTATAAATATGTATTTACATATTGTGTAAACACCGATCCTGCAGTCAAACTGTTTGTACAGTTTTGCAGGACACTACAATAGTTCCTATGTATATAGCTTTTTTGTTAAATAAATAAAATAAATAAATAATAAATAATGTCATCCATCTATGTATCGTTTAAAGAATAATTAGATTCTAAGAAATTTCGCCCCAGTAAATACAATAGTTGCTTTGCACCTCGCCCGGATAAACATTTATATGACATCCAAATATTTGCCTACATCATACATGAATATATTTATAGATTAATTTTAAAACGCCACCACGATACATAAGCTATTCTACTGCTGGAAAAAAGTTCAAAGAGGAATGTAAATTTTTCCCCACATTTCCGTCGAACCCACATTAGCAGTGAGCGCGCACCAACAAAGCGTTCTGTCGGCAAGTTCATAACTTACCGGAAACAAAGCGGTGTTGTAACAATAGCTTCCCACAGCACAACACGGCATTGCCATTGCAACACAGAAATGATACAATAACACAATGAAATGTGTTAATTTTCAAATCTTGCCTTTAATTACGCAAGCTTACGAGATATTGTCTTTGTGCGTTTAAGGCGGGGTGTTGACTTGGTTTTTCTATTTCATTCAGATTATTTTGCTATGCCTGAATATAGGCCTTTCAATAGACATACGAGTAGGACGTGTCACGTCGTCAGAATGTCACTGAATGCAGGTCAATTCTCAGAGGTCTCTTATGTAACTTATTCGGTCATAAAATATATTAAGAGGAGATGCTAGAACAGTTTAAAGTTAAAATGTAGGAACACGGCAAGTAGAAGACAAATCAGTAAGATAAGCATTGGTCCCACACCAATTTTTACTGCACATTTATTAATATACTGACGCTTGAATTTTTAAAAGGCAGACAGATTATTCCTTCAAAGAAAGATATAAAAGTAGATCACGGAACAAAGTTATACAGAACTCAAGAGTAAAACATAATTTATTTTGGCATCTGAATTAAAAATTATGAGTTATTGTCGTCATTAACATCTCTAAAATGCCCGCGTGCAGCCAGCTGTACGCTGAACAAAGCTTAGACTTAGGAAGAGGCTTGCATAATGCCAGTTCTTCAGTTGTGTAATGGTTTATTTATATGTTCATTCACCGTGTTTATCGCCTAGGTCAGTCCACTGGTTGTGTCGAGATGTTAAGATACACTTTATTTTATAATCGTGATCATTTTATTGGATGTGAATGCTAGAAATATATGTAGGACAGAATGGTGAATTTGTTGCTTCGTGGTCAGTTGATTTAATTCTTTATTTGTCATGATATATTGACAGCCTCCGTGGCGTAGTTGGTGAGACGCCGGCTGTGAAACGAGAGGCCGCGGGTTCGATCCCCGCACCGAGACAAATGTTTGTGAGGCCCACAAGTATTTATTTCGGATCTGGGTGTTTGTGAGACCGAAAAGTCTCTCATAGTTTCTGATACCCACGACACAAGACTTAAATGATCTTAATGTGGGGTCAGAACTATGTATGCGACTGTTTTGTGTATTTATTATTTATTTATATCGACTTTGTCTCCTATTTGCATCACTCAGGTACAACCGTTAAAAATCCGTCTCTTAATTAAGTCGGACAAATCCATTACAATCTTCAGTAAAGAAACTTCCCACTCCGCTAACTTAATAATTTATCACTCACTAAGTTGTAACAAATTACAGCTCATTTGAGATTATAATGGTTGATTTATTACTAGTATAATTAATAACACATTGCAAGTAGCGATTTCCGTGCAAACAATTACCACGGGTAGTTTAATTGCTTCGCTTAATTGTCGCACCCACATGTTTACACATACGCGCGGCTGGTTCTCGGTAAACAGTAAACACGATCGGGTAGGAAAACTGTCGCAGCTGAGGAATTCTAAAGAAATTCATGAGGGCTAGTATAATAGACATCATTTCAAAAGTAACTTTAGAGATATGTAAATATGCATTATGCATTTATTTATATTAGTGGAATGGATGATAATTATTAAGAGGCATGACAGCACGATTCCTAGGCCACTGGTTAAGGTGGCTTCACTATCATTCCTTTGAAGAAGAACTTTACACACTTTGATCATTTGTATTGTATAAACAATAAAATGAATGTTTGGTCAAGTGGAGAGGATGGATGAAAGGAGACTAAGCAAGCAAATTTACTAGGCGAGTGTGGATGGAAGATTTCGTAGGGGTTGACCTCACCGAACCATCCAAATCGGCGATGCCAACAAGGGTCAGGTCAAAAGTACCCTGAACAGACGAGAATGCAAGAACAGGTTGATGAAAGTAGATGTAGCGATTTCTGGTGCCTCATACCATCTACCACTATCACCTAAAGTTTATGGGACATCTGTGACTTCTCTAATTTGTTTACCTGTTACTTGACTACTATTTACTAGGACATTCCTTGATTGAAAGATACCAATCCTCTACTGCTAAAATATATTGAAGTCCTGGTTTCCACGTTAGCCAAACGCCGAAACAATTCGAACAAGGAAGCGTCCGACGGTGTTGCGTAACCAGGAGTGGAAGGCATGAGGCGAACGAGGCGCATCTCTCAAATGTCAGGTCACGAGCTGCAGCACCGCGCTCGGCGCTCGTGTGAACGTGACATTACTTGCAGGCTCGTCCGCACTGGGGAACAGTGGGGAAATGTGAAGAAATCTCTTATTGTGGTGTTTTAATAATTTTACACTAATAAACTAGACATGACTGGTGTCAGGTTGGTGTGAGATATTGTTTAATTCTTCAAATCGACGAAATTAATTTATCCTGTGGAAAGTGCTATATTATTGGTCCGAATTTACATAATATATAGCTCATTAGAATTTATAATAATAAATAAATACACCCAATAGTCACACACATAGTCCTGGCCCCAGACTCTAAGATCGGGTCTTCAGTCGTGGGTATCAAAAACTATGAAGAACTTTTCGGTCTCACAAACAACCAGACCCGAAACACATATGGTTCATTTATTAATTTAGTGTTTCGGTGCAGGGATCGAACCCGTGGCCTCTCGTTTCACGTTTGGCAAACGGTGTCTGACCAACTATGCCACGGAAGCTGTCTTAATTATTTAACTTAACCTAAAATATGTTTTTAATTTAACCTAACCCACCAATACATAGCTCTAAAACCATAATAAATATTTTATGAAGAATGCACCACTTACTTTCTCATTCATATTTAGTATGAATACACAACTCAATCTGGGCCACTTTAACGTAATCACGTTCTAAATACTTTAGCTATCAGACATTACCCTATTACCTAGTGCTTAGGTATTGATAACGCTGATTAGGGCTGGGGTGCTAGCCGGCGTGGCGCCTCGGGCTACTTTCACTGCGGGGTCAACGGCCCTCGCTGCCAAAAATAATCGGCGCGCGTTACGTCACAACTCACGACACAGCAATGCACGAGCGACTGTTTACTTGCCGTTTTGACAGCTCCAGTAGTTCTTTATTTAGGTGCCCAGATTAAGAAAGTGTATAGTTTTCAATATGTAAAATAAATACTCCCAACAGTCACATATATAGTTCTGAAACAACAGTAAAATATAGACCAAATGCACAAACGAAATTAGAATTAGTAGATAATAATCGGGCAGCTTATATGATATCATCTTCTTCACTCTAGATCTTAAAGATCTAGAGTGGTCGAGAAAATTGAAGCGTTGTAGGCGTGAGATAAATGAAGACAGAAGTTGGGAAGGCAGTAAACTTTTACTAAACATTATTTATTTACAGTTATTGAACCTATTACTCAATTATTTGCAACTTGTGTTACCAACTGACCTGTTTAATTTATTTTTAAAATATTTATCAAGCAGCAACACTATCATTCTCATTGTTTTTTATCGCGTCCTATTTTAACACAATAAGCTTAGCGTAATTATCAAACAGAACAAAAACCGCGCAATAATTTAGATTATTATCTGCTTATTAGTCGAAACGATACAGTTAGCATGCAGTCTGAACCGATAAGAAATAATATCTCGAACGCGGCAATAAAAAGTAAAAGTGTTGTAAAAAATGGCCGTCACATGAAATCGCGATAGATATTCAATCACCATAGATAATAGGGGACAATAGAGAGAGTTTGAGTTTTGACGCATTTCTGATATATCAAATTTCGTGAGAAACATTCGTTAGATTCATGAAGCGATTCGTGGTCGTGTTACGTTTTGTTTGCGCGCAACGCGAATCGATTACGTTGCAAATGAAATCGAAATCGGTTTCGTATCGATTGATCGGTTTACGTCACGTCAGTCGATTGAGTGTGAGAGATTTTGTATTTGGAATGATGATCTGTTGTGATATTTTTATCGTATTATCACACGACTTTTAATGATAGCTTGCAGTTTTATACTTTTTTGTAATTATTTTATTTTGTCTCTATCATTTGACATTATCCACGTATTAAAAATGTATGCTGCTTAAAGATAAATGGGATTAATTCTGAACATAAAAATAATAAAAAGGATAGTTATAACACTAGTTTAAGCTGTTTTAAAAGCTTTTACGCGCCCTTTATACGATAAGAATACTATAAAAATATATTACGATTTTTATAAATTGTTATTTAAAAGCGTAGGGCATGTATCTTAACGAACCGAACCACATGTTGCGTGGAAACAAATTTCACTCTTCAGCGGTTTACTAAACATGCCGTATCGTTATCAAAACAGTCAACAGTCTCTGCAAATACGCACAGATGTTGCGTCTTACTACTTGATTATTCAACGCGAGTACTACCAACTAATCTAACCATTTCATATTTGATAAGCGAATGCATTCATATTTGAACAATTGGACAGTACAGTCGCGTGCACTCCGTAAGGACACTTTCTCTACATTTCACCGTCCCTAGCTCGGAGAATGCGCCATTTCTCCTACTCATTAAGGATAGTTTGTCTCGCTCTGGCGAATACTTTCACTGGACGTGTGAAAGGGACGGCGTTAGCTCTGTCAGCTGTTATCATAGATCGGTATTCGGCAAGCGTGAAGTTACGTGTTAGGGCTCGTGACAGTCGTTAGGTGGTGAATGGAATTAATTTGTCAGTCAACTGTACTCGACTGTACCATTCATACGATGTACGCGATGTTGAAATGTGGTTTTTGTATCGGATGTACTTTTGCTTCCATGTTTGATCCAACCGTTTGTGGATTGGACATGTTGGTGCCAATTCAGGTTTTCTACGAGACATGGTTTTCTATGAAGCTATAAGCAAACCTGACTAGCATAGCTCTATTATTATAATAAATATTGAATATCTCTTTATATCGATCCATATTATTACGACCGAGTGGACTGTGCCCTGAAGCGAATTGCTACTGTCAGTTGTTAAGATAATTAATTAGCCATTGTTCCAATACTTGTGCAATAACAGGTACATTAGTATAATAAAATTATTTCATAGGCTTTGCATAATTTAGATCTGGAATGCGATTGAGGTCATAAGCATGGTCAGTGGGGCAGGGGCGTGCGCTCCTTGTAGGCAGAAATGCAGTGCTTTACTTGCCATTTACAGATATTTTATTATAACGTACGTACTTCTTAATGACTTTAATTAACAGTAAATAAATGAATAAACAAAATATAATAACTTAATAACGCCTAATATTTTATAAATAGCACCTATTTGCAAGCGCACAAACATTATGTTTGCCACTCGAAAAGCAAAAGGCGCTGCAAAGCAAAATAATGTACCTAATCAACCAAGTAATGCCGCCGCGTCCCGCATGACATTTGTTTGCATGTGTGTAGTAATTTTGGTGTCCGTGCATAGTCGCAAACGCACACACGCATGAATATTGAAAGCCGCGACTCCTGCGGCAGGCCTCGGAAGCTCGGCAGTTGTCGGGAGTAATCGGAAATGTTCGTTGCCTATAATCCGAGTAAAAATAATAGACAGAAATCTAATAAACTGCGCAAAATGCACATTATGCATTTTTGTTTGGTAAGGTTTTATTTCTTTAAATAGCACAATTTTTTTGTGTTT
This sequence comes from Hyles lineata, assembly GCA_030180105.1. Classification (NCBI taxonomy): domain Eukaryota; kingdom Metazoa; phylum Arthropoda; class Insecta; order Lepidoptera; family Sphingidae; genus Hyles; species Hyles lineata. Next base: position 2,057,684 of record JARJEE010000006.1, on the reverse strand, counting down.
CGCGGGGGCCATTTTGCTTTTTTCATGTGATAAGCATTGTTTATTATTTTGTTTGCGTCAGTTTAATTATAGTTTTCTTATAATATTTTACATTTTAATATTTGAAAGTGTGTACATTTAACAGTTTATTTCTGAGTTTCTATAATAATTGTAGTGATTTGCTTTTACTAGTACGTTTGTTGATTTTTTAAAATGTTATTTGATTGTGAGGTTTGTGTTGAAAGTGTGTGTTTATTAAAAATTAAAAATAACAAGTTCTCACAATTGTCATTCAGTGAAAAGATTCAAATTTTGTCTAAAGGTAGGTGTGTACCCGAGTTACAACAATTAAATCAACAAAAAGGGAATGTAACTCGAAAGTTTCATGTTAAAAGTTATGAAACGTATAACTGGCTGTGTGGTTGTGTACACACGATTAAATTATATTGTTTTCCTTGCATATTGTTTAGTAATTCTAGTACAGTGTGGACTGATTCAGGATATTCAGATTTAAATAATTTCTATGCCGCGGCAAAGAAGCATGACCATACAGAAAAACATCTGGAGGCCTGCTTAAAATTAAATACTTTTGGTAAATCTCGTATTGAAATGAGTATCAACAGCCAGTTACGATTAGATATTGAGAGGCATAATGCTAAAGTTGATCGCAATAGAAACATTTTTCAAAGGCTGATCGATGTTGTTTGCTTTCTGGGAAAACAAGAATTAGCTTTTCGCGGTCACGATGAGTCAGTATCGTCGTTGAATAGAGGTAATTATTTAGAAATAGTAGATTTATTAGCCAAGTATGATGGAATTTTAGAAACCCATTTACAGAGTGCAAGTACCTCATTCACGGGCATGTCGAACCGTACGCAGAATGATTTGATCTCGAGCGTTGCATCTGTGATGATCGATCGCGTTAAAGCCGAAATTAAACAGTCCGATTTTGTCGCCGTCATGGTAGATGAGACTCCTGATGTTAGCGGCCGTGAACAATTAGTATTAGTTTTGAGATATTTTCGTGATTTTGAAGTAGTAGATCGATTTATCAAATATGTTGATGTCAGCGCGGATCGGACCGCTGTAACCTTGAGTTCTATTATTTTGGAAATTTTAGAAGAGTTCGATTGTGTATCCAAATTAGTTGCACAAACTTACGACGGGGCAGCAGTTTTATCCTCACAAATTAATGGCGTGCAGGCTTTGGTGAGACAAAAATGTCCACAAGCTATGTACGTTTGGTGTTCAGCACATATATTCAATTTAGTTTTATCGAAATCGTTCGAACGAGTTGCTGAAACAAAACGCTTTTTTAGTATTATAAAATCAATCGCGGCTTTTTTTCACACCAGTACAAAGCGAATGGCCCATTACAACAACTTTGCCGATATGAAAAAGCTGCCTCGTGTCGCGGAAACAAGGTGGACATATCATTCGCGCACGGTTAATATTATTAATAATGCGTCCACCCACCTCCTAGAATTGTTTGAAAATATGAACGAAAATACACAAGACTGGGATGGTGAAACACTGACACAAGTCAGTTTATTTTTATATATTATGAAAGAATTTGAATTTAATTTTCTTTTAAAATTTTTCGTTGATATTTTTGCAGAAACGGATATTCTGTACGATATTTTGCAAAAAAAAACTAGTGACATCGCGTATTGTGTAACAAAGATAAAAGAGTTAGAGTCATTTTTAGAACGTTTTAGAGAGAAGTTCGAGATCTATTATGATGCCGCCGTTCACATTACCGGACCACCTAAAAGAAAGCGCAATGTCGATGATGTAAAAATACATTATCGGCGAATTTTTGTTGAAATAATTGATAATGTAGTCAGTGAATTAAGAAATCGTTATAAAAACATTAAAGATTTAAAGTTTATTGAGCTACTTTCTTGTGAGAATTTTAAAAAATATAGTGAACGTTTCCCTGAAAATGAAATCAGAGAGTTCACCAATAATTATCAGGCACATTTTAATTTTGATAAATTGAAAAATGAATTGCGCTGTATTTATAGATCACCTCAATTTGCAAATAGTTGTGTATTTAGTATTATTCAAAATTTGTATAAGGACAATTTAAATAAAGTTTTTTCTGAAGTGTTACGATTAGCGAAATTCATTGTGACTATCCCAGCAAGCAGCGCATCGGCAGAGCGTTCATTTTCGTGTTTAAAACGTATCCACACATATTTGAGAAACACACAAAATCAACAACGACTCACAGAGCTTTCCATGATTTCTATAGAAAAGGCATTAATGATAGAATTAAAACGCAATCCAACTTTCTATGACGATATCCTAAAATCATATTTAAAAAAGGATAGGCGCATAGATTTAATCTATAAATGAATGAGTAGTTTTTTTTTACTAACCCGTAATTTTATTATTAAGTTTATTTATATATTTTGCGAATCACATGAAAATCGGTCTTTTTAAAGGCCACATCGGATATCTTGCAAGGGACGTGTTCTATAACCATCACTCACTTGGATAAGATATTTGAGGTGGTCGTTTATTTACATCGGGCTATAGTAATCTCAATTAACCGGAACCTTGAATATGTGAAAATTGAAGCTGACTCGGTGAGTAGTTATAATATTTTAGTTTATTAATCATTTACTTATTAGACTTTCTTCGGCCACGACAATCGATCGCTGGTTTTTCTGCGTTCCGTAGATGTATATGAATAGTAGTACATCTAAGACTTGTTCTGTTGGCATGGTTTCCGACTTAGAGATCCGTCGCGTGGCTGTGGCTATGCTAAACATCTATAAAAGAAAAGTTTTTGTGCCGAGTACTTCGCCGCATACCCAGTATCATAATCCTGTGCACGCCACTGCAGTGGGGTTGTTGACTGATTTTGATAGCTCTTGATAATAATATTTTATATTAAGAAAAGGTTTAATGAATGACATATTATTTTATCTTAGTTAATTGAAGTTGGGAATGTGGAGTGCGCCCTGTCAAACAAATATTTTTTCAGAGGTTTATTAAGTTGAAGAGTATACTGTTCGTTATAGTGCGTGGTGTTTGACTATCAGTACAAAAATAGCTTCGAAAAGTTAGACCTGCTTTCTGGGATTTGAACCCGCGACCACCGTGAACATGTTGTCAGCCGCGTCTTATCCGTTATCAACCGGGTCCCGCGCACTTCTTAATAATCGCATACATACATTATCAATCGCAATATTAATAATATATTTTGTTTATTTTCAGGTAATAACAAGGCGGTCAGTAAGTCATAGCATACATTGAGTGTGGTGAAGCCGGTTATCATCATAAACACAACCAGTACCCGTTTTAGGACACGAAAGTTGCGTTAACAGCATCACGAGATGAACAGAAAGACATGCAACATGTACCTATTTGTGTGAATAAATAAAATACGACACACAGCTACGCATTTTACATCAAGTGGAGTATAGATCACTGGTAGGAACCAGACTACATTACTACATTATGATTGCAAAGCTGAGGTCTCGGGTTCGAATCTCGGGTTGGACAAGGTTATATTGGACTTTTATATCAATTATTAGCCCGGAGTCAAGAATTTGTGACCGATATGGCGATAGGCTCGCCCCCTATCATATCGCTATACGGGACACACAAAGTGAGACATGGGTGTCCTAATTGCACCTCTGCGTACCCGTTATGGGAAAATGCCGTGAGTTTATGTATTGCACCAGCCTTTGTGATTGAGATAGTTAAGCTTTGATTGACCACGCTGGCCTAGTCCAGATTGATGAATTTACATACCTTTCCAATAAGTAGAGAATTTTCATATAAGTATGGTTTTCTATCGATATATCACCATCATATTGTAATAAAAAATATATGTGAGGTCACGTCACTCCAAAGGATTGGTACAACAAAACTGCATTGTACAAGTACGAACCAAAACATACCCTCGAGCAATAATTATTTTTTTAATTACACCCAATTACGTTTCGTTTCGGTTAAATTGCATTGGACAAGGAAAATTACAGGCCGTGACGTGTCAATGCTGGTAGTATCACACCCTCGGCGTGTCAGGGTCACGATATGCTGATGCCACTCGATACAACACCGATTGCCAGTGAGAGTATCTTACAGCTGTACATGACAATGCTGGTAGATTCTCGTCGTATCAGGGTCGCGATGTGCTGGTGCCTTTATACAGCTCCAACGTCATGCATGCTAGGGTTGCCAGTGAGTGTATATCACAGCTGTGATATACTAGTGCTGGTAATCCCACACTCTCGCAGAGTCAGGGTCGCGATGTGCTGATGCCTCTATACAGCTCCAACGTTATGCATGCTAGGGTTGCCAGTGAGAGTATATCACAGCTGCAATATACCAATTCTGGTACTCACACCCTCGCCGTGTCAAGGTCTCGATGTACTGATGCTACTCGATGCAGGCGCGAGGTTAACATGATCGTGCATGATAGGGTTGTCAGGTTTTATGTAAGTTTGTTGATGTGTCTGACATGGAAATAAGTCGACTCTTTCCAGAGGTATTAGTGTTATCCATAGCAACGAGTAACGATAGGTATATATGTTAGTTTTGGTTGTATTTATTTTTTTATACGCCACTAGATTAATTTCCACCTATTCAAAATTTACCCCCATACTTTGAATTTGAAAGATTTTTTACCTTTGCGGGGCAGAAGTAAGTTTGTTTAAGTGGCAAATTGTTAGAGTCATCGATTAGGAAGATTCGCATATGACAGGATATCAAATGATGAATATAAAGAACAACTGAGAGGCAACCATCACGGTCGTCCGCGACCGACACAGTCATGCCAATTACGCTAATAGTACATAATAATTAATTATTTGCACAATCCACAGTAATTGTTTGTGCGATGCGCGTCGTGTTGCGAAACTTCATCGATTACGTGATTGATTGACAATATCTTGTTTTATTGTGTTAACATGCCGTTTTAAAGGTTAGTTCAATAATTATTTTTCGTATTCATATTTAAGATTGCTATGGTATTATGACTAGAGAAATCGACACAAATTGAATTATGTAATTATTTCAAGAACGACCTATGTTGTAATGATAAACATCCTATACACCTGAATTAACAATACTACACCGGCCAATTTTACCAAGAAGATTATTTCATTTCGCAATCGAAGAAAGACTGGCGATATATTTCAACGATTTAAAAATCCTCGTCTAAAACGAATGCCGTAAAGGAAAATTCCTACATCGCAATACATCGGAGCAAATGCCCTCATTCATCGACAGCCCTTCAAAACACCAAAGGGGGCTATTATTAAAGCACAAAAAGCATTCGATAAAAGGCGCACGAGAAGCCGCAGCTGCGTATATCAACAGCGCCGTATCGGAGCAAAAATCGCTAATAACATACCGCGCCCAAATAAATTTCGCCGATTGAAAAGAGTTGAAAAATGTCGACAGCCCGCGAGTGTGCTATTACGGATTTAATACGCGAGCGGTTATTGATGTACCACTCGTATCAATGGCTATTGAATGCGATTGGTTGTTTATTCAAATCGTTTGCTAGCATGTGGGTATTTGACGGATGAGGGTGTGGGAATTTAAGGAGGTTTCGATCATTTATATGTCAGGAATGTTATTGTTATTGGTCGAAATTAAAATTATCCAAAGCCGTAAAATATTATCTTGATTTACCTATTTTAATAAGTTAACTTAAACATTTTGATTATGACGCTATTTCCACTTTCTTCCGAGTAATATATTATCGATTGTAAAGTATGTGAATCATGTCATCAATCATTTTGCGTCGATCTCAAAATAATCCTAGAAACAGCGAAATGTTCTTAGCAAAATGTAATCCAGTAAATCATAATAACTTTCGATTTATTCATGTTTAAGCAATTAAACTTGAAATATTATGCTCGTAACGCGTGGAACAAAATATTTTTTATTTAACATCATAAACATATCATTGTAAATGATTTCTCACGTTCGCTGCAAGTGAAAGTAACTTGATAAATACAAGTCGAAGTATTTATAACGAATTCCTTTCATTCATATATTTTTTATCCGATACACTCGACATGAGCATTAGAATTAATCGACAATTAATTCGCGGGAACTTGATTGTAACCTCAAAATAGTGTCCCACGCCGCGTCGCCATCTTGTTTTGCTGTTGTTAAAGACAATATGGACTTTATTCAGTTGTAACAAGGGTGTGCGCGATGTAATGATATTAGTGATTAAGAAATCAATACGTCTATGTAATTACATTTTTCACCTTGCTCTAAATAGCAAGTGTTGTGTGTCTACGGCGCATGGGGAATTTATGGCCGTTTTTTACTCTTATTTTCCTGATTGTGTACTAACAATAGATATAATTATCTACCTGTATAAATGCTTTAGTTAGTTTGTATACCTGGACTTATGTTTATATGGTCATGTAACTTAAACTCAGTTTATCATATTGGTTCATTTGGCTTTTTACAAATGCGTAGGATTCCAATATGCTGTCTTAAAATTATTACCGTCCTCATCTTATTATCAGTGAGAACAATTACACTATTGATTAATATTCCAACGAAAAAACATTTAAACTGAATTTCCTATTTTACCACATATCATTAACTTTGTTAAATAAAGCGTCTAAAAATACCTGCGTATTACGATTTACGACGCCATTTTCAAACCCCTCAACATGTCCACGTGCAAAGCTCATTGCCGATGGGCGGTACCGCCCCGGGTACGAACCTTTGCGAATTAGGAGCCGAGCTCACACAAAGCCCAAGGCCGGCAAACAAAGCGATCTAATCCGTTCAATCGCTCATATTGTGACGGACAACGCAGGTGTTGTCGGCCCGTGTGAACATTATTCGTTTGTTTTGTACACACGCACTGATCAATAGTGATGTAAAGAGCACGAATAATTTTAAGCCGAATTTTAACCGAATATTTGCATTCGATAAATCATCTTATAACATCGAAATATTTCTAAGTTTGGGAATCTGACATCCAACGTTTGTTTTTATAGTAATTTCTTGCAAAATTAAATAGATCATCCATCCTTCTTGTCAGCGCCCACCGACATGTCGCCTGAAGTCTAGAAGTCTAAAGTCCCATCGGACACCGACTATTTTGGTGATCTATAACTTATATTCATTGCAGCAAAAAGCGAATCGGCTTCTTTCTAAAATCAATGTTCGTATACTGGTTTCTTACGTTGACGTTGACATAAAATTAGGATTTGCTAATTTTATCGCGGATTTGGTTTAACTTTTTTTTAACTTCCCGTAGTTTCGATTATTTCACAGCTTTCGTGGTCCACCCTGTGACCTTTGTCAGTTTTATTTCAATCAATATTAGCATTCGATGTTATTAATATGTGGTACGTCACTACGCACGGTCACGGCCCGTTTTTGTATGATTGTGCAATTTCGATCTGTTAATTATATGCACGATTGTGATGCTAATGTGCGGTTTGTTTTGACTAATTATTGGGTTTTATCAGACTAGATTGGTGCTTTGTGTATATTTTTACAATACATTGTTGAATGACGCATAGTCAATCAAGACTATGATGTAAGACGTGGGAATTATTGCTAAGTATGCCCTTGATATTATAGTATTATTTGCGCCTTATTTAAAAAACATCGAATTTTGAATACTTATGGCACTTTCGATGTTTCTGAAACTATCAGGTAGTTTTTATGTTAATACTTAAATTCTTTACTACATTTGATCCAACATATCCATTATTCGAATCATTGATCTGAATAGAAATAACGCACTCATCGTTCGACGTACATGTATATCACAACAAATTGAAACCGCGCGATAATATCGCCGATGACGCGCCGCACGCTACCGCGGCATTCATCGTGCATGTAGTATGTACCTACTGGCAGCGATTTGCCAGTCACTGGCGGAATGTGCCAGCCGCATCCGACTGACTCTGGCAGAAGGAGCAGTGGTGGGTAATAAAGGCTGTACAATGACGACATGAGTGCACGCAATGCTGTCTCGGCCGGTACGGTAGCAATTCCAAAATGAATAAAACAAATTTTGGAACGATCTTCTGACATCTCGAAAAAGTTATGGAATATATGGCCTAACCCTTCAAACTTACTCTCGATTGTTAAGGAGGCCGTGCACCGGGACGAATATGAGTTGATAGTTGATACAGATAGAAGCGAAGTCCGTCTCCGAGTTTTCGTAACCACGCAAGCGAACTCGCGGAAAAAATCGAATGCAAATAAAGTTCTACTCTTATAGTGACATTAGAGATAATTGCGCGGATGTTACCGCCGGTGGATTATGCCTGTTACGCCGCCACTTATGAAACATCGCACGGAGACTTTCATCGATCAACGAGAAAATCAATTTCCTCCCGCAAATCGCACGCAGAATCACTTTCTAAGCTGTTGCCGCGATGACGGTAACTGCAGCCGGGTACGCTGTTTAGCTGTTAGATGGTAACGAGACGTGATGCTATGTTGAGTTTTTGTGGTACAAAAGTGGGAGATCTAAATATTTCATGTTACATACACTAATTTAGGCAATTCAATATCATTACTAGGGAGTAAGAAGTAAAGAAGTAGTTTCTTTACTCCGCAAAAAAATAAATAATAAAGATTGATCAACTTTGGATTCTAACTTAGACTCTTACGATTACAGTCCTACACACTGTAACTACATCAATAAAGCGACTCGTAATTCCAATGCTGTAACATAACATAGGCAACACGAGATTCGAACCCACACATCCCCGACACCGAAACAGTTCCACTTCCTCCGTTCCCAAGTCGCGAAGCCCTATTTAACCCTCAACTATCTTATCTCCATAATATTAACCTTGGATAATTAGCTACAAATATTTTAAACGCTCATTCAGTTACACAAGCACAACAATGGCCGCTCGATGTGCCCGCCCATTACAGATAACAGATTAGTGCATTATAATTGATAGCGGGTGGGTGCGCACGGCTAATTGGTCAAAACGACCTTATTGTTTGTAATTTGATCGGCATTTAACCGGTTGGGATGGGGTACATCAGGCCCCGCGTTTGATTGCCCTTGACCGGTGACATTATGAGAATGAACTCGTGTTAATAAATGTTAGAATGCAAATAATTCAGGGTTAAGATTGCAGTGTTATTTTTGATAATTCAAAGCTGTTTTACGACGTGAATTTGTAAGTAAATCAAATACTAAATGATGTGAAAAGCTACCTTTCAACTGCTTTATTTTTTCAAAATAACCTTAGTTGTTGCCTCGTACATTTTGTGCACAAATACGCTGAGAAATTCTTCAAAATTTAATTCAATATATAAAAAAAAAACAATGCCTTTAACTGTAAGAAAGCAAATGCTATGTAGTAAACAATTAATTTGCTGTAAACCTACTAAGTACACGCAGCCGCTGCAGCGCTTCATTCTAATAGCAATAAATCGCTTGAGCGCGGCGCATGACCATAATTCAGCGGCGCGCCTGATCGCTGACACCACCGCTCATAACTGAGCCCTGTTTTACGGCCGTGGATGGTCCCGGTTAGACGAATGTCGATGTAGCGAAGCACGGTTGTAGTGAATAACGGCATACTATACTTGACTACTGACAGTTGTACAGAATAGCACGGAATTCGCCTGATGGAAAGCGATACAAACAGTTGCAAAACCAAACACCATGAATTATAAAGTTATGCTTGGTATATCATTGCGCTCGCCATCCTGAGATATAAGTTTTTAATTAACATTATGTCTAGTAGTTACTCTGGCTACAATATCTTTCAAACCGAAACTCAACAATGCATTTACACTATTGTTTAGCGGGAGAAATAGACATAGCGGTGGTACCTACCCAGGTGTCCATTGCCAAGAAGCCTACAAATATGAAATGTTTTGGTTCATTTTCGATAGTTGTTGTATTGGGGTACATAATATCAATCTATAAACAAAAGCTTATTTCCATTAAGATTATTAATGTTTTACCGGGACAATCGTTGTAAAGAGTATCGCGGCGACCTCACACTCGTGTATTTGATTTAGAGAAATGGAAAGGCGTTGGCCATTGTTTTCTCTTGAAAATTTACAGAGCCCAGATAAACTGTATTTGGTTTTGTAATGAAAGCTGATCTTTGAAGAAAGCGCGCTGTGATTTATTGAGTTTGTTTGTGGGAACGCATGAGGTGTGTACAATTAAAATGACTATTTGAAGGTCAAAATAGGTAATACCTAAGTGTTAAGTGTGGTGTGAGAACTAATACCAGTGGATGTACAGAAGGTCCATTTATCGAAGATCATTGTGAAATTAGACAGTAAAATCTCAGATGTAAGATATAGGAATTAATAGGGTCAAAATTTGATGAGATTTATGACTCACCAATGCAGGTCGATTTGGAATGTGGACGTCAACGGAACGGACAACACTAAACTTGACACGAGGTCCTTATGTATAATAAACAAGGATGTGCCTCGGCCTAACATGACAATCCTGTTATGACAACTTACTGATTTGGTATGTACTTTCAAAAGAATGAACAAAATATTCGAGTCAATTTTAAAGCCTTGGGCTAAAGTTAATCCCTGCTCAACAAAGTTTATTAACGAGGCACTATGGGTGTAAAGTATCTTGTTTTCTGACCTGCTTATTGTTTCAATCTGTAAAAATGCTTATTCTTTAAAGCTGATATTTTACAAAATCTGTTCCTTAAAAATTTCGCGCAAGAAACGCGTGCACGATATTCCCAATACTTCGTGCTTGTGGTAAGGGATAATTCATTCCAATATGATGCGCATAAGAAATGTGTAGCAAGACCACTGACCAACAAAACGTACTTCCATAAAAGTCGAGAACATTCGATTGTCAAAGCAACAACGAAATGCACGTACGGAGGAAAAAATTGCAAAGTGTAAGTCGTACGGAACTGCTGAATTTTGTTTTGGGAGGTCTAGGGACTTCTCGCCACTGGATTAATGTAAAGATTGAAAATAATTAAATTTAATAAAAATAAAAGAGGATGAGACCCCTTTGTAATAAATCTCGGTAGCATCTTTTAATGAGAACATAAATAGTGGCGTGACGTAAATACGGAACGAAGTAAGGTTATTTTTAAAAGTATGGTGTTTTTAAAAATTTAACAGTCTTGAAGCTACAGTAATACTTGTATATCGTGTAACATGTCATGTATAGTATTTACTACAAACTATGATAGTGTCATGAAAAATTCGTTGACCGTATAAGATTCTATGCGAATGTAACCGCAGACACTCCTTCCACCACCGATTTATTCTTTTTTTGACAATAGCCATAACTTTTATTTTATAATTTTATTTCAGTGACTCCTTCAGAACCCCACAGAGTAAATTATATTTATGGAGATGGAACCCTACTCGCCCTACTCGCCCGCTCCCTGACAGTATATGTTCCCGAATAATGGTCGAAAAAGCCAACGTTAATTGCTCACTCGTCAAGAGCGGGCCGGCGCGTGCGCACGTTCGGGACATGTACGGAGCCCTTATAAAGGATCAGAGCCCTTTTACACTGGTTGAGGAATCGCTTGTTAAAAACTACAGAGTATAGTTACTTGGTTACGAATAATATAGATAAGTGTAGTAAAGGATTGTATAATTAAAAGGATTTCAATTACTAGGACAATAAACACCCCGGTCGGCTATAAATAATAAGCCGCGGTTTCAATAGACGTACCGAGCTAGATATATCGCAAACATCATCATCATCGTCTAATCATAAACAAATATTTTTATCTAATTTTAATTGTCTATTAAATACAACTCTAGACCAATCTTCTTTATACCGTATTCGCCAAGCAATGCATCATCAGTAAAGAGACCAGTGGGTCGTGCGTTAGAGCTGTGATTCAAGCGATTACCATTAATATCGCGTGTCAATGCACAAAAATAAACTTAATTGTAAGCAAAACGGTGAGAATGGAAAGGGTTCTTTGATTTATACAAAACGGCGGGTAATCGCGTGACCGTCCGCGCCGCGCGGCTAAATCGCTAATGTGAAAGGTACCTAACGCGGCAAAGGGGACCGCAAGTATTCATGAATAAAAATTCCGTACCAAAAACGAATTGGCGCCAATTAAGGCGCGTTTGGGAATCTCTAAACTTTAAGTTCGACGGCCTGGGCGCGCGCGGCAATGTTGTACGTCGTGTTGCAACGTAATTGAAGGGTATTAGACTTTTAAAAGAACTGCAAGAGAATATTGTATCCATTAAAAATAAACGTATTGAGTCTTATGGCATTTGGGAATGGTGTATCCAATCTTGTCTCTATATATGGTAAAGTTAATTCTTACATGTCCGTGAAAAACATTGTCAAAGTATATTTTCAAATTTAGAAATTAAATAGAGGCCTTCAGGATTCATAGGGAATGCTCTTCAACGTCAAACGAATGAGGACTTAATAACCCATTACGCACAGATCTGATAGAAAGAAAGAAGAAAGAAAGAAATAATATTTATTACTGGCACAATAAATAACAGAAGAGTAGACATAAAACAGTTAAAATAAAACAAAAACAAATTTGTTTGCAATTGCGCCAGCAAAGGTAGCTCTCATTCAGCTAGTATGCTGCAGCACCACTTAAGCAGCACTGCAACGCTGATTTTCGATGAGAGACCTTCATGACGTGCGGACGTTCAGTCGTTAATAATACAATTAATACTAATACTAAACAGATGACACAATAACTTTAAAACGGACTAAACAAGGATAATACAATAAAAAATATTAAAAATTTAACTATAGAATTCAAATTGAATAGAATCAAAAATAAAATATATATTCAAACTTAAACAACGATAAATATCAACAACAAAGAACAACAACTTTGTGTATTTTGTGTGAGTGTGTGGCTGTGGTTGTGAATGTGTATGTGTATGGTTGTGCCGCGTGGCGCTAAACGAGGAGAAAAAAAAAACTATAATAATATAATTATGAATACTTGTAATTGTCCCCGCGGTACGAGGCATAAAGTACATGTACGCACACAGCTGTCAGCACACCATCGCGACCAGACATGCTGCGCCGAGCGCACGTGTCATACCTTCGCTCAACCTTTGTTTTTACAAATACGATAAGTGTGAAAATAATATTTATTGTGTAAACTAAAATGAGATTGCGGAGCGGGTAAGCAGGAACCTACGTAAGCCTGGTATCCGCCACTACTGTGTAGAACAAATAGGACGTGTATACTGTTCTCCGCACAAAATTTCCTACTACCTTTCCTATCTACACCAATTCTTAAAAATTCTTCAACTTTCAAAAAAAGCAACGGTCACGACCTGCAAGCCCTTAAAATCTCCAACATCAAAGCCGTCATAATGATTACGATCAAGTGAAAATGCTGAAACCCAGTTAACATTGTTTCCCCTCGCGTATCAGATGCAAAGGCAACTTTACCTTCTAAACGAACACAAGCAGTAAATAATAGTAGGTTCATGTAAATGCGCTTTATCCCGGTATCTGGCATATTGGCCTTGGCCTCCGTCTTGCCCCGGGAGGACTTTCACTTGGCCCTCCACGGCATGCGGGACCGAACTCTCAGTCACTTGTTGTCTACACCTCTTTGTTGCAACTTGATTTGTGAGTATTATGATTGTTGTGTACCAGAGGTTAGCTAATATTGTTTTATTATAGAATTAGAGCAATGTTAAATGTTTAGTTCCGATTATTTTATTATTTATTTACGTAATTTATTATGCATCATAAAAAAATTTAACAGATAAATCACTTAAAACTAGAGGTATGGTTACAATTCTTAGCCGTATCCTGGTGGCCTGCGATCTCTTCCAAACCATCTTCCGATTGACTGGATTATAATGTTTTAGAATTATGGGGCAGTACAAAGGATTTAAAAAAATAATTAAGAATAAAGTGCGATGTAATATATACATCATCTATTTTACTACGGCTCTATTGCATATCGTAGAAAATACAGAACATCTGTACATTATGTATGACGGTAATTTGATAGAAATAGTTACGATGTACAATTTAAATAAATCGATACAAAAAACTAGAAGATTTGTAATGCTTTTATAATGAGGATCTGAAACTCCGTCGTATTTTATTCATAATTATTTTTAATATCAAGCTATTTCTTCTAAATCCACTCTATTATGAACGTTAATTGAAATAATAACATCAGTTTTTTTATTTTAAATCCCAACAGTTAATGTCTGTTGATGCTAAATTATATCTCAATCAACTGGACCTATTTTATACATCTATTGTGCGGAGTTAATCAACACCGACCATGTTCAATCAGATGCTTCGGGCTACTAATACTCAAACCGCAATTTCATTAAAGTATAAAAAACTAAACACACATAAAGTCAATTACTCGTATATTTAATTTTCCATAACACAAGTAGCGCAGTAATTAAGGTATCGTAAAATCGTCGTGCGTCCAGCGACCGTGTTAGCCATGTCAATTATTAAACCACAAGCCTTTGAAATTTAAATAGTCAGCGCCGAACGAGAACTATGTTTTTATTTAGTTAGCAAAACGACATCGATGCCCATACACGACCGTAAAATCTTGTCTGCACCGAACACTTTCGATTAAAACGATGCGTTTTTATGGATGTGCATAAAACCTATTTTTATAAAGTCTACATGTATTGCGGTCGTTTAGAGTCGTTTGATTGCAATGTGACATGTCACAAACAAAGTCAATGAAATTCGTTTTCTAAGCGATATTTTTTTAGAATTTGTTTTACCTGTTCAGGCGTAAGCATGTCTTTCGAATCTTATGTATCAGATGAAGAACCTGCAGTGGAAACTCTTTTTGTGGCCGACGATGACGAGAGCTCGGAGGAGCCGCCGATGGAGGAGTGGTCCTCCCTTATCCTTGCACAACCGGCGGTCAAGGAGAAAGAGCTATTGTACGAGCAAGGCCTATACCACCCCGGTAGCGGTAATGTCTGCGCGAAGTATATCCCAATGTCTTTTAGCGGAATAGCAACGCATCCATACTACAACTACCCATCTGTAAAAGATCCTGGCATAGTTTCCACCCTATTACAACCCGAGCTGCCAAAAATATATACTGACGACGGACAGGGCTTATACATGGCTTTGTGTGAGGAAATGAACCAATGCCCAGTTAGAATATTTCACAAAGGCTTGGTGGAAGAAAAAATTGATTTAAAATATTATTTAGTTAACCCTAAGGGAGTTCGCTGCATGGCCATGGCATTACGTTTCAACACAATTGTTAAGATCTTAGATCTATCAGATAGTTTCTTGTCTGAAGACGCGTGCTATCACTTAGGAGATATGCTCGTCACTAATACAACGTTACAAGAGCTGAATTTATCTGGCTGTCGCATAGGAGCCACTGGAGCAAAGAGGATATTCTTCTTTCTACCATCGAACAGAGGATTGAAGGAATTGAATTTAAATAAGAACCAATTAGGAGACGCAGGAATGGTTTTCTTAAGCAAAGCTATATTCCAAGGAATAGATATACAGAAACTTCATCTAAGTTATAATAACATAGGACAAAAGGGCGCGGCTATGTTAGCAGAGGCTTTACAGACCCATAATAAATTTGTGTTCCTTGATCTCTCCTGGAACAGCCTCATTTCGGGGATCGGTACTTTTGATTTTTTGTCTATCCTCGGGGATAATAAGGTTCTTCAGCATTTGAACTTAGCTTGGAACGGTTTGTCCGGATCTAGAACTGGTATGGCCATTGCAAGAACCATGAAAGCTCCTAATCTGCGGTACTTAGATCTCGGCCACAACCGGCTCAATGGTGAAGCAATCGAAAATATTTCTGCAAATATAATGAAACCTAAGAAGCTGGTAACTTTAGACTTGTCCTACAATCCGATGACACCAGAAGATGCCATTGGAATTCTGACGAAATTTACATCGCCAGCGGTGAAAGTTCAAAAACTCCTGATGGAGAACGTTTTCGTTGATTCAAAATTTTTGGCACTGTTGAAGGTCGTGAAAACTATGAAGATTCGAAAGAAATTTGTAACGACTTATGGGGGCCTTATTGGTTGTTTCAAGCCTATTGGCCCCAATATGAAGGACCTTCTCCTACGCAGAGCAGACTTCCTTTGCCAGAAACAAAAACGAAATAAGATTGATCTCGCGCTGTTGATTCTTGAATTAGCTGAACAGCAGAGTATAATGCCAGTTAAAGATTTTATGACCGTAGTGAACGATTCTGGAGCTCCATTAGATGAAGATCTTTTAAAAGAATTGGCTAATGTTTTTGCCGCACCATCTACTAAGATAAAAACGGTCAATTTAAGTTTATTAGCAGATTTCGTTAAGAGGAAATGGCCCGAAAAGAAGCTAAAGAATAGACCAGCTCCATTAGAATGAGGCATCATTTGTGAAGCATTTTATCTTTGAGGAATAATTTATTTCGAACGCTATACTATTTATTTTTTAATTATTTTAAGTTTTCTATAATTTTTAGTATAATTTAGACAGTGTTTTTGTTTTTAAGAAATTACTTAGTTACTTTTAATAAAGATATTTTATTAGTGTATATTTGTTTAAGTTGATGATTTAACTCTGTTGCTAAATTTATAATTATACAGTATAATATGCGTGGACGAGGAAAGCCTGACTTCTAACTCACAAGCAATGGACAGATATAAGCGGAAATGATGATAATATTAGTATTGTTTTCTTAGGAAAACCTGCCAAAGCCAATTGAATGTGCCCTGGGATGTCCGGTGCTGCCCACAATGCGTGTGAGGGCTATCGAGAGGTCTTTAGTCAGTATGCTGGCGTAGGTATTCCTAGGGACCCAGCTCGTCTACAATAAAGCCAATTGAATGTAAAAATATACCCAACCAGAAAATACAGTGGCACAGTTTTATACCCTTCCTGTCCGAGAGATTCTCAGTACAATACTTTCAAAGAGCGATTTGCATCAGAGAGGGCGCGTGATACATGCCCATTGTCCTACGTCATAAGTCGTGCATCTGTAGTAATCCGCAGAACCGTTTTACTCAAACCTAAAGCATAGATTAGCATCGTAATGGACGGCCTTGTCTGTCTCCATTGTTGTACAGATAACGTCATTTGGACGCACGACAGGTATTCTCGTGCTCATGACGGTTTAATTGAGGGCGTTTGTCGTTCTGTGACGTCATCAGTGGACTAGATATTGCAATGTCATGGCGTCGAATTGCATAAATTATCTGCTAGTGCAGTCGAGAATCTTTGAGTGCAGTACAACTAAATTTGTTTAGAAATGTATTGTATTGTAATGTTTATATACGTATAATACTTTGTGCTATAGAAGGAAGAGTAAAACTAGAGAGAATGCAGATTTAGCATGACGAAATAATTGTGTAAAAATAAAACATGTTTTTGTTAATGTGAAGCGAGACTGAAATGTTTTTTTTATTTTTGACAACACCAAACATCGTACAATGAGGTCGGGAATACGGATGCACATTTGGGTGTTGTATTATTCGTACAAAATGCGCAATTACTTCCAATGAATGGCAATTTAATCGTCACCTTGGTTAAATACCTTATATGAAAATTCAATGGAAATCATTATCCGTTAATGGCGAATTGCATATTTGGTAGTTTCATTAAGCGACACGGCAATATTTTTAAAGACTATAAAAGTCCTTAGCCAAGACCACAAAGAAGATGGAAAGATTAATATAGACTTATATTTTTTACTGCTGGGACAAAGTGACTAATGTGACAAAGTGACTGATTTTACGGTAAGGGCTGTGTAGTTCAAATATAGTAGTATCCACTGGCGAAACTATTCTGTTCTCCTATTAACAAAACCGTCTGAGCTGACGAGTGACGTCACATTATCCTGTTCTCGAAAGCACATAATACCTAATATCTGTGGGAATAGTTCCGTAAGGGGTCAAATTAAACAAAGATCGTCTTGGTAATATTAAATATATTAACGTCTTAAAACTCGTCTTCACTTCAGCCGTCCTCTACGTCTTCCAGACTGTTCTCTTCTATATTCCGTCCTTGCATACTTCAACATCTTAATCATTCATCCTCGTACTCTTTCCATCTTAAATACTTTCATTAGTCATCTCTTTCACACAAACCACGTTCCATATCAGTCATACGTCAACGTTCCATTCTACTCATCTTTCTTCATAACATTCAAATCCTACATATCTTACATGGCATATACAAACATTGTATGGTTCGTTTGATGGGCAGAGTCCTCAATTGTACAACCAACCGCCAGTGACTTTTAACCCTTCGGGATTATTATTGCGGGATATTTAGCTGAGCAATCTCATGACGGGATACAATGGACCCGCGTCTCAACCCGGGCCCGCGTGGCTAGCGCACGGTAGCGTGCCTCACGCAACCATATCTCATACGTTTTATTATTATTTATTACTTTAATATAAACCAATAGATAATATGTTTCATAATGTCGTCCAACTGCATTCTTGTTACGATTCCGAATGAGATGTTACCTCTGGTGACTGCGGCTTGCGTTGAGTTTATCTTTATTAGTATCGTGTCATGGGGTGTTGGTATCGTTAATACCTCTTTTGTCCTCCCAAAGTTTTTACTGATGGTAAGTCTCATACGTGAGAGGACCCCTGGTTAGGTACAATCGCAGTATCTACTTCTCCTGCCACACCGAGTGTAATTGCACTATTATGTTTCGGTTTGAAGGACATTGTAGCCAGAGAAACTACTGGACATATTGAGACTTAACATCTTATGTCTCAGGATGGCGATCGCAGTGGAATGCCAAGCATTGCTTTGTAATTCAAGGCGTCGTTTGGTTTTGCTACTGTTTATGACCGGTCGTATCGCTTACCATCAGGCGAACGACATGCTCGTCTCACAATTGCAATAAAAAATGCTCCTGAAAGGGTAGCATATCACCTCTTTTTTGTTAAAAGTAATATATTGAGATCTGTGAGATATGGTAATTGTTTATAGGAATATTTTAAATTTATTCAATGGTAGGCGTGTCCCGTTGCTGCAACGGGAAATCAATTTGAAATTGATACATTTTTTGATAGGCCCAAGGCCGGATATTTTTTAAAAGCCGAAACGCCTGCCCCCGCCATAAATTGTTCTAGAACATGCATTCAAATAGAGCATAAATATTGAAAATGCTGAATTCGTGTTGTCTCACCGAAAAATACATATTCCAAATATTTGTAATGTTTCGTTTACAAATTAAAATGAAGAAATCTTTTGTTTCAGGTAATTAACTCGATGCATTTGGCGATGGAAGGTGAATGACTCATAACAAGGGTACGAAATACAAGATTTACACGATGATTTAAGAATGCGTTTATTTTTTTTGAAAATCATTTAAATGGAACTTTTTATCGTATTTTTGAACATGCAAAACTATTTTATTACCATAAATAAACCTTAGAATGAAAATATAATTTAGAGAATTACAATATGATTAATTAAAAATTAAGACAATAAATTAAGAAATCATAAAGTAAACGTGATTAAACCATTGGTTGCTCAACAACAATTTCGTTAATCGCGGCGATATTTTAATTTATATCGATGAATATTTATTGCTTCGATAATAATCTATTTACTTTCAATTTTAATTGCTTTTAATGATTTACGCCGATCGTGGCTTCCGTCTTGGTACGTTCGGAATTTAAATTAAAAAAAAGTTAATCGATGGTGAGATATTTAATTATTACTCTCGATAGGGTTTTTTGTAGATTGTTTTAACTAGATCTCCCGCATTTGTTGTTTTGTATAAGGGTCATTGAGCTTTCCAGATCATATTGAAGATTAAGTATTTTTAAATTAATTTTGACAGGTACGTAAATTTTTAATGCCAGTGTGGTAAAGCTATTAAGTTAGTAGCATAGCTTATAGTGGAGTTTTAATGATCATCTGGATAATAATCACACATTTTAAACTCTATAATGGTTCTCGCAAACTTCTTCAGTTCCTAACTCGAACCTCAGCTAGAACTTTGATTTGAGCACTTTAGCATGATCATGTTGATCATGTCCCACGACGTGATAGGGGCCGAGTCTATCACTATATCGGGCACAAATTCCTGACTCAGGGCTGATTATGAATAGAAAAATACAATATTGCCCGACCCGGGATTCAAACCCAAGACATCAGCTTTTCAATCATACCGTAGTACAACTTCGCCACCGAGCCATCAAGCACACTCTCGCATCAAACAATACTCTTAAGTTTTTTTCGCATACCGCAGCATCCATTAGAAAGTTATTATCGTACATACGATTGGTAAGTGTATCAAAGCGGATAATAACGTGGAAAGTAAAAGTGTTGTGCGTGAAAAGCCGCGGGCCGCGTGTGAGACGTGCGAGGCGTGAGTGGGGGTCACCGCCCACGGAGTCGTCGTTTAAGGATCCTTGGGTGTCGGAAGGTCTGGGGAGTTTTGTATTGCTCGTGAAGAATATTCAGCTGAGTTCATTGAAGCTTTGCGCGGGACAGTAAGTTTTATCAAGAGAATTCAGAGAGTGTTGTAAGAAGTGAGAAATTTAGATTCCTTGAAAGATCGTTGAAAAGAAAATCTCACATATTCGCGTCACAACTATGCGACTTGCTAATTTGTGATTCGTTTAATTTCAATATTTTTGTGGCGAATTTCTTAAGGCATGTTATACGTCATTCGTAAATGGATTAATTTTGGATGAAATCCACCCTACCAAAGAACTTATTGTGATGAAAACGTCACATAAAATAGGTATTTCCCACGTAAATCTGAAGTGTAGCGCCACTAAGATACGTGTGGCCAAGCGCCCACGCCAACACTTTCTACTCAAAATAACACGTTGTCGCGATCGCTGACGGATAGCACACGAGGGTCAATGTTGCGCGTGTCATAACGCTTGCTATATGCTAAATACGTTGCTAGCTCAGAACAACCGCTCGGAGAACATGACACAGATTGGTTAACAAGTAATAATACTACATTACATTGATAGATTACAGTCACACCCTTGGGCAGTGTAAATGTGTTTTTGTTATATGATAGAGTAAGAGCAAGAAAGCGGAAAATTACTAAGCTTCCAAATATTTCACTGGTGGTAGGTCCCACACATGTGAGGGAGAGAGAGTAATAACAAATATTTGTATGATAAATTATCATTTTCAACTAGCCACTACCAAGGACAGGAGTTTTATACGTATGAGATCTTATACATATACTAATTTACCTAGTTTGTTTAGTGGAATTTACATATCCTCAAAAGCTTTATCAAGAACTCTCGCATAGACAGTTTTCATCATTAAGATTCCATTCGTGAATCTATTAGCTGATTTAGATAAATCGATATTTGAAACAAAATCCTCCAGTCTTGGTACATACCAATTGAAAGTGAGTGATTTAGTACATGAAAGCGAAAGCATATAGCAAACGATAGGTACATACGTAGCTGTGAATTATGCAAATTACAATTCGGCTATGCGATGCTTTTGGTGAGGCGCCTACGCTCCGTGAATTTTAAAAATAGGCCCGGTTATATGTTAACGCCATTGTGGGAATTACTATCAATGTATTTTGACCCAACAATCATATTCCATTATTAAGTCACTGGTGGTATATCTCTCATAGAGAGACTGGGTAGGTACAACCACATTGTCTATTTCTCCTGCCAAACAGCAGAGTAAATGCACTGTGTGTTTCGGTATTAAATGCGAGTGGAATGCCAAGCATTGCTCAAGATGAAGATCAAGATGTTTTTCGGTTTTGCTACTGTTAATGGTCACTTCTAGTAATAATAAAAAGGTCACGAGTACTACTTATTTAGCCCTTGTTCAAAATGTTCCTAATTCGCTGTTTGAACGTACATCAAAGTTATTCTCCGCCGACACTGCCACTCACTTTCGCACCATAAATTTATCTTTCGTCAATCGCCAATAAATCAATGTTAGGTTAGCCATCATAAAAAGCTAATATGGATTTTGGGTTAGAAATCAATTTGCCTACGCTTTCTTTATAAGAGAAAGGTAGGTTTGTTTTCCTTGTGCCTTCAAAAATTATGTTGGTCGTTAATCATAATCTTGTTAAGCTGGTTTAAGTAAGAAGTATGGTCTAAATTTTTTGGTGGATTATTTTTACAAACTGTATGAAATTTCTCTTGTTTGCCCTGGATTTTTTAGTAAATGTAACTAACAGTCACATACATAGTCCTGACCCCACACTAAGATCGAGTCTTGTGTCGTGGGTATCAGGTACTACGTAAGACTTTTCAGTCTCACAAACACCCAGGACCCGAAACACAAATATTACTCTCGAACCCCTGGCCCCCGGTTTCACAGGCGGTGCCTAACCAACTGCGCCATGGAGGCTGTCAATCCGAAGAAGGTCGTTTTATTTTGCATACCTTTTAATATTTCTATAAACCCCTAATAAAAAAATGATATTTCTCTTTACCGTTTTAATACATTCAGACTTCAGAGTTTGAGCACTACATGATTTTTTGCATATAGCTGATTAACGTGGCATTTTACGAACAGCCGCTTTCCCGGACTTCAAACTGCTCTGAAAAAACGTAAAATCATCAGTTAACCAACCGTACATTTGTACACACCTATCATAACATAAATATGATCAAATCAATCGACCTTAATCTTTAAATCCACAAAAACTGGAATATCAAAAATACGAAAGCCACACAAGTTAAACGAATGTAATATACATGGTGCGTGGCTCGTAAAACAATTTTATCGATAATATCTCCAATACAATATCATTACGCCGGGCCGAAATGTGGCCGGCAGGGAATGAATTATTCATCGGAGCGATGCTGGCAGCTATTTCGTGAATCTCTCGTGCTCCTTATTCGGCATGTCTGACCACGCCGGTGGAAATTGAATTAACTGGAGTGCGTTGTAAAATAATATTGCCTTTTTGAGTTGATTTATTAGTATGAAAATCGTGATGGGAGACTTTCCGTTTCGATGTTTACGACTGATGTGTTTTTGTATGATTTAACTGTATGTGGGCATCGGTTTTGGGCAGCTCTTGTGTTAAATTGGTGTTTTCAGTTCACGTGTTCCTCAAAGTATCTCAGCCTTAACTTTTAAATTTCGATTTTAGAGACGGTTGTTTTATGATGGCTTGGATAGCATAACGATCTTCGTAATGCACTTGATAGTAGCTGGGAGTTCAAATATAGGGCATTTAATTCGGTTCTGGCTGTTGATGAACCGAAAACAAAAATACTTTATATTTACGACATGAGATATTTAACGATTGGAAATTGTTTGAAACTATTCGCAACTAACATAAAACGAATTAAGAAACAAAATTATATATTATTGACGGGTTTCATATCATTTAATTCCACCAAGTCATCACAATTGTATCGATTTCCCTGAGCCGGTGACCTGCTGTTGACCGCTCGCGATCAACTGCTCATCCAATTTGTAATGATTGACTACGCCGACCTGCTTGGCGATGCAATACGGGCGGTTATTGCGCGCGGAGACGCTGCGGTTTTAAAAACGTAGAAGTGTATAAAAGTGAAATATACTGACTGTAGTACTTACAGTCTTTAATGTGGAGAGGATAAGTTGGTTCAAATTTAAAGTTAAATAAGAGATCTGATCGTAATAGTACGTACATAAATATTTATACTAGTGCAGTGCTCCAAAATTGGATGCCATAACAAGAGTTCAAGAAACAGACTGACGTAAAACACTCAAATGTTTCTGTGAATATGTTAATTCTACGCAAATGTTTAATAAGAGCCCTAACAAAAGAAACCATAACAGGTAATTTCAGAATATAAAATTGACATAGTAAAACGCGACGTTTTCAGGCGCAATATCCACCCGTACACACTCGCAATATGTAGGACACTTGCCGATCGTTTGACGAGAACACGCGCTAACTATAGCCCACACGTGCAACACTAGGAGAATTGCTTGCCACGATCATACATTATCCGGAATTACTTGCTGCTTGTTATTAATTAATGCCTTCATAGCAATTCTATGAGTGGATGAAATTGAATTTGATATTGGGTAGTCATTAGTGCTTTAAATATTACCATCATCAATCTCAGGTTGCTTAGTGCTGAACTGTTTTACCTAAAGATATATATAACTATTGTGGTGAATGGCCGGAGAAAACGTGGAAGACCGACGATGCGGTGGAAAATGGCAAGAGCTCGCCGAGGACAGGGTCAAGTGGAGTAACAAAGGGGAGACCTTTGCCCAGCAGTGGGATACATTCAGGGCATATTTAAAAGAAATAGTGATAAAAAAGTGGGTACAAAAAAATCTAAGATGAAAAATTTTGAATTTTTCAACTAAAAATATTTTATGCTAAACATTTTCAATGTGCATAGATGAAATTACTTTCCTGCTATTTCCATTTAAGCATAATTAGAAACTTAACAAATATACTCTGTCTTCTAGGTATTACTAGAACTTAACTGTGTACGTTCAATCACTCGATCAATTAAGCCATTGTACAACACTTTATTGTGCGAATGCCAAACCTCATTATCCGTCTTATATTCATATTAAACAAAAGAGCAGTTCCATACATCTTAAGCATTGACCTGAGTCAATAGTGAATAATTAATTGAGATATTTTTCAATGGCCATCATCTATCATGAGGCCAATTTGCCATACGCTCAGAGGCCGCCGTTAGTGCCCCCATACACACGCCTACGAGTACTTTCTAATTCCGAATTTACATAGATTAACTTGTGGCGGATAGTTCAGGAATGTAGCTGAGCTTAACTATATGGTTGAGTGTCACGAACACCATATGATTACGTTGGCAACTTACGCTTGGGCCACGATTTGGGTAGGTCAAGGATTCTGAACAAAGAAGCACTCAATTTTTTTTTAAATATTTTATTTGAACATTTTACATGTTACATCAATGGATGATGCATTAGGTAAACTAAGTATACACTAAATTACAAATAAATTTATATTGTTCACTGGATAATCTAATAATTTCTATGGTATGTAAGTCCGCCAACCCGCACTAGGCCAGCGTGGTGGACTATATGGCCTAACCACTCTCAATCGTACTGTAGATTGTAGAGTAGGCCCGTGCCCAGCAGCGGGACGTATATGGGCTGATACATTACACTACTGGATAATCTCCAGAAATGGATTAGGTTGGGAAACTATGAGTCAAAACTTTCGAAGATGTGCAAAATGACACTGGCGCTGAACCCACATCAATGTTAAATATAAATAAAACTAAGGAATAAGGAAGATGTATCAATTATAATAATTGAAGACTCCGGAAACCACGCGCAATAGAAAAAAAATAGTAGGAAAGTGAGACATAGCTTAATTTGTAGTTAACTTTCTGTGTCAAGAAGTAAAACGTATATGAGCTAGTAGCATTATAGAAATTGATTTAATAGTTCACGCGTCCACTCATAAAACGTAATGAGATTGTTTTCACCTAATTCCTAATTTTCACACCGTTACAGATTACTGCTTTCACTAATGCGGGCTTTTACGGGTAATTTATGGCGCTTGTTGTTATTACACATGTGCGGCTGGATGAGGTGGCACCATTTTATACTCACACTTTTTACTTTGTGTGAATGTGTGAAGGAATAATATGTTCTTTTTTTTTTCAATTTATTTAAGGATTTACTGATTAGAGTGTATGATTCTCTCCCAGCTGTTTCTTTGATTTACAAAAAATGTCAAGAAAGCTATTACGTCAAAGCAGTTATTGAAGCATTAGGCACTCGATTTAGGCTATTCATGCCAGCTATGACTAAAGTGGTTTTCATTCGTTCTTCCCAAAATCACTAGTTTATTCCAATTATTTATGTCCTCGATCTCTTCCGACGGTTCATTTTAATAATTCTTACTTCAGCTGATCATCAAAATCCCACATCGCAGTCATTTTAAATCAGTTTCGTGCAATGCCTCACTAAAAGCCACAAGCCGGGCCTCGCCACACGCGAATACATTACTCGCGGTATGATTAGCGCATTGTTGGCAACGTTTATTTATTTACAATGCAAAAACCCCTAACGAGATGAAGGATTGAGTTCAGCGCGCGGTTCTCTCGCCTCCGTCGCTTTTTTATTAGAAAAAGTCTTTCATTAGTTATGAAAATACGACGTCGGCCGGCTCGAAATCTATCTCATTGTAAATTGACTGTTGTGTATTGAGTAGTATCGCCTTCTATTTTGTTGGAGTGCTTTCGGCTTGTTGATGTGCGAAGTGCGTGAATGGGAATGTGAAATTGTAGCGAATATTGACATTTGTTAGATATACGAGTACTATTTGTGGTTTTGAAATGTTGATTTCTAAGTTAGCTTATTAGATTTTTGTAATGAAAAGCAAGGCTTTGATTCCGTTGGGGACTGTCCCGTCCTCACCACTGCAACTCCTGTAAGGCAGAATTAACAGTGGCACGCATTGTAATGACACCGAGCATTGACGCTCGTGTGAATGTTAAAAATGTACCTGACAACTTCTGTAAAAGAATGTTCGAGAAAGCGATAGTGAAATTCCACCGAAAAGCCCTTCGTAGTTTCTAACACTCAAATTTCAAGACACGTAACTGAGGTTTGGACTCTGAATATGAGTTTTGAGAGTACCCGCATGTTTATTAAACAGACCGAACATAACGATATGATGAAAGGTATTTATGCCTATCCCTTCTCTTATGTACGAGATATCAATCAGATAAAATATATAGGTAACTATGTATATAGTGTTTAATTGTACATGATTTTCTTTGTTTCTCTTTTAATGACTATCTTCTATTTTCCTTCTCCTATTCATTCCAATCCACGCAAAGGTTGTCTGGAAGAGATCGCCGTTAGTGATACTTATGTAGCTATAAGTTACTTAATTGTAAAATTATTATATAGTTTTGTAAAATAAAGAAAAATAAATTAAAAGAAAATATCTATAAAAACTATCCTACAACTAACTCGAAACAAGAAAATAACTCAATATACGTTCCCACATTTCCAATACCGAATAATGTGGTGGCACAGGGCCGGCGCGGCGGCGCGGTCGCGTCGGTGCCTCGCTCGCGTGCGGTGTAGCCTGGTGCCTCAACAGTTGTGCGGCCATTACGTGCAACTCTGATTGCGTATCGCGTCTATTAGGACCGACTACACGGCCACAAAAGCCGCCGACGCGGAAGATAATCCCGTGGAATTAGACGCGGCGTCGGTCCCGGGATTGCGATGCCCTCCCACGGGACCCGTAATCTTTGAATATGAGGAAGGGAATCCTATTTTATGGGATAACGGGATGTTATGATGCCCTTTTTTAAATTTCTTTTTTTGTTTAGTTCGTTGTGAAGTGTTATGGTTTTGTGATTTGTTACGGTAGCGCGGTCGGGTTTAATATGGTCGTTATTTAAAGATTGTTGCGTTGTTGGTTGAAATATAGAAATTAATGTTTTTTGATAGCGTTCTAAATATCAGTGGTAAGAAACTTCGAAGAATCGATCAAACGTAAGCACTCGTTTAGTTAAAAAGATTTTTATCACATAGGGGCGACAAACGAGCAGTAGTGAGTAATGACCATGGTCAACTACCGAGAGATTGTAGGCTCGTTGGCGACTATAAACATCACGTAAAAGACAGGATTATTTGCACTCATCTAACCTCATAGACCAAGTGAATCCTATGTAGTTGTTCACATCATTTATGTACCTATAAGTCTGAGATTGTCATTGAACAAATTAATCCATTCAGTAATTTGAATCATATTTTTTAATGGATAAAAAATATTTTTTTGGTTTAACACGTCCAAAATTCTTCGACCTCCGCGAATCGGCCTTACTGTAAATAATTACACTGAGCATTACTGATCCGTCGCGGGCGAGTGCAACGCTCGTGGTTACACAAACAATGCACGCGCCACTCCGCGCTGCTTAAATTAATTATAATTACAACCCATTAGACTATCCATATGGGCAGTGAGTGTGCAGTACGGCGAGTAGTCTGAGAGTCTGTTTACAAAAATATTTGATTGGCGCAGTTAAATTGTGGTATATTGTTTCCAACTCTACCTATATGTATACTCGCTGATCTATTTCGTATACAGAATCTCGCGTCTTTATCTATTCTTTGTCTTTTGTACCTTTAATTTCTCACCTATATTTTCCAATTCCAAGATGTATAAATACACACCTGGCATAAATTCTAGTCTTGTGCAAATTATGCCCGATTTTTCATAACAAATAACCCGCACAAAATGGATTTCCCTAAATATCCGTTAATATCACAATCAAAGCACATACCGGTTTATATTCTAATAATTACATCAAGCCCGTGCTAAACGTCCACAAAAATACCTTATAAACTCGACATACTGTACACTCACTAATCCACGCCACAAGTTTTGAGATGCGCGGCAGGTTGCGCAAGCGCAGGTGTTCGAACATCATTGCCTGGCAACTTGCCTCAGTAATTACAGTGGTATGGGGGTAGTGGGCCCCGTCACCATGGTGCAGTGCGACTCTGCACACGTCAATTAATCGGCCAATGAGAACAGGGATCTTTTGCTGTGTCGCTTGGGGGTTAGTGTGATCTTGAATGGAGAAATTGCATGCTTAAAAGTATGGAATTATTGGTGGTTGTATGTGATGTAAAACTATGCAGATGCCATGGCAATAAGTGAATGAATTGTGATGAATTTGGTTCGTGTAATTTGTACTTGTGAATTTTTTGGTTTATTGATGTAGGCTTGAATTTTAGACTTTTTACTGAAGACTATGGTTATTTTTAATACGGAAATTAAGATCTGAACACAAGATAAGTTGATGTACTGTGGATTATACCCAGATGTATATTTTGTGTCAATACATGTTATTTGCCTACCTGTATAGCTAGAAACTGACTGCGATACGAAAAGCCTCAGGTTCGATTCCCTCACCAATTTCTATCCACGACACAAATCTACCTACAGCAGGGCTATAATTATTCTATTCCTACAATATCCCCATACAAATTACGAGCCATTAGTCCAACACCTGATTTGCATCGCGTTGTCTAAGCGTTAAATCCGCTGGTCCGAACCCCTTAATCATCTTCTAGGTAGCACGCTAGTTAGCTACCGCGGCCTGCAATCACGACTCAACAGCTCGGGGTCATCGACCTCCCCCTCCCTCCCCACACCTTCCCTCCCCCTCCCCAACCCTCCCCAAGGAGCTTCGTCCGTGTTGTGATTAGATATTCCATTGATGGGCGGTGTTGTCGAGATTGGAAGTTGGTTTTGTTTCACGTAGAATTGAGTTAGTGTAATTGTGGGGGGTAGAAATGTCTGATGAATTACAGTGGCTAGAATTTGTAAGATTAATATGTAATTGTAGTTATAATTATGCATATAAGTTTAATATGCGCCGGGATAACGCCAGGTAGAAGAAGAAGAAGAAGAAGATGCGCCATAGTTTACATAATGACGTGAAATCTACGCAAAATGGGAAAAATATTATATAAATTGTGGTAAAATAATAAATGAAAATTCTTAATGTAAACAGGCATTTTTTTTTTTTATTTTTTTTTATTGCTATGAATGGCGAGACGAGCATGCCGTTCGCCTGATGGTAAGCGATACGACCGCTCATGAACAGTAGCAAAACCAAACAACACCTTGAATTACAAAGCAATGCTTGGCATTCCACTGCGCTCGCCATCCTGAGACATAAGATGTTAAGTCTCAATATGTCCAGTAGTTACTATTTAATAAAAGTTGTTTTTACTTAAAATTCCATAGCAAAATTTTACAAAACCTTTTTCTCACAATGACGAAAAGCTGTTCTAAGCTTAAACATAAGACCTATGTTAGAAGCAATGTTAGCAACACCAATTACACACACTAGCATACTCCAATCCTCCAATAACTTCAACATGTAATTAAACCGATACTATCCAGTAATTTCCGAAGCGGTGACAAAAATGTGTGATCACGTGGAATCCAATCAAAGAGCGTGTAATCGCAGACGCGCCACGTAATGAATGCCTAACCGCATTCCCGAGTTAATTGCGGGCTCAGTTCTGTAGGAGCATCCATGATCCGAGCGTATATGCGACATTGTAACGTAATAAAAAGGTAAAGAAAGGAAAATGGAAGGAAGTTTATTTAGAGGAAATCTAATAAATATTTTTTGATCGCTGTTGTGGTAGATCTAGAAATATTGCACGTATAATTTTTGTACAACACGATTAAGCATGAAGGTTATTTCGAAAAACCCCAAAATTTTAATAGAGAATGGTATATTTAGTAAGAAATATTGTCGTTCAATATCTAGTTAAGCATTATGTTAAATGTGTACGTATAAAAGTATGTTTTTTTATTGCAATGATTGGCTAGACGAGCTTGCCGTTTACCTGATGGTAAGCGATATGAGCACTCATAAACAGTAGCGAAACCAAACAACACCTTGAATTACAAATTAAATGCTTGGCATTCCACTGAAAATAATAATGTACAAATTTGTAAAAATAATTTTAGAGCCAAGCATTTGTTGACTAACTTTGACACTAAAATATTGTATTACATACTTATATTAATATTGTCAGTTGAATCTAAGATTCCTATAAAATCCTAATCGATTTGTCTCGGAGAATTCAATTATTCCGACGATGGTTTTCCGTGTTATAATCATATTCAATTAATTGGAATTATTATGAAGAGTAACAGTATCTAAAGAGATTCTCATTGGCCCACCTTTAGACTTATTTCAGCGGATGTTATGAACAGTAATGTCCTGGGTTTGGTTCTTAACGTGGACAATATTTGTTTTTTGTATTTCCTAATCACATACGAATATTAAAATGGGTATGTTTTGTTGCACTATTTACTATTTTCTATAATTCTATGACAAAGGATAAATCTGTCGCAGCAATTAAAAATATCATAATTCCTGTATATTAATTCATTATCACAGGTTTAGTTGTACTACGGTTCGGCTGCAAAGCTGAGGAACAAAGGTATTGGATTTTTCTATTCATTATCAGCGCGGGGTCAGAAATTCCCCCTCGTTCCCTATTACATCGTGGGACGGAACTTACCAGGGGAAATGTGGGTGTCCTGGCACCTCTGGCTGCCCCTTCTGGGAAAAAGGCGTGGCGTGGGTTTATACTTACTCGTATATGTATGTAATATTTGCCATGTCGTAAACCATAAATTCTAATTCCGTCTGAATGGCTATCGCACACTTAAAAGTGTGATGCATTCAAATTATCCACATCTGCTTCAACCAATTCACTGTCATTTGATCTAGATTCGATCACTTAGTCACTTATCGGTTACTCAGGTACACTACATCATTTGTTATTTTGTGCAACACTCCAACCGTTCATTACTGAATTTGCATACACACTTTACGATGCCGCGCTGAAACGAAATGAAAACGCGTCGCTTCTGATTACTACGTCATAAATCACTTTCGAACGGTCGCGTGATCGAGGATTTTTACTGTTTTTGTCTTCCATTTTCGTGGAGATCTTGTACAAATTTCTGGAATTCTTTGGTTGGTATTGAAGCTCTGATTGAGTTTGTAACAGGAATATGTTATATAAATGTTGACGGGTACTGCGCTTCATATTCTTTGTAGTCAACATTTCTAAAGCCATATATCGCTTTTGAAAACTATAATATGAAATATTCACCATTTTATGTAATTATACTACCATAGCGAAATGATTAAAACTTAGCAATTTCTTTCCTACTCACAGCGCAGCAACCCTAAACGAATCTTATTGTTTGGTAACGAAAGCTTTGTATTCAATATTTTTATATAATATCCTTCATCCACCTCATTCAAAGCCATTATAATCAAAAGTTTAGCATATTTAGACTATTTTGTCATTCATAAGTTGATCTTCACCTGCGGCACAATAAAACAAAGGTTGCACAAGGTAATGCCAGAGAAATCTCTTCATTCATCAACAAATTGGACAACGAACAGGGCATTGGCCAATCAAATCCCGAGTGCACTTACACAACCTTTTATTCTTTCAAACATATCTATCCCTCAATCCGTAAGCTTAGATGATGAAATCCGAAGGGCGCAGTGTTTTTGCGGCGTGCGCGGCCCGAGTGCGTGTAATCTCGCGTTCTGCCCGGGATCGTTAAAAGGTTTTTTGCCGGCCGCGTCACGTACGGTGCGGTTGCGGCCACTAGCCCAGGATCGGGTTCCTAAGGGACTGAGGTGTTAGGGTCCCGCGGTATAAGACGAAATCCTTGCTGGGTACTGTTAGTTTAAATAGCAATAGTCAATTTGTTTGTGAAGTAAGATCTCTATGTCAATATTTGAAACAAAACACAATAATTCAATATCATAATAAATGAAGCAGCACTGTTTTACTTAATATCAACGTTAATCAAACAATTTTATTTTTTATTTTTTTATATTAAGGACCTCCAACGAAGGATACACGACATATAATGAAGACAATGGTATACATTATTATGGTTTACATTTCGAAGTGATCTTCAATTATAGGAGACCACAGCATGCAAATTTAAATAATAATTATACAATGACAAAAAAAAAAATACATTACAAATAATTTAGACTGAATTTGAAATTAAGTAATGAATTTAAATTTAAATTTAATAATACATAATGAAGTAATTTTAAAAGTGGTCAAATTGAATACAATATAATGGAGATAGTAATTAATTAGTTAATTAGGTTTATTATTTATTTATTTATTAGTGGTACATAACAATTGTGCTGTCATGTTTCATTTGTTTATAGACTTCGATGGGTACAATAACTTAGGTATATACATAACGTGACCATACGTCCCGATTTAGGCGGGACAGTCCCGCTTTCAGGAAGTCTGTCCCGGTGTCCCCAGCAAGACCTACATAGTCCCGCTTTTGCAATCAGACCAAACGATGATCAAAAAGTATTTCCCGCTCGAAATGCTTTATCGAACTATTACTGAAAACGGTTGGGTCAAATTATTCCAGCACTTTCGTAAAAAACAATCTTGATTTAAAAAAGCTTTTCCACAATTATTGAGTACATTATGTGTCTGCCTGGAAGTCACGCCCCTTCTGGGGCTTATAAATCGTAAACTATTTTGTGTTTAGTGGTATAATTATTTTTTGTAATTCAATCTTCTTTATTAAAAACTTGTAAAACACCAAAAACTTTTTATTATTATTTAATTCCACAGATGTCCCGCCCTGGCACTAAAAATAAATGGTCACGTTATATATACAGTCGGTGTTATACATTAAAAATCGGTAATAAATAAAAAAATTCTTCATTTTATACGCTAACTATAACTAGTTTACCATTAGTATACACTGCAGGGCGCGGACCTCCTCTATAATCGAGATCGAGAGGGGTTAGGCCATATAGACCGTACCGTTCGTATATCTCACAAAACATTACTGATTCCGTTATTCCATAAATTATCGGCATATGTAAGTAATTCTACAATAATTTTAAGTGCCCGTACGGTATTACGTGAAGACAAAAGAGGTTCACGCTTGACGCAATTTTTTAATAACGCCCTCTTGCGGTCGCCGCAGGAAGTGTCGTATACCCTCGGATCTTCGTTTAATGCTGGCCTTGCGGTTTTTGATATGGCTTAAAGTTCTCATGTCGTTAGGGCTATTTTTTTACCCTCACAATGCGTTCACACGGCGTTTTTTCTCGCCAGTAATTAGAGCATATTGATATATTTATAATGTCCAATATTCTTGTGGTGTGGGGGAAATTAAATATCTACGTTGGGACAAGCTTGTTTGAAGTTACATGCTATGAAATCGAGATAGCTAACGTCCAATGTTTCTTTTTGCGACGGTTAATATTAATAAAAATGGATCTTACATAGAGGTGAGTGCCTGGTGGGCGCCCTTAAGTGGGACGTATATGGGCTGATAGATATAACATAGAGGGGTTCAATTCTAGACAAAGAAATATAATTTATCACTTAAAAGTTATGTGTCTTAAGTCCTTGTATTATTTTAGTGGAGAAATGTTAAAATATTTTCCACCAGAACTTCAAAGATGTGTAAAGTTTAGCAGCCCTCATTATTACAAAGTTAGACTATTGCCTGCGACTATTCCTGAAAGAGTATGTAGACAGGTCGTAAAAGAGATAGCCAAATTGACATGTGAACAGTAACGTGTACAAAACGTTGCCTCAATTTAACATAAGTGTTGAACAACAAGCAGTTAAACAAAAATTAAATTGACTACGCAAACCATTTACGTGCAAACATTTATACGCAATAACAATAACATTTGAAAGCGAACAGTCCAAACTCCAAGCAATATGTATTAGAACGGCGTATTTGTAAATGTCTATAAAATGTGTTCACAATTTGTATTAATATTTATTTCGAAATTTGTATGGCGGACCTCAGGTTACGCCGGGGTACCGAAATGATCAATCTTCGGGTAATGATCGATGATTATTGTATACGGGTTCATAGTTCAGACAGGTGCGTATTTGGACGGAGTTTTGGGGTCTTTAATTCTATACTGTATTATGGGATGATATAATGCAACTTGCGTTTAATCATAAAAACTAGAGTCGTTACTGTTTTAAGATTTTGATTAAGATTTACCTAAACGTACTTTTGAACAGAACATTTTTAAATCCTATCCTCACTTAACGATCGTGTACTTAAACCTTTTAGCCGTAGTCACGTAGTTCTGAAGTGAATGACTGATATTATTTGGTAATACAAAATCTCTGATAATAACCTGTACAGGCTTAAATGATTCAGTAATATTATATATACATACATACATAAACTCACGCGTTTTTCCCAGATGGGGTAGGCAGAGGTGCCAGGGCACCCACATTTCGCCTTGTATGTTCCGTCCCACAATGTGATAGGTGGCGAGCCTATCGCCATATCGGGCACAAATTCCTGACTCCGGGCTGATAATGAATAGAAAAATCCAATATCACTTTACCCAACCCGGGATAGTAATCTTATATTAACCATAAATACAAGAATGTAATACATTTTAGCCCACCAATTACTATGGACAACATAGATTTTAACAGAAGTCCAGTTCATGTAAAATTATCAGCCATGTTTATTATAATTTAAAGAAATTTAACTAAAATTTTCAAATGATCGATTGCCGGGTCCCAAGACTCCCACCTCACCTCCCAAGTCCGTGCAAGCAGGTAGTGCGTGTCTGGCGCGTGCGCGGCGCTCACGCATCGCTCCGTGAACTATGGTGTTTGTTTCCATTGCACAATGTACGGGCCGCGGCGCCGACTGCGGTCTGTGTCCCACTGCTGTACACTACTGTTATACATGTGTGATCGATTAGTAAAAAATGTTACGACATAATGTTCACAATCAGGCCGGTTAAATGTTCTGGCGAGATTAAGCCATCTATGGTTAGTGATTAGCACGGCGCTTATGGATGCAGGATGCAAATTATTTTAACAACTATGGTAGTTTTATTTTTTTATTATTTAAATACACCATCAATAACATACGTAGTCCTGACTCTATCTTCTAGAGAGACTTTTCAGTCTGACATACACCCAGATCCGAAACAAATACCTGTGGATGTAGAAACTCCTAAACACAAGTATATGTTTGAGACTTGATTAGGTTTATGTGTCTATCCCATGATTGTCCATAAGCGATCACCTTGACGATAATTTCAATTTATAGTTCTATATTGTGTAGTACATACATTTCCTTGAAGCCTAACAAAGAATTAAATATGCTTAACAATTAATTTAAGGACATAGCAACTGTCAAACCAATCGAAAATCATAACTCAATGTTGGACATGGAAGTCGTGAGTTGACTAAATAGGTGGTCAGGACCACGGTTCATAAAGAGTTTGAATTGAACAATGGTGTTCAAGGTATTCAATGGTGACTGGTGGTTGGTCTCTCATATGTGAGAGGCCGCCTGGGTGAGTACCACCGCAATGTCTATTGCTCCCGCCGAACAACAATGTAAGCACACTGTTGTGTTCCGGTTAGAATGACATCGTAGCCAGAGTAACTACTGGAAATGTTGAGCCAAACATCTTATGTCTCAGGATCGCGAGCGCATTGGAATACTTACCAATCATTGCTTTGTAGTTCATGGTGTTGTTTGGTTTTGCTACTGTAACTCCACAGATATTGACCGCTGTACATAGAAAGAAAGAAAGAAGGAAGAAAGAAAAACACAGAAATCAGACATGGAAACTAAATAGTTTCCTGTGAATATACAAACTCCTGTAGGATCGTGGCTAATAATAACTTCTCTCCTTACACCAGCGGCTCTCAAACGTTATCCATCAATCATTTGCATAATCAGGATCATATTTGTTCAACAACTCATACACCTACATACACATGAAAAGTTATTAGTTTTGATAGTAAAGCAAACATCGTGTAGTAACCTGCATATCAAAGAGATCTTTGTAAGAAATTAAATTGTATGTGAAGTCCCGCAACCCGTAATAGGCCAGCGTGAACGGCAATGACTTAAGCCCCCGAATCAAATTTTTTATCATAGAGGTGTTCCGTACTGAGTCGACTGATTATAGGGTAATACAGTAAAAATTCTCCTACCAAAACTCCCCAGTAAATGCCAGAGCTTGAGATACACAAATATTTCTTTCCGTTCTGGGTGTTTGTGAGACCGAAAAGTCTCTCGTAGGACCTGATACCCGCGACACAAGACTCGATCTTAGTGTGTGGTCAGGACTATGTATGTGACTGTTGGATGTTATTTTTTTATTACTCCTATATCTTAATATACAGTATCCTTCAATACAAGCGAAGCTTTAAGAACCGCTGTCCCTTAGGGTTTCTTATCCTTTTTTCGTCCGTTTCGGTGCTCACGAGCTCCCGATATGATCTAATGGACATTCCTGCGTCGCTCTGAGTGCGTATCATTTTTTATGCCAATGACAGTCACGGTAATTAAAGGCGACCGATGCCGCTGTAAAAATGCCTCGTCTAATGGATACAGCGCTGTGCGATGTTTTGACTCGTGTCCTGGTATGTGTAAGGATTGTTTATCCCAAGATTTTTGTACCATCATTTCGTTTAACTGTAATGTGTATAAATTTATGCTGAATATTGAGGTCCTGGATTCGATTAAGAGGCGAGGAAAACTTATTTTTTTGTTAGAGAGTCATAAAAAGGTCATAGTGGATTTAGTTAGGACTAGCGGTCGGACCCGGCTTCGCCCGGGTGCAAATAGCTTTTGAATCCAGTATTGATTTGACAACATCATATTATTTCGCGTACTAACTATATTTTTCCCGCGCGCCCTCGACTATATTTCCCGTCCCGTTATTTATTTATATTATCATTTATTGTTAAATTTCTTTATATACACTATTTTGTAATTGTGATATTGATTCGTTGGTGGGAGAAGTGGAGGGAGGCGCCCGACGTGACGGCCGAATGGTAGTATGCGCGTGAGCTGCGCGCGGTACTGAACACTTGGACTTTATTTTTCTAAAATAAATGTAGCCTAAGTTACCTTATTATATCAGCTACCTAACAAAGAAAATCCCGTCAAAATCGATCCAGTAATTTCAGAGATTAGCCGGAACAAACAGACAGACAGACAGACGGACAGACAGACAGACAGACAAAAATTTTTTAAAGATCATTTTCGGCACGTGTATCGTGTATATAACGATATGTAGTTGGACATTTTTTTTTATTTTCACTTTTAAAACAGACACTTCAATTTTATTTATATGTATAGATTAAGTTTAATCAGTTGGAAAGTTTTTATAAAATCTGTTTTGGCTCTTTTGTATAAAAATGACTTTTTTGAAAATTCCTATGATGTGTGTCTTGTCTATTTACTGTTTATGTGATATTTGGTGTTTATTTATATTTTGTTTGGTTTCAGGTAATTACATTTATTACACCACTGCCTGCGGTCTGGGAATACTGAACGTATGGTATGAAAATTATGCCGCACTGTAAGAAGCTTCATTATTTTATCTTTAGAGTAATTAGACATGATTAAAACACATGCAATCAACCCATGTTGTGGGATGTACACAGGCCTCCTCTACAATCAAAAGAACGATTGAGAGTGGTTAGGCCATATAGTCAATTTAAATTGTGTACTATATTTAATAACGTTATACTCTCGTAAGTTCCACGTAAGAGTCCGAATCCATAGAAAGATTTTTTTTAAATAAGTAATCAATTTCTAAGCAATAAAAAAAAATATGATCCTTTACACGCACTTACGATTACAGTGAAATCCATTTAGACAATTGTATGACCGTAAATAATTTCCAAAAATTCCTACACATCATACCGCGGTGGTGCGTTTTTTATCTTGTTTGGTCCGTAATGACCGCCCGGATAATCGACCCTCTGGCGTAATAGGTTTTGGACATACGTGCCCAAAGAACCGATTGTTTGATGGCCCTTTAGATCCTTTATAATATGGGGCAGGATTCTTACTCATTCTTATAGATGGCCGTGACACCTGTCTTTTCCGTCGCCGCAGTAAACACCTGATATTGTTTTGGTAGCTAGGTAAAATATTGATGGTCCAAGTGCAAATAATAAAGACATCCAAATAATATAAGTTTATCATATAAAACTCGCAATATATGTAAATAAGTCGCTGACATACCAGGCAATTGGTTTTTCTATACTATACTATACTATACTATATATATATATATATATATACTATATATATACTATACTATATGTACTATTTTTTTTAGTTTCTTTTAAATATAATTATAAGTAATAACAATAAAAAATACTAGTCCTAAGCCCAAATTAGGATTTCTTGAATTTTGAGTATCAGAAACTACGAGAGGCTTCGTTCTTTCAGACCAGAAATAAATATTTATGGATCCCGCAATAATTTTAATTGTAGAATCGAACCCACGGCTTCTCGTTTCCTATCCGACTTGATACACTGCGCCACGCAGTCAGTCAGATGTGAAAGCTAGTTATAGAATTTAACTACATGTGACTGCTTCGGATATCAGCCCGGAGTCAGGAATTTGTGGCCGATATGGCGATAGGCTTGCCCCCTATCTCATCGTGAGACGGAACACATAAGGCGAAACATGGATTTACTGTTCCCAACTCTGCCTACCCCTTCTGGGAAAAAAGCGTGAGTTTAAGTATGTATGTAAGTTTTGTACAAATTTGCGGTATGTCAAACACACCTAAAATTTCTGACCTTATAACCCAGCGCTCACGTAATCAAAGCCTGTTATTTTGATAAAATCCATCGGTTTAATGGAAGTTCGCGTATTCCATATTCAATGCACAATAATTACAATAATAATACATTTGAACAAACTGCGAGCTTAAATACCCGTTTGGAATGCCAAAATACCTCAGCATTTGAAAGCGTTTGTGTCTTAATGCAGACAATTTATCAACACTTTGAGCACAATGCGGCCAACCTTCGCAGAAAAACATTAAGACACAACAGAATATAATGAAGATATCTTTCCGAGTATTGAATTATTTATCATTACAGTGCACAGATAATGTACAAAATTGATTTGTTGCCTTAAGATCGCAAATAAAATGAGAGCGCAGCGTAACTTAGGTTGTGGTTATTGATGGATGCTGCGCGGGGATGCCGAGATGCATCTCGTGTGAGGTATGTGTGCTCCTGGTGGGTCTAATCACGTGCAATGGTAAATATACCGCGTAATTGTACTAAATGAGGCTAATTTACGTGATGTCTTCTTTTTGTGAAAATAGGAATTACAGCGACATCTCGTGCAATAGATTGTAACTACTAGTTAGTGACTGCTGCGGCGTGTTCGGACTGAAATCACAAATGTAATGAGTAACAATCATTATGGCGACCAAGAATTAGCAGTTTCTATTTAAATACTAGTTATTGACCGTAACTTCGCTTGCATTATCATGTTTGCTCGTTATTCTGAATTATAAGTTATATGAATGTAAAGCTTCACCATAATTTGTTCAGTATTTTCTTGTAAAAATGTGGAATTCACTTTTCTTATATTAGAAATCGAAGAACCTTAAAGAATTTATTTTAAGATTATTTAATCAGTTTTCAAATGCAAAGAACTGCGTTTCTGACAATGTAAAGTTTTTCTGACATTAATCAGTAAAATAATAAACGATCCTCATGGACGAGCAGATGCGACAGAATTAATGTTACGTCAACATGGACCTCCGTGTTGTTTTAAATCAATAACACTTGGCAAACACCAAAATATATTGACAACCCATCCAAATACTTTTCACGAGCAGCAAAACAACGTTGTCTAACTTCAAACCATTCAAATTAAGCACCAAAAAGTCAACAGCCAGTTGCTCGTTCGTTTTTACATGGTATCGGTATCTTCCCGTGATTGATGGCCTTCTTTTGTCCGGGGGCAACCTTTAATGGAGTTCTGACGTTGATTTAATAAAAACCCTTCATTACGGCATCAAAAGCGGCCGGGGTCATGAGCACGCCGCAAACTATTTGCTACAGAAGGGTTAGAAAGTATTGCTTGTTAAATTGTTAATGAACGCTTGTGCTTGCCTTGGTAAGCAGTCATTGGTATGTTAATCCTTTAGGAGACTTTATGTCGGGACAGCATTGGGC
This sequence comes from Hyles lineata, assembly GCA_030180105.1. Classification (NCBI taxonomy): domain Eukaryota; kingdom Metazoa; phylum Arthropoda; class Insecta; order Lepidoptera; family Sphingidae; genus Hyles; species Hyles lineata. Next base: position 2,017,209 of record JARJEE010000006.1, on the reverse strand, counting down.
CTGGACTTTAGAATCGTATAAAACGAGATGATGATTAAAAATAGTTTCTAACCTCAAACCACATATTAGGTAAAACGGGACGTTATTATGTTCGATTAAAAAACATATTATCGTTATTAATATGTCAAATATATAGTTTATGGGTTAAAATGAGTAAAATCGGTGAAACGACGAGAGTACGATTGAGAGTCGTTAGGCCATATAGTCCACCTCGCTGATCTGAGTTGTCGGAATTTACATAACATAGAAACTCTTACAAATCGCTATGGCATGCAGGTTTGCTCACCTGTTCTCCTTTACCGTTATAGTGCATGGTGATTGACTAGCTTTCAATACACGTATACCTCCGAAAAGTCAGAAGTGTGCCCTGGGATTCAAACCCGCGGCCACCGTGAACATGTTGGCAGCCGCGTCTGGTCCGTTTACCAACAGGTCACCCCTCACTTTCGAACCTAATCAATGGATATTGACGATATAAATCTCGTTGCGTCATCTGTACACATGATATTGTGCGTGAACGGTTCGGAACGAGACACGCGATGCACGTAATTACAGAGTCGGGATCACGTTTGAACTGCTCAATTAATGGGGTTATGTTCAGTTAAAAATTACCTTTCTCCGTCCACGGTCACGGTTAATCATTTATGATAAGCTTAGGGGTTAAATCCGTTTAAGATAATTGTCGGGGATGTAAATATTTTATGTGGAAAGAGTATTTATAAATTAAGATGTTGAATGAGAGAGAAAAGCTTTTGATACAAATTTTGTATGATTATTAGAACAAAACATATCTTTTTCCGTCAAACTGTCTTAACAAAATCTTAAATGTACAGTCGTAATCACAAGTCCACCTGCTACCCAGCACATACGTAACATAACAACCAAATAGAGTCTTTAAGAGCGCGACATCGGAACATGCCGCGGTTTCGTCTCACAACAAAAACACGATTGTTCGAATTCCGTCCATTTATCAGGACCACCTTGGCTGTACAACAAAAAGCCTTCGCCTTTAGGTCAACGGACAATTAGATGAGAATTTCACTTGGGCGATCGCTCACCGCGCGACGTATGGTGCGCGGGGCCGCGTTTGACAGGTCACTGATAAAAAATTAATATGTTCTCGAGTGTACATCGTGTGTATGGAATATAGATTGGCTACTTGTCTGTGCTTTAATGATTTGGCTGAAGTGCTTTTGTACGCTATTGTACCTTGCAATATTGATCGTCTGTTGTAGTAAAATGTGTCACTAAATCGATCTTTTAAATTGATGCACAAAATAATATTTTATTTTTGATCATCTTTTCATATTGTAGTGGTTTTAACAATAGGTATTAATAGGTTGTAGCAGCCAGATTTTGTACGACGGAGTTGTACCCGCTAATCATTTAAATCAACATGAAAAAGCATACTAGCAGCTATGCGAGACTCCGTTTCGTCCACTCAATGGACAGCCAAATTATATTACTGCTTACCTACTGTCCCACAAGCTTTTTATAAAGCCGTCTTAGCATCACAACAGCTCAAGTGTAAAAGTGAAGCATTGACAGCAGGAATCACCAATTAAGCGTTCACATCTTGTGCCTCACATGAGCCATAAAAATACACTAATTTATCCGAAAATGGGCATGCAATAAACAGGTAAAATTTTATGCGTACAACTTCACCACGTTTTGCACCTGCACTCGCAATTTCGGCAATTAAAACTAATCCCGGAGCGAAAAGTTAACTGCGCGCGTGCGTACGCCATCATAAAACCGTTTTTTTAAACCCTCCTTTGATGGGTAAAAATTCGCCCGGGCCCTTAATAGCGTTTTTGTTTTGCTCTTTTTCGGCTACCGAAATGATGGGTCCCTTAACACTTCGCTCGATCATGCTGAAGGCCAATTTGGGTATTTTCGGCCCATGCCTTGGTTTCACGCCTCTCGTGCGGTTCTCGGAACTTGGGGTTATCAAACTCAACTGTTATGCCAATATTTGGTCGCAAATGTTTGTGTGTTTGAACAAATATGCGAACGTTTGGTGTTATATGTTATTGTGGTGTGCGTTTGCTAATTTAATTACATTTCTCACATTTGTTGCGCGTGTTTGCGATGCCGCTCCTAGTCTTTGGTAAAGTAGAATTAGCCACACCTAATATAAAGTTCGAAAAACATGTTCTATTTAAAACTAAAGCTTAGTTCAGAATCAAAGATATATTTGTGGATTTGAAAGTAAGAATTAAAAAACGAAAGAATATTTTCAAAAAAGTGTCTACACCCGGGCGGAGCCGGACCGTGTCGCTAAATAACTCTTAATCAGGGACCGAAACCGGTTGTACATAACGGTACCGGTATCGACCAATTTCGGTTACCTCTAAGATTTAGGTAACCCTTATGACGGTAACCAATGCAAATTATAAAGGTTACCCTTATATACGGTAACCGATTTAATACCGGTAACCTAAAAAAGACCTTGACGGTAAAAGAGAGCGCATTGGAGAATAGTTACTCATTTCCATATTGCATACCAAATAAAATATATTATACTTGGCGTGTTGTTTACGCAATATCCCTGGAATCGTTTCATTTTACTTGCGATGTAATTGTGTTGAAAAGAAAAGGAAATGAGTGAAGGCAAGAATTTGGTGTAAAGGGATACTGTATAGTAAAGACATTTTTATATCTCAGTATATTTAATTTAATAAATAAATAGATAGGTACCTAAATTCACATAAATAATATTATTTAGTACAAAAACCCTATATTTTTAAATTATAAAACATTAAAATAAGATAAACCAGGTCCCGAGCAAATGACCTTGAGCATTTACGTCTTTCTAATGCCTTCTATACACGACGTCGTATTCGGTTACGTCCGCCGACGTATAAAGGAAGTGATTTGTGCGTCTGTTGTACGTATTTAACGTCCACAGATGCGTCCGCCTCGAATCCGATTGTTGTCGGTTTTTGTGGGACGGATCAAAGGGTTTTGGTGCGAACGTCCGACTTCTGACCACAAGTCTTCGCTTTTTTTACCATCACACCTCACTTTACCGCAGTAGAGTTCATTCGAGGGGGTTAACGTCACCCGCGTCCGTAGGCTTAGACTCTAGATTCCCTACACTTGACCCCTGGGTAGTGCCAAATGAGTGACGCAGTTCGTGGTGGTAGGACTTAAGTGTCCGCCCGGGTAGCGACGACCGTCCACGAGGACGATGACGTAAAGGCCGCCATAGTGATCTCCATAAGGGGATCGCGTTCCGGGATCAGCCCATGGTTTTCCGGTTTTTTCGAGGGGCTTGAGTCCAGGCATGAGGTTGTACCGTGTGGGTATTTTCGGTCGTTTGTCGAAGGGAGGAATGTTGATCCGCCGGCCAGGGAGACCCGTAGAAACGGTTGTCCGCTGGCCGCCCGCGGTATAGTACAGGGGCTAACCACCTCGAGAGGCTGCCTAACCGTGCCGCGCATAATCTTGGGTGGGTCCGTCGTGCCGGTTGGTGACCGGAAGTGGGGTCCCGGCGGCCCATCCCGGGAGTGTACGGGGGCCCTTCCGTCCGGCGGATCAATTCGCTTCTTGCAGATCCTTTCGTACCGGTGCCCATTCGGCCTTCTTAGTTCTCGAACTTAAGCCATTCGTTGCCTCTTCACCAATCCCATCCTTTCAACCATGACAGTGCAATTAAACAGAGCAGGTCCTTCAGCGGTGCATAACCCCACCACCGCGTTCACTATGGAATTCACTAATATCCGCGGACCCCATACGAACCTCAATGCCGTCCATCTCGAGACGGCCCGGCCTGCTTTGCTCTTCCTAACGGAGATGCAGATTCGTTGTCCGGCCGATGATTATTACTTGTTGTATCCCGGTTATTCGCTTGAAGTAAACTTGAAACCTAAAGCCGGGGTATGTTTGTGTGTTCGGTCGGACATCTGCAGCCGCCGTTTGCACTGCATGGAGGACCCCTCCTTCTCCGCTCTGTGGGTGCAAGTCGATCTAGATTCCCTGAGCCTTATCTACGTGTGCCTTTACAGCTCTCACCACGGGGACGATGAGGCGACTCGGCTGTTCAGGTATCTTAGCCAGGCGGCTGATGACGCGCATGCGCAGTTCCCGTCGCCCGAAATGGTGGTCTTGGGGGATTTCAATGCTCATCACGAACTGTGGCTAGGACTGATCATGCTGGCAGAGCTGCCCATGCATTCGCTCTGACTCATGATTTGACACAACTGGTGAACTAGCCCACCAGGATCCCGGATGTGGCGAGTCATGCGCCTTCTCTGATGGACCTTCTGCTGGCGAGTCACCCAGCCGGGTATCGTGTGACCGTTAGTGCACCTCTAGGCACTTCCGATAACTGCCTGGTTGGGTCGTCATTATCGCTCGCATCACCACCACAATCCGTGCAGATTAAGCGGAGGGTCTGGCATTACTCGTGGCAGATTGGGATGGTATGCCGGAATATTTCGCATTCATCTCTTGGAGGCGGCGCTGCTTTGAGGGTAAAGATCCGTCAGCGAGTGTCAACGCTATTGCTGACGAGATTTGAGATCGCCAGTAAGGGCCGTGGACGCTCCTGGTTCAATCGTGCATGCGCCGATGCTGTCAGTGACAAACAGGCGGCGTACCGCGCTTGGATCAGGAGTCGTGCCATGAAGGATACCAATATCAGTTCCCTCAAATAAGCCTACAACCAAGGCTTGCAAGAAGGCCTACGTTAGGGTGGATGCCCAGCGCGTCAGCAGGATTGGGCGTGCGTTGGCCAATTACCCAACTAGCAGTCGTGCTTATTGGAGTTTGGCCGGGGCCGTTCAATCTAACTTCTGCCGTCCAGCGTTGCCACCGCTGAGGTACCCAGAAGGGTCGCTGGCCCACAAGCCGCAAGAGAAGGCTGCCTTGCTGGCAAATCTCTTTGCAGCTAATTCCCGCGTTGAAGACCGTGGTTCCCAGACGCTGCCCACACTGCCTGATTGCGGTTTCTCAATGGCGGATATTCGCATCAGGCAGTGTGATGTGCAGCGTGAGTTACGGTCTCTCGATGTGCGGAAAGCCAGTGGTCTGGATGGGATGGGATACCAGCCGTGGTTTTAAGAGCTTGTGCAGCCAAGTCGTCTCCTGCACTGACTTGCCTCTACCGAGCGTCCTACCGCACAGGTGTTGTGCCGGAATCTTGGAGGGAGGCCAATGTGCAGCCGATCCCAAAAAAGGGTGATCGGTCGGACCCTACCAATTACCGCCCTATCGCTATCACCTCAGTGATGTGTAAGGTCATGGAGCGGATCATAAACGCTCAATTGGTCCGCTACCTGGAGGATCACTCGTTGATCCGTGACCGACAATACGGATTCCGTCATAATCGATCGACGGGTGATCTTCTAGCGTTTGTCCTGCATCGCTGGAGTGAGGCGATTGACCGGCGTGGCGAGGCTCTTGCTGTGAGCCTCGACATAGCCAAGTCGATTGATAGAATCTGGCACCGTGGTCTTCTTTCTAAACTTCCGGCATACGGTCTGCCCGGCAACCTGTGTTCGTTGATTTCCGGCTTTCTGCATGGGCGTAGAATACGTGTACGCTTCGGCGCTCATGTCGGTAAATGCCGGAGTTCCTCAGGGCAGACAATAATAAATATTAACAATGTGATTACCACAAGGCACAGACATCGTATTTTAAAATAGATATGGATTTGTGGTGATTACTATTACTTTTTCGTTATTAGTGTCAACTTTATTACACCCTTTTACATTACATTTAGATGAATTTGTTTCTTTTTGGTAGGTAAAATATGCATAAACATGATTTTTTAGCTTTCGTCCCATTTTCAAAGTATATAGGTAATCCGATTCCAAACCAAACAAATAATTCAACACTCCCGTGCGACGTGCGTACTGAATGAAATATCAATTAAGAGTCTCAAAATTCAAAAATCGCAAAGAACGCGTCTGCGTATGGTCTGCGTCGAATCGGTGCAAGTTACAACATGCACCAACCGGGGCGACGGCCTTGAGGTCGTGTTTGGTCGACGCACGGCGCAGCGACGCTTTGACTTTTGCCGACAACGCTTGAAACATAGAGGTAATCCTTATTTCGGTTACCGGTATGATACCGGTTAAATTCTAGGAATCTAATAAAATTGGCGTATAGGGGTTACCTTTAAAAATACCGGTATTTATTTTTTCGGTTGATACCAAAAAATACCGGTATTTTCGTTACCGTTTTCGGTCCCTGCTCTTAATATTATGAAACTAAAATGTAGTGTTTAAACGATGCATTATCAAGAAACCGGACTGGTAGTACGAATTGTTCCTCAGTTAATAAATGAAGGAATGCCGTTGTATTAGAACATTGCTGCTTACCTACAAACATCGAGATTACGATAATGAAATAATAGTGCGAGATTGATCACTCTCCTTAAGGTAGGCAGCGACTTTGTTGTGCTGGGCCCCTGGCACTGCAGAGGTCCATGAGCAAGGGTAGCCGCTTACCATCAGGCGGGCCGCTAGCTTTTCTGCCTATAAAGGCAATAAAAAAAACATACTGAGATTTCAATAATTGGTACAAAATAATAAAAATAAAAAATATGCCTTTGACATTAAGCCCCCGCCTTAATACAACTATGTTTAAAAAGTATTAAATATAATAAATAATTAAATACATCAGTCACCCAACAGTCTCATAGGTATATAGTTCTGACCCCATACTAATATCGAGTCTTGTGTCGTGGGTATCATAAACTACGAGGGACTTTTCGGTCTCACTAACACCCAAACCCGAAAAAAATACCTGTGGATTCCACAAATATTTGTCTCGGTGCGGGAATCGAACTCGCTGCCTCACGTTTAACATCCCGCGTGTAACCAACTGCACCACGGAGGCCGTCGAGGATAATATCTCTATTGACCTTTGTATGTAAATTATGTTGACAATACTGTGATACCTATAGTTTAATTCTTCGTTAAATGAAATGTTAAAGTCGTTCGAAAAGGATAAAACATTAAATAACTAAAATAGGTTTTAAAATTGGCTATGAATAAGGCCGTAAATATCGGAAACGTGTTATATTCCTAATTCGGCATAGTTGTAATATTGAACCGCAGATATCCGATGTTTATCTGTATGCCGAAGGAGAGTCGGGTACACACGGCACACGTTTTCGTCACTGCACGTCGTGAACTTGCGCAGTCGCTAGCATTACCATGATTTTATTAGCGCTACTAGGATACTCAATTATGTATACGCAATGATAATTTTACTTTTTGAAGCTATAATTAGTGACGGGAATAAAGCTAGATAGTTTGGTTGTATATAAAACGAAAAGCCATGAGTTAGGCATTGTTAATCGCAAAAAATGCAAATTAAGAAGATTGGATCTATTGACGATATTATAATTATTTTTTTCTATCTAAATCAACACTAATATATTTCGTTCTTTTAGGCACAAATCTGCTCATCAATTTGAAGGTGCTAATTAGTTTAAAGTACAACATATAAAATGTTGCTCTAATATTTGAGACTTTTACAAGTTTCTTAACAATACTTTCCTACATAATCCATTTATTTTTACTTCATGCCCCGACTGCAGACCTACTTCATTAAACCGAGCCATAGCTGTCCAAAATCATTTTCCCAATATTATCCCTAACAAACACAAAGCCTGGCCACCGAACCAGTGACGCAACACAACGCGCAAATGTCAAAACTCGCTGTGCCGTTGTGCGCTATGATTGATTGCGGGTCTCTGCGGCGCACTGTCACGAGACGTGACGACTGACGGCTGACGCGGCTCTCGTGGCTTGTGACCTGGGTCGTAAGGCAGGGTTAAAAATTGTACCTTTTTACTTATTTATTTCAGCTACAGAAAGGTTATTGGTGGACAAAGGCCTCTTAGAGTCTAGAGACTTAGAAGTTTAGCACTGTGATGTATTGAAAGTATCTCACATCCCGCGACTTTTAGCAATTTATGAATTATCATAGATGAGAAAAGACAAGAGCTGATCGTGATGGCACGCAACTCATGGCTTTAATACAAGGTTACAGCCTCCGTGTCGCAGTTGGTTGGACGTCAGCTGTGAAATGTGAAGCTGCGGGGTCGATCCCCACTCCAAGACAAATATTTGTGTGATCAACAGGTCGGATGAGTGTTTGTGAGACCGAAAAATCTCTCGTAGTTTCTAATACCCACGACACAAGACTCGATGTTAATGTGGGGTTAGGACTACGTATGTGACTATTGGGTGTATTTATTTATATTCAGAAAATGTTTCAAAGCAACGCCTGTTCCAAAGCAAGACTAATTGGCAGACTCTTCGATACTCAGACTGGAACTTGGCCGTAAAAAAATACTCGGTACATTGAATGAATTTACGAATTATGGTATCATAACCAGCGGGAGCAATCACGGAAATGCGTGAAATACATTTAACAATAAATAAATAAAAAGCAAATTAACACTTGAAACGTATAACACTTGACACATAATAAATCAATATCGTAAACGAACACAATCAGCCTGAAACTGTATGACTGTGTATGACTGACTTTCTCGCACAAACGTATGTGTCAAAATGACTGCAAAGATAAATCATTGATTACATGCGAATTGTCAGATGAACAAAATAATATCTGATATTTTGTAACATGCGTCAATCAGTTGTTGCGTACAACTGTTAAACAATTGGGTTGAGCTTTTTTTCCATGTTTTATAATGTAAATATATACATACATAAATTAACGCCTTTTTTCCCAGAAGAGGTAGGCAGAGGTAATACCAGGACCCACATTTTGTCTTGTATGTTTCGTCCGTCATGTGACAGGAGGCGAGCCTATCGGCATATCACCTATAGACAAATTCCTGATTCCGCGCTGATAATGAATTAAAAAAATAAATATCACTGCGCGACCTGGGCTTCGAAGTTGAAACCTCAGCTGACCTCGCTGCAATCATACAGTAGAACAAGCCTTTATACCTTAGCCAAGTTACATGCGCTTCCAATCTATTCTCTTTCTACAATCTCAGCAGTTACTGGATATATTGAGACATGTTATATGACTTAGGATGGCTAGCGCAATGGAATGCCAAGCATTGCTTTGTAATTCATGATGTTTGGTTTTGCTACTCTCCAAAGCGGTCATATCACTTGCCGTCAGGCGAATGGCATGCTCGTATCGCCATTGATTGAAATAAAATTAAAATTAAAAAATATATATTTCGCCCAAACGTCACAGACATTACTTTAATTTCGAATGAAATAATTATGTTTTGACAGCATGTTGTGCCCAGCAAGCTTCACAAACTAATTAACTCTGTCTCACGATTCAACGATTATTTCTGACAGCCCCCGTGGCGCAGCGGCCGAGAACCCGGCTGTGAAACGAAAGGTTACGCATTCGATCCTTGGACCGAGACAAATGTTTGTTTACCAAATATTTGTTTTGTGGCTGGATGTTTTGGAACCGAAGTTAATTATAGTTTTAATAACAACGTCAAAGGAAGAGTGAACCCAATACGGCGGGGTTTATGTTTGTGACTAATTAGTTTATTTCATAATTTATTAATGTGGATTTCAAATACTTCAATATTGTTTTTATTTTCTAAACTTGACACGCACTATGCATTGTGGGTTATAATCGGCACATTAAAAAATAATAATAACACCCAACAGTCACATACATAGTCCTGACTCCACACTAAGATCTAGTCTTGTGACGTGGGTATTAGGAACTACGAGAAACTTTTCGATCTCACTAATACCAAGACCCGAAAGAAAAATTTAATATAAGAGAAATATTAAATAAAACAATAAAAATACACTTTAAACTATAAGTAGTACATACATGCACAAACACACAGAGAAAGCGGAATGTATGTAAGAAAACATTTGACAATGTATAACATTATTATTTATGTACCATTGTATTTGTAATAATAACAATGCATGGCACGGACCAAAAATGAAACTACGCGACATATTTATTTTCCTATGCAAAAAACTTCATTTCAGCCAGCTGAGCACACGCAAAACTAAACAATCGTGAACTATTACGCAACAAAATTAGGGTTGCCAACGTTTTTTTTTTGCAATATGTAAAGTAAGTCTACTTCTAGCAGACTTCTTGTAACTGAAAAAGAGGGAGAAAAAGAGATGAACAGACGAGTAATTTAACGCTTTTTTATAAGGGAGCGAAGGAAAAAAATGTTTCATCGTTATTCTAGCAGAGAGAAACAATCACACGGCATCTACTATCTAGCGCTACGTAGTTACAGTACGATTAAGATCAAATCAAATGGTCACCAATCTTAAACCTGATGGTATATAATGGACAATGTTACTAGGTATGCCAAATCGCTTGAAATGTTGTCTCAGTAAAGCCTTTATGTATACAAACACACTAGTTTTTGTTGTAGTCAAAAATACCTAGTAGTTTTGATTTTATAGGTATTCAAAGTTTTGAAAAATATCGAGTCCCGCTACAGTCACCTGATCGCTTGTGACGTCATTGTATAACGCGCCGCACGGGCCACGACTCACTTCGTATCGAATCGCCAGTGATTATAGTAGTTGTAATAGCTTGCGCAGTATTTTGTTGTTGGTTTTCGTTCGCGTATTAAGTTAATAGTTTAATAATAGTAAATATTATTCGATTAATAAAATGGATGAAGGATTCGAAAAAGGGCAATCGGATAATCTACCTAAAATAGATGGATTAATGGTTGCGCATTACTTATCAACAAATAGTGATTTCGTTGCCGCCGAAATGCGAGGAATAAAAATGCAACGGTAAGTGAAATTTCCGTGCTACTACTTTGCTTAATAGTTTATCTGTTCTAAATTGTTTTATCAAAATAAAATACCCAACTAATGTCGTAATGGAAGAATGCAACTCAAATAGTAGAACTCCCTACCTACCATTAAATTTGTAAGTTAAAGACAACAAATATGTATGTATTATAGTTTTGTAGCTATTGGTAGGCACGTATGTATAATATAGGTAGGTAACGCTCTTCTTAGTAAATTTAAATGAATACATACATACCTATATTGATTTCGCATTTATAATATTAGTAGGAAGTAGGATAGGTACTTATATAGATGTAGTGGGTTGAACGTTACAGATGTACTAAACCTTTTTTATTTGTATTTTTTTACTTACAAAATAAGTAAGGCCATTTTAATCTCATTTTTATTGCAAATATAGATGTTTGAACAGATGTAATAAACCTTTTTTAGTTATTTGTTTTTTTCTACTAATAAAATACGTAAGGCCATTTATTTTTATTTGAAACTTATTTCAGATCGGCAAGAGACAGCTATGGCGATGATGCTATTGGTTATATTCAAGTAAAAAGAGTAGGTGATGTATGTACGGTTAAATGTAGAATCACGCCAGAACACCGCGTACGTACCACATCTTATCATTGCAGTTTAGAATGCAATGAAAAGGATCAAGAAGTTTTAAATGTTACCTGTACGTAATATTATAGTACTCTGTGGGTATAAATTCAACGGCACGGGCGCGCGACCACGAGCGGACTGAGTGAGCCAGTGAGCGTGTTATACTATGACGTCACACCGTAACCGGCAGCCCGGGTCGTACGGTTACAACTTGTTTTACTTCTAAATCGGAAACTAATTGACATATCGAAGTAATTCTTTCACTAGTATTTTTTATTTTTGCCAGAGAATATGGAGTGCTAATAATCAAAATTAGTTAACATTCTTCATTACAACAGCCTATGAACGCCAACATGTATAGATGAATCGTCAATGTGTCAAAATTTAAAAAACTCCGATATCACAGTTGGCAACCCTGTCAAAACCAACAGACGCGTCGGCGCGCCCGGCGACCGCCCGATCCTTGCGTCATGTTGATTGATTAAAAACCTCACTCCATTGTCTATGGTACAGCCTGTGATTATGGGAAATACGTTACGGGTCTAATGAGAAATGTCAACAGCGAGGTCGTAACATGCGTGGGCGAGACAATTCTTACGGTTGTGTCACGTTTGCAAAAGTTTTTTATGGTATCATCTGTTTGACTATTGTTTTTTTGCGAATTGTCATTCTGTGTGCTCGATTAGATTTTCGGAGTGAGATTTCCACTCCGACGGCGAGATTTTAGCAAACGCCTATTTTCATATTAAGTCCTCAGGAACCACGATATTGTGTAAGAAGTGTTCAGCTATTCGTCGTTCTTAGGCGATGAATTATAAGTTTTATAGAGTCAAGTATGTTAGGAATTTCTGTACAAAAATCATACTTTTTCTACCCATTGATTCAACCTGTGATTGTGTCTCATTCAACTTCTGAAGTTTAATGTCGCGTAAGTCCCTTGCATCTGTCTTGGACTTGTAAATTTACCATATATTTTTTTATTTACAACAACTAAGGATCACCAAAACAATGTTTAACTGCTAACAAGTAAAACTCACGACATTGTAAAACTGTCGAAATCACAGCAAGAATTACCCGTAACGAATTGTTTGTTTGAGTAAATAAAAGTTATATTATGCTCGGGTGGAGACGGGTGGAGGTCATTCGGACGTTTAATTGTACTGACATGAACCTTGCGCGTTCGTAATTTGCAAATATAAATAATAATGCATAAATAACACTCAACAGTCACATACATTGACCCCACATTAAGATGAATTAAGAGATGTGTCGTGGGTATCAGAAACTACGAGGGACTTTCCGGTTACGCACAGACGCGAAATAAATATCTTTGGATCATACAAATATTTGTCTCGGTGCGGGGATTGAACCCGTCCAACTGCGTCACGGTGGCTGTCGAAAAATGAATATTATTTAGAATTATCAGCAATAAAATGTCCAAAGGTAATATCGCAGTTTGGATAATGAAATTCATTTGAGCATAGTATGAGTGTTTTAAAATGCAGTAAAAACAGCTAACAACGTAGTACCGCTATCTGCGGCCAAACAATGAGAAAAAACTAATATAAAAACAATATATAAGTGCGGCAACAAATTAAAACGCCATTAAACACATCTTGCCGATGACTGACATCGCTCTATGTTAACTTTAACTGGTATACAGGGTGGAAATTTCATTGAAAATCGTTGAAAGAAAAATTATTTCCCTTCCCGCTCCCCTCCCGATTTAACGCCAGCGTTGTACAGGCACTTCAAATCGGGAGGAGAGCGAGGAGAAAAAAAGATGGAAAGAGGTAGTTGTCACCCAGTTATTTTGTTTTCACTATCCGTAAATCTCAAAATATCTCAAATTAACATTCCATAAGTGATGTTTATAAATGTGATGGTCACTTCTCATCGACTGATTTAGTCGATGTCGATTCTTTATGACTGTATCGACAAACATGATGCGGTTTACTTAATGGCATATAAAGGACGAGTGCACTACGTGGACGCTCATAAATGATCCTTGGCTATACTATTAAAACAAGAAAAATACTATATTTTTACCACATCAAACTGTGTACAAAACTGTTGATAGTCCGTTCAAATTGGCCGCTTATATCGCGAAACCCTGTGTATTACATTAAGACGCGTCAAATGGTTTCTGGAAACTTCGGTAATTGTATGTTTCAGTGGTTAACCACTCATACATAACTCAAGCTAATTGAAACTTCAAAACATAAAGCATAGGGTTGGTTTTTGCATCGACAGTTTCATGATAAGGTGTCCAGGTATATGCAATTTTTGGTCGTTAATTAGGACACCATGTATTATGGATTCCATAAAACATCCCGACTATCGAATGAGCAGGTATTCGTGTGTGGCATACCTACAAAAACTTCAGATGGATATATTAAAGTTCAAAATAGTTATTCACTCTATTTTGATGAATGTATATAAAGTATCATTTTAAAACAATTGAAAAATAATTTATTAAATCATTTTAAAATCATAATTTAAACAATAATTGTACAAAAAACTTATAGCATGTATTTATTATTAATATATTCCAATGCCATCAAGGAAAAAAACCTTGTAAATTATTAATCCAATCTATTCTAAATTCAAAATCTCCGGGTTTAAATGATTATAAAATTCACGCGAATTTTTATTTTACTTGTCTATTCAATCGAAATAAATATTAAATACTTACATGGGAATTTACAATTCACTAAATCATAAACAAAACCGGAGCATTCATTATTTTTGATATCTGCCCGGATACAATGATATATCAGTGACGTGAACAGTTGTTTTTTGTTTATTGCACTGTCAGTCATATGAATCTTCGCCACCATCCCACCTCTCTGCACCTAATTAATCATACGTGATGGACGCTGGTCGTTGACCTCAATACAATATTTGGACCTCATGTGTGGAATAGTTTTACAGGTTGGTTTGACTTGGGCAAATATTTTTGTGTAACGTAACTTATTTGGAGCGTCGGTGTCTTAAAAAAGGTAATAATAGGGCCTTGTTAAAAAATATTGCGTAATGAATCAATGCTGCATTTTATAAGCGAAGCACAAATATTCAATTAAATCGGCTGATGTACAGAAAACGGCCCACGTTACACGGTATGTACGGCCTAGTTTTAATAGTGAATGAAATACCAAACCATTCATTTGTGGGTTGTACTGTAAAAATATTTATAAAAAATGTAATTCAAGGATTTATTCATTTCCAGTAATATTATGTGCGCATATAAAAAGCTCGCATGACCCGAACAGTCGAAAAGGTAGCCCATGTGTATTTCGAAACGGCATATCACGTGCTTTCGAAAGGTTTCGGCTCCCAGACGTCTCGGGCCATAGGCCATAGACGGACCGTCGGCCAAGCCAGTTCGGGCCAATAATTACACACCACCATATTTTTAATTACGACACTTCGTAAAATACACCCGCTGACTAAAATTCAATTTTGTAGTTATAAAAATAGAGTTCAAAATTGAATGATGCATGCTTCGAATTTTTTTTTCGCAAGATGTTATCTCAATTTTAGTTTTATCGGCGTGGTTTTTGCGCCTATCTGCTCGTACATCAGAGCAAGTCATTAGAATAAAGTTGTCATGAGGAGAAATGCGCGGTGGCCCAGTTGTCGAAGATCTTTTAACTGCGCGCGAAATTGTGGCATATTGTGATAATGGGGTGTTTGTAACAGTTTTTTATTTGTTTTATTTTTGGCAATGCGGATTGTACTTAATTGTGCTAAAAATATTTTTATTTAGTTTTTTTTTTCTGTTATTGCACCGCCGCGTCGTGGTTTTAATTTAAGTTGGAATTTGGGTTATGGTTTTACGACAATACCTGTATGTGTATGAATAATTGTTCAGTTTAAGCTGTGCAAATTACATTGTTAAATCTTTGCAAAGTATCCGAGACTTTGCCTAAATATTGTAAGCTTCTTTAAAAACAATGAGAAAACTAACTTGTATAAAGAAAAAACGTAATGTGGAAACAATCACTTTATAGCAAAAAACGAAGCAAATTAATTTGGGTATACAATTTTAAGAAGCAACATCACTCAGTAATAATCAGCTTAAGCAATTTCCTTTCATCGCTCAAAAAAATATGACTTCCGCTCAAACCACACCAAGCCAATAAAAGTTTCATTACAAATTCCCATTAAGCGATTACGCACGAGATTATAATCTTGTTAACGCTTGTTTATTTACTTTTCTATCACGACACGCCGCCGTGAGACGGCAAAAAATCGATTAAAATAATGATCGATGCTTACAATCGAGTAGAATTCGTTACTGAGCTCACAACACTCGTATCTCTGTACCGATAAGCTTAACAATCGGTACACTAATTATTTGTGATCGATGCGGTGTTGTGAAGACTTGCTGGGAAGGGGGAGGGTTAGAGTGCTGAGGAATGGAGGAGGGATTAAGTGCTATATCTATAATGTAGTTCTGGAGAGTAATAGCTCAGTCGAGTGAGGATTGGGTTACTAAATTAAAGGTTGAACCTAGGGCACGTACTAATTTTTCGAAGTTGCGAGTATTTTTACCATAAAAGGAAAACATCGTAAACCTAAAACTTAAGATTTCTAGACAAAAAAATTAAAGTTGTGTCTAGTTTATGAACCGCATTATACCAGCTTGACCAAATATAACCACTCTCTCTGTCTCTTTGGTCGGTCTCTATTAAGAATCGTGACTCTAAATAATCCAAATATGACCGAAATCCTTTCAATCGAACTCTTATGAATGTGAACTGTTATGTATTTTAAAATAACTTTATTCACAAAACGGGTCTAATATACCCATTACCCGCAACACGTAATGCGTATGGCGTACATTGACAAATCGCGCGAGCCGGCCACATTGATCCATCGCGATCGGCGCGCGTGGCTCGGTCGCACCGATCCATATCCACTAATCGTTACGGGCGCGCAACCAGTTTCATATCCGAGGGTTATCTATACCAATCTGATTAAATAAAATAGATTAGTCTTTGCATACAGGAGCTTACGTCTATGACATGCCGTTGCAGTTTCAGGGTTGAATAAAGTAAATCATGATTCGCTAGGTATAGCTTGCAAGTAGATACCTACGATGCGTTACTTTTTAAAACGCACGTGCAAGCTCTGGAATGAACCCTCTACTTCGGTGTTTCCTTGGCGCTATGACCTTCTTCAGACGAAGCTTAAAGATAAAGATAGTACTCTCCTTACGGTAGACGTTGATCTGCCTGTGTTAGATCTTTTGTGTGCGAAGATCTGTGAGCAACGGTGACCGTTTATCGCCAGTCTGCTAACGGCCAATAAATTGAATAAAAATGGGAAGAATTTTTTTTAAGAACTCAATAATGCTTTTATTCGATTTAATAAATGCCAAAACTCGTATTTACGGGTCTGATACCCCAAACCATTGCCTAATTACACTTCCCATAAATTACGTAACAAAGAACGTACATGTATTTTACCGAGCCCGCGACGCCCCGCTGTTCCCGGGTTCGGCCGACATCGGCCGGCATTCGGAGAACAATCGTTTAAAATCGCTAATAGAATACGATGTTCGGCGCGAGTTTTGTGAGGTCACAGGTCGCTGTCAGCTGTCAGTCGGTGTGTATTGCGTTGCTAGGCGAGGCTTGAGTGCCTATGGTGCCTTTGGCTGATATTATAGGAAATTTTTAAAAGAATTATAAGTACAAAATTCCTTCTACACTTTTTCGGTAGAATTCAAGAAGTATTGGGATCGACGTCGATGTGGGGTAGTTATCCTTTTGTTGGTTTTTAGAAATACTTTTTCCTTTGAAAATATTCAAGACAACAAAGTTTAGACCGACGACGTAGCTTTGGTACCATTTTCGTATGCATTCAGATCCTGTTGCATAATATGTACTATGCACTCAAATTTGGTGTCGCCAGGTTGTAGAAGAAATCATTAGGTATTAATTTTTTTGCGTGTTTTGTCGACTCACATAAATCCACTATATTGTACTAAAACTCATCAAAATTACCACCAAGATCCTTATGACACATACAAGAACGGATATTTTTTCTAAACTTAAATATCACAATGAAATTACCCTCTGACCCGCTAGACGTTTTATATCGATGCTATCGGTTGCGCAACACTTGTCGCATTGTTCGATTACTCTGCTATTGGTTTGGCGGTGGACGCCCCGCAAAGTACGGATAGCAGACAAATTTATGAAATGCCGAACGGGTAAGGATGACATAATCTTGAGGAGTGGTATGAACTGTTATATTGAGGAGTTTATACATTTTTTTTTATTGCTATGAATGGCGAGGCGAGCCTGCCGTTCGCCTGATGGTAAGCGATACGACCGCTCATGAATTACAAAGCAATGCTTGGCATTCCACTGCGCTCACTATCCTGAGACATAAGATGTTAAGTCTCAATATGTCCAGTAGTTACTCTGGCTACAATGCCCTTCAACCCGAAACACAACAGTGCGCTTACACTGCTGTTTGACGGGAGAAATAGACACTGCGGTGGTACCCCCCAGATGGCCTCTCACATATGAGAGACCTACCACCAGTACAAGGACAGAAGGACAGAGTACTCTTGCCTGAGTACTCTGTCCTTCTAACTTTTATGTTGTGGCTTGTAGTCTTTTGACAAAAAATTATGCGCAGGCCGTAAGCAAGAATATAATAGGGCCAATCTATCTAAATGCATAGCGTTGGCCAGAAATTTTAATCTAGTACACTAGGGAGCAAAACGGGAACTGATCACTATGTAAGTCGTGAGTTAGTCCACCAAACAGTGGCTGCTTTTAAATGATTATGAGCAAAGCTGAGATTGTGAAATTCTCCTGCTGATACTGTTCTTTTGCCCAACATTTGTATAATCAACAAATATTTGTTACAGCGCACATGAATAATGGAATGGCAACTAAATTGAACATGCGTTAATCGACATTGATCATCACATAACATCGCAAACCCCCATAAGAAAAACTTTCACTCCATCGAAACCTGCAATTACACTGCAAAAAACAATCGATTTATTAAGCCTGTGTGAAATTCCCACAATGCATTAGACAGGCTTTTTTCCTGTCTCTCCCACAGCGTTGGCTTGCTGATAATTATTTTAATGCGTCCTCGATCATAACAGGAACACTTTCACTGGCAATTTGCATTTCCACCACGTTGCAGCCGTCCATTGTTTTAGTGTGAATGGTAATGAGACAGCTCTATGTATGATTGTGTATGAATTTCCTAGCGAACAGGGCTTTTGAGGTTTTAAGGGCGACGTTTCGCGATGTTATCGTGGCATTTTTGATATTAGAACGGTGCTTATTTGCATTTCATGTTGGTGTTGTGAACGTAAAATATCGTGTTGTGATATTAAATAATGTTACATTGAATGTTAATAAGTAAATCGATAGAGATATCGGCTGTAGAGCGATAATACGATTTATATATTTTTTGAATTATTGTTTCTGTGTAGTGGTTATGTTTAAGTGTATGTATAATAAAAATTTAAATAAATCGGATCGTAGTAAAATATTGTCTAGTTTTAATGGGTGTAAAAGCATGAATTTCTGGGTTGTTTCTTACGTAAAGTAATGGGCACTAGAAAATATATTTGAAAAGTGGTTCCATGAAGTGGTAAAATATGGGATGGAAGCTAAACATGTGAATTTGTTCTAAGCTTTTGAATTGTTGCTGGTGGAATATTCCATGGCATACAACGCTAGTTTTGAAATGTATGTTATTATTTAATAACAACATCATTACGTAATCCATACTTACCAAATGTGAAATGAAATAAAAATAACAAAAACACTTAATTATTTACTCATCATCCTTTTAGACGAACCTGTAAGATTAAAGACGCCCGAACAAATCTACCAAATCATTGTTGCTAATTGGTCGATGTTGCCATATAAAAGAATTCAAAAAGCTACCGGCGGAAATGGCATGTCCATTCAGCCACGAATGCGTTATTAGAAGAATTTGATCGCGCAATCATATACTCCGATCGCACTTTGCGCCGGCGCGAAACGCGATCCGATTGGCTGATAACACGCAGCACGCCTCGCGATTGGACGATACCGAGCACGTGCGTTCGAATGCGCGATTGAAACGTCGCATTACTTTATGTGTTTTATTTATTTAAAAAAATAATGATGACGGCCACCGATCCTTTAGTTATTCAATAATTTACAGCTCGACTTTAATCGCGATTGTAAATTTTTTACCCACTTTTTTGTACATGTATCGTTTTCAATGTCTATTAATTTAATGTTACTACGGAAGGATTGAGACGTTAATGTCTGTAAGCGCCTAATTATACTATTAATTTTAATTGGGAATAGAGGAAGTGTTACAAAACTTGTCAATTAACATATAATTTGCATGTACATTATTTAGCTGTTTGTTGGGTGCCAATAAATCCTTCAGTAGGGTGTCGGTGCTAGTTGTCGGCCTGCGCACGCGAGTTTACACCTCTAGTGTTTATACGCTCGCAGCCACCGGCTATCCGGCTATCCGGCAGATAATGGCAATCTTATCTGGCGTTGTATCGGTGCCCGGCCGGCGTCCCATTAGTTGCCGACCGACTTTCCCCGTAGGGTAACAGCGATTGTTGACGATGGTCCTCTGCGGCGTGTGCCGCCAGGAATGAGGTGTGACCGCATAATGTTCCGGAACCGTTATTGGGAAAACTGTCCGTTTTAATTATCAGTGATTTTTGAAAGCGGCTTTCGCTCTGTGTTTACTTTGTTTCAATGGATTTTTATTTAAGATAATGATTTTGGTACATATGCTTAAAGTGGTCGAAAGTAATTTATGTGACGTTTTATCTGACATGTTGCAGCTCCACATATTTCCTGTTTGTTATTATTGATTTTCG
The DNA here is from genome assembly GCA_030180105.1 of Hyles lineata. Classification (NCBI taxonomy): domain Eukaryota; kingdom Metazoa; phylum Arthropoda; class Insecta; order Lepidoptera; family Sphingidae; genus Hyles; species Hyles lineata. The sequence continues at coordinate 1,996,965 of JARJEE010000006.1, read as the reverse complement.
CCGCGATTCAAAGGTAATATGATACACCCTTTCATTATTGTCCGAATATGATTTGCTGGCAATAAAATAAAAAAGCGAAATATACATCCTTTCTTTTGTAAATTCCCCAGTTCTTTTTTTAACTCAATCGCATTTTTTCAAAGTATGTTATGCCCCAAAAATGATGAAAAATTATTTAAAATTGAAACTTCACGTAGTAAATTATTTTTTCCCAAAGTATATACTATGAACATAAGGCCTTATATGATATATTTATTATACAATCACGTCTGCGACCCAACCCCGCGTCCCCCATCCCATGGCGTAGCAAGCCCTGCGCATTGCCATTTACCATGAGCAATCATTATTATGATTGTGCTATGCGCCCGTGGTCGTTACGCTACTTTCCAGTGACACTCGCGCATGTTTATGAATTGCATATAATAAGCCCGCCCGATTCATGCCGTACGTTATAATTTCGGGGTCAATTTTGCCCGCCATTTATGGAGGCATTGTTACAGTTCGATGTGTCAGGTATTGGGGTCGCCACCCTATTTTTGTGTTGCTATACGTGACTGTAATGCGGGTTTTTTAATATTAATTAAGTGTTATATTCTTGTGTCCTTATTCATAGACAGTTTTAAATCTATTTTAGTTATCGATTGTTTAGTTTCTTAGGAGTTTTGAATTTAATTTGAGCGAAGACGACAAAACATTCGATAACTGAAATATGTTTTAAAATTTTATACTTATATTAAGCTTATAATACTGTATAATAAGCCGTTACTATTGAAGTTTAATGTTTTAGGGGCTATTCATAAAGTAAGATTCATTCATTTAAATCCATCCCATGGTTGTCTGTAAGATATTGCTGTTGAGCGATAAGACCGCCATTTGTACTCTTTGTTATTGTTATTTCTGTTTAGCTATGTTGTTGTTAAGTTTGTGTACAATAAAGATTTAAATAAAAATAAAATAAATAAATAAGATTGCGACAGCTTAGCTGTCACGTTTCGATCGCTAAGTGAGATTGTCGAATGCCAAATACCCCTTTCCCCTTCCCATCCTTTATCCCTTCCCGATTTGATAGGCCGGCCACACATCCACGATTCAAACATTATGGATGTTCTTGGGCGGCAGTGATCAGTTACCATCACGTGACTTGTATGCTGAAAACAATATTCTTCTAGGTTTTGCAATAAATTCTTTATTTTTTTTTCTCATATTACGTACTGGTCATATGTAACGGATGTACCCGAGGCTAGCAACTAAGCTGTTTCACACGGGGTCACGTCGGCGGAGGCGACTCGGTATGCCGACGGTATTGCAAAATATGATATTTGCGTGATGAACACGTTGATTCCTCTCAAGCGGTTGAGTTATTGCTATTGAAATGTTTTGATTGTTTACAATAATTGGTTTGGTGTCTTCATCGTTTAGTAAGTGGTGTAAATTATTAGAATTTGTTTACTATGATTCTTTTACCTGAATTTTAGTCAAACCACACTTTCATTAATAATTTGTATACTGTTTCATTGTTGATATTTAAATTATTTTTCTAATGTCTCTATGGTATCCAGCATTCATCATTCTCAGTATGGCAAGCGCAGTGGAATGCCAAGCTTTGCTTTGTAATTCATGGTGTTGTTTGGTTTTGCCACTGTCCATGAGCGGTCGTATCGCTTATCCCTATAATAAAAAAAAACTTCGAAGAACATGAAGAAATCGTCATCGGATATTTCTCATTCATTATAAATTTCATTCAGTGGTTGCTGGACAGTGGATATCAATAAGCATGTTAGGGCGCGGCTACACGGGCCTAATTACCGCCGATGCCGAGATACCGCGTGACATTTGAAAAACAACCCGATAGTCTGCTAAATCATTGTTCACTTGCTCTGGATTTTGTTTATTGTTCTTGTGTGCAAGATATAAGTATTTGATGTTCATTTGAAGCTTAATTTTGTAAATTATGAGAATCTTCAACCGCATGCACACTGTTGAACATTGCCCTTAGCCCAACAGTCAACACAATGGATAGCAAGTTGATAAACTACATAAAAAAACAGTCTTACAATCTCAAATGAAATAGATAAGGTTGGTATTTATTTTAATTGCGCGGGTTTCTGTAGAATTTTTCCCTTTCGGTGTTAAAGTGACAGCCGTCTAAGCTGTCAAGTAAGCTGTAGATCGAAACTATGGCTGATTCACTTGCTTACAATTTAGATACATAAACTCCCGCTTTTCTCCCAAGAGGGGTAGGCAGAGGTGCTACCGGGACGCCCACGTTTCACCTTCTGTGTTCTGTGATCCATCCCACGATGTCATAGGGAGCGGCCTATCGTCCTATCGTATAATTTACATATTCTTGGCTCCGGGCTGATATGAATAAAAAAATCCAATAGGCCCGACATCCGATTCGAACCTGAGACCTCAGCGTTGTAACCGTACCGTAGTAAAACTACGACACCGAAGGTTACAATTTAGTTCAATAATATTTGTTTACCATTCAGTTTAGTAATAATAAAATGTTTATTCCAGAGATGGCAGCGGAGGTGGTTCGTCCTGTACGACGACGGCGAGTTGACGTATTCCCTGGATGAGCACGTGAGTACATACCTACGTGTATATTAAATAAATAAACACACCCATCAGTCACATACATATTCCTGATTCTTGACCCCACACTAAGATTGAGTCTTGTGTCGTGGGTATCAGGAACTACGAGAGACTTTACGGTGTCACATATACCAAAACCCGTAGCAAATACATGTGGATCACACAAATATTTATTTCGATGCGGGGATCGAACCCGCGGCCTCACGCTTCACAGCCGGCGTCTAACCGACAGGGCTACGGTGGCTGGAATGTGACGTCATAGCCAATACATAACAATATACCTATTGCCTGGCTTAGACTGCTCCTGGTTTTAGATTAGAGACGTGATAATTATAATAAACGCAATTGCATATAAATTTATTAAGAGTTATTACTATGTAATCATAATTACGCGTTTCGTCACTATTAAATGTTATTCGACTCGAGCAATAATTTAAAATGATATTTCACACCTATAATTGCTCCCTGTCAAAGAAATATTACGTAACCCAAAGCATTGCATACGTTTACTAAAACTTTCAAGGTACCTATTATGGATTGATTAATAAAATGAATAAAGTACCTACAAAAAAATGAATGGACGGCACTTGGCAAGTGACGAAATTTTAAACTCATCTTTTTCACCTATTATGAAGCACAAGGTTCGTTTTTACGTCATATCCCTATTCATAACCAATGGATTTATTGCATTTCATTATCATACATAACATTTCTCCATTAGGAAAGTTTATAATTCGTTATAATGTTAATTCTACACGATTACAGAGCCAGGCAAGTGTGCCATTTAACCGACGGCAAAACAGCATTCAGCAACTTAAACGCTAATTAATTATACAAATAACGCGACTTTTTGCCAAATATTAATAAATTATCACATTTCATTGCGCGCGATAAAAACCAACCGCCATGTTGGCGTGCCGACGCGACCCGAATGTTGACGAATGTTTACGATCTCGATAGCCGATTCAGCCCGATTCCATCGCCATTATCAGTAACAAATCTCTCATCTTTTTCACCGACATTCATAAATATTCATAATAATTGACGTCGCAATTTAAAACGCGTACGCATGAATTTTAATACGCCGCCATTTTAGGTGGGTGCGAGTGGGACGGCAATATTGTGCAGTCGATACATGAAACAATGAAGATGGGAGCTAGGATGGCTTTCTCCGAGTCCATTGCATGCCATACGAGATGTCTGAGGACGATTCAACGGAACATCCAGTCTAATACGTGAGGGGTTTTTGCTGTAAATAAGTGGGAGTCGGAATTTCTCAGCGATCGGTGACTTTTCTTCCTGGGTAAAGGAATCTGGCTTTGTGCCTTATTCTCATATCCAAGATATAGACGGATATATATTATATTATGTGTAGTTTTTAATTGCTATTAGTGGTTTAGTGTGTTGAACCCATGGATGCCTACAATAAAAATGATAATTAACTAGTAAAATGATATTTCTCTTGCCAAGTGTTTTTAGAGCAGGGATTGTAGATTCAATCTTATTTCAGAACCACTAATATTTCCATTTAAGTTGTAACAACTGTACAATAAAAAAACCGAATAAAAGCCTTGCCGATAACTATGTTTTCAATACCAGTAAATCTAATTACTTCCTCAAGTTGTGCTACTTGTTAAAATTTGTTCATTACCTTTGTTAGGTTCTTATATACTATCCAACTAAACTAACAGGTACCGTTTGACGTTTCATACTTTTCAACTTTGTACAGGCGTAACTTACACAATTTCAATAACATTTCGCCTAAAATTTCGCCATTTCGCCATTTCGCCTTGCCTTCGGCAAGCGAAGTTAAAATTGTGTGAGTTACGCTTGTCTAAATATGTTTAAAATTGAAAAATATGAAACGTCAAACGGTACCTGTTAGTTTAGTTGGATGGTCAGACATGTTTATTGCATTTCTCCCATTTTAAATTTTACACACGTCATATATTACTGGCCTGTTATTATATCAATACAATATCCAATTAACAAACCCGTCTTAATGACCCTCACAAAAGTTCCAAGGAGGTCGAGTATCGAACCGGGACTCGCATAGCGCGAACCCGCGACCAAACCTTTCGCACCTCGTTACAACTGCGAGATTTGCAAGTCCAGTCTTAATTTAAAACACTGGGCGGCTCGTAAACGTCTTTTTGAAGGGAAAGTCTTAAAATTAATGGGCACGCAATGTTTATTGCCGTTTTATGTGTTTTCTATTGCTTTAACTGTTACCGGCACCGTTAGTGGGCTATTTTTCACCGAGATATTTCTACGAATGAGTAATTCACTCGTGTTTTATTCGATGAAAACTATTCTTTAGTGTATCGATACACATTAAACGTGTTTAGTTTTTCGTTGATGCGTTTTCATTAAGTTTTATTGAGATAATCGTCTGATGTTTGGTATCAACATAATTTTACGCAGGCCTAATGTCACAAGCTTTGGATTATTTTATGAATAGTTGTGCTTTTGAATTCCGTCGTAATATATTTATATTATATATGGTTGTCCACAAGAGATTTTAGCGATATAACCTCCAATTTGTTACACCCAAGTTTGGTATGTTTTTGCCTAATATGATTGCTGTGATGCTGACAGACGTAGTTATATATTTACCTATTATATTTTTAAATTATTTGAAGTACATTTGTAGCTGTTTTGTAAAATTGGAATGAAAAACAGTATATATACAGTAAGGAATAAGTTATAAAATCCGGATTAAAACCACTTATTCCATAACACACTTCCTAGAATAAAGATAAAGATACATATTAAAAATGTCCTGGAGCTAACAGTAAAGTTAATGTTCAGTAATTAAGAGCTTATTGCAGTTAGATGTGAGTTATGAATCTGTGTTATCTGAGCATCGGCGGCACCTGCGGCGACTGCCGGCCGCATGCGATATCAATACAAATTATAATGGTCAGCGGTGGTTCGCAAACTTTATTAAGTAGTTATTTTTTTCGTGTAGGGGCGATGGTTGACCATAAAACTCATTAATTGACTTAAAATAATAATACACGTTTATTAGAGACTCGAAATGTCGGACGCCCGCCTACAAGGTGGACGGACGACCTGGCTAAAATTGCGGGAAGTCGATGGATGCAGGCCGCTTCCAACAGGTCGATGTGGAGATCCTTGGGGGAGGCCTATTTTCAGCAGTGGACTTCCTATGGCCGAGATGATGATGATGATGATTAGAGGCTGATGACATCTGATTAATTTTATAACTGTTTAAAATGTCCATGGGTGCCGGTGAACCGCTTTCTTACTTTCGAAAAGGCGAAGCAATGTTGTAGATCGGCAATACATTCGTAAAAATTACCGACTAAGATTACCGAAGGCCCAAAAGTTGTGGTAAGGTATCCTTTATGTATGATGATGTAAAACTTTGCGTAGTGATGCATGAAAACGTCGTAACCATCTCTATCAATCGTAGATGTACACTCTATATAGATCGTACTATTCTTACTATAGGATGCGTAATCATTTTATCGTGTTAGAATACAAATAATATGAGAACAAAGTTTGACAAGCTCCCGCTCGATGTATGATGGGTAGTCACTTGCTGCTTAGCTTTCAATCTGTCGCATGTTTCCGGGACAAGGCTACTGCACGCAGCGCCGCGTGCTACACTAGTGTAGTACGCGCCTCTTGGACACTTTTAAACTAGAACATAGAAGCTACACTTTTAAAATATAATGAATAATAAATAAATAACACCCAACAGTCACACACATAGTCCTGATCCCACACTAAAATCCAGTCTTGTACCATGGGTATCAGGAACTACGAGAGACTTTTCGGTCTCACAAACACCCAGACCCGAAACCTGTGGATCACACAAATATTTTTCCCGATACGGGAAATCGAATCCGCGGCCACATCAACTGAGCTACGGAGGATTTCAAAGTGTAAAATAATATTAATAATAAACACATCCGTTTCATGTTAGCGTAGTCACCGTCATATAATAATTAATCCAAGGCGAACACGTAAAGCCTCGTGTACACTGTACATCGGTCACGTCACTTGTAGCTAAGGCGGGTTTCACACTGGCGTCGGACACGCTCCGTTCGGACGGTGTCCAGCGCTTTTACTGTCATACCCGACCACCGTTCGTGTTTAGAGTTTAAACGCACTTGTAGGTTGAAGATGTTCAATTTATATATAATCATAGAATATACGGTATTTTTAATGCACCCGTAGTAATAGTGTTTCTTGTTTTTAGTTAATTAAAAATATTATTTTTGTACATAATGCTTTTAACTTAGAGCATCTCCATATCGTGTATAAAAAATATTTTAATTAGAAGTTGAACTATATGTATTAAAGTATGTTATGAAAACATAACATTATGCCGTCATTTCGCTACCACGTTGGGCGCCAAAAACGTCATTCCCACTTCTAACTGTATAAGTGTGGGCCCATTGGTTAGAACGTTATATTCGTATGTTATTTAATGTAACTCTACGTATAAACAAAAGAAAAACAGACTTATTAACAATAATTTAAAAAATATGTCTCAGATTTCGCAATTGTACGCACAAATGTTAGAAATTGTTTTTCCGCGAAATATTCCGTCATCCCCGAGCATGCTCGAGAAAGTCCATCTCTTTTATCACCGGCCGCGTCAGTTGTAACTCCTATTAAATTCCATTTGCCCGTGAAACATAACTCCGCGGCTTTTACGGCGGCGTTAAGCTAAGAATTACTTAGCAATAACTTTAAAACACACGCAAACTTACAATTTTACACTCGGATAATAAACTTACCGTGAACATGAAAAATTATGTTGCAGTCAGCGTGCATTTCCCGCCGTTTCACGCTCTGTCCGTATTTCACCCGGCCACATTGCATCCCCGTATCTTGCGCGGGACAGTTTATTTCCTCACATTTCTGTCGCAAGTCAATAAATACGGACCACAAAGTGCTTTTATGGAGGAAATAATAAAACTGTCCACGCGTCGGTTTTAAATTTCCCACGCTTTGGCCCGGGGCGGTTTTGTCCAGCTGTCTAGCAATATGGCCAATTGTGACTTACATACATTTTGTCCTGGGGTGTGTAAATACAAATTAATTCCACATTTAAGTATCTGTTTCGTAATAACTTAGATTGGTTTAACAGGATATAAAATATCCTTTGATTCTTTCGTAATATATTTTGCCGTCTGCGTTTTCCAATTCATTATTTGGAATAAGAAAAGTGCTGTAATCCCATCGGTTTAAATTATCACATAGTTCTGTCTCAATCACTAGACCTAACCCGAGTGAAACACAAACAATTTCTCAACTTTCAACACTTCTTAGTTTAGTTTTTCGCTTACAAACAGCCATACTGACCTAAATTCAAATCCACAAATATTTGATACGTATCATAAAGTATATTTAATAATAATTCCAAACATATGCTTAATAATTCTGTTATTTACTGCCCATACTGTCTCACAGCGGACATAAATGAAGAAGTTAAACTGCCGACCGTTACATATTTCCAATTTAAATAATTGATGAATAATAAATTGGTGTTATGTAAATATTTGAATAGCCGGTTGTGCCATATTTCGACACCCACGGAGTAGACAAATTGTTCTTTTATAGATCTTTATAGGTTTTTATCGATAGCAATCGTCGGCTATTGAAGGCAATTTGTCGCGTGTTGGATAACTTGTGATGGATATCGTAATGATCTAATTAGGGAAATGTGTTATGTAAATTGGTAATACAGTAGTATAACTATTTTCTAATATGTAACCGTGTCTAATTAAAATTCGTAAGTGCAGGGATCTCTAACAATTTGTGTAGGTAGCTTTTATCTTTATCTGTATCAGCCCATATACTGCAGGGCACGGGCCTACTCTACAATCGACAGTACGATTGAGAGTGGTATTGAGAGCGGTATTGAGAGGTAGCTTTTAGGTTGAAGGTGATTCCGTGATGACAGAAACTTTTTTGTTTGTAATTTTAAAAATGTACCTACTATCTGGAATGGAGAAACAAGAGGTTTTAGATCATTAAAGTTTTAATTTAAATCAAAGGAAAAGGGGATGGCAAAATAAAGATTTTTTGCATAAAGTTTCAGATACATCATTTTATTTATATTGTGGATGTAATTCAGATAACAAATTAATTTATTAAGATTTCACCCTGTAACCGCGAATGCTGTACAGTAAACGAAGCGTCGCATATGGAAGTTAAAAAATGAGACTTTGAAACTAAATCCGCCATGAATGCCGTAAAAATTGCTTCATATCAATAAATTAATTAATCTATATTATCAACCAATCAAGAATAATAAAAACGATTATAACTAATGCGTATTATAATTTCAAGTCGACTAGTGACTGTTTCTCAACGGCGGAAGATGTGGGCGCCCGCCCCGGGCTCGACAATGGACGTTCAGGAAGTGCTGCTAATTTGGGTCAATGCTGTACAGTATCTCTAATTTATTCTCTCAATTAACTTTTCAATCTAACTTGATTTAGTTCGAATTGCATTTGTTCCTGAAGGCTTGGTAAGCAAGCTGATTGAAATGAGACAAATGTTTCTTGAGTTGAAATATTGTTTTATTGATTGGCTGCATAAAATTCGAATCATAGAGCAATGGGATCTGTTCCCAGGTCGTAGACTCAATTAGTCTATTTTTTTATTTAAAAAATATCTAACACGAGTTGCCCGACTCTGGAATTACGGCCCAGAATAGGGATGGACTCACCCTCTACCACATTTTAAAGTAGACATTAACTAGACAAAAACAGTTGTGTTTTGTGACACTCCTGCCTACCCTACTGCGGACACAGGCATGATCTTATGTATATAATAACAAAATACGGAAAGAAATCCAACATCAGGAAGGCATCTAGTCTAGCTCCATATAACACGTTCACGTCACGAAGCCCCTTCCATTATTGGATTATGGGACACCCCACAAGTGGACGGATGAGACAAGCTATAGTATCGCGATATTGCGAAACGACACTCGTCACGCGATAAATTACATTATGGTAATTGCTTATTACATTATTAGCTTAGTGTTATTTGTTTCAAGTGTAGGATGAGGCATAAAAATATTGTGAAAAACACTTGGAAAATGGGCTCAGTGGATGCTTATCATGTGATCGACATTTTGGTCAAAATTCCTGTTTTTTATTTCGTATATATATTCGATTATCGCATGGTTTTAACCCAAAAATACCAAGAACTATACCTATCTGAGTATACAGATTTATTCCATTATAGCTAGATGTTCCATATGAAATTTCGAAGACATGTGAAGCCTTATCGATCCGTATTAGGCCAGTGTGATGGATTAAGGCTAAATCCCTCTCAATCGTCAAGGAAGACCGGAATTAATACAATGGATATATCGCTGCTTTAATTTGATAGTGGCACATAACTAAATGTAATTTTTATGATAATGTTACCATTTAACACAAATTAATCTAAAATATCATGTGAATAAAACTGATATTTTTGATTGATTAATACGTTGATTTAAGCACCTTTCAAAGAGTTGTCAATATTAAAATAAAAAATATAAATAATTACTTCTTTTGCTTTATTTAAACTGCTCCCCTGAAAAAAGTTCATTTTTGAGATATGTCGTTATCAAATTAAAGCAGCGATATATATTTTAAATCTAACACAAGCGGTATAAGTAATCCGAAGCGCATATTAATCGACAAGTGGCACTATTGAGCCGTTAACCGTAGCAATGCGCCCGGGGGTAAATCATACCGGTAATGTCCCGTGAATTACTACCGCTAATTACCGCTCCGGTTTATAAGGTGCACGCCCTTTGTGTGGCCAGCTGCGCGGATAATATCTCGCTTACAAATCATTTACGTAATTGTTGAGCAATTAATGTACTTACATTGTTATCTTTAATTATACATTCGGCTGATACGATCTGTTATTCGGTCGAGCACCAAATACAGGGGTCTTAAGGACCGCCGCTCGCAGTGTAGGGTTTGGCTTGACAGATTTGGTTGTGACTGATTGTATTGCTTTCGTATGATGTTGATAATTTGAATAACGATTACCGCGCCTTAGCAATATTACAAAACCGTATGAAATCCTTCTCCCAACTTTTTTCATGCTCAAAAGCTATGTCCACGATCTCCAAGGTTTTGGAACAAAATAACGATTTTATGATTGTAATTTTTTAAACATAATAGAGTGCATCAACTTACACTTCATCCCTCTTACTTCCTCGATGGATAAAATACTCGCAACACACCTACTCATTCTTCAGATGTTGTGAATGTATTATGGTTAGTTGGTAGCCGGCCGTGTACAAGAAAAAAAACCCCATTGCTAAATTATTTTTATGTTCTTACATATTCTTTTGACTGCCTCGGTGGCGTAGTTGTATTACGGTACGGTCACAAAGCTGAGGTCTCGGGTTCGAATCCCGGGTTGGGCAAAGTGATAATGGATTTTTCTATTCATTATTAGCCCAGAGTCAGGAATGTGTGCCCGATATGGCGATAGGCTCGCCCCCTATCACATCATGGGACGGAACATACAAGGGGAAATGTGGGAGTCCTGGCACCTCTGCCTACCTCTTCTGGCAAAAAGGCGTGAGTTTATGTATGTATGTACATATTCTTTTAAAATACATATTTATACTCGCATGCACACATATTGCAATGAAACCAGCTTAAATAGAATAATGTGTCGCGCACCGGTACCGCGCAAACAGCTAATTAATGTTTGGCCGCAAAAATCAACACCCATCGTGTTTATTGTGTTTGTATAATTGACTAAAAATGTGCATTAGCGTGGGCGCGCACGTGCGGCGCGTCCCGCGGACGGTGATGGAATGCGGGCGACTCGCCCACAAATACCTGGAGATTTTAGGGCCTTTATGCTACTTTATGTCTGCTACTTAACGATTAGAGTTTTTTTATTGCAATGAATGGCGAGACTTACCATTCGCCTGATGGTAAGCGAGACGGCAGCTCATGGACAGTAGCAAAACCAAACAACACCTTGAATTACAAAGTAGTGCTTAGAATTCCACTGCGCTCACCATCCTGAGACATAAGATGTTAAGTCTCAATATATCCAGTAGTTGCTCTGGCTACAATGTCCGTCAAAGTGCATATACACTGTGTGGTACCTACCCAGATGGCCTCTCACATATGGGAAACCTACCACCTACCACCACCACAAGTTGACTAAAATTTCGGTCTCCGACAATTCACTAACACAATATAAACAATACATCATTACATAACACAACAATTGCGTATAATCATTGCGTATAATACGTATCCTACTTACCACGTGTTTATTTATATTGTGATGTAATATTATGTGGCACACAAATATCTGTCAATTCTCACACGAAACTGCCGACCTGCTTTTAACAATGACTTGTGGCGAATGTTTGTAAGTTCATAAGATTCTCATAATTTTTAGGTGCGAGAGATATTTTTATTTTTGGCAGTTTTCTATTATTCTTGCATAAATGGTCGCAGCTGATGGTAAAATATTCTTAATCATTGATAGCAGACTAGAATGAGTTGACTGTTTAGTGGTGAATATAGTGAAAGAAAAAAAGGGTATTAGTTTATGACAGACTCTGTGGCGCAGTTGGTAAAACCCTGGCTGTGAAACGATAGGCCGCGGGTTCGATCCTCCTGAGACAAATATTTGTGTGGTCTACAGGTATTTGTTTCGGGTCTGGGTGTTTCTGATACTCACGACACACATAGTGTGGGGTCGGGATTAGGACTATATATGTGACTGTTGGATGACTTTATTTATCTAAAAAGGTTTAGATTTGTTAGAAGTAAATTTACTTGCGACAAACCAATTTGATCAAATCTTAGTAATAGTGTTACCAAATATTGACTGGTGCTGGAGTTCAGAACCCGACTGGACCTAAAAACTTGCTGCAAGCGGATGCCGTGAAATAATTAGCCCATACCCGTCACTAGGGGTGTCAATTATCGACATTGCCATCCGAATTTCTAAAATGCCCACTCAGAAAAGTCTAGATGTCAAATATTAGACTACCTGTCAACAACTCAAAGAAGACTGAGGAACACAGACGTCGATTAGATAGCATTTTTGAAAGCAGATTATTAGACCATGAGCTAAAGAGATCGTCTAAGGCTATCGATTCATATTGATATTATGGAGATGGCTGATTCGTAGTAAGGTAGAAAACGATAAATAATAAGCCTTTGCGAGATTGTTTTTGCTGCAAACCCTATGTCTGTCTCCATCCAGTATCTTTGAAGGGTCCTCGGTACCTCAAGTCATCAGCACGGCGTAGAAAACCAGCCAGTTTTACTGACAACCCTACCTCGTAGTATGGTTGTCGTTGGTTGCGCAAAGCATCCGCCGCGCACTTGCCGTGCCTGTACAAATGTGTCAAAACGGATGCGGTTATTAGCAAACCTAAAGTACAGTCAACGACCCGCTGCGCTAACTATAGTATGGTGTCAACGATCATGGAAAAAGGTTTGACAATAAAATAGACTGCCCTGTAAACTACAAGCGTCTTACGATTCCCATACTATAACAATTGTTTTTTGTGCAACAAATATGTTCGAAAAAAGCTCGATAAAAGTTCGAGCTCTTTTAATTTATCATTTTCTGGACATCTATCATATATATATGGCAATTGAGTATAAATGTTTAATTAATGAAATTCAGTCGAAACAAAAAAGTAGGTAACAAAATTCATTTTTCGCATCACAACCCGTTAATCCAATTTAAAACTTAAGTAAGAAAGTAAAGGGCGGAATATTTCATTTGTCTCAATACAAAATCTCAATTTAAAAAATTAAGGTGGTGTTTAAAACCGTACTGATATATATTGACGTATCGATGTTTAAAAAATACATTAAAAAAATATGGGTATTTTTGTACGGTCACGCCCCGGCGGTCACCCAGTTGCAAGTTGCAAGCGGCCACGTTAAACCCGTGCGATCGCTTTCCAATGCATGCACGCTTCAATTATTTATATTCATTTACACTTTTTAATTTTTCATACCGACAACACGTATCGAGCCGGATTTTTTGGGTTGGCAACACTGATATATGGGATGAAATATACCGGCTCTGGCGAAAGATCGATGGCTGAATGATAAATGGGAGTAAATAATACAGAAAGATTACAGAACATTCTACTGGTGGTAGGTCTCTCATATGTGAGTGGCCATCTGGGTGGGTACCACCGCAGTGTCTATTTCTCCCGTCAAACAGCAGTGTAAATGCACTGTTGTGTTTCGGATTGAAGGGCATTGTAGCCAGAGTAACTACTGGACATATTGAGACTTAATATCTTACGTCTCAGGTTGGCGAGCGCAGTGGAATACCAAGCATTGCTTTGTAATTCAAGATGTTTGGTTTTGCTACTGTTCATGAGCGGTCGTATCGCTTACCATCAGGTGAACGGCATGCTCGTCTCGCTATTCATAGCAATAAAAAAAAGCGCTTTTGACTTTTTTTGCGATTTTCGTGCATATGTAATCCATGACGAACGTTTTTTGGAAAAGACCCGTGTTCAGCAATAAAGTTCCCAACGCAAAAGGTGATAAGTGTCGATAGAAATCTAGGGTTTTGAAAAGGTAGCTGTCATGTTGCATTTTTGGAGTCATGGATTTTCTAGAAACGATGTGCACACCTTATACATATCATCACTGTGCTCTTTAATGAAACCAAAGTTTTTATAATAACGAACACGCGCATCCACTTACTTTGTTCTACCCGTTGACGTGCTGCCCTCAATTATATGTCTTCATTTACGATAGGCCTAACAGTAATCTTGGATGGATGGCAGCATAAATAAAGTATAAAAAAGATAAACAACATTTAATTAGTTCGTTGCAATTTTAATAATATAAAAATGTCACAAAATATAGATGGCGCCACCAAATGTAGTCAAAGATGGACGCTTATCGCCCTCTAGATCCTCGTCATAAACGTCTTGCAACGGGACACAACAGTTAAAAAATCATCAAACCATTTATAGAATGAATATAATTTGTAGAGATTGCATCGCCAGTTTATTTATACCAGTTAGTGTGTTTGATTGTTATCTGATGTTGAATAATTTCGCTGTATCGGTAGAAACAGTACGGTGCAATCGTATGCCGCTCTAGCAAGTTTAGCGTGGCGTCCACACAACAGGTAGTACAGATGAAAAATCCTAGAAGTCGCTGGATGCAAGCCGCTTCGAACGCGTTAATATGGAAATCCTTGGGGAAGGCCGTGGCCATCAATAAGCTTTTTGGGCTTGAAACCTATTATAAAAACTGGCCCTGCCATAACACGCACAGTGCCTGAAATAAATAAATACACCCAACAGTCACGTGCATAGTCCTGACCCCACACAAGTTCAAGTCTTGTTTCGTGGGTATCGGAAACAAAGAGAGGCTTTTCATTCTCACAAACACCCAGACCCGGAACAAATACCCGTGGATCACACAAATATCTCGGTGCGGGGATCGAACCCGCGGCCTCGTTTACAGCCGGCGTCTAAGTAACTGCGCCATGGAGGCTGTCAAAAGGTCTAGTGGACCTTGTTGCACTGTAATGTATACGAAGAATATTGAATATGATCATGGTTATAAAAAAGCAAAGTAACAATGATGAACGCGGTAATTCGCGTGACGAACTGTCAGATGGTTGATGATAATTTATAATATATAATGTTCGGAAGACGAGTCGCCGCGGTTTTTATATTTTTGACGAGAGTTTGTCCTTTTCATTATTAAAATTAATCATTTAAGTTCATCTCGACTTTGTTGGACGCAGTTGCAAATAAAATAAATATTTTAATTATTTTAATATCGTTCAATTATTATTAATTCATGTTGCGCTCTTTTTGTTGTAATGTGATTTACTTCCAAATCTTTATATAATAAATTGTACATTTTTACAACAATTGTCAGTCGAAAAAGTATCTTCAAAACATTCTTGTACATAGAACCTAGAACCACCGATTCCTTACTCATTTTATCTTCTTAATTTTCAAGTCCCCGCAGAGTCTTACAAAGACAAATCTACCATTAATAAAACCAATAAAGGGTTATTAATACCATCGATTAATAATTACCGTATGGTATGACAAAGTTGCCGCACCGCTAGTTCCCTACATGACGGTGACATGAAGCCAACCTGTCCATTTGTTTATGAATCCGATGGACTTGGAAACTAGTCGAGACTACGGAGCAGGCCTTAAACGGCTAACTGTTTCGCTGCTAACTAACTCGTAGGTCGTAATGTTGGATGTACGTAGGCCAGGTTTAACCACGTTGCAATGGAGTAGATTCGATTCCAGAATAGGAAATAACCATTTGAAAAAATTTCGTGTTGTCGCGTTTTATTCGCTCAGTTCTTATTATCGATGCTTAAAAGATGAACAAATAGAGTGATTTAAATACATAAAACATATTTTCTTTGCTTATTAAGTGCTTACAAATAAAAGCTATGGTTGGATCCAACTTTCTCCATACACACAACTTTGGATCCAACATGTCCGACATTGCAATCAATGATCTGAACCTGATAAGAAACATAATAAATCAAGCAAAATAACGCACTCATCGTTCGACGTACATGTATATCACAACAAATTGAAACCGCGCGATAAAATCGCCGATGACGCGCCGCACGCTACCGCGGCATTCATCGTGCATGTAGCATGTACCTACTGGCAGCGATTTGCCAGTCACTGGCGGAATGTGCCAGCCGCATCCGACTGACTCTGGCAGTGTGTTTAGTTGCGAAATAACAGTGGTGGGTAATAAACAGTGATTTGCGACGGCGTTCGCTCTAAAACGTCGCCATGGAAACGACAAAGGCGGTCCCACCGGCCCGCACGGGCGCACCTTGCACCGCGGCTTATGTCATAGGCTACAGGAATTGTAACATTTTAATGCCAAAATGAAAATATTTTAACTAAAAATCTAAAAATATTCACCTTAGTGGTCTATTGGCTACGTGTAAACAAGGAAACATGAAGTTCTGAGTTCATTTTCCATATCGGGAAATCCATTATATTGCGGTATTTCGGTATATCCCGATACCAAAATTTGTACCGTCGTGACATACCTATACCATACTTTGGGCTAGATAAATTCGGCGAATTTTAACTGCATCACGAAAAACAAATGCGTCATATAATGTATCATGTACTATAGTATCCAGATAAGTTATGGAATGATGATTCATAATTATGATGTATTGCCGTTCGCCATCAACCCGCTAAGAACCGGTTCCCTGACTGATCCCGGAACATATTTGCATGGGTCACTGTGACAGGTTTACACCTTGTTTACTGAGCTGACTGGATGTTACTACTTGTAGCGAGGTTTAGTTCTGACCGCTACTGCAAACTTGATTATTAGAGGAATTAAATGTATAAAGATAGGTTCTTAGTTTTTGCAATATTATTTTTAAAAGTGTTCTTAGCGTACTGTACAAACCATAACACATCATCAGCCCGTTGAAGTCCACTGCTGAACATAGGCCTCCTCCAAGGTACGCCACAGAGCTTGGTCTGCTGCTCTATGCATCCAGTCGCTGCCGGCCCTCTTGTGCAAGTCGTCTCGTCATCTGGCGGGACGCCGAAATAAATGTTTGTCAAAAAAATGGGCTAAAACGAAATAAGTAATTCGAACTCTAAACATATTTTTATTACCAAATATGCTTCAATTGCACTAATATATTTTGAAGTTAAGGGGTCGAAATGTTTCTAGCATATTTTGAAACAATATTTGTAACTTCCAATAAATTCATAATTTTCTCTGACATGTTTTTTTTATTGCAATGAATGGCGAAACTAGCATGCCGTTCGAGTGGTGGGAGAAATAGACAATGTGGTGGTGCCTACCCAGGCGTCCTCTCATATGTGAGACCTATCACCAGTAAACATGTATTTTGTATTTCCCGCTTTCTCCCAACCCCTGCCCCACACGTAAGCAGGCATTAGCATACACAGTGCGTCGCGACACGGGCGGTATCGGAACGCATCGGATTGATGGCCAGCGGCCACCACGCAGATAAAGGTCACCAGCGAACCCCGCTCTTGTTACAAACTACCACTTACTTGCATGGCTTAGGAAATAATTAGCTCTTGTTAGGAGGAAAATGGAAGAGGACTGTGACTTGACTGTGACTGTGATTTCTGTGCACGCAATTGAGCGAGATTCTTTAAAAGGATTCATTTTGATAAGTAGTGGTTTAGTTAAATTAATTCGGGATAAATGAATTTTATAATTCAATCAGTCCAAAAATGGAATTCTATAAGCATGTTAAGGATGTCTATGAAAACCTTCAAATAATTTACACAAAAACAATAATGAAATTAAAATCTACTATGTTTATCAACAGGGAAGCCAACGCATTGAATTTTACATATCCATCAAAACAAACTTTTTAAATCTAACCTCCTTTTATTCCCTCCAAATTCCGGACGTGATTTACGACTATGAAAAAACTCCGTAGTGGCGCGAAAAGAATGTTTCGTAAGTGAAATGAACATGCTTTTAGGAGACCACACGCGCGCGTGATAAGCCTTATCTGCCGCATTAACAACGTATGCTGAAGATGTATGAACACGAGGAATGTACGGAAAAATCTTAACCCACTTCGTCGCGTGTCGATATAACTTTATTGATGGCTTCTGCCCGGACCGTTGTAGTGCGGTGATATGTTTGTTATTGTGGGTTTTGGTGTGAGTTAGTTGAGATTTTATTAATATGAAGAGATTGTTACTGCAATAACTGAGTAGGGTTTTTGCGTTGAATGGCGAGACGAGCATGCCATTTGAGCATGCCAGACAAGTAAGAGCGGGATAAAAAACAATTTGCTTTTGATCTCGATCTTTTAGTACCAAAAATGCATTCCTATATTTTGGTTTTCTCGGCACCTAGCCCTTAAGTCTCATTTTACACTGAGACGAAACGGACCAACCTTATTATGATTCATGGGTAATTAAAATTTCCCGTACATCCTGAACCATGCATCACACATCCATCAAACAATACCAATGCTATTGTCACCGAGTGCCGCGGACACGCATCGAACCCGCTACCCGCGACGTTCCGGAAGTGTCGCCGAACAATACGCCATTGTGGGCGGGTAATTACTCGCACCGGATGCCGCGTCATTGTTGCGTGGCCCACTTTAAATTGGCTTTTAAAGGTGGCGCCACATGCGAAAAACATTAGGAAAATAAATAAATAGAATACACACATAGGATGATACATAAAGTCGGGCTTTGTATCATAATCGGAAATTACAGAATTATTGTACCCAAATTACCAAAATCCGAAAAAATATTTCTTTTCCATTTCTTATCAATAATGAACTTATGGCCTATTTGTTTTATTTTACCATCGCTCATTACGACGAATGCTTTGAAAAGTTTGTTCGTGTCTTAAACCCTGAGCAAATCACGTTGTTTTCAAAAACCTAAACTAACCCTAAGAATTAATTTACATTGTATATGACCATGCTTTTAGAACAATGTCGTCAAATACGTATTATTTCAGTCCCGCATATGCACCGGCCCTTACATTACGATGGGTTGATTACAATACAATGAGCAATCAATGTACGTATTATGCGACATTAATTGTCGACACACTTATTAATCGACCCCTCACTTATCATCACGACGTGCCCTCAAAAGTGTGAACAAAGCGCGGGTCGACGACATCTGTGACGAATGCAGAGACAATAGATCATAGAATAATAGGGTAGGTGTGTTCATGTTAATTTGGGTCCAACTTCTGTTATCCCCCATATCTTTTTAATCTTCGTGCTAAACGCCATTAAAGAATCTACGACATCTGGGGGAGACCTATGTTCAGCAGTGGACTTCCTGTGGGTGAATTGAGACAGAGAAAGAAACTATAAGGCCTAGTTGTGTGGGTGTCTATAAACGCGCCATTAAAGAATCTACGACATAGGTCTCCCCTATGTTCAGCAGTGGATGTCCTGTGGTTGAATTTAGGCAGAGAGAGAAACTATGAGCCCTAGTTATGTAGGTGACAAACGACAGTGAACAATGCTAAGACAAACTCCAGATATGTTCTAAATTAACCTACTACCACATATACGATGGTACAAAACCCTTTACATTGACTTATAACAAGAGCATCAGGTTTTTGGTTCCGGGCGGTGATTTATCGGTTTCGTCCAGGCCGACAGTATTGTATCAACCAGCGATATAATTATTGTTTTAAATGAATATTATATTCAATTTCACTGTGTTTACCATTGAGCGCATAAAATTTAGGTATTTCTGTCTAAAAAACACATTGGTGTTTCAGCAACCCGGCACTAAAAATTACGACACATTTTATAATTAAAACATTCACGGAAATTGTTAATAAATACTGAACATAAACTTTACCGCTACACAGTAAAAGCATAATGAAAAGATAATTAAAAAACAAATAGGTTTATTTTAATTAACACTAATGTAGCTTTCTAAAGGTGGAAATAGAAATTGTATTAATTCAATTCGCTTGTGTAAAACAAGTAAAAACAAATATTAAACTATTAACTGAGTTATACAATGTACTTTCACTACAAAGCTGAAATACTGTGAAATGTGAATCAAACGATGTATTGTGTTACAAACGAAGTGCGGAATAAAGGATTTTTTGGAAAAGTCTAGACATTTAGTGTTTGTTTTCTATACTCGTAGTAACACAGGTGTCTATTTAACTTCAATGTAAATATATAGATCGTGTACGATTTTTCGGCGTCCAAATGCGTTGTTGTTAAAATATTAGGAACAGTTTTCGCTCTTCACGTTTTATTATATTGGATATGTCAAATATTATTAGATTACGCATATAAATGCTTGTTGTTTATATTATGAAAACATAAATTAAACAATGCGTTTAAATAGATGTTTGTTAAATATTAAAAAATCGCTTTAAAATTTCGTCACACGCGACTAGAAAGTCATATTTTGTCATTTTTTAATTCTGAAAAAAATTGGAAAATTAAAAGTCCTTTTGCTTCAGCAATCATTGCCACTAATTTAGCCGTTTGCTCGTGTGTCGGACCTATACAATAAAAAAAGTAGTGGGCCGACAGAGTCGCGAATAAAAATAGTGACCAAAATAAATCAAGTAACCGATCGCCAAACCGTAATCAGAGATCGTAAACAATCGGTAATGATTAAAAGCATCAAAATAATTTAATCGATTACATTTCTTTCGGTAAATCGATCGCGCCGATCCCTATCTTGTAAATTGTACGAATGTATAATTTATGTGAATTTTTATCGAAATGCCGGGCACGAATCGAAAGTTTCATTAACCTTTCGATTTTTCCAGCGATATAATTTATCCGTCGAATTTAATAATCGATTGTTGTGTTTCAATAACGGATCGATAAATTTATTGAATTTAATTGGTGTTTTGATCTTTGGTATTTTATTGTTTGATTTTATGGCTTAATTATTGTGAATTGTTTTGTTTTTGCTTAAACAAATCTTGATACAAATAAAGGGAAGAGTATTTTACTTTAATTAAACTTTTACAAAGATGTAAAAGTTTGGGATTGAGTATCGTTAGTCATTATTACAATTATTTGTGACAATTTTGATAATGTTTTTAACATGCAATGCTAAGCTCCTTATAAAGTTTATTGAAACAATAGATAAATTATCATAAAGCATCAGAAGCTATCAGAGGATTAAAAGTAGCATCCTACCATTCACCAAAATTCTTGTCATTTCAACATTGAAGTATTCAATTTATGACTTTTAATTAATAATCGAACCGTAAACTGAATACTGCTTTCCATAACATTGAACGACAAAGTCAAATATCCTCATATTAGTTTGAAGTATGCCTTTCATTAATATTTACCCTTTACTGGCATCGCGACCGCGTGAATGTATGTTAATATCCATCGTTTAATAACCGACGTGGCACCCACAAGCGGCCAGTTTAGTCCGGTTCACCGGTCCACCCTATAATTGGGTTTGTTACCCCATTTGCGGGGTAATCCATTACGCTGGCAACACCGTGTCCGCGTTTAGATTAGCTGTTCTGTGTTAATAAGAGATTGCGGTGTCGCCCGTGTCACTTGAGCGATTTGCAAGCGAGCCCGCCGCTCAGGGTTGCTAGTTTTAAATTAACGTTTACCGTTTTTTCATGTAAAGTAGATTATTCTGAATTGGATGTACCGTTTTGTGAAATTGTTGACTGCTCTATTTATCCAAGGCTTATGTTAGTTAATTATAAAAATACCTATTGCTGTACAAAATCACTACAAGTTCTAATTTATTGTTTGGTGCATTCACACAAACGACAGCGATTCATTTACGTATGTATTTTTTATTGGGTTATATGCTACATTAGTCAGATACAAAGCCTCATATATGGATATGGAAGAAACTTAACCTATATTACATAAGAAGTACGCTAAAATAAATAAAAAGCTCCACATAATATAATATAAACCCTAAGTAAACAACGCGTCGTTTCCAAACTATGGCTTTATTTATATTACTCGCTGTTCGGAGTACTACCAGTTGCTACCACGGTCGCATATGCGGTGACCAGTGCCTGGGGCGTCTCATTCCGACTAGATCGCACTGCGGTCGCATTCACAATGATAGCCCTGGTATCTATTGTTTAGATTGCGCTCCTTATTCCTAGATATGCAATTGTTTACAGCTGTTATAGGGTTTTAGATAGGGAAATTCTTGGAGATAAATTTTCTATTGATTCCGAGTAATGTTATGCGGTAAAGGAGTGCTGTGTCTGTTGGTTGTGTTTATTATAATTTAAGCGAAATAAACACGAATAACTTTGTCATTCTGGTATCGTTTTAAGGATATTTTCACACGAAAAATGATTTCCGTCTTTAACAAGCAGCACATAAATACTTAGTTATCAATTCTTATATAATATCATTGATATAAGACGTGTTGATTTGTTGTCGTGTTAACTGACGTAGTTGACAGAGGTCGCCAATGTTCTTATTGGTATTAGTCGTAGGTCGTAGTTAATCGTGGTATTGTATTGTAATGTAATATTATGTCCTACTCTACTGTAATCGGTGTAACCTGTAAACAGTAGTGTGTTGAATAAATACAAAAATACAAAATCTTTATTGCTTACCAAATTTTCTTACATTGAAGCTTACATAAATGCTCGGTTATACTTACAATATTATAACACATTAGTTATTGCTGCCGACGTAGCCATGGTTCCCACACTAATTTCCGGGCTTCTTTGTTATAAATAAATAAAATAAAAAAAATCTGACAAGACAATAAACTTTTTGAACTTAATTATTTACATAAAGTATTTTATACTGTTTTTTTCTGAAATTTTCTCCATCAATCGGTTAACAACATTTCCATATTCCACAAAAAAACCATAGACAAAAACAAAAACAGCAAGCATAACTTCGCATCCCTATTCAATAGCGCACAATCCTCTGTCTGAATTGATTACGTGAATGCGTTAGAGTCATTGAGTGGAGCGGGGCGCGGGGCGCGCGGCACCGTTAGTACGGTTAGCGACGCCCACACGCCCGCCTCTCCCCCTGCCTTTGGACCCACGCGCACCCTGCATACGGGCCTCGCGGGACTCTTGATTGAATGGGACAATGTTTCGGTAAATACGAGTCCAGACTTGATATAAATATGCATACAGGTATTGTGTCTTGAATGTGAGAATTTGCGAGAGATTTCGATTACACGATTATTGTTATAATTTAGTATTCCTTTAACTGTCTCATTTTATACTGAATATAGGCACAATAATTTCCACAGCGACCTGTCGGAACTCTTATTTTCCATCTACTATGTCCCATACTCCAAACTAACCAGATTTTAATTCATAGGATTATTCTTGGTCATTTTCTACTCGATATACAATTTCCTCTCCCAAGCAATGATGTCGCACCACTCCAAGCAGGACCGTTAGCAAAGAATTACGTTCACTAACCATGGGGAGCGTTGTGCAATCTTACGTGAAACGGAACGTGCCCGCGCACGCGCATACTTCCTAACTACTCACTTATTCTAAATACTTCGATATTTACATACTCAATTGTAGGAACACAATATTCATTGCGAAAGCTTTTACCGACTTCAAAAAACGGGGAAGATCTCAATTTGTGGAACTCTTTTTTTTGTATTTTAAAAATGGAATACTGATCAATTTAGTAGGTTGAATTGGGGATTTCCTTTCGTTCATTGAATAATAATATTTTTTTCTTGCATTGTGAATTATACGGCTATAGTTTATTTATGTTATGAGAAACAATCCTTGGGATATGTCATTGTTAACTATGTTCTTGTGCAAATATCTCACCTTTTAAAGAATCGTAGGATGCAAGAAAATCCGTCGCAGAGAAAAATTAAAGCTTTGAAGCTCCGGTTTCAAACTGTTACAATACAAGCCGGAAATAATATGTCTTTCAATGCTTTAGTTAGACCGAACTACACTTATCGTTAGTGGAAATATACAGTAAGTGATAAAGTCGAATAAACTTATAACCGCAACATCACAATCGACAAAATATCGATCGAACCATAATCGACCGTTCACATATCAACGCGGCCCGTTTAGGCGAAAGTAATGTTATAAATCAAAAGTTGTGCGTGCCCCGGCGCGGCGCGCTCGTCGACGTTAATCAATGTGGCTGGTGAAATGTTTGACGTGCGGGACGGTTACAGCACGCGTTACGTGATCCGAACCCGGTGTAGCCGAAATTCAAATATATTCGTGAGGTCGCGGGTTCGATCTCCGCGTCAAATATGTGTGTGATACACAGGTATTTGTATTGGGTCTGGTTTGTGAGACCGAGAAGTCTCTCGTAGTTCCTGATACTACGACACAAGACTCGATCTTAGTGTGAATGACTATGTATGTGACTGTTGGGTGTATTTATTTATAACAGTATATAAGAGCGGAGTATGGATTGTCAATGGGGATGATTTTATTCTTGATAACCCATCTGCTTCGAGAGAAGGAGAAGATAAGTTATTGTAAAATACCTATTCGATCAAATAGCATTATTTGCATATGAGTCTCAACCAACTGCAAAAAACTTCTTAAGATTTGCAATCAAAGGATTACATTTTAAAGATTAAATTCAAAAAGATCTCGATTTTACAACACCCGAAACGTTTTCCTTAATACACTGCGATGTTTATTTTATCGAGTTCCTTTCTCAATACACCATAAACATATCCTGCAGACAAACACACCATTCATTATAATCACCTACATATAGAGGCATACCAAACCCGAACAATCTCAACCCTACCAATCTGAAATCGCGTTCCGTGCGTATCTAAAATGGTCTCCTAAACCGATGAGAGCGTTAAGTGGAGGTTGGCAGATAGCGGGGCCACCAGGTGGCGCTGGACGCACGCACACTCGTGGTCGCACTGCGGTCCCCGGTCGCATGGTCGCGTTGTCGCATAGTCGCATGGTCGCATGGTCGCATGGTCGCAGCGCAGTCCCGTTGCGTTCAGATGCGGGCGGATCGCTCTATTTCGCCTTTCCACTCGTCAACTGCAATCTTTCGATGTCCGCCTGTGTTTGGGTCGGTCTGTTACATGAGTGAACGCGGGTTGGGATTATTTTGGTTTAAAATATCACTGCTGTTACACAGCATTTTACCATAATATTCAAATTCAGAAAATAAAGAATTTTAGAATAGAGGACACGCGAAAATAAATTATCTTTATCTCTTGGCTTCCTAGATCATAACGCTTTCTATTTTGAAAATAAAACAATACTGATAAAATCCCAAGACCCTGACTATATTCAGATTATATACGAAATCTTCTAATGTGGCCGATCATTTCAATCTAAATTGAATTTATCATATTTCGTAATGATTTACTTTAGGTTTTGCAACCGTCATACGCACCTCAAAACTATTCGGAGGGTTGAGTTCCAGTAAATCTATTTTATTACCTTCTCAATCGAACTATCGATTTTAGAGGAGTCCTGATCTCTTCAGTGATAATGGTCTGATACGATACGGAATAATTTTTTACAAAAGTCGCTATATCTCCCACATTGGACCACATCTTAACTGTCGGCCTAGACATTTGCATACCGCTAGGATAAGCACCGGGCCATGCGCACTGATAAATACGAAATTATACGGGCAATGGCGTGTGATTAAACCGGGTTCGTGGCACCGGGCACCGAGCGCCAAGGTCTCTGCCAACAGACAACTGTGATGCCAAGGGAATAATTGTTGACGTGTGTTGTGTTATGCAGTTTTGTTTGTTTATTCACAAGAGGGCGATTTTGTTTCGGTTTGTGTTTTGTTTCATGAGCTGTTTGGTTTATGAAAATATGGGTGAATATACTTTTATCTAAATTGAATTAATGGAGAGACTGAGATGACTGATGAAAGATGTGGGAATATTTTATTTTATTCTATTATTAAAAAATATACATCAAATAAAAAAAATAGTATATATATAATTTATTTAAAGAGTGTTACCAGTGAGTTTTTGTCATCTAGATTTGAACTTACTAGTTAACACTTTAGTCCATTCCGATCTATGCAAATTTCAAATTTTCTGCGTCTACAAAAACCAACAATTAATGGAGCGCAATGAACACGATTGTCCACCCCCAATTAACGCGGCGTCTCTCGCCTTTAATGAACCCGTGACTAATTGTCCAAGCCATCAAGATCTATGTGCTTATGGGCCGGCAAAATGATAACGTTTGCCTGCAAATGTGACTTTGATATGTGCCCGCGCCTGTGTGCCCTGCCGCCTGGAGGTTGAAAAATTCACGCCATTTCCTCGTGATTTGATTAATGTTAGGCGCCGTGCTGTCGGGTTTGGGGCTTAGCATGAGTAATAAATGTATCGGGAAATAAAGAGATTTCGTATTTACGATTTTGATGCCAAATCGACACGTTCGTATACGGCACATAACAGAGCACGAGTCTCTAAGATTGGGTCACCTCAGGCCACGGTTGACCACGCTGACCTACTGCGGGTTGGCAGTATAGGATTAGTGTTTTAATGATCAAATGACACCAGTTCATTTTTTCAAGTGGTGAAAATAAAAAAGAATGACCTTTTGACTTTTCTGACTTATAGGGCATGTCCAAAAAGATTTCGTCCCGTTACAATTTAGTCTTACTATTGTAACTTGTAGTAAATAATACAAATTGTTTTTTCTCTCCCGCAGCCAGACACAGTGCCACAAGCCAGCGTGGACATGACCACGGTGTTGGAGGTGAGCGAGGCGGACAGCGTGACCGGCCACGCTCACAGCCTGGCCATCACGGCGCCCGAACGAGTCACCTTCGTCAAGGGCACCTGCAGGGAGGAGGCGCGCTGGTGGGCCGACGTGCTCAGCGTATACCCGAGGAGCAAGGTGAGGGATAAATTATCACGTTATTGTTGCCAGTAGGATTTGGTGCCTGATGCCTCGTCATGCATCAGTGGAATCCTGACCTAGATTTTTAGACAGGAGAATCCACTTTATGCGAATGTTTCGATTACAAAAAATATTTTTAACTGGACTGGATGATTCACGAAAGCGTTAAAATCAGGCAGATGACCGATCAAAAATGTGCGCTGAATTCTTCTCACATCTTACCACCAAAATATTTTTTGTTCAGTTTCATCTGTAGTCATGCTCGAATTCAAATTCACACAAATTATCTTTCAAGTCTATCTTATGTTTACTCAACTCGTGATTCCTTATGATAAATCCTTGCTGGAGGCAGGGTCAACTCCAGGAAGGTGGAAATTACAAATGGCGGCCAACACCTCACCTCGTACATGTTACACTCAACTATAAATAATTTCCGCACGACTGTATGTTTAAGGAGCAGATGTTTATTCATGCTCGCACGCCCCATCGATCACGATTCAATTCCGCAAATAAAGTGAAGGTTTAGCGCTGGCCAATGAGACTTTTTATGCCAGCACCAAGTGACAATACATCACAGTAAATGCACTACAATTCATATAACATGTCCATAAGAGGTCCTCTGTAGTTGACACAATTATGCTGGCCAGCTAAAATGTCAATGATCTTTCATAAGTAAAGGTTCTCTCTAGACTCTAGTCGACTATTACTGGCCTCAAAACTGAATAATAATAAACTACCACCAGGATTTCATCAATACCATCTGTACCAACTTAGAGTCAACAATCTCGCTCACCGAACGAAACACAACACCAAAACTGGTACGTACGTCGATCATCTGCGAGATAATAGTACCACCCCGTTGAACCAATTGTACCCAATTACTATATTAACCTATAGCAGTTTTAATACAGTGGTCAGTAAAAGACAAGCACGAACTCGTATTTCACGGGTACTTCTGTAATCTTACCCTTAACAAACTATTTTCCTAAAAAAATAATTGTCATACTTTGTACTCAATAACTTACCTTAAAGACATGTACTTAAGCGAATATGAATATCTAACGAACATATATCCCCTGTAAAGTATGAAACTCATTTGATAATTCTCCTTCATCTAAGTATTTGTTTAGATATATCACCAAATTCTTATTTAAAACATACAAAAGTATAACAATTGCTAGCAACTGTTTGCAGATTTTTCTAATAGATCATTTATGGTTTGTTAGTCATGACACGTACTCTCGTCAAATATTAGAATTACTCAACACGAGTCAATATGTTTGCCACCTGCCGTGTGAATAGATAATGACAGGTAATGAGACGTGAGCCCCGACTTCCTGCAGCGAAAGCGGCGCGTGCGCAATTGTCGGTCACACTCGCCCCACACGCCTCTCCTTACACGTCAATGGTCGACTAATTTGCTCAATCTTAGTGGGACCTCATAGCGCCTCAGAAGTGTTAACAGCCCTAGACGATTTCCAAAATATCTGGACGAATGCTCTTAGCTCCGTCAATCTGCGAAATAAAAATCGCTCCTTTTAAATCCATCCTATGGTTGTCTGCAACCCATTGCTATAGAGCGATGAGACCGCCATTTGTATTTTTTTTATTGTTTTGTAGTGGTTTCAGTTTGTGGACAATAGAGATTTAAATAAATAATAATAATAATAAAAGCTTCCACTCCTTCCACTTGTATATCGTTTTTCAACTCTGTCTAAACCTCGTCTTATATACTAGTACAAATAGGTTTGATTTATCTATTAACATTTCGTACTTATATACTAGAGATATCTTTACCACTACAATTATCTACCAGACTCATTTTTTCTTCCTACAAACCACACCTAATAGTTTTCAACTAATTACTGCATTTACTAAACAACTTAACAGAATAACCTGCCGTAAATAGTTATGCAAAAACATATTTCCTCTTAATATTTGTACAATTATATGAATAATTGTTTCTAATTTACCTAAACATTATACACTAAAGAAACTAAAATTAATATTTGTAGAAAATATCAAAAGGGATATATTATATCCATATTTCCATTTAAGAATATGTTCGTAACACTCCTTAACAGACTATGTCCATCTAATTACCATTTTCCTAACATTATACATTATTCACAACCATCCACTACAAAAACTGGTCAAGGATCACTACAATTCTCACTGAATTGATACTTTAAAATACCCTCTGTTAATCCTTTTCTTAAATTCATCGCATGGTTGTTCATAAGACCGCCAATTGTACTTTTTATGTTCGTGAGTAACATATTTTTTTTGGGTGTGCAATAAAATGTACATAAATAAATAATCCATACCCAAAATTATGATTTATTGTTTGATATAATTTATTTCTACTACATTCCCTAAATATCATCTTTGTGTTCACTAGTCTTCCAAACCATCGATCACCAGCACACCTGCCAATAGTTCCCGATGGGATTGGCAAGAGCTCCGGGAATTGTGAATAGTTATATAATTAACCGTCGTAACCCGCGTCCCGTAACACAACAGGATGCGCCCGCCAGTTTTTATTAACAATATAATAGGACACGATACGTTACACTGGGGTGCTATTCCCATACACTCGAGATTATGTCGCACGGTATTAAATATGACATGAATGAGCGATAATTTCACAGCTGGCCTTTGTTTCTTGTTTTTCTATTTCTGTTGATTTGTTGGCGGAAGAAAACAATGTATTGTGTCCAATCCAGCTCCTCTTATTCTTTTTTTAATGCTTAATGTAGCCCCGAGGGCACCAATAGTCGTCGCAAATCTTTGTCTTTCCCGAATAGGCTTCTAGAGATTGTGAACCCCGATAATAAAGCTAAACGACTATTGAACCTTAAAATCAGGGACCATGTCTTACTGCCGTTATTAAGAAAAAAACTTTTTGTTCAAACAACATGCTCTAACTTGACAGTGCAACGAAATGCTCAATTGAGATACAAACTCAAACAAAGAACACAGATACCCTACAATTTGCACTATTTAAAATATTACCCACATTATCGCAATCGACATAATGTAGAGCACCCACAAAGATAGCCCCTCCTCGGAGAGCGACGCGGTAACAATGCGTCCGGCAGCGCACAGCGTAACGTCGACGCACACAACTCGTTCCAAGTCCTTGGCGACTATTATGCCGGTCGCACAGGGCACAGTGCAGCGACAGATGCCAAGGTTTAGACCTAGCCATCCATTATACTTCAACCTTAAGTGGACTAGATTTTATCTAGGTGATAAGTGTCACGTAGTGCCGACAAGAAATACAATTTTTTGTAGGGTTTCGTTTAACCAGTGGGATTATCGCAAATTAGAAAAGCTTCATCCTTTCGACTTTATCCGTCCTTAAAACCTGAAAATTACCTGAATTCGAGTATCGCTTCATCTCTCCCACCTTAACAGTCCATAAAGATCCTAAAATTGCCTAACAATATTATGTAAATCAAAGTTATGGCTTGATTGGTGATGAACATTTACCATCAGGTAAGTTTTTGCCAGTTTTCTGATGTATTATAGACAATCATAAATAATAGAGTCCCAGCTATAATGTTCATAAGATGTTAGTCCTTAATTCCACCACGGCAGTCTAAACGCTAATAGGTTTAAAAGAAAAATGCCTCAACCATCTTTTAAATGCCATTAATCTCGCTTTCATATTTCAAGTTTAATAATAAATTTCGATCTCATATACAAAAGTTAACAGATTTCACACCATTACCGACTCACAAAAGCTTAAATGCAGTTAAGTGATTCTTTGAAAGCGGTGACGTCACCTAAATGTCTGGAATTGCGGCCCATTCGGGCACAACCCAATTTTTCAATTGTGCGTAATGATCGCCCAATCGATTCCTTTGAATTTCATCTGTTTTTGTACCGGCGGGTTAGTAAAATAGCAGACAGTAGGTCAAGCTAATTGTAAATTTCATTTTTGGTTTGATATTTTGATGTGTATTAAAAATATTAAACAAGAAACACATGATGATCTAAACTTTTGAACCTAGTATGAAAACTACTTTAGAAAGGATTTATTTTCGCGTAACTTCAAATATAAAAATGTTAAATTTAAATAAAAGACGTATAGCCAACGATTAGAACAAAAAAAGTGAAATTAACTTTCACAGCAAAACCTTTGTTAGAAATTGTGTAATGGCAAAAATAACAAATAAAAACAAATTCTTATGCCCCAGTAAATCACAATGAAAGAATTGCGAATGTCCGTTAATTATAAAAAACTTATACATTAAATAACCACTTATTTGTTGAAATGCTGGTTTAAAGCGGCTTTTTATCAATTTTGAAATTTTACAGTTTCTGAACGATTTTCATTTAATTACAAAGTAAAGAAATGTCACCATACCTTATAGATTTCTCCGTAATTTTAAAACTGATTTGGGTTATTATTTTTACCTTAAATCCAGTTTAGATCCAAATTGGTACCTCTTTAACTTTATTGTTATTATTTTAACTATACCGGCCATTCTTTAGTCATGTACAACTTGTGTTACTGCCCAATTCTGCGCTGTGTCCCCACAGCTGCGCGGTCGGCCCAGTTACAGTCAAATGTGCCGCTACAATTAGCACAGGATCGGGTTACGTGCGCCGGCGAAATTGACCCGCTTTGCACCAGGGACGCGGGTCGATGTACCGTTAGAAAAATAACCAGGTTAGAATAGGGATAAGGGGGGATAGAAGATGGGGATACGTTAGTGTATGTCGCGGAAAAAATCAAAATGTTTTTGAGTAACTAGAAGAATGTTAGATGTATTTTTAGATATATTTTGTCTCCAGGTTTTGTGGCATCACTGAAACGAATTTATACTACGTAAATAGTATTGAGTGTTTGAGAAACTTTAAAGCGAGAATTAGAATTTAATTCACCCATTACGAATAGCTAATTTGGAGTTAATTATTTGTATTTCCTTAATTTGAAGTCAGAATAAAGTAAACTAACCATGATAATGTTTTAATGTCAGTCTTAAATAGAACTGGCAATATCATCAAATGTAACAAAAACCTTAAATTAAACGAAAAGCACTACTTAAACGTCCATATTGCCAAAATAAAAAAATATATATCACGACTTTGATAATTCTGCAATAATCGTAGGTTATCGAGTTATTGGCGTGACAGATCAATTTTAACGTGTTTAATGAATGTTAGTTAACGGACGGTTACTGGCCCAGTTAAAAAGGCGCGCTGAGATTCAATCCGACACGTTATGTAATATAACCATATAAAAAAAGCATATGTGCATTGAAAGTACGATTATTAAGTCTATTTGAAAAGAAAAAATAGGAATTGCTGTTATTAATGCTAAATTGCATAGTCCAATATTTTTTAGGCTATCACGGATTAAAAATAACTAGAATCGAGTTGCCACTGAATAAATCTAAAAGCATTTTTGCCCCCATTTTTTTACTTTTTAATAACAAATCATTTTTCCCCATAAAGAAAACTTTGAAAGATCCTAATATTTCATTCCGTTCATCCATCATCAGTCTTTTCATATAATATACCATTAGAAAAAATGTAAAGAAATGTGTCAAGATGTCTGCCGACCCACATTGGACCAGGGTTTTATGATACATGTTCTAGTTTTAGTCACATGTGTAGAATTGAGTCCGCGGATTTTTTCTCTCCTGACATTTGATACACAGGACAAAGCTCGCGATGTGGCACTTAATTTTTTTCCTACATGTACATACAATGGAGAAATATTTCGTATAAAAAATGCAAGGCAAGTCTTGCTGCAATTAACAATTTAGTGGTTCTGTATCCCCTTAATAAATATCATCGATAGTTTTATGTACCTATTTTTTTTTATAATTACGGATATTTTATTAAATTTCCCAAAATTAACTAACTTAATTTTTGAGAATGACTTTAAGATATGGTCTTCTCTACTAAGCACTCTTTTAGTAATTATGATTAATTATTTTTTTTTTTTTTTTTTTTTTTTTTTTATTGCTATGAATGGCGAGACGAGCATGCCGTTCGCCTGATGGTAAGCGATACGACCGCTCATGAACAGTAGCAAAACCAAACAACCCCTTGAATTACAAAGCGATGCTTGGCATTCCACTGCGCTCGCCATCCTGAGACATAAGATGTTAAGTCTCAATATGTCCAGTAGTTACTCTGGCTACAATGCCCTTCAACCCGAAACACAACAGTGCGTTTACACTGCTGTTTGACGGGAGAAATAGACACTGCGGTGGTACCCACCCAGATGGCCTCTCACATATGAGAGACCTACCACCAGTACATATAAAGCTTCTATAAGACATAAATTTAAATATTATTAATACCGAATGTATTTTAGTAGATGTTTCGTTTTTTTTTTATTGCTATGAATAGCGAGACGAGTATAGCATTCGCCTAGCAAAACCAACAGCACCTTGAATTACAAAGCAATGCTTGGCATTCAACTGCTCTCGCCATCATGAGACATAAGATGTTAAATCATGCTATATCAATTTTTCATCAGATGCTCTCATTTTCCGGAGATACGAGGGCTCAAATATAATATTTTCGATAAGGACCTCCAAAATGATAGAATTTGGAGGCGTTGCGAGCGGTGCGTTGACCCGCGCGGCGCCGCGCTATCACGCCGCCTTGATACAGATACCATGCCGAGATTTAACTAGTATACTAGATAGAACTGAGAGGAATTGACTTGTAACTGAATTATATAAATTTACAAAAAAAAAATAATTGAATAACATATTTTGTATTACAAACATAATAAAAATATGATCTTTCGCCAATAGATAGACACTGTATTTGATTTTTTTGCTCGTCTTTTAAATCCATAAAGGTACGTTTATGTCACTTACTAAAAGCACCTGTGTCAGCTCGGTAAAAGACTTTCTTCGTCCATTCATTTACGCCTGACCAATGACCAATTCCAATTTAGTTCCAATTCCAATTTACATTTTCACGATATTTCCGTATTTGCAGCCACTTTTGTTAACAAAGAAAGAATAATCAAAATCGGGTCACCCAGTAATTTGAGAACCTCCTCCTTTTTTGAAGTTGGTTAAAATATTCTTTTATAGAATGTCCACATAAATCTCAAGTTATGTATATCGTGACGAGAAACGATGACGCAGCATCCACGACCCTGGACAAGCCATCACGCGGACGTGTGGTATTAATTCTATTTCATCGTTACATACTTACTAATACTCATATTATCAATACATACACCGATACATACACCGGGTTTATACAAGACAAAAACTTATGTACAATGGAGATGTTTATAAAAAATCTATCGTATGTAATGTCCACTAACTTCACGTGGTGAAATAAAGCCTAACAGCCTTATTAATATACAGTTTTAAAACTTATTTTAACTATCGAATGTTTTGTCTCTTTCGAACGACTTTTGAATTTAGTTTGAGCGAAGAAGACAAAAAAAAAGGGTAAATCCTATGTGTTTTACTCGTAGTCTGTTTTTCTAAGTTGTTTTAGTATTTAGGTTATGTTAACTCAAAGCATACTGATGCCAAGATATAAGTTGACTTCCGTTCCCACACGTCCTTATCACGACGCGTATCCTTCATCATCAGTAAAATTGTTGTCTATCAGGTCAATGACCTGCGAGGCGCCGTGACTCTAAACCCACGTTCATACTGGTATATCCTTGAATTGTTATATTTACGTTATATAGCGGTGAAAACTCTCTCTCTCTCTTCAGACACAGGAAGTACACTGCTGAACGTCCCCCCTCCCCCTCCCCAAGGACCCAAAACGAATTAATACTTAAGATATTTTGAATAATGATAGTGCGGGTCGAGAGATAGCCTACGCCTAGTGAGAGTGGAGCGAACTGACAAACATAGGTCGCCAGTTCAAGCCACAGATACACCTTTGACTTTCTGTGTTAGACGTGTTCGAGGTTATTTATTACTGTTAAGGAAATCACCAATAGTAAACGTTACCTAACTGAGAAATCTATGAAAAAAAATCTCCCAAGATTTGAACTATACCAGGCCAAGTAAAGTTTGCCCTAATCCTGTCAATGACCAACAAAGCCCAATATTAGTATCAGTGCTCCAATATAAAGCTAATTTTAATAATAAAATTTTAATATCACAATTGATATTTTTAAAAGATATTGATTATATCGACATTATGACCGCAGTCTTACTGTAACGGAGTGTGGCGCCGACAGATAGATGTCGTAATTGTTTAATGCAGTTTGTCAATATAATTTTCTCATTTATATCCTTATGGAAACGCTAATTCATTACATATTTTATTATTATGTTTTAAACCAATTAGTATCGATAAACAAACAATTTAATAAAATCAGAGTGATTACTCGTTTTATGAATGATTATGTAAAATTCGTGCAGTTATAAAGTAAATACTTTTATTTTAAAGTAAATATTGTAGTAAGATGTTTTTTAGTGCAATGAATGGTGAGATGAGCCATTCGCCTGATGGCAAGCGATGCAACCGCTCGTGGACAGTAACAAAATCAAACCACACCATGAATCACAAAGCAAAACTTGGGATTGCACTGCGCACGCCATCCTGAGACAATATGTTAAGTCTTAATATTTCCAGTAGGTAGTTATTCTTGCTACAATGTCCGTCAAACCGAAACACAACAGTGCATGTATACTGTTTGTTTTTGTTGTTTGGCGGGAGAAATAGACATAGCGGTGGTAACTACCCAGCGGCCACAATCGTCTGTTATTATAAAATTCAGACTAAAGTTATAGCCCAAAATCAATCGATCACCTCCCACTACCCAAAAACAACATAAAATCACGAGATAATAAATAAAATATTAGATATATGCATTTATGAAAATATTTTCGAAAACTCTTTAATCGACTATGCCGCAGTCACTAAATCTAATCCATACAAGATTAACTCCAACATAACCGCGCATTTGATCTACAGCTCTCTGATAAATCTTATTTTATGACAATACTGATAAAAAACCGTTGGTTCGAATTAAAAATCGACGGTAACTTAATATATACCGGCTATAAATATGTGACGTCATCTGTTAGTAATGGGGTTTTAATTTTAAATACTAAAGTGAAAACCGTAGCGAAATTGTGTTGGATACATTAGATTGATTAATTGGTGTAACTGTTAAAATAAATTGGTGATGTATTGATTTAGATTCCAATGTTTTATAATACGTACGGATGAGGAAATAGATTCAAAGAAGGAATAAATATATTATTAAATCATTCAGATGAAACATATTAAATTTACAAAAAAAAATAGCTAAGGGAGTTAGTTAGGGTATTTTGCATATCATTTAAAATATATAATCTTAATATTAATTAAAGAAACTCATTAGTCACCCTATCCCCCTATATATATTTAATTAACAGTCATTACGTGTATTATGCCGATCCTAGAAGAAAGTGGGCGGCAGACGGCAGCATACATATTTATACCAGAGTGAAAACCTAAACGTCATTTTATTGACATGAGCAAAAAATCAATCTGTCCATATTGAGCCGGTGCATTGAACCCCGTCCCGGAACAGCTCGAAGTTATTTTTGCTATATCCGTTCTGTTCCGAGTTTCACTTTCCGCAAACTAGGTGTTATCCATTCGTCAACATCGTTCATTACAAGGGGCAACAAATTAAACGCAACCCGTTTAGATCCAGCGCGAGCGATTCGACAATTAATCCATTACGGAACCTGCGCAGGGCTGGTACTTGCCAAAGGGCTTTTTAAATCAATTTTATATGTGAATGACCTCACTGCTTGACACGAGTGTTCAGCGTCCTCTATATTGTACAGGTTGGCCCTTGGTCACAGCACCTCATGCTAATACTGTTCGAGAACAGTGGGGCGAAAATTTATGCTCAAACATTGATTTAAGAACTAAGGATGGGCCCTTAAGTACATTTGGAGTTTCATAAAGATGACCGTAAAAGATGCGCTAAAATAAATATTAAATTATTTTAATTTAACAGATAATCGGTCAAATGTAGTCTAATCGGTGAAAAAAAATATTATCTTTATTTTTATTAAAGTTTCTGTCATAATACAAGCAGGCATTTTCAAAATCGTTGCGAGCGACGACTAATTTCAGTAAGGCTCCACTAGAGATGTACTAGAGCGCACCACTTACGTCGGTACACTATCCATATATTTATTTTAATTGCGCTAAACATAGTAAACATTTTGTTTTTTTTTTTAATTCCATATAGCTGATGACTTGGTTTCATAACTTAAATTCATTTAAATTCTAAACAAACCTTTAATATGTATGACACGAAAGCTTTAACTCTAGATATTTGTAAACAAACTACCAATTTGCTACAATATTCTACCTACAATAATTGCCATTCTCCCTTCACACATCATTATACATAAATTCAGTATTACACACTAAGTACATTATTTAATAAATGATAGGTTCTTGTCAGCCCTGGTCGCGCCCACCGCCAACATCGTTAACAAGTCACAACTATGTGCTTTCGAACAATTAAACGATACGCGAGCGTTTCTAAACGCGTTTTCACATTACCACCGTAATTCCTTCGCAGGAAACAACATCTTTTGGTACATCTCGCTTGATATATAATTTAGATTATCCAGAGCTGGTCGGTAGCCAATTGACTACAACTTGAGTTGGCCAGGATCTAGTTATTTTCTTAGGCTGGTTAAAAGTAACAGAATTAGCTGTCACTTCCCACTTACCTTGTAACATTCTTGTATTAATTTAGTAATAGGCCGAATCGCAACATTACATTTCGCAAATATTAACATTCTACAATGTAAAACAAACGAAATTAAATTCTAGGAAAATTATATTCCCCGAATACATCAACATTTTTATGCAAAATATATTGTGTATTATTATTACTTATAAGCCATTGTTGTAATTTATGAATAATATTGTACGAATCTCCTATTAAAAAATAACAATATTTTTACTACAGTTTCTAAATATTTACAATATTGTCCTCAGGGTCGACACAAGAGGAACGCCACGTTTCCCGGCGGACAGACGGCGAGTCTGCTGCAGTCGTCAACAACTAGAAGTAAGTATTGTTATATCTGCATATTAATTTGTATATATAATCGTTACACCATCGGCGCTCCATCGCTAAAATTATACATACACGTATTTAATGTTCTAAGTAAAAAGTCATTTTCAGCCATTACGATAATTAAGTTTATTATATACAACAAGAACACAACATAATCTAAAAAAAATAACAAAGTAACAATTTAATTTAAGTAAAACAGAGTTAAAATAAAAAATCATAACGTCGCATCAAGATTATTTTAGAATGAGGGTATATTACAATTAAAGGACACTGGGAGTGGAGATTTTAAAGTATTTAAAGGTGACAACTGGTGGTTGACAGACAGTTATTGTTCTAATACCGAAAAGTGATTTGTGATCGATATTTATGTGAGTGATACAGGAATCAATAGTTGCGGCAGTGTTGTGATAAATAGTAATAAATTGTGAATATGTCATTACGAACTAATCAACTCCCAATTAATCAACGCTTCCAAATGAAAGGTATTGCAATACAAAGTCGTTTTACCATCCAGTTAAACACCGTATCCAGAAGTACTTTGAAAAAAAAAATCAGTACAGAACTTCTTAAGAAATTAATATTTTATGAGTATTATTAACATAAGCACCATTTGCTTTTGACACTATCCTACAACATTTATCAGGTCCAGGACAATGCCTGGCTATATTTTTATTTTTTGTCTATTTCGATGAATGGAGAGACCATCATTCCATTCGTCTGATAGTAAGCAATCCATCGCTCATGAATAGTATCGAAACCAAACAATCCTATCCTGTAGTTAGTTTGGCTACGATGTCCTTCAAACAAGAACACAAAATTGCGGTGGTACCTATCCTAGGCGGCCTATACATAGGAGAGACCAACCAGCAGTTCCCAGACATAAGTACCTATATTTCAGACATAAGTACATCCGTGGCTCCTCATTTTTAAGGCTACCCCAACATTGGGTACTTGGCCCAATATCCTGAAAACAAGTGTGTTCCTTGTAGAATACTCTGCGGACGCGTCGACGCTGCGCGACGTGGCGGACGGGTGCGGCGGCGCGAGGCCACGGTACTGCTCCGGCGGGACCACCACGTGGCCCGGGCCACGCGTGCAGCCGCCGCAGCCTGAGATACCCAGCCTGGCCGCGCCGGCGCCCATCGACACCAAAGGTACGTACAACTTTTCTAGCTATTTTAGAGGATCTAGTTTATATCTAGTGTACGTTTAATCGGTTGTGTCAGGCTTTCTCGTTAAATGATTTGAATTGTTATACTCTAGTAACCTATTGCGGAATGTGAAGCTATCGACGAGTATATTGTTAGAATTTTTGTACTTCATACTACTACTATCAAATGACAAATACTAGACATAATGGTGGCAATATGTTATCTAGCTATTTTGGACAATATAGGTACACTTATATTTGGTGATATCAGATCGACTTTCTCTCCAATTTGGAACTCGGTAGTTAGGATACCACAGTAGCCCATTACGGAATGGTAAATGTATGAATTTATATGAAGCTAACTGACTAATCTATTGTCAGAATTTTAAAATTTAGGAGGTTTACGAGGGCTTCTATTATCAAATTGTAGCAAAGACCAGTGATGACCGAGAGACCCAAATTGTTACCCAAAAATACGTGAAAATGGCTACGAAAGATGTCTTTATTAAAACTGCCCTAACTTTATCAGATGGAGAAATATTAAGTGTTAATCCATTTATTTGAAAATAAAATTACATAGAATACAAACTCGTGTAGCACTTTCAATTGCAATTGATATAATATATCCATTAAAAATTGGTCAACCAATAAATTGATATATTTTTTTATTAATCTCATATTGCGGAATGATAAATATTAGTAGCCATTACAGCTCCCACGTTTTTAATTTAGTCCATATAATTTTTAATCTGTGGCGACATTTATTTGGCGCCAACGCACCCACGCGCTATCTAATATATATTAACCAATACAGCGTGTAACATTGCGGAATGAATAAAAACGCACTATATTATAACCTTTTCGTTTGAACTTTACTAAATAAAATCTAATATTTATAATTATTGGCTGATGTTTTGGTGGTCTCATTCTCAGGTACTCGACATTATATCACAGTAATTTTTAACTTCTTGGAAATTTCTCGAAATCCATTACAGGAACTAGTCGGCCTATAATATTAATTCAGACCCATAAAATAAACTCAATAACATAATTATATTTATTAATTAAACAGCCGACTCTCATTAGGCCAGCAAGGTGGCCTAACCCGTGCCAATCATGCTCTCGGTTTGAGAGTCTTCCTGTCCTCAGTGATGGGCTATTATTAGCTTATCCAGTAGCCACAGTGTTATATTTCAGTTGTAAACAAAGGATTATTGCATATTTTCCGCACAGTCTTGTTACTACACTGTGAAGTGATAATGAAATAATTGTATTACGAATGTTTGACCCAAACTGACCCTATGGCCATAATCGGTTGTTCATACGAAATCGCATTTTGAAATCCATAATAGTACAGTAATAACTTGATTGCAATTTATTTACAGTTCGAATTAAAGTACGTATTAATGATCATGACCGTTTCATTATTTATGATATGTCTGAGTACAAACATACTATTTAAAGTTCTTTAGATCTTAATTTAGGGTATTGAATTTCCTATTTTTATTTTTAGTATAGTTATCTCAATAATTTCAATGTTGTTTTATATATACAAAGATTTCGTCATCGAACAATTAATGTATTCCTGGCATTACCTATACATTTGTAAGCTAATAAATATTAAGTTATTAACAATGTTACGCCTGTAAATTCCAATAAATTACAACATTAGTCGCCCATGTATAATTAAAACACAATTCTCACGTTGAAATGTCGAATAAATCTCGCATCCAAACAAAACGCACATTAATCTCGAAGCAATGATATTTACCGCCATTCCATTTAAACAAAACAAAAGCGATGTAGGTGTGACTTAACATTGGGTAAGAATTATTTGTCGATTGTGATATAATGTCGGGGACTCGTAGCCTGGTTAGGTGCAGAACTGACTTACAAGTCAGTGGTCGCGGGTTTGGGCCAAAGTCACTTTTAAGTTTTAAAATTATTTTGAATGTAAACATAAGTAGTAAACCTGCACACTATCTGGAACAAGAATTTACAAAATATACATGGCATATGATGACGTATAAGACTAATAGAATGAAGCAGTGTTTATTTCTCCCGTCAAACAGCAGTGTAAACGCACTGTTGTGTTTTGGATTGAAGGGCATTGTAGCCAGAGTAACTACTGGACATATTGGGACTTAACATCTTATGTCTCAGGATGGCGGGCGCAGTAGAGGGCCAATCATTACTTTGTAATTCAAGGTGTTGTTTGGTTTTGCTACTGTTTATGAGCGGTTGTATCACTTACCATCAGGCAAACGGCATGCTCGCCTCGCTATTCATAGCAATAAAAAAAAAGCCATCTTAAAAATGTTCAATCGTAAAAGAGGTCCGTGTTTAGCAGTGTCCTGAATACAAGCTGATTTGATTACGACATAATATCGAGCGCGTAGTAATTCCCGCGCATTTTTGGGCGTTAAAACTCTCGGAGGCGTAGCAAGTTATTTATTCGCCATTGAAATGAAGTAATCAAGTGCAGATATTAACACGTAAATCACGAGGCGGTGTGTGAATTTCGGAACATGTGATGGAAACTAAATGTGAGGGTCACACAAAGGTTAGTAAAGGGCGGTGCTTGGGTATAAATTTTGGGAGCCGCCAATTACATTACGACAGGAGCGTAATGTCTTAATTTGAGGGTCATCTGTAATGACCTCTGGTCTATACCCCTTCACCTATCTAACTATAGAACCATCTAGAAAAAACTGTTTTTCGTAAGATTCTTCTATGTAAGCTCTTATGATATTCCCAACAAAATACAGAATGTTTTTATTTGATTTTTGTTGTCCTAAAATATTTTTATATTTGTATACATAAGTACAAACGTCCCACTATTGAGCAGTGGCACAGAAACAATTAAAATTTGGCTTGCCTTTTAAGGACATTCGCTTGCATCTACCCAGCAACAGAATATATCAAAATAAATATAAGCACCCACAACACCACAAAATGCAATTCCACAAATAACTTCCTTACAAACTCGTCTGCACGCGACAGGTGTCCCACTTAATTAGCTAAGCGGCTATCCCGCTGGTGGTTGAAAGGCATCCCAGACCACCCCGTCCAGCCATAAATCTGGACACAATCCGGCGCCGCGACAACGCGTTAGACCTAATTAAAACCCGTTATACGCTGGAGATGCTGTAAGCTTGCAAAAGACGGTTTAAGTTAGGGACGATAGCGGTTTCGCGTAAATTGTAAAGGATAATAATTATAATATAAGAAATGCAATTGAATATTTTTCATAAACGAAATGCAGTCTGAATTTTGTGGCATCCATAAGTACCTATGTTTCTGATCATCACTATTGCAAACTTCTTTCGTCCGACCATTTCCGCTAATTTGTTAGAAGCGGCTTTAATTTTTTTTGTATCCACGATTAGGTCTGCTGTTACCGTGCATTAATTTTAATAACCTTGACAAAAAAAAAACAATCTCTACTTATGATAGCATTAGATGCAGAGTTTCCAAGTTAGGCCACTAATAAATTTTAAATTGACTACATTACGCAAAGTCTGCTATCATTCTCAAATGACCAATTCTTTGCCAAGTTCCTTTATTCCAATTTCGAATTTCAAAAAATGTGCCAAGAAAATGAATATTTAAATGTTCATATGCAAATAGAGTTAAGCTTGTTGGTTTAACGTTTATTACCCGTTTTATTATGAGTTCGTAAGATACTGAGGACGGGTTTGGCGCGTTTTTAGTTTATCTAATGATGTTAAAGTTATTACCTCGACATGATCACCGGATGCCGAACTGGTGGAATGTTTTCCGGCATCATTATGATTATTAGGTTGTAGTTGTAATATACTATAGTGTTATTACGATAATTGACTTATAATTTACAATACGGATGTTTATGTTTACTTAGATACTTGTTTTGACATTTTGACAACAACCAGTTGAAGTCATAATATTATTTTATTAATGCGTCTTCACTTTATGTGGTCATAACATAAACAATAGCTCCAAATCGCTCCTCTCTTAAGATGTAAAACACGCGAAACTAATGATACGCGTCAAAACAACACAAGTCAAACGAGACTTTCCTCGGATTCCGGCGTGTCAATTAAATTTAGCACCGTTA
Organism: Hyles lineata; assembly: GCA_030180105.1. Lineage (NCBI taxonomy): Eukaryota > Metazoa > Arthropoda > Insecta > Lepidoptera > Sphingidae > Hyles > Hyles lineata. The sequence goes on along the minus strand of JARJEE010000006.1, from coordinate 1,953,682 downwards.
GAGCAATAAATAAAATACCTTTGAAGTAGACAACACCGTACAGCCAGGCATGCGACACTTGCGAAATACTCGCCAAAATACTTACTACCTTTCTTAGATACTTAACTACATACAGCAACTTTATAAAGCCAACATTGTGAATTTTAGTCAGTACGAAATTTGAATTATTGAACTTTGCAAACTGTCGTGGATTCGAAATTCGGGTAAATGAACTTGGGCAATTATAGACAATTCAAAATTGGAACTTTGTGGACTATAGTCAATTCGAAATTTGAAATGATGTCTGACTTTGATTAAAAGTGTATACAAAATAAACAAGAAGGCTCAATGAGGTTTTATTTCATTTTCAACATAAAAATATCTTGCTTCGTTTTCGCTAATGTTCGATGAATCTAGGTCTATCCTCTTTAAATGCACTCCGCACTCGTCAAATATTAAATAATTCCCCGAATCGGTATTAAATACTCAAATTTCCACGTTATCTGACCACATAAAACCGTAAAACATTCATATCGATGCGTAAAACGTTTTTACAGTTAAAATTTAATATCTATTTCGTTAATATTTTATGATTATAGAATTTCCCGCGGTAATTATAAGCGACGCCCGTAGGCACCAGATGCATATTTATTAACTTATGTGTAATTTATAGTCTTATTAAATGCGTTCTCAATAAAACATAAATCGACACGTTAAATGTAATGCCGAATTCTTGTAATATGTTTATATGAAGCAGAAAATACGTTAAAAATATTTTTTGGCTTACATAAGGTAAAATTACATTGTGAGAAACAGAAATGCTGAAAACTGTAACTCCTGTAAGCCAGTATCAACAGTGGCACGCATTGTAATGACACCGAGCATTGAAGCTCGGCGAGTCTCCGGGAATGCCTTACTTGTCTTTAATTCGCAACGAAATCAATTGAAAAGTTAAATTAATAGGAGGAGTTGAAAATAAATAAACCCAATTCTAAAGTCGATGATACAAAATTGAAAATCAATTATGTAGGCACGGCAAGATCCTACGCTCATATATACATCTAATATCAAAGGCAATCCTTAATTGAATATCAATCTAAGCTCGGCAAGGTCACCTTTGTCTCGTCCGATGGACGCGCCCACGCCAGAACCCGCGTCGCACGCACCTGGCCCTTTCTAATTACTGAGCTAACGGCGCACACCCGCTTAATTGCTGATTGTGGTCGGAACCACCCCCATAGCTCAGAATAGAGGTGTAGGTTCCCGTTTGGTAGTGGATGGTGGATCTTTATCTTCTTTATTAAAGGTAGTGAAAGGCCATCTATGTTTCTAAGACTTTGATATTTGGTACAAATTTTCCTTTATTCTGCCTTTTTAGCTCCCCAGAAGGGGTAGGCTAAGATATTACCAGGACACCCACATTTCGCCTTATGTGTTCCGTCACACGATGTGAAAAGGGGGGAGCCTATCGCCATATCGGGCACAAATTCCTGATTTCGGGCTGATAATGACTAGAAATTCCAATATCATTTGGTAGACCCTTGATTCGAACCCTTGACCTAAGTTTTTGTAATCGTACCGTAGTACAACTTAATGTGCGTGTTGCAGAAAATGCCTATATCCTTAATGAATTATAATCAATAAAATGAAGAACAGAAATTTTTCGAAGAATGAAAACCAAGGTTTCAATCAAGGTTGACGAGATCCTAGGGCACATTCTCAACATTTCATGCCAACATGCGATCCTCAGCTTTTCTCAAAACTAATACCAGAACACTATCTAAATCCAGCAGTAGCGAATATAACTAACAAATTGTCAACTCCGCATAATTGGTAATGCTGCTCATAATTTATACAAACGTGAACGCAGATAGCGTAAAGGTTAAGTATATAAATTAGTGTCATATCGTTATCCCGAGGCGAATTACTGACGATGAGGCAACCGGCTCTCCCCTTGTGACTGTTTCGAAATACCTGCATACAGTTTTACTAAGTTCATTTGGAGTCCTGTATTTAGACATTGATTTAAAAACTAAGGATAGACCCTTCAATATATCGTTAAAACAAATATTAAATTAATTTGATCAAGTAGATTTCTTCTAAACGGTGGAAAAAAATATTTTCTGCGTGTATTAAAATTTCTTTCATAATACAAGTAACCATTTTCAAAATCGTTGCGAGCGACGACTAATTTTAGTAAGTCTCCACTAGATATGCACTGAAGTGCGCACACCACTTACGTCGGAACAATTTACGCGCTTTCCACCCTGTCCATATATTTATATCAATGTATTTAGGCTCTAGAACTAGATGACTAATTTGACAACTTTTTACAACACGACAATGTTGCTATTATTTACCTGGTAAATGTAGACGGTGGAGGGTTTGTAAGAATTTCTATAGTAGGTAAAGTCCACCAACCCGCACTAGGCCAGCGTGGTGGACTATATGGCCTAAGCACTCTCAATCGTAGATCCTTAATCTTAGCAGGCCAGTATAATTGTATCGAATGGCATGGGACTGCCGTCTGGTGCTTTTTATCTCTTAAACACTTCAAACATTCCTCGGTCAATGTTAAGTCGAGCTAAGCAAGTTTGCATATGTAGAAATAATCTTTCACCACGGAACTAAGTTTAGCGACGAAAGTAATTAATTTTACACCTTACCACCCTGGCTTAAGGATCGAAATTGCCGAACAAAATCATACAATTATTGATCAACGTCAAAACCGCGTGGCATAAAAACCAGAAATCACTCATCAGCGTTTATAGTAAAAAAGAAACAAATATAATAAATCATTAAGCAAGGCCGTTGACCCGCGTTAGTCATTAACCATGGTCAGGACGATGACGCTTTCGCCGAATCGTTTAAGAACATTATCGCGCAGAATCAATCCAATAAGGAAGTTTACTTGGGGAAACTTCGAAACGGGATTAATAAAGATAATCAAAGGATGCTGGATTATAACATATCGGTTAATAGTGTATATTGGAATCACAACGTGCAACTCTGTATTTTGGACAGCATTTTAAAATGTGGTCATATTGTACAGTACATTGGAAAATTAGATTTTTTAGAGGTTGACTCACGATTAATTTATTTAAACGTCCAAAAACGTATCAAGGACTGAAATATCTCCTAATCTTATTTGCCTCAATTCCTCCTCTCACTATTGGTGTTTTAAAGTTAGAATTATTTTATGAGCGCACATCAGAATTACAGGTATGTTAATATTCAGTATTATCAGGATTTTTTTACGTTCAATTTACTCATTCACCGCTGTTTAATGTAACCTCAACTTCTCACAAATAACCTCAATATTACGAACACCGAGTGCATTCAAGGTTGCAGCTCAAAATAAATATATTTGTAAAATGTAAAGCGGCTGGCCGCGTGTTGTGACTTATCTGCCGTATCAGCCTGTAGTAATTGCGGATCACTTAACGAGGGGATCGCATGGCCAAGGTCGACGCTGTAAAAATGTTAACCCTTTAACAGGTTGTTTACGGGTTAGCGGCGCCGTATCTGGGTTTATCTGACTGGGTCTAGATGCCACATTCTGTTCGGTTGAGTCATGTGGGTAATGTTTTGGTTGGAATATGAGGTACAAAGGTCGATGTGTAATAGCAGTTTGTTTTGGAAAATTTAAGATAAGTCTAGTCTAGCCATGTATTTGACTGATAATTTTATTGTACTTCAAGATTTATGTTATGTGTGACGTTTTTATTAATTTGTTTTAATAATAAACAAACAGTAGTTTTCGAATGGGAGTTCGAATCGAATTTTTGACATGGGTATTTATTTTCCATTTCACAAAATTGTTTTTTATAGCTTAGAAAAGCATAAATTTTGAAAATATTGAAAAATGAATTAGAGACAAAGTTAAAACTAGTATTTCTAGGACATTGTCGATACTTACAACCTGTGTAATTATAAAATGTGACCACTAAAACACATTAATGGAAATATAACAATACCAAGCATCATCATCTCATATCCCATAGCAATTCATACGTCTGTTATTAAAAGATTATTCGCGAAACTGCACAACATCGCGCATAATTATTCGTTTTTCCCAGTTAAACGTTATGAGTGGATGTTATTATGTGAAATTGTAGGGCCGATACATTGAGTGTTCTCTCGGGCTGTCAGCTCACGCGAATGTTAAGCTGTTCTGTTACACTGAGACGGTCAGTTAGCCATTTTTAAAATGCAAGTCAGTTAATATGTTTTTTCACACGGTTTAATGGCTACTGCTGCGGTACGGTGGTGTTTTGGAACGATAGACCTGTTGCATGTTATTTGAAATAATAGATAGTAGATGCCTTTTATTCATATTTGGGTTCATAATCGTATTATATGTATTTTTAAAGAATCCACGCATGCTTATATTATACACTGTTTTTAGCGAAATATCGCCTATAGCTCAGTACAGAAAGTTCGATTAGGACGCCAGTGTGGTATGTATATTTTTCATTGCGTTTACAACACTGGCGTTCTTTTTTTTCGAGCATACACTCGGCAATGAAAATAAAAATAATTTATTGAATCCAATAAAATTTTCAAAATCATTTAGATTCAATCATTTTTAATTTACCATCTGGTAGGTTGGCTTTGTCAGCAATGGCTTTCCTTTAGCTATCCTCCTTTATCCAGGCCGATCCTCTTCAGGCTATTCCACTATAATAGCACCATGATAATAATTTCCATTGGCTCCTTAACAGTACATATTTGTATCACATAGTTGACCTGCATCACAAACGGCATGCCTAGGTGTAGCGATTGGTATCGATATTCACAATCTGATCGGTAACTGAGTAACAAGCGTTTAATGGCATTCCATATGCGGGTAAATGTCAGGAAATGTTAACGAGAAGCAGCTGTTTCTTGAAACAATATTTCGTTGAGATTACTTGATTAATGGAGTTTTGGTTTTGGTCCATTTTGAAAATGGTGTTGATATAAATGTGAGAATTTTGTAAGTCGCTACATAAAGATAAAGTAGAACAACTTTATTGCATGTCTGGATATTCATGTGAAGGATTAACGATGAACCGGCACTTTATTTTTATTAAATGTTAATATATTTTATTCTGATTTTTTTTTTCATATTTGGTTCTTCACAAAAAAATAAGTTCTAAAGTGTGAAAAATTTTAAATACAGCAAAAATTAATATGTTACCCATTTCTCTCGTAATTCGAAATCAAAACGCTATTTTTACTTGGCTACATTTATTTACCATCTTTAAAAATAATTGTAGAAAAACCATACCATCTACACATAATAATCTTGAGCCGCTCACTTTAAAATATGAAACTTAATCCTTTTGCGAGATACGGTGCATCAAAATCTATAATAAATATCATCGCGCCGGGTATCAGTGCGAAAACGTAAAACCAACGCGAGATACGCTTTGTCGGCACGCGTGTGATTCAATTTATAATCTGAACAGTCGACATTCACTAGTTCACGCGCGCGGCTTTCATCTTAACTATACATTTTGCGAGCACAGTAGTGATCATTCCGTCTGATAAGTTTCTCATTGCTAGAAAAAATATTATAGAGTGAAAAGATCCTAGATATTTTTTATAGTTAGTTAACACGAACCTGTCTCGGTGGCGCAGTAATACTACGGTATGATTGCCAAGCTGTGGTCCCGGGTTCGAGTCCCGGCGGATATTTGATATCTATTCATTATCCCCGAAATCTAGAATTTGTGCCCGATATGGCGATAGGCTCGCCCCTATCACATCGTTGGACAGAAATTGCAAGGCGAAACTTGGGTGTCCTGTTTGCACCTTTCCCTACCTCTTATGGAAAAAAGGCGTGAGTTTATGTATGTATGTTGACACGAACCTTCTTCAAAATTGAATGTGGTTAGGTTCACTACGCAGACTCTGTCGGTGGAATTAAGTTCGAAATTATTTCTATCGGATAATGGCACTAGCATTTACTTATTTTATGAACTGTAATATAATTTATAAACATATTTCAGATCAATAGTAACAGGCAACTCTGCTTATCATCGTCTATGTCCAATTCTGCATAACCATAAAAAATCCAGTGTCGCTCTGATATTCCCGATAAACTAATACATAACAATAATTCACAGCTGACAATAAACAACAAATCAATACGCACAATAAAAGTGCGTTCTTACATTTGCCCAGCATATTTTATAGCCAATAACTTCTCGTCAGGCGAGCAGTATCGAAAATAAGAAAAAATGTTAGTAAATATAATAGTTTTCACCCACGTAATAGGTGTGTCAAGGTGTCGCGTAGATCAGCCGTGCAGGGATTTACACACGAAAAAATGGCCAAGTTTAATAAATATGAATGAACCGACGCGAACCGGGAGTAAATCATCGACACCCACTGAGCACGCGGGGCATTGTGTGCTAGTAGGACGGTAGGGTGACCGTGAAATGGGTGAAAAGTGAAATATTTTAGATGTACAAAAATAGCGGATACTTATGTTGTTTGCATCTGAGCCTCGTATGACTGAAATATTTCATTTTTGTAATTTTATTATGTCACTAGATACCATGTACCTTATTATTACGAGAGACAGTATAAATGTTAATATTGCTATTATTTTATTAAAATGTATTCTTTTATATAATATACTTACATTTGGGAGAAATGTAAGTAATATAAAAGTAAACTGATAAGTTTACTTTTACTATTGGATGTACCCGGAATACGACCAATATGTGGTCACTCTACTCTCGAAGCCTAGCCCCTTAGCAAGCGTATATAAAAATGTCTAAAACGCTAGAACCTAGGCGTAGAAAATTATGCTTACTTTTAATATATACCACTCGCACCACTTACGAACATAACTATTTTTCCAGTTCGTCATCAGCGTACATTTTGAAGGAGTTTCTATACTTCAACTTAAATAAAATGTTAATTATGCATTAATATTTGATGTCTATTACTTATAATTACTGAAATCAGAGATAAGAGCAATTAATGCAATTTCATCTTCATAATTTGAACTTATTCAGTAATACGGATTTTCCATGTAGCGTGGGAAAATACTATATTTCTGTACCAAAAACTCGTTCTTAAAGACCATTATGGCTTATCACCCAATAACCTTTATTGTCCACAGTATACACCGACCAGCCGGTATCCTCAGCTTCCCCTCCCACCAGGGACAAGATCAACGGCGAGGAGAAGGCCAGGTCGCGGCGCCGGGATACCTGGACCGAGCCCACCTCGCCACCCGTAGCTGATGACCGTATGTGTTTTAGATGTACCTTAAATACGTTGACTATGGGACTCCAATATAGAAGATTGAGAAGCCTATAAGAATTTATTGTTCGGCTGTATGGCTACGTCTCAGAATATTATCATCTTTAATCATAAGACTCAAGCAAAAATAACGCCGAGTTATTGGGAAGAATTTGGAGTAGATGAACGGTCATCAAATCATAACACACATAATTTGGCATCGTCTATATATAATAGCTAATTTTACTCGTATACCGCACAGATTTCATAAATACAAGAAGAACGAAAGAAGTTGAATAAGTTGGAAGAAATTTCATAAAAAATTAAATCTGTTTTTCTTTCATAAATCCCAATACTAATCTATCATCTAACTATCAAATTAATATTAGGTATTAGTACTTAAGATAGCTAAGATAACATACCAACATAACTCATCAAAAAATTCCTAGAACCTCTTTTAACATGTCTCCTATTATTTATTCCAGCCGGCGTACGGTCCCCACTGCTGCAGCAACAGCACCAGCAGTACGACGAGCAGCTGCGCGACATCGCCGCCTCGCTCACCAGGCCCAGGTCTAGGAGAGCTCTGCCTCCCACCCTTGAGAGACCCACCAGGCTGCCGCCGCCAGACCGGCTGCCGGTAGGTTCCATGATATTTTTGACAATTTAGTGTTGTAACACCATACGCTTATAATTTTTAGTCCATATAGGAAAAAAGTACTGGATTCTGAGACTTCACATTCGTTAAGAAAAAGGACTCGTGAAAGAAATAAAAGAAAATCAGTAAATCAAATCATTTATTTCACTTGAAATACATACATAACGTGACGTAACGTTTGTTGGTACATACATAGATAGGTGCTTTATGATCAGCCTACATATTCGCATACAAATGTGACTTCAGGCAGAAATTAAATAATAAAACTAAATAATAATAATAATTAGCTTAAAATAGATTCACCAAATTACATTATATTCACAAATTTTAAGAGTAATTCTTTTATTCAGGCCCGTGGATCACCAGACGGCGGCGTGCCTCCAGAAGAAGGCAACTCCAGCTCAGCCAGCGAAGGCAGCGAACCCACTGACGTAGTAGAAGCCCCGGAGGGCGGTGAAGGCGGCAGAGTAGAACTACCAGCAGAACGGCTTCTCCACGCGAGAGCTGGATGGCTGCAGCGGCGAGGACCTGGCGGATGGTCGCGACACTGGTTCGTGCTCCGAGGCGCTGCTCTGCTGTACTTCAGGGATCCTCATGCTGAACACCGAGGGCTGATGGATGGAGTCATCGACCTGAGTGGGATATCGAGGGTGGTGGAACTGCCTACGTCGGCGTCTACTAATGGATACGCTTTTGAGACTGAGGTATGAATAGCTCTTCTAATATTCTCACAGGGAAGCTTTGACTTGATGTATTTATTCTAAAATACTCTTTTTAATTCACAGACGTGGGACGGGAAGCATATAGTATTATCAGCGGTAACGGCGGGCATACGAGCTAACTGGGTATCCGCCATGAGAAGAACTGCTGGTCTGCCTGATACCGGACCACTGTCATTGATACTGCGAGAGGATGCAGTCGATCAAGCATCAGAGTCTTCAACTTCACCAATCACGCCTGTCACACCAGTCACTGGAAAAATGGCACCATTTTCATCAGACGAAGAATACCGGACCGCCTCTGAGGGCGGAAGAAGGGACAGCGCTGATTGGGGCGATGTGGCTACACAGCCACCGCCATCCCCTATCCTCAACCGCACCCCAATATCTAAAGTGAAAGAAAAAGTGCGCGGACGCAGCAATCACCAAACCCCACCAAAAACAGATACAACTAAAGACGAAATCGATTCCATCAAAGAAAAAGAACACCCTCCCGTCGAAGTTGATGAAAACGAAAAACCGATAGAACCGAGAAAACGCAGCTACATATCGACTATTGACAAACAATCGATAGAAATCGAAGACTTACGCAAACAGCTCAAATTGGCATTGAACGACCTCCACGCTGCGGAGACGGAACTTGCGAGACTGCAGAAACTAAAATCAGAAGCGGCGTTAAGAGAAAACCAGATGGAAGAATTAGTCACATCTCTACAGAAGAAAGAAGAAGAATTATCCATCAGGACGAAAGAAGCTGAAAACTTTGATGCAATCAAACAGCTTTACACCCAGGATAAGACTTTGTGGGAAAACAAATTGACTGAAACACAAAATTTCTTAAAAGAGTCTACGGACCACTGTGAATTATTGACACGGCAACTCACATCGGCACAGGAGAACATCAAGCAGCTACAACGTGAACTGAATGAGTTAAATGAAAAATTACTCAAAAGCATCAAAGAAAATGAAAGTTTGTACGCAAGGATAAGGGAGTTAGAAGCTCGTGTGGCGGCAGAGTCTCCAACAAAAGAGAAAAGAAAGAGTATTGGATCCTTGAGCGATCTCACGAATATTAATCAAGATTTAAATCCAGAAACATTGGAAAAAAGCAGACTCATCGAGGAATACGTAGAAATCAGGGCGAGATTTCTAAAAGCTATTGAAGAAATCAAAGCCATGAAGAAAGAACTTCGTGATTCCCATTGTATGTACGACGAACTTGAAGTAACAAACTTGAAATTAAGGAATGAAATGAAGTTGAGGGAACAATGTAGCCGATCAGAAATCGATTTGATGGCAGCTCGGATACTGGACTTGACTCAGAAGTTAACAGCTTCCGACAAGCAAGTGCGGACGTTGAAACATAAAATTCAAAAGTCAGAGTCGAGAGAAAAGAGAAGAAGTTTGTCATTAAAAGGAAGAGAATCCATCACGTTGGGAAAAGAAGTGGAAGAGAAGTTAACAGAGTTAGAAAACAAAATCACAATGCTGGAGTCTGGAGAGCCAGTTCCCGTGATTAATTCACCGTCGAAGAGTGCGTCGCCTGCCAAAGAAAAAACTACCAAATCCGACAGCCTCACCGACGAAAAACGAATGAAGAGACTGGCCGCTCGTCTCAGGAGGAAATCCCTGGACAGCGCTACAAGCTCGGAGCCAATGAAGATGCTAGTAAGATTAAGTTCATTAGAAACCAAAGTTGCCTCTGCCTTAGAAAACCGTCGCGATCTTACGAATTCCTGCGAATCACTAAGTCAAGCGACGCGATCGACAAACAGTCCTATATTTAATGACAGTCCAGAAAGCTCCACCACAGTCGGCACACAATCACAGAGGCATCTTCTGGATAGGCTACAAAGTCTTGAAAATGTAGTCATACACTCAAGAAACAAAGTCAATGAATGCCTATGTCAAATGAGCGCAATGCGGGCGGCCAAGTCGAGACGTTCACCATCGCCAAGCCTTGAAAAGAAATACAGCATCAAATCCATGGAAAAATGTCTTACAGATGTCAGTAAAAAGTTACAGGAATGTTTCGACAAATGCGTCATCGACGGTGATCAAAAACAAGACCAGGAAGTCAATGACAGCGTCGCACAAGTTGTTGTCCAACTGGAAGAACAATTGAGAGCCAAACTCCTTGAAATATCACGGAGAAAAGCTGCACTGTACGAAGCCGGGGAATTGACGCAAAGAAAGAGCCTAGAGATACTAGCAGAAAAGCTCGCATACGAAGCGGTGCTCGTCAGCAGGATACAAGAAGCGCTCGAGTCGTCCAATGGAAGTAGATTCTTTGCCAGACTGATCAAATCGGAAATAATCGAAACTAGTCAACTAATCGAAAACCTCAAACGCAAGGTTAACGGCGAAGGACACACCAATTCCGGGGTCAGGAGCTCCCTAGACTACCTAGCGAGGATATTGTCACGAAAGATCGACATCGTCAACGGATCTAGAGAAACTCGCGACCTCAGAAAGACGGAACTCATAATTCACAGTGCCGACCTCGAAGCGCTGAAAGCCTCGCAAAAAGAAGTCGCAGAAGCCGTCGACAGGTACAAAACTGAAAAACTCGGTGAACTGTGCTCCGCACTAGCCAGCGAGACACTCAGCCACGCGGCCAACGACAGCGAGATCGACCAGTACCGCGCCAACGTCGAGGCGGCGAGAGTGCGCGAGGCGTGGGCGGCCGCACGGGACGCGCTCGGCGCGGAGCTCGTGCAGGCCGAGGTGGCGCGCGCACTCAGCCGCGCCGCGCAGGTGTGCGAGGAGCAACTCGACGAGTCGCGCAAGGGGAGGCTGACGCTCACCGCGCAGGACCGCGCCGACCTGGAGCTGTGGTGGCAGGCGGCGCACGACCACCTGCGCTGCGAGATGGACGCCGCCGTGCGGGACATCGCGGCGCGCTACCGCGAGTGCCTGGCGAGCGAGCGCCGCGGCCGCGAGGGCTCGCCCGCGCAGGACAGCCGCGCGCTGCTGCAGCAGCTGGCCGAGGCGCTGGCGCAGCGCGCGCTCGTGGACGCGCGCGTGGCCGTGCTCGAGGGCACGTACCGCGCCTCCGAGCCGCACGACGAACCGCGCCGCAGCGCCGAGGACGCCCTCTCCTCGCTGGAGAGCGACCCCGCCCGCGAGGCGGAGTTCGTGTATCTCTTCCAGCGCTTCTCGACCGAGTGCCGCGCGCTCTTCTCCAGTGACTGTTCCGGTAACAGTGAAGACTCGATGAAGATCGGCGAGAGCCTCGAGCGCGTGGAGGCGGCGGTGGCGGCGGTGCAGCGGCGCCTGGCCGCCGAGCGCGCCACCGCGCCGGGCGAGACGGGCGAGGGTGGCGAGGCGGGCGAGGAGTGCGCGGCGGGCGGCGGCGTGCTGCAGCGCGTGGAGGCTCTGCGGCGCCGCGTGGAAGCTCTGCAAGCGCTGGTGCCGTGCCAGCACTGCAAGCAGCTGCAGGACGCGCTGGAGCGGCTGCACGAGGAGCGCGCGCGCGGGGAGAGCGCGCTGGCGCAGCAGGCGGGCGCGCTGGCGGCGGCGCGGCGTGCGCGTGCGCAGCTGCAGGCGCAGCACGAGCGCGAGCGCGTGGCGCTGCGGGAGCGCGCGCGCACGCTGCAGCGCCGCCTCGCCGCGCTCGACTCCGAGTACTCCGCGCAACTCGACAGCTTGCGCGCCGCCTACCAGGTCCGTATATTTTCTCACTGACGTCACATATACATGTTGCAACACTTATTTTAAGGCATATTTAACGAACATAAACCAATCTGTTTACTCACCAGAGCGCGGTGGCGGCGGACACGCACGGGGACGGACTCCGCGCGAGGTACCAGCAGGAGATCGAGCAGCTGCGCGCGCTGTGCGAGAAGGGACTGATGGCGATGGAGAGCTCGCACCGCCGCATTGTGCGCGAAATGGAGGAGAAGCACCGCGCAGAACGGGAGCAGCTCAGGTCAGCGGGCGTCTAATTTACCTTTGTGAAAGCTTTAAGCAAATTTAGTAATAACAAAACTGATTGGTGTTTGTGTACACAGACTGGATAAAGAGCAGGCGTTGGCGGAGGAGACGCGCGCCACGCTGGCGGCGCTGGACGCCATGCGCAAGGCGCACGAGAGCGAGGTGCGGCGCGAGGTGGACAAGTTCAAGGCCGAGCTGCTCAGCCGCGGCGCCAACGGAGACGTCGAGCACCTCAGCTCCAGGCACCAGTCAGTACACACTTCAAAACATGCAATCTTAGGCCATATAACTTCTACTAAATATTGACAGCTTAAATACTCCAAAAATCACTTTTTATCCCTATTTCTTTTTTATTGCAATAAATGGTGAAACATGCAATTCGCCTAATGGTAAACGATAGGACCGCTCATGGACAGTAGCAAAACCAAACAACACCATGAATTACAAGCAATGCTTGGTATTTCACTGCGCTCGCCATCCTCTGACATAACATGCAAGTCTTAATAAAATGTTGTTAAACATACATATTACATGAAAATGTACTACGAGGACTATATCAAAACCATATACAATAGTGGTCCTTCGAGCCGGATAGCAACATATTTCAAAAATAATACCTACACAATGTGTTTTAACTTACTAAGTGGTTGGAATCCATACTACATCACGTAATGTTAAGGCTGTACCCCCGCAGACAAGAGATGGAGGAGATCAAGCGCGAGATCCTGTCGCTGTCGGAGAAGTACTCGGTGAAGTGCGTGGAGTCGGCGGCGCTGGAGGAGCGGCTGGCGTCCGCCACGGCGCAGCTCGCGCAGGCGCACAACCACATCATGCAGCTCGACGCCAGGTATTTATTTATTTATTTGATCAAAGATGCGCCAACTATACTAATATAGTAAATAACTATAAAACATTTTTAATTAAAACAAAACAATGTATAAAAGACTTGTATATGTGACAGCCTCCGTGGCGCAGTTGGTTAGACGCCGCCTGCGAAACGTGAGGCCGCGGGTTCGATACCCGCACCGAGAGGAATGTTTGTGTGGCCCACAAATATTTATTTCGGGTCTGGGTGTTTTTGAGAGCAAAAAGTCTCTCGTAGTTCCTGATACCCACGACACAAGACTAGATCATAGTGTGGGGTCAAGACTATGTATGTAACCGTTGGGTGTTATTTATTTATTTACCTAGCTAGTTTTCAAGTAATCAGCTGATGTATAAGTGCATAAATATGACTACAACTCATGTTGAAACCGAGTCAGGACACTAACTTGTCATTTTAATTCGATACTACAACACAATATTACGCTTTTCTAAGTAACGATTTACTGGGCGCGACAGTCCTCACTAGGATTCCCGCCAAAATTAAATATGATCTCTTTTATAGCTAAATTGGAAAAAACCTATGGCATTAAAACGTCGTTACAAAAATATTTCACCAATTCCAGAAATAAACAACTACGCGCACACCTGATATCAGAAGCGAACGAGATGAAGAACTCTGAAGGTTCGACACTATCGCAGCTGTACGAGGAGTCCGCGCCGGTACGTATCCGTGACGTCACTACACGCTTGTACAGCATCGCCTACCGCTTGACGTCATCACTCGCTCACGCTTGGCATGAACATTCGACGCACGTATCGTAACACCCGTTCATCACGCAATCATCTTTTTCATTTTCATCGTTTTTATGTTCAAAAATTCTAAAAATATTTTTTTGTTAGTGATGAACACGGTCACTCTTTTGTAAATATTCTTTAGACGATCGCACAAATTGAGCAATTTTTGGAAAATTATTTAAGATCTGTTAACTCCGCGTTTTTTAATAATAACATCGCGACATGTTTCGATATTTTTATTCATTTGATTGTTGTAGCTAAGTATGTATCATTAGTGATTCATGCAGCTTACGCGCAATGTTAGTAATCATTTGCTTAAAACCTCTCCTTGGATCCCCGTATCTTACCCCGTAGTCCGGAATCCTTTCCAAAACTTTTGTGAATCAACAGCTAGAAGTTTTATCAAAATTAATTCAGCCAATCAAACGCTACTGCATAAGGAATATTTAAAAAGTTTTTTTTTTCGAATATCTCATCGAAAAATTCTGACTTTCTAAGCTTTAAAATAGCTAATTTGCCATCAAAATATTATTAAAGTTAGGGAACATAGTAAATATAGCAAATAGGACACATAGGAGTACAAACGTTAGAATATTGCAAAAAAAAATACAATATGTAAAACCCCTGCTGGTCATATTAAATGTTATTACAAGGCTCCACATATAAATATTCGAAACATGCTCACATGATTACATTATTACGTTATAATTAAAATAGTTAATGTATATATGTATGGTGAAATTTAGTTTATTACACCTGCAAAAAAGTGAGACAAAAAGTTGTGAAAAGATATAGCGGCAATATTTGTCAAAAGATCTCTACATTATCAGTTTGAAGAAGAGGAGCAAAAAAAATTATAATATCGTTGGTGACATTGCAAAATGTGGTGGGTCGATTACATATTCTTTCTCAAGAGAAACAATACTGTTTTACTTAAAAAAATAAGATTTTTGTGTTTTTTCTGTATAAAAACATGATTTCTAAATAGACTCATGAAAAAAAATTGTGATGATGATCATGATAACGATGAAAATGATAACAGCACATTTTGCAATATCCGACGATACACAACAAATTGACCATTATAAAATATATTCTATATTCAAATATGGTAATCCTTACAATACCTAATGCTACAACACCAACGGGGGTCTTTTACACATTGTATTAAAAAGCTCAATGAGTGCGATGCGTCTGGTATATCCCACTGATGTAATATGCAACATGGCGTGTCGGTATGGCGGGTGCACTAACAGCATGGGAGGGCGGAGGCGCCGCTGTGGAGCCACTTGCGCCACCTGGCGGCAGCCTGGCAACGAGCCAACAAGAACCAAGGTAACGCACACTGTTCACCCTACCAATATTTGCAATGGTTCAGGATACACTTATTTTAAGACAATTTAGTCAACCAGGAGTTAAGACGAAAAAATAGTTTAAATCATAACAAAAGGGATGACGACTAATTTTTATAATTGCTTTTATGTTATATATAGACCCAATACAAACACGAATATATAAAATTTTACGAAAATATAAGAATTTTAATTAAAAACTAGGCGAATAAAAATAATGTTCAACTATCGCGCTAAAACGCTCCAAACTGTCACGTGACTAATCTACGTCATCAATGGTCGGTAATAGAGTCTCGCGTTCTATCAAAATGAACCGATTTTGACTAATACTTGCCGCCCGGGCCGTGACGTCAGCGCGCTCCGATCGCTGTATGCCTAATTGGGTAGTAAAAAATAAATTTTAAAATATTTTTATTTAATTTATGACGAACTATTAGGTACTCAAAATATTATATTAGGTTATAAAATCGTGTCTTTTGTAACTACAATCCTGACGGAGGAACTAAAGAATGTTAAGTTATTCATTTTATGTAATAGGTGCGATAATAATAAAGTACAATATACATGTGCTAAAGAAGCAGCCTACTGGAACAAATACACATACACATAATACGTACAAATGTATATTTATCGGCGCAGAAATCGAACAATGTACTAACTAATATCACGGTGCAAGGGTCAAACAATTGACCAATAAAAACTGTGTGGAATTCGGATATATTTATATGCTGTTCCGACAAGAACTGGCAAAATTGATATCGATCTATGTATGTGACGGCAAATTGTATGTATTTTCGTTTATTTATTTCCCAAACATTATAACCTACTAAACAATCGCCTTAATAATCAATCCCTTCATAAAATGCAATTAGAGATAACATATTTAATATGACATTTTGTTTGTTAATATCGCGCATGTATTCTTAATTATTGTTTTATTACGTTGTCGGAAATAAACAATGTTATAAAAATGGACCCACTATTTTTTAAACAACGCCACATTAATTATAAATTTTTATTTGTGTAATATTAAGTCTATCCCTTTTTGATCCATCCCTAATCAACGTCTACCCTAAAGTTCCCTGCCTAAGCAGTGACATTGCCTTCAAGCCAAATCTTCATTATATAACTTTAACATATTTATAAAAAAAAGTGTTTTCATAAATTTAATATTGCGGCTTATGATTTTACAACTTGTCAAGCCAATTCTTAATGTATATTACAAATATTTTATAGACCAAGAACTGATTTATTGATAAAACATGGCATAATCGGTTTTAATATAAAATTGTTGTAAATTTCAGGGGAAGACAACAAAAGCGAGTCCCCTGATGGAGGCGGCGAGGCCGGCGCGCCCCGCCAAGATACAGTTCGCGAAGACAGAGACAACCAGAAACCTGCAACTGTCACCCGTCCAGGTAATAATCTAATTTGCTAAGTCAACGACAACCAACGCAGCACAGCCCTTGAAGCAAAATATGAAGGTTCAATGGTGTTACAACTCACGACCTTGAAGATCAAAGTGGCTGTACCTATGCAGAAAAGTAGACTCTGAAACCTGAATGATCAACGGGAGTACGAACAAACAAATAAGCCAACACCAAATTACGTCACAGGAGATTTCCTAATCATCAAATTAACTACATCAAGATAAATACACTTTTAATAATATTGCCCATATTTTACATAATGTTCTTTATAAAGGTACAAACAAAAACATACACAGATTTCCAATATAATAAATTAATCAATATGTCAACATTATTTTTCCAGAACTGAAGTCGACGCAGCGCTGTTCACCGCTCGTGGGGATGGTCGCCGAGCGGAAAAAGCGCTTCGAGCTGCTCTGAGCGAATACGACGGAACAAACGGACGAACGTATTTTACTCAAAGTTGATACTATTGTATATTATGCATCGACTTCGGTAAAATCACTCGAAGATACTAGAACTGCACTGTTATTGAACTCAAAGGATTCGGCCTATACTAGTAATTCTTATCGATAATAGTGCAGGTCTAGTAAAAGTATCGATAAGGCATGTATCGTACACCCACCACACTAGCTCCTGGCCACTTATTGTTTGTATCCCGATGTTACGCGTTGAAATTATATTTATGTGTGTTGTCTTTAAATTACAATATATATTAAAAGTCGATAGGATGGCGTTCCGTAGTCGATAATTTTCTATTTGCTTTAAGTTACTTGGCTCCTTAATTACGCTTTTTGAAATTGAGGTTTTTCTTAAAGCTTGGCTGTTTTTCTTTTTTTCTCATCTGTCTATGTATACCATAGTCATAATTGGACACTTATGGCGTTTTTACGCCATAATTATTAACTTATAAACGGTAGACTGAATAAAATCCTATCGACCGACAAGAGTGTTATATCATTATTAGTTAAGGCGCAGTTAAATTCGTTACGGTTCAAACGAACGTACGAATTCTAACTGCATTATTTATGTTCACGAACATAACTTGATGTGTTTCTTCCAATGTATTTTTGTTATATTTTAGTTTAATTATTTTAAGGCCAAATAACTTTCTGTAATCACAAGTGGCCAGACTTTACTCCCACCCACCACACAAAATGTAGAAAATTATATACATTGTTTGTTTCTTTACGTAATTCTAATTAAGGTTTTTTGTATATTCACCTATTTAATTCACTTGATTGCGACGTTAGTTTATAGTCTATGGTTAGTGATTTGTTTATTGTATATTAAACACCCTGTATATACTAACGACTATGTATACTTATCAAGGATATTACAGATTCGATTTTTTTTAATATTAAGGAATTGTTACCAAATATTTTTTCGTGTATTATTTACGTTGGGTGTTTCGGAGACGCAAAAACTGCCTTCCCCTTGATATATTCTATCTAGATTTCTCTTTATATATTTTTTGTACTATATAAATATTATGAGTTGTTAGAACATTGTAAAGTCTATTTGAAAATATATAAACTTATAAACGATAAATTGTTATATTTTAATTTACTTTTAAATACACGTTTCAAATGTATGAAAGTTTTGATGTTTTAAATGATGGTCTTGTTATTAAAACCTATTAAAATATTTCCGCAGTCTTTCTATTGTTTATATTTCGTTACATTTCGCGGCTCCGAAACATTCGACATTTCTTGTAGACTTTATTTAAGAAAGGAAATAAGTTGAAATGCGAAAGAGATTATTATTAGATCTATTTAAAAAATATTTCTAATTTTATGGGCGCGAGTCCTTTTATTTAAAGGTTTTGGTAGGGTAACGTACTAGTCGTTGGACAATACTAGTCAATGGACAGCGCGCACTTGCCTTCAAATAATAAGATTTTGCCTTAGTTGATTGCTTGCGACATAGCATTGTTGTGGGTATAAAGCATTTGCGTTACTAAATAGAACAGTAGTTTTTCATAGATGGCAGTGTAAACATGAAAAAAAAAATATTTCGTATCGGTCGTCGCTGGATGCCAGTATTACTTGTGGAATTTAATAGAAAAAATAAGGTAAGTAGACTTTTTGATTCAAAATATTGTCGATCATAGCTTTCGAAATCATAATTTTTGTTTTGAAATAGATCGATTATACCACATTCATAGTTTTCAAGGAATTTAAAGTAATATCAATCACTATTTTAGGTTATTTTGAGATGTCCAACAATTGAAACCTAAAAATATCGGAAATCAGTAATTGGACAGCTGTCCAATAACTGTGTTACGGAGAAATTAGTTTTGTGATGTATAATATACCTTAATTCCATAGGATTAGAGACCAGAAAGTTAATATTTCATTCTCGTAGTACTATGACTTTGGATACTAGTTTTTGGACAGCTGTCCAATTACTGTAATTTTAGTGTCCAATGACTGGTTTGTTGCAGATTTAGTTCAAAAATGGCTCCAACGAAGAAGAAAGCCATTCACGATCCAGACCTTATCAATTTAGCCATAAAGGAGGTAGCGGCTGGTAAGGGAAAGGTGCGCGAAGTAGCTAGAAAATATGGGATACCCAAATCAACTTTGCATTTCAAAATCACCTCAGTGATGGTCGTGGAGATAGTCATGGAGCGGATCATAAACGCTCAATTGATCCGCTACCTGGAGGATCACTCGTTGATCAGTGACCGACAATACGGATTCCATCATAATCGGTCGACGGGTGATCTTCTAGCGTTTGTCCTGCATCGCTGGGGCGAGCTATTGCTCTTGTGTGCCTCGACATTGCCAAGGCGTTTGATAGGGTCTGGCACCGTGGTCTTCTATCCAAGCTTCCAGCATACGGTCTACCCGACAACCTGTGTTCGTGGATCTCCGGCTTTCTGCATGGGCGTAGAACACGTGTAGTCGTTGACGGACACGCTTTGGCGCTCATGTCGGTAATTGCCGTAGTTCCTCAAGGCTCGGTGCTGTCGCCCACCTTGTTTATTCTGCATATCAATGACATGTTGTCGCTTGGCAACATTCATTGCTATGCAGATGACAGCACGGTTCATGGGCGATACCACTGCGGGCCTCCAGGTTGCCGTGTCGAAACTGTGAGGGAACGCGAAGATCTTGTCATTGAGCTCGACCGCACCTTGGTTCTCATTTCTACATGGGGTTCCGGGAATATGGTTGAGTTCAATGCCAAGAAAACCCAAGTGTGTGCGTTCACGTGCAAAAAATCCCATTTCTCTCCCCTCTCCATTCTTCAGGGTACTCCCCTCTCAGTGCGGAATGACCTGAGTATCCTTGGTGTGGATATCCGCTGTGATCTCAATCCAAGGAATCACATCGAGGGCGTAATATCTGCCACATCACGCAGGGTTGGAGTCCTGAACAGGGTGCGTCGGTTTTTCACGCCCGGTCAGCTTTGTAGCTTATATAAAGCGCAGGTCCGGCCGGGTATGGAGTACTGCTCGCACCTCTGGGATGGATCCGCCCAGTACCTGCTCGATGCCTTGGATGGATTGCAGCGGCGGCCATCCGCATTGTGAATGATGCAGACGTTACGAGCAACTTGGAGTCGCTACAACTCCGGAGAGATGTCGCCTCTCTAAGCGTGTTCTACCGCCTGTATCACGATGAGTGCTCTGAAGAATTGTTCAACTTGCTCCCCTCCTCTCCATTCCTAGCCAGAACCACGCGTGCTGGCTTGCGAAGCCATAGCTTGACGGTCCACACCATCCCGGCGCGAATCAAACGGTTCTCAAATTCGTTTTTGTGCCGCACCGTTAGGCTGTGGAATTGTTTGCCGGCGCACGTGTTCCCTCCTTCCTACAATCCTAGGTCCTTCCGCCGCGGTGTGAAGAGGCACCTTAGCAGGCCGGCATAATTGTTTTCGGATCGGAATCGGACGGCAGTCCCATGCCAATGGATACTCTGCTTGATTGTGCAATGCCGCCACTATGCCAGGCCAGTGTATAAGTTTCGTACTTAAATAAAAGTTTTAATGATATCTGATATTGTTTTACTTAAGTTTATTTGTGTTAAATCATTCATTACCTACCTAGGTACAAGGTAATCTTAAGATTAAGCCTTGTCCAATCACTAGTTAATTGCTGTCCCATAACTCAATTTTGTGTCCAATGACTATGTTTATTGCTAATATAATTTGAGGATGTTATTATTTACACTAATAGGAGGATTTCTATGATAACAAAGTATATATTGTTAAGGACATTCATTACAATACCAAATAAACAGTAATTAAAAAATAAAATTGAAATATTGTATTTTTTGCATATTTTTTTTCAAGTTCTTACTCTAAAGTGTCCAACAATTAGTACGTTACCCTACTTCATAATGGCAACACAACAGTTGTTTATTACGAAGTGTTGAGAAACTCGCGCTCGACCCCAGAGGCACGATTTAACATTAAAATATTTAAAAGTTGTTTTGACATTTCCAAATATATTAACACGTCTAACCCTCTGTGTGTTAACTCGTTACCAAGCACTTCGCACTGGGCATTTAAACTTGAAAATTTATCACTTTGTTGTGTACAGTAACACGAGCGGACCTGTGCCTTGACAAGCTTCCATCATTGTATCTAATTGCTCAATGTTATCTAGTTAACTTATGAATTAAATGGGATACCAAAACGTCATACAATAGCGTTATTAGCGGACTCTTTAGTGTACTCTATCTGCAAATAACTTATATATGATAGTGCGGGCGCGGGGGGTCGGCGGCGGGGGGCGGGGGGCGTGTGTAGTCTGTACGCAACACACATGTACACTGTACCTATATACCTATACAGCCGCGCCGCCGCCGACCACGCCGCCAGTTCATTTGTAAAGTGTTGGTTTATATAACAAAGATTTTCAAAATAAATTACTTAATACAAACTTATTGTTTTATTATATGCTCAATAGAAAAACCCACCTCAGAATATATTGTATCGGTCAATGCCCATGCAACACACTATAACGGAAATCGTGAAGAAGCCTGCACAGCCAGTTGTAAGAATATAATATGTGGTATGTAAAATCCGCTAACCCGCACCAGGCCAGCATCCTACTCTCAATTTTAAAGGAAGCTCGGGCCGTGACACTGTGACACTACGCGACATACTAACAGCGAGAGACAAACTAAACCATACGATACACAAAGTCAAAAGTGTTATTAAGAACCAATCACAACAACACTGCGTTACCTCGACACTAGGAAAAGACGAGAATATTACACAAGCAAACTATCGAGTACATTCGAGCACAAACATTCAAAACTACACCATAAGTTCACCAGTGAAGCCTCACTAAATCAAAAGACAAGTTATGAAACTGAAATAAGATGTACTATTTAAAAAATAAATAAAATGTCAGTCTTACCTTAGTAAACTAGTTAAGTTATTCGTAAAAGAAGAACTCGAGTAATGGCGAACAAACAGCGAAAAACATCGCTAGGTTTAGTTGCCCCAGGAATCCCAGTAAAAATTTAATAAGAATTTAAACCTCATTAAATATTAATGCGGATTTCGTTTAACGGAAAACCAATTAACCTACTGCCAGATCTCAATACACAGTAGGCTGCTCTTGGAAGATGGGATCACGAAAGGCTATATTTTCAGTGTAAATAATTACAAAATGAAGGTAGTATTTGTAACAATCACTGTGCGAATGACTTATACCTCACCTCGTCTTGTGACCACTATAGCTGTAAATTATTCGAGCCCTCAAGAAATTAAACCAGATCCGCGATAGAATCCCTACAAAGTTATTTTATTTCAATGCGCAACATTCACGTAAATATAAAAACCATTATAGAATCATTTTAACTAACCCACAGTCCTACACTCTTTCAGACAACATTCTGACCGTGCCAATGTGTGCCGTGTGGCGATGCCCGGGACTAGAGTGAGCAAGCTTGCAATCATCTTCCAAACCATCGCGACACCGAAGCTGTTGTATGAATAAGCTATAACACAATTGCCTCACGACTTTAATAATATTTTGTTATGCTCATAAAGAGACAATTTATGAAAACATATTTTTAAAAATCAAGTTAAAAATGACAATATAAATATTAAATAGGTGCTGCGTCTTTTTTCCGACTGCTAGCGATATCATTAGCAAATAACATAAATTATAAATAAATCTATATGAAGAAGCATCTTAGCAGGTCGGTATCTACGTCTGATGCCATTCGATACTCTGTCTGGACAGCATTTGCGCTTACTATCAGTTGCAGTGCAATCATTATGGGGAGCCAAATTTAAAAAATCTAGGGCAAGATAATTGAAACAAAAAACGACCAATTCTATTCAAAAATAGAACATCATAGACCTATGCCAGCCAGCATTTCCATAGCTCTTTGAAAAAAATACACATTACCGGAGCGTGCAAACCATAGGTGCAAACCCATGGCCCAGAGTGACTACAAACAACGCCACGGCTGAGAAGCAGCTATAATACATCAAAACCTTGCTCACCAATATAAATTAACGTAACTACTATAAATACAAACCTGAACACTACCTGCTAGAAATTAATAAATACCTAATTTCTTGGGACAGAAGCAGAACAATAGTAACGGATAAGAATGTCTGTAACAGATCGATACAATAACGATTAACGATATTCGGTAAAGAGACCACCACCGTATAAATAGTAGATATTACTACGAGTATATGTAAAATCCGCAACTTTAACAATACTCATACTGAACAAATAAAAACAATTATTCGTCAGAACTGTTCTAACTGACTTTTTTTTATTTGATTTTTTACTGGTATGGTTCTAGGAGTTCATAGTTGTGTCAACTGCCGCTAAAGGTAAATACTCCTTATAATAGCCTTAATATACTAAAATAAAAATAAATACACCCAACAGTCACATACATAGTCTTGACCCCACACTAAGATCGAATCTTGTGTCGTGGGTATCCGAAACTACGAGAGACTTTTCGGTCTCACAAACACCCTACACCAGACCCCACGAAACAAATACCTGTGGTTCACACAAATACTTGTTTCGGATCAGGAATCGAACGC
The DNA here is from genome assembly GCA_030180105.1 of Hyles lineata. Taxonomy (NCBI): domain Eukaryota; kingdom Metazoa; phylum Arthropoda; class Insecta; order Lepidoptera; family Sphingidae; genus Hyles; species Hyles lineata. Next base: position 1,929,708 of record JARJEE010000006.1, on the reverse strand, counting down.
GCGACCTCTCGTTTCACAGCCGACGTCTAACCAACTGCGCCACGGAGCCTGTCAAAATTAAAATGCGAATCGAACTACCTACATCCTTCTGGTAGAAAGCAGTTATTCGGAACATTAGCCGGTTAGCTCGAAATCACTGTCCACACTAATAATAAAATAAACCCACGCAACTAAGTCCTTCGCTTCAGCCTGACTATAGTTGTTTTACCTTCTAAATACGGAAAAGTAAGCAAAGTTTAAAAAATAATAGATTAATCTTCAAATAGCGAATGATATTTCATAAATCTCAAACTAGCTAGGATGTACATTAGAAACTTTTAGAGCAGGTAACTTAAAATTACAAATAAAATTGTGAAAAAATATAATTTTGATTGATTTTTTAAAATATAATTTCGTGCTAGATTGCGGTAGGCAGCGCCGCGTAGGTAACGTTTGAAGATATCGTAATTAAATAAGATGTCATTTTACCAGCCATATATGTTGTTAAGGCAACTATCAAAAGGGGTTCCTTGGCATTCAGACACTTTTGATGGATGTCTTACTTCTTCCATCTTGCCTAAAATATTCAATTTGATAACTTTCAAAGCCACCACGGCATTCAGTGGCGTAACAATAGGGTGGCAGAGTGCGCAAAATGCCACGGGCCCCCGGCCTAAGGGGGCCCCGGCCCGGCAGGGCCCCGGTCCGACACGGTCTCAGGTCCGATAGGGCCCTGGCTCGATAGGGCCTCGGGTTCAAGCCCGACAGGGAGTAAGCAAAAAAGAATGTAACATTAATAACGAAATTAATAATAATAAACAATCGACTACATTTTAAACATGACAAACATTAAATCACGTATTTGATTTAAATGTTTTGGTTTTGTTTCATTATATGTACTCATAGTATAAACTTAGTTAGAATCGCATAAATTATAATTTAATGAATATTAAGTTAATATTTTCCAAAATAATTTAAACATGTCTTGTTCTACAAATTATTTAATCTGAGGTACCGAAACCGAAAGAGAAAAAGGGAATCTGAGACGATAAATAAAAGTTATCTAAAATAAGTCAGTAATTTCGGCACTAGCAATTTATTGATGAGTATCGGAAATGATCAAATGGACGAAACCAACATTCTATTTTTTTATTTTTTTTTGCTATGAATGGCGAGACGAGCATGCCGTTCGCCTGATGGTAAGCGATACGACCGCTCATGAACAGTAGCAAAACCAAACAACACCTTGAATTACAATGCAATGCTTGGCATTCCACTGCGCTCGCCATCCTGAGACATAAGATGTTAAGTCTCAATATGTCCAGTAGTTACTCTGGCTACAATGCCCTTCAACCCGAAACACAACAGTGCGTTTACACTGCTGTTTGACGGGAGAAATAGACACTGCGGTGGTACCCACCCAGATGGCCTCTCACATATGAGAGACCTACCACCAGTAATAGCAAATCAGGACGATAGAGAATATTCAGACCCAAAACAACCACAAGTACGAGCAAACATGAAATTGAACCATATTTAGGGGTGGAAAATATTAAATCTCCATATATTACAGATAAGTATAACAAAAAAAAAATCACGATATGAAACGATTTGTGATTGAGAAAGATACACTGTAAACCCAAAGAGAGAACCAAAGTTATAGACATAGCACACAGGATTAGCAAGCTGAAGTGGTAGTGCAGCGGCCTCATCTGTCGAAGAGACGATAACCGTTGGAGTAAACGTGTTCTTGAGTGGAGACCGCGTCTTGGCTAACGTAGTGTAGGACGCCCTCCAGCTAGGTGGAGTAACGAATTGCAAAAGTTCGCTTCCACAAGCTGAATGCGACAAGCTGATGACAGCGTAAATTGGTGCAATTCGGAGGAGGTCTATGTGTCCAGCAGTGGACAACAAAAGGCTGATGATGAATAAACAAAATGTTTGAGTTGAGGTTTATGACGAGAAAAATTGTACTGGAAACAAATTGTAAATGCGATAGAGAGACACGAAACATCGAAAATTCACTTGGATTCGTGTATTTTGTATGAATAATGGCAGTTACATTGGACTAATGTCCAATAAACATCTAATAGATGAGGAGCAACAATCCATATAGAAAAATAATCATTTTTTTGACGCCAAAAACTTACTATACTCCACGAAGATACTAATTCAGCTTTTCGTGGCCATACAGCAAGCACATCTGTGCTTGCTGTATGGCATTATTACGGTTAACTAGCCGTAAATAAGCAGTTACTAGCAAAATGTGATCCTGATTTAGAGAAATGGTTAAATAAGTCCAAAGGCCAGATAAAATACATAAGTCCGAAAATACAAAATGAGCTAATTACTGTTTTGGTCTTATAACTCCATTATATTTGATACAACTTAAGATTTTTCTAAAACAGACTAATTATGTGTAGTTTATCGGTACTGTTTGATAGAAAGAAATGAAAATGAAATTCCAAAAGAACTCGTTAATAGTTATTAGACAATCCTTTTTAGATTTCATGAAATTACTTATGTTCAAAATCTGATGATAAATATGAAGCCATGTCATTAAAAGATTCTTTACTGTACTGTATCAGCCCATATAAGTACCATTGCCACGGGCCTTCTCTACAATCGAAAGACGTACGATTGAGAGTTGTTAGACCATAATATAGTCCACCACGCTGGCTAAGAGCGGGTTAGCAGACTTTACATACCATAGAAATTCTTGCAAATTACTATGGTATGCAGGTTTCTATCTAGGTTTATCAATTCACACATGACTCCGAAAAATCAGGGATGTGCCCTGGGATTTAAACCCGCGACCACCATGAACTTGTTGACGGCCGCGTCTGGTCCTTTAACCAACACCTGGTCAGTTTACCGCACCTTAAAAAATATTCATAAAAACGAAACTACAATGTTATTTTTTTTTACATTTACGAAGGGCCCCATCCGATAAATTTTGCCACGGGCCCCCGATGGGGAAGTTACGCCACTGACGGCATTGATTTAAAAACTAAGGATAGGCCCTTCAGTACATTGGGTACGTCAAAAAGATACCTGTGAAAATCGCGCCATCTGTCAGATTTTTACGTCAATGGCGGCCATGAAATCGTTTTCAATAATGCTAAAATAAATGTTATATTTACTTAAAGTACTATAATTTGCACTTAGCGGTGATAAGAAATATTATATATTTTTTTGTTAACTTTTTGTTAAATTAGGCATTTGTCAACGATTTACAAAACGGTTCGCTGTGACGTCACAACCGCTGCACTGGTGCTGCAAACCACTTTTGTGACAACACTTTTCACGCTCTCCGCCCCGTCCATATATTTTACGTCAATGCACCACGGTTGAAACTTCATCGCAGCTGACCGTGTGACACCTATTTTAGAGGCTTGCAAATGACGAAAATCTTTGTAACCTTGCCGGAACAGAGACATACAGAGAAACGTGTGAAATGTGAATAGAGTAATGATTACAACACTAACTACGTAATACTCACCGAAATCTCGATCGAAATGCTGGATGATCAGCGCCGACGCGTGAATTTCCGATACGTAGGTACACCAGATTGTCCACAAAATATTCCGCACGAAATCCAGCACTACTTCGGAACACTTGCCACCCGTTTGAAATCTCACACGAAACTAAATTACCAAGTTCCATCCTCGTTAGTTCCATCCCAGCAAGATGGCTAACATTAAAAAAGTACCCTCTTATTAAAATAAAAAATACAAAACTGAAATAGTCATGTTCATTATTGTATTAGGTATAAATAATCTTAAAAAAATATCAAGTAATTAAATAAAATACTCCTAATGCATAGGAGCATTTTATGGGCGCCCTTTTGAAATGTCAAGAATAAACGCGATCCCGCCTTTTTTATGGTAGGTACTGAAGATTTCCTTTTCTTACATATTTTTTTTTCCATAAGGAACTGGTTAAGCTAACGTCCAAGACCACGCTGCCAAGTCATAAATAAACTGATGATTTCCATCACAGAGGAATCAACTGAATTTTTATTTAGAACTAGTGTAATTTATAGAAAAAAAAACGGAAACACCTCAAAATGGCAAATAACGGTAAAATTCAATAACTGGGCTTTATTGGAGTTTGCAAACAATAAAATTGATTTTATCGTTTCATATTCTTTATTAATTTGCCAATAAAGTAAACAAATCTACTATAGTCCAAATTCACGGTAGAGATGAATTATTGTAATACATAGCTGCCATTTGAGCCTAAATTCAGTATTCATTTGAAAAATATCCGGATAATATTTCCCAAAAAAAAACACACATACACTGACGTCAAAGTTCAAATTTTGCTAGATTTTAGGGTAATATTAATACTAAAATGTGTATTAAAATATACGATGATTATGTTAGCCTTTATTGTATTTATTTTTTGCACTTATTTAAATATTTCAATTCCTACTCTAAGGTTTATTCTTAAAACTCTGGTAAACTGATCCAAACGAAACAACAGCAAAGCGACTGATATACAACAATTAATTCAATTATTGATCACCTTTATATTAGTATTGGTATCCGAGGCACTGAGTAGCATTCTGTGCAAATGCACATAAATAATATCCAACATTATGAGAGAAATAATTTATTTTAAATGTCTAGTACATACGACAGTTTAATCAATATTATAATATAGTAACTTCAGTCCAATTGAGAAACGCACTCGGTGCGGAATTCACAACATACATTATTTTTTAAAATCAAAAGATTTTATCAATACATAGTACATACCATACATACATTACATAACAGATCATGTAATAATTTACAACTTTTTACATTAAATGATCCAAATATCCTTGTCCATTACGGATACCATATTACATAATACCCTATTAAGTAATACTGAGAGCTTAGTGCTTACATGAAAAAGCATGGTTCATTGTCACGTTCCGCCAGAGCTGAGCGTGCGAGCGAGAGCGCTGAACAAGCGAGATCGGCCTATGCATTCAATTCGTAAGTATGCAATCTATCATCAATGTATTCTTTACCACATAAAATTATTTTCCGTAAATTAACTTTTTGAAATCATCTGTAGCTCAACAAACTGATAAATTGATAATTATGTTTAATAGTAGCCAATGATCAGTGGAACTTGACAAAACAAAATTACTTAACAAATAGCAAGATCTTAAGAAAAGAAATCTATTCCCTATTTAAATTATATTTATATTCTTTAGCGAATGAAGATAGACAGCTAAATATTTTAATTGATAGGTTCACTTCTTTCGCACTTACAAAAAGGCTCTTTTTCAATCGAAATTCGCAAGGCAAGAAATCAAGAGCATCTCAATAAAAACTAAACATATAAAACGATCATAACTACAAAAGGATAATAATAATATGTATAACCATTCTCTCCAAACACGAAATCTCACAATGGTAACATATTATAGTTTTAAGTACGCGACAATTTATATTATGCATAATTTTTGAGCCGTTAGTTAATACAAGGTATATCAAGATTGCTGCCAAAAACGAAAATTTTACAAACGTGACAATTTTTTATTATGTTTTAAATATCATCGTTTTTGGGTGGTAAGTCCATAGTTTTTGCTAAAATAATAATTTAAAATTATAGTTACATAGTGTCTGAAGTCACTAAAGCTATCACTCAGCTTCGTTTTCGGTAGCAGTCTTGATAGACCCTGTATATGCTACAAATGGGCATCAGCGAATGGGATTATCATCGCGTGTCGCTATAGCCTACTTATCTAAGATGAATACTTTCATGAGTATCACGCCCGAATACTCAAATGCCATTCAAATATTAACATTAACTGCACACGGTCCAATTACACTTTAGCCAGTACATTTAAGCGGGATTTGCATATTTAAAGTGCAACATAATATTTTAGTCGCGATTGAGTATTCGGGTATTACGCCAACACTTAATGAACCATACTACAGCTGGATAAGAGGTTTGTCTGGCGCGGCGTCCTTGTGTTTGGCAATTCTCGCGCGCCACTCGCTCCTGTCCGCCAATATCTTGCGGCCGTACGCCGCGTGGATGTCTCGAAACGGGACTTTCTTGCGAGCCATGTCCGGTCTTACGTTCTCTTTATCTAAAAATATACAACAAAATGTTTTTATTAAATTGTCACATATTTAATGAAATAGATTATAATAATGTTGTTTTTTTTTCTCCTACAGAAAAAGCTATTAAATTCCCCTTTCGGTACCCCGGAAGAGACCGAAAAGGGTGTGTCAATGTTCTGGTTTTCCAACGCAGCACGCCGCGAATTGTGGCCGGGCTGAAAACCCCCCCACACGCATAATGGGCGACATCGGTCATCCCAGGGGGCCGGCACAGAACCATTGCTAAACCCTTTTAGCCTTTTATTTTAGGGGGGACCTGGTACATCACTTTTACTACTGTTTTTAGACGCCTGCTTGAAATGTTGTGGGCTTCCTCAACAGAGACTAGGTCATGCACTCTATCGCACAATTCGGAGTTGTTATAGGCGCACTGCCCCCTCAGTTTGCCCAGCGACCTGATGACCCATTTAGGCCGTTTTTAACGTGAATATGATAAACATACAGATAAATCTGTTTGAAAGATGAAGAATATAATAACTTATCTTTTGTCTTCTTTGCTCAAACTGAATTCAAAAGTCATTCGAAACGGATGAACATTCGATAACTAAAATATGTTATAAAACTGTCTAAAAATAATGCTAAGTGTCTTTAATTTATAAATATTTTTTACACGTGACATAATAGTTATTGATTGAACTCAAAAGAAAATTATGAATGCACGGAAAATATGTAATAAAGAAATGCGAAATGCAGATCTGACTAGTGCAAAAATAATAATAATGTTATACTCACGATGTCGACTGCCCGGCACTGTTTTTCCTTCGCCCTCAGTGACTCTATTGAAAGGATTGTAGCGCTGACCTCGTGGTGGAGCTTTTGGCTCATCTTCTGGTGGGGTTATAGTGACTAATGCAGCTGCTTCTGCCGCCACTTCAGCTGCAAATGTTTTATGACTATTAATAGAAAAGCTTTTTTAAGCTTTTTTTCGTTATATTTATATATATAACAGTAAATAAGTGTTATAGAAACATAAACCTTAAATCAGTCAACCAAGAAATAAATACGTCATCTGTATTTACCTTGAGCTTCATCTAACTGTCTCTGCAGCTCGGCTACCATGAGCTTCATGTAGTCATAGCTTGCACAGGCCAGCGCCTTCATCCATGTCTCCATGGACGCCTGTGAGTTGGTGCATAGGAAGTAGGTGCGGCCTCCTTCACACTGGAAGACTATTTTGAAGCTGTAAGCCTCTTCCTCGGTTAGTTCTGTAAAAAATAATATTTATAAATAAAATATTGTTAGTGATTGAATGCATCTTGATAAAGCTACTGGATCAATTTGCATAACCAAATTGCATAACTAAATTACTACTATCCAACTAAACTAACAGGTACCGTTTGACGTTTCATACTTTTCAACTTTTTACAGGCGTAACTTACATAATTTCAATAACATTTCGCCTAAAACCATGGAATTGTGGCTTTACGGCAAGCGAAATTAAAATTGTGTGAGTTACGCTTGTCTAAATATGTTTAAAATTGAAAAATATGAAACGTCAAACCGTACCTGTTAGTTTAAATAATAATAAATAATAAATAACACCCAACAGTCACATACATAGTCAAATAGTTTAGTTGGATAGTATGTCTCTTCCAAAATACAAAAGATCTGGCATAGTTTTTTTTCTTTTCCCGAAATAAACATGGGTTTCTTAAAAATAATTCATATACTTAATCCTGAGTTTCAAATAAAAAGTTATCTTACATAGGCCACAATTATCATACAAAGTTGATGTGACCTATGGGCTTAAAATTACACTACGTATACTATACGTTCTTAGTATTTATTCGACACGGCAAAAAACTTTATAATACCAAAAATAAGATTTTGTTTGTTTCAAACAAACTAAATAGCTTACAAATAAGAGTAAAACGTAACCACCCTGTGTAAGTATATTTCACTGACCTGTAGATCCGAATTATAACAAAACAAATTGGCAACGTCGCGCGCGGCATGTGTTATTGTCGCGCCGCGCCGCCAAGGCCACGCCGCCGGCGCCGCGTGGCTGTATGCACCGTGCGTAGTTAGGTACTTTTGAAGTACGCGCACAACATACTTTATTTAAGTACACTAGATTTTTAAATTTTCGATATGTCCTCCATTTACATGAAGTAAAAGTTATAGCGACGGACAATATTATTATTGTTTAAATTGTTATTAAGTTTTTCAAATGCTTAATAACCCTACTTCTAGTTCTTTAATAAGCCTCGCAAAAAGAAATCCAAGGGATTAGGTCCGGAGATCGCGGTGGCCACCGCACAGGTTCTAATCGACCAATTCATTGTTGGATAACAGTCAATAACACAGAAACACTAACACTAAATAATAATTATCCAAAGTTACATGTCCTGTCACAATAAAAAAAAATGTCTTAAACTTATTTACGAGTGGTGTCAATAACATGACAAAATTAAAATTATCGGCCTGAGATCGGCAAGATCAAAGCGGCGCGGCGCGGCGGCGCAGGAGCTTCCGTGTTACATGCGTTCTGAAAGGATACCGGCGGCAGACTAAAAAACTATTTTTAGAGGTCAATTGCGTACGTGTCACACACACACATACTGACCTATTTCTATTTCTTTTACGCACAGGATGTTTTGCTATGTCGCTCTCGTAATGAAAGTGTAAGTGTGTGTGTGTATTTATTGCTTTCTTATTTGCATCGCCAACTTTTAAAGTAATTTAGTTGTACTTATTTATGTGACTTGTGTCAGAGCGGCAACAACGCATAGATTTTAGTAAGATTTGTCGCTTTAAGGTGAATGACCTATGCGTTGGATGTAATCAGCTGTTCGAAAAGCAACAGCGTGTTCAAAGAGAGCAAAAACTTAAAAAATCATTTAGGACTAAACTATTGTTCCTATTGAATTGATTTTTAGTACAGAGCTTGAAAATGGTGCCTAGTATATGCAGTTTAAAGAAAAGTCGCTCGGTTGTATCAATGTTGTATAAAACAATCATTACCTATGCCTGTAATTTTATTATATCATACTTAAATCATAAGATTCCTGTTATGCCATTCCACATTAGAATAAACTTGCTGCATCCTAAAGTAATATAGTATTAGTGTACAAAAAGTTCCTTACCTATAGTGCAACCTTCGAGAACAATAACTCCGACAGGCTCCTTGTCTCCTTTTTTATCAAAATAAAATAGCAGGTTGCCTTTGAGGGTGAACCACCGTCGCTGGTAGCTCTTGCCGACCTCGCCCCGCATGTCCAGCCACCCATCCCGGTCCACTGGCGTTGCCGACGACGCGAACGCACACAGATTCTTCTCGTTTATTTTCATCGTCATTCGGTGAAACTTAGTGTACCGTATATATATTCAGTGACTAAACGAATATATTTTATGCAATTTACAAACTAGATAAACAATAATAAAGGAATCGAAACATTGAAAATCACATTACGTCCAATGACATTGAAGGTATCGACTACTCGTCTTGGCAAGTGCGCGTTCTTCAAACATGAATGTTATTCATCCAGATGATTTTAATACAAACGACATTTGCTATAAAGACGTAATATTTCTGACTCTACAAAAGTTTTATGGACAAACTACTATAAATACAAAGCCACTGCAGTATTTCTGTAAACAAAACAAAAATTATTTTATCGACTGACGCACAGATACGAGTGACATTGACATTTGATTTTTTAATATTTTTTTTATTTTTGTTTTCGGAAATAAAAACATACAGCCTAGCTTGTAAACAGCCATGATATATGAAAAAAATATTGAAATCATTGGAATCTTTCTGCCTCGGTATCGCGGCTGTACTATTACAAAGCTGAGGTCTCTCATTCAAATCTCGGGTCAGGCAAAGTGCTTTTGTTTTTTTTTATAAATAAATAAATAACACCCAAATGCACACATTATCGTCCTGACCCCACACTAAGATCGAGTCTTGTGCAGTGGGTATCAGGAACTACGAGGGACTTCAGTCTCACAAACACCCAGACCCGAAACAAATATTTGTGGGCCGCAAAAATATGTCTCTCGGTGCGAAGATTGAACCCGCGGCCTCACGTTTCACAGACGACGTCTAACCGCCTGCGCCACGGAGGCTGTCAAAATTTTTGTATTCATTATGAACCTGGAGTAAGAAATCGGTGTCTGATATAGTAATAAGCTCGCCGCCTATCACTTCATAGGACAGAACATACAAGGCAAAATGTGAGTGTCTTGGTAACTGCTCTGCCTACCCCTTCTGAGAAAAAAAGCGTGTGTTTATATATGCATGGATTACCACACTTGTTCTCAAATTAGGTTTAAACGGTATCCTGTTCAATTAGATCAAGTAAATATTGTTTATTGTATATAACAGAGTACACACGTCACAAGGACGTAGTAATTGTGTTTGTTTCCATAAATTGTAAATAAAACAAGAACAAATTATGTAGATTGCACAAATATGTGTTGTTCAAAGCTCCAGCCGTTTGTTTCCCAGTTGCATACTAGGCCACTGGCTCTAGCTATTAATCATTGTTATTCTTGTATTATACATTGTTATTGCAGGAACGGAATTGTTGCTCATTGGAAATACTCGTATTTTTAAGCTGAATCCCAATCATATTTCTAATACACTCGCAATAATAAATATAATACATATTTCGCACATCAGCACTACACTAGACTTTTAAAAAGCTTTTTTACAAAATGCAAGTACGTGGTACACCGTACAGCTAACAATATTATTTCTTGAGTTCGTGATATGGGTTTATCTCACCTTTAAACGGGAACAATTCAAAACTCCATAAGAAAAACATTATAATGAAGTAACATAAAATACTTTCTGCTGTAAATTTAAACAACAGTGTAGGAAAAAAAACAACTATCATACAATACAGTCTTGTATGCGATTATGCTAATATTGATTTTTTATTAAGGTGAGCTAATGACCTGCGCACAATGCGACAAACATGGAGCTGCGCCGCACGATTATATTTATAATACTTATTGATACAAATAAATTGAGCGAAAATAATGATTTCAAAAAAGACATATTCACCACCAATGCTGAATCATACCAATAAACCATCAACCACGGTAGGGTTTATGAAGCTATATAGATCATGTTGGATATGGAAACAATGTTTTTTCCTGTTAATAATTCATACAATTTGATTTAATCATATTATTAGTTAATAATTATTTATATTTGGAATAATATTTATGCATATAAAATAAATAAAGATTAATGCAGAGATCACATTTTAGTTTCTACAATTAAAAACTTATCATTATGCGTGTAAAGAAACGTAACAACTAACAATTTTGAAGTACCATGAAGTACCAAAAACAGAATGCAACTGGTCAGTGGTCGTATTTTAATGAAAAAAGGGAAAATGAAATTGGTATATTATGTGACTTTTTAAATTTTATTTATAGTTTTAGCAATGGATGGGAAAAGATATGGTGTTAATGATACGAACATATCATTCTTCCTTACCCGCACTAGGCTGAAAGGTATGTGCATCAAATAATTTTAATTTTATCCAGTATCCAATTAAGAGATTAAAATATTTAATGTAAATAAATTGTATAGTGCTGGTGGTAATTTGTGATAATGAAATAGTGCAGGAGGATTTTTTTTTAAACTTATTAAAACATTGACTGCAGATTGAAATTATGTCTAATATGTATAAGACATGGCATATCATAATGAAGAAATAAAAAATATATTTGAAAAAACAAGTAGCGCAAAAATTTTATATTAGGACTTTAATTTGTTTATTTGAATATTTTTTTTTTTTATTTATTTAAGGACATCCAATGGTAATTACATTGTTTCTTATATCTAATACACTTACAATTTAGTAACATGTTAAATGCACTACCTGCAGGCGTCATAACATGCATTGAATAATAAATAACTGCTAAGTAATACTGGAATCAAATTTAAAAAAAAACATAATGAAATCTACAATCATAAAATTAAAATTAAACAAAGTGAAATTAACAAAATTAGAAGTCAAAAGAAATAACAAAGGAGTCACAAATAACAACAACATAAGAAATATAATATATATAATGTTAAATAGGTGATTTAATTATGGAAATTTACTAGTGTTTTATAAATTAAATATACATATATAGTGAAAATATTTATAGTATTCTTGTTACAAAAAAAAGTTCTATTCTTAGTACCTCTTTTGCATCCACTAATTATCAACAGTATTCATTTATTATAAGTGGTAGTTTTGCACTAAATGAAGCCTTGAGAGACTCAGATTGCAATTTATTTAATACAAAACTTGGATAATTGAAAAAGTATCAATGTCTATTTTTTATTTGCCTTTTCTTTACATAAACTTTGTTTCCCTTGCACATCTACCCAACTTATGTTATTTAATAAGACTACCACTGTATTATTTCATTAATTCATTCTGTATATGTGAAAACTTGTAATTGGCCTTCTATTACTAAGCTTACATTATATTGTTACTAACTGTAAGTTTTCGTACAAGATTAAAAAAAATAAAAAAAAAAAAAATTTTTTTTGCAGGAGACTCCAATGGCTAAAATCAGTGAACCACTTAGACTTACTGCACGTATCAGGCAATGAATCTGTAAGAAGTAAAAACTGGATATATGAGGCTCATTTTGAAGATCAGTTTTTTAAATATTGTTATATTGGTGAAAGAAAAGTGCTGCTAAAAGATGTGGTCGCCACATTAAATCCATACAATATGGCACATCCACCACCCACTGTCATGTCACCAGACATTTTTATGTCTGAATCAATGTTTGAACCATCCCATAATAATAATAATGATGATTTTCTTAATGCATCACAATTATTGAAAAGGCCCGATAGTTCTTCAGCATGCTCTGATATTTCACAATTCTGTGAAAGTGTCATCAAAGTTTCAAAAGCTACTCAGACACATAAAAATAAATATAGCTCTCATAAAACAACCAAAAGAATGAAAGATAAAGATCAAACAAAATCATTCTTGCAGATGTGCCAAAAATTTCTACCAGATGAAATGACTCAAGTAATAAAGTGGCACATGAATAAAAGGGATACTACAAACAAGACTGTATTTGGTCTCAACATGTATTTTTCTAGCAACTCATATAACTTGTTAATGAATATGCTAAGCCTTCCGTCAGTGGATACACTTAGACATTTCCTTGTTCCAAGAACAACACAACTTAGCGAGAATTTTTTGAATGCCATGAAGAGCAAGATCACCAACATGTCAGTTCCAGAGAGAGTTTGCAGTTTTTCAGTTTGGAGCATTCTGTTGAGTCCGAGCCTGTACTACGACATCAAATGCGACAGGATAATTGGCTTTCACGACATGGACGGAGAGCAGATCGCTACGCCAGCTAAGTACGCAGTCGTCCTAATGGTGCAGGGTTTATTAGAAAATTGGAAACAACCAATAGCTTACACATTTGCTGCTGAATCTCATAACTGTCAAAAAATATCGCTGTGGATTGATGAAGTCCTTGCCCTGTTGATAAATATAGGCTTAGACATAAGAGCATTTGTTACCGACCCAAGTTCTCAGTTTATTTATATGTCTGACTCGAGATCTGTGGTCCCTGAAAGAACTTATTTCAGCATTAACGGCCGAAATATATACTACATTTACGACACCATGCAATTGTTTAAAATTGTTAGGAATAATTTCAAAATATGCAATTTCTTATGTGATAATGACATTACTAATGACTTCGATACAAGCGATTTTCACGACAAATTGAGCAATCTTTGCGATATATTAAATTCGAAAATTCGTTATTCAGATTCCCCATTCAAACGGGCATTTTGTAATGAGCAGTACCAAAGTGACTTTTTGCGGCAAATGATGTCGTTATTTCAAAATTTGAAGGTAGTCAGAAAAGCTGACGGAGTTGACGTCACAGCCAATACGAAATTTCTCGAAGATTTCCAAATAACCATCAAATCTGTTCTATTATTGTTCAATGATCTCATGTTTGTAGGTGCGAAATATTTGATGACTAGCCGTCTAGGTCGCGGCTGTCTGGGGTATTTTTTCAATAAACTTAAACAATTAAGCGTGAAGAAAGAATGCACTCCAAGACAATTTAATAAATACTTTGTTCGTAGTTTCCTATATAATTTAATGAAGAAACCTGTTGGTTATAATTCTGGGCTATTACTCCAACAAAACATGAAGCGATTAGTGAGGGTAAGACGTAGAGATTCCAATAATAAGCATAATAAACCTTTGAAAATATATACAACGGATTATAGAAATACAATGCCGGAGAAAAATGCTTTTGTGTATGTTTGCGGATATTGTTATTTGAAATGCATACAGAGACATAAATGTGATACATTTACAAGTTTTTTAAAGAACTTTAAAAGCAATCACACCGACGACGATGTCACCTTCCTTTGCAGCATAAATCTTGATTTTGATGTTGGAAAATTTGAGGTATTGCCGCCAGAGAGCTTTACGGAGTTCCTAATGCTTCTGGAGAAGAAATTCAAAGAATACTTTCAACCAGATATTCAAATATGTAGCGTGGGTCACGAAATACTACGGGCAATCAAAAGTTATCAATTTGATATGCCATGTCCATGTTTCCCCATAGACTACCTTAAAGCTCTGTTTGTTCGGGTTCGATTATTTTATACAATAAGAAAGAATAACAAAATGTTTAAGAGGCAAAAAGGCTTGAAATTATTTAAGGTGTTTAGTTTGTAATAGAGATTTTGCGTCCTCCTTCATCATGCGTACGGCAAAGGAATGGAATGCCTTACCACAATCAGTGTTTCCGGAAAATTATGACTTGGGTATCTTTAAGGCTAGAGTGAATAAGCACCTTCTAGGTAGGCGTGTAACAGCGTAGACTATATCGGCACTTTCCATCAGGTGAGATTATAGTCAAACGCCTAACATATAAAAGTAAAAAAAAAAGATAATATAATGTTTATTTACCATTTTTGAGACTTATTAGCGTAATATATAAGTTAGTCCTTTATTTATACGTCCATACTGTTGTCATACCAAAGCGGTTTTTTATGTATATATTTAAGAATATTTTTCTATCAATCATATTGGTTAGTCTTTTTCGATGGTGTTCAACTAAGATCTACCTTAGTTATATTTTTTAGACGGTATTTTTATTAACAGACTGATATCTATACTGTATCTATACTTGTATATATTAAAGAAGTATACTTTGAATAGTGTCAGATATGCCAATTAATCCCGATCAAATAGTTTTAAATTAAGTTACATAAATATGTAAATGTGGACAGTTGTTTCTTATTCTTTCTTTATTTAATAACGATTGACATTATTTTGATTGACATTATATTTTATACCTACTTTATTGGATGGAGAGCTTTTTAATCGAGGCTTTAATTTAGGCTTTTTAATGGAAAGATATTACCCGGTCGGCAGATTGGGTCGCTCGTCCTTAGTATACATTTTTAAAAGGTAATCACGGTAAATGTTTAGGAATAAATAAAGTTTCATGACTAGAAAATGGCGAATAAAACTAATTTTAAAATTCAATGTTGATAGTTAATATAATTTGTTATAAGTAGCGATAAGTGATTGGTACCTACTCTACTAGGCGTAAGATTGAACGAGGGGCTTGAAGAACGGGATTGCGTTATGCATATTTGATTTTTCAATCGGAATATACATGATACATGACGCTGACCAATTGAATAGTCGAGGGTTCGTGAATACGATTTCGTTCACACACAAGTTCTATCTCTTTATTGTATGTTACATGCGCGGCTTGCACGCCGCGTCGCCCGATACATGGACGTGTGTCAGCACAATAACTTGGCAAAGCCGCTCGTTCAAATTACACCCTTGTATCTTTAAATTAACACCTGACACTTGCTATATCTGTGCAATAGCACTTTATGCGCAGTCTTCATCACAAATAAACTTAAATTAAGTAAATGTAAGCAAAAATTTATTAGTTAAACCTTCTTTAGGTATATCTTAATTGTAATTCAGCCAATATTAGCAATCAATATTTATGTAACGAAGCCAGGGTTAGTACTAGTGTACCTATACAAAGGCTGCCCATATCGAAAAACCTTAAATTTTCGTCTAAAAGGGGTGAATTGTGTGCAAAATTATAAGCATTTTAGCGGGACGCTAGACTAGTAAATCGCGTGTTTTTTTTTGCAAAGGTTCGGCAACCGAGCAAAAACAGGTCAGCTGATAAGTGATCACTGCCGTCCATGAACATCCACCATCTAAGAATGTCACCGGCACCTCAAATTGGGAGGAGAGCGGGAAATAAACAATGGGAATGTGAAATATGGGGTATTGGGCATCTGGCAATCGACTCACCGAACGAAATGCGAAATTCACCCCTTCTTGGACGTGTGTACATAGTAGGTTTAAATTTATCACAATATTCTATTTGTAATGTTGTATGACGTTCGACTATTTCATATCTACGAGCTTATTATAAATTATCTGTACATATTTTAATGGTCTTTTCTGTGTTAAAATGGAGGAGTCACGACCGTATTAATATTATCAATTAACTGTATATAGTTGAGATCGAAATTATCTGGAATTGATGTCAATTTGACCATAAAATGTGTTAATAATTATATAATTTTAAGGGCAATACCTAAGTATATTTATGTAATGTATGTTTGGATCGTCTGTCGATGTTCGTGATATCTCAATACATTATCATGTTTTGATGCGTAGTATATTAAATGTGTAAACAACACCATTGTAATGTTTCAAACCACAAATAAAACAATGCTTTTAAATAAGTCATATTTTATTCATAATTATTATTAGCTATTTTCACAGTTATTTATAAAGTTATATTAATATCAAGTATTACACTAATTTTGTATTTACGAATCTCCAATGATTGCTCCATTTAGAAAATTTCATTTCCACATCAATCATCAGATTCGACCGCTTACCGATACTATGTGACAAAATGGTGAGGTCTATGTACAGTACCATCCCGATTCCCTAAAAAAATTGACAAATTCACAATAACAAAAAAGGTCAAAAACGAAAAATCCTAAAAATAATTCATTCAACTACAAATCTCGCTTAACAACTGTACAAAATATTACGAGTGGTTTCTTTAAACACATACACATCGGCAATGTGGGCAAATAATTAACGGTATTAGACACTACGTCGAGTATGTACAACATGTCCTTCGATAAAACAAAATATAAACTATATACAACATCATTAAATATTCTCAAATGCTGTAACACATTTAAAACATTTCATATTCAACTACGCATAATTCAGTTAATCCGCCGCCGTCTCCGTACAAAACTCCTGTACAATTGCCTATAACCTGACCGCCTCATCACTGATGCCACCGCCAGTACAATAATAATTAGCTACTAAGCAACAAATCATTTACAAATTCATTTTTATTTGTTTTTCTTTACAATTTGTTCAATACCATGTCGGCTATTTTTATTTTGATTCATCGGAAATCAGTCCACATAAATAAGACAGAATGGAATAAACAAAAATCAAATATAAGTAACACACGACTCACATCACGCGTCGGAATCTATTTACATGTGTTTTCACAGCATATCTCGCTACGTCTTATACTTTAATAATATATTAAAATAGAAAATTTCATATATATAATATAATAATATATAGCTACTATATTTGGAGATTCGACGACGCGACATCGCCACGCTGTTCAGTTTGGCTCCATTTATACAAAAAGTGTCAACTAATTAATACAAATGCTACATCAAACATGTCCTAAGGGCGCTCTCTTTATAACTATTCAACTAACCGTAAACTATTGGTGTTAGTGATCAATAACCGACCGGAGGTTTGCTCGTATCATAAGACATTACTCTAGCGTTACTTTAGAATGTTTTCTTTGTGTGGGCACATCGCATCGACGTCGCGCGCCACGCGTACAGCTGCACCGCAACCTCCACTCGCGTCTAGAATGTTCCAGACTGGCGTGAAGAGCTCGCGGTGTGGTTGCGACGTGTAGCGACAATGCGAACCGCCTATTGAGCTTTGTTCCCTCGTATAAAATATACAACAGTAACCAACTCAAGTTTCAATGGTCGTTTTGTCTAAATACAATTTGTTCCTAAAATGCAATAACTTAACGAATCGCGCATCTAAATCGTGTCGAGTAAAAAATTATATAACAGATATAGAAAATAAACGTACGTGTACAAAACAATCAAAAAAGATTTTATACAAAAATAGTAGTGTTTAAATTAACGAGTAAATACGTTGTGATTAATTATGAACAGGAAACGTTAATGTGGATACTGCGAGACAAAAACGTGTGGACTTTAGAGTGAAATTAAAATGGTACAAAAAAAAACATTTAAAAACACTAAACATATCTAACTCCTTTGGTAATTCATACCGGTTTATATATTAATAACGAAATATATTACACACAATTACAGCACAACAATGTAAGCAATAATTACAATCACTGAAACAACTTCTGACTTTGAGATAAATTTCGGTTCACGTCATTGGAAATTTGTATTAGCATTGTTGACATTCATCAGGCGAGTGAATAATCAGCAAAATAACCAAACAGTCGCTTCACACAAGCTCTAGTGCAGGACCGGAGTTAGGATAGGACACCGGGGGTGACTACGCGTCCGCCCACAAATTCAAAACAACTATTAGAATGATAACAACTTTGTAACACTCTATTCAACATTTAACGGTGCCCTAATTCATTTAGTACTAACTACGGACCTTGCTTATATCTTGTACATATCTTTCTCTGTGATTGCTATGATACTATTTTATGTTGGACAGATTTCTAAAGTACCAACGTAAAGTTATATTACAACGTTTGTTTCGAATTAAGAATGATGTGAATATCCAAATACGTAATTGACGGTTAATTCCATTCATTTATATTTAAAGGCATATGGTCTAATAAAACCATTGGAAGGTGCTTTTATTTCATAAAGAAGACTTAAATAACAATGGAAAATGTCTCCCATTCTCACAACTGAATGCGACTGAGATGTATTTGGAATAGAAAGTATTTTCATTGTAAATATTAATCTGGTTATAAAATTTCAAATTGGTATTTTCGGAATCTGTCCGCATTTATTATCTACAATAGAAAACATCTTGCAAATATACAAAATTGGTGTTACCTGTAACAATTACACTATCTACTGATCTGCGTATATTAATACCATTACTGTATTACAAAATCTACTCCCTAGCTTCGGTAAAATCTTTCGGAAAGTTTACTTAACGTCAGAGCGGTGGCGTCACCGCTTCCGAGTAAAATTTTGTTACTACATTTTGTCCACTACTGTTTCGTATGAAAAAAATAAACTTATTGTAACGCTCTACACAAAATGAGGTTTGAAATTATCATGGAACATGACATCGGGAAGTTATCGATGGGTTTCCTTTACGACAAGACTGCATTGGAAGTCATTTCGTTTGTTTAATGTGACAAATAAGATTGTTAAAAAACAGTTTTTTTTTCATCGAATATGTTCGTCCAATTTTCTTTAACTTTTCAATCGACTCCCGTTTGATATGTAATCTCTATAAATCGATTTGAATTAACCTTTCTTATACGTCCAAGTCGAGTTCGGGATCTATCACATCCCTTCAATTAATAAAAATATCTCTGACTAAACCCACATACCTGCCTGCGAACACGTACATATTCGATGAAAAAAATTACCACTACAACGTCAAATTATATGTAAAAAAAGAACGTCACGCAATGTTGTCGACTACACTTAATACATCAAAAGGTTTATACAATACGCCAAATTGGACCATTGCAGGTATCCCTTGATACACTTACACTATAGCGAACTATACTCCGGGCTTACATCTACACTTCTATACTCGCTTAACAATCATTTAGAATATGGCGGCGATCCATCGACGAAAACAAAATGCTTTCACAAATCGCCTCTTGATTTTTAATATTCGCTATAAACTGATATATTTAGGTCTCCGATTTTATTACAGAGAATATAAATTTCAAAGATCTGTAAGATTAATTTTGAACTTTGTTTTTTTAGTACCAATAGGCAAGTCGTGAAAACAGACAATTATCCTACGCACCACTCCTACCACACGTCTAAATAAATAAAAACATCGCCGTGGTGGGCGAACTCACGCCGTTGTCCATCTTAATGCATCAAATCGAGGCTCTTTCCTTATCACATAATAACTCTACGCACAAACGCCTGATTCTCGCGTCAATAAATGCCACATCACTATAACAGAACTTCTTGTCTCTTTCACACTTATCTAATTTCCATTAGTGTGATAAAGACAATTTTCCCTGTGATGAAAACATCGATAACGCGACAATAAGACTTTGCAAACTACGCTTAGACCTTTTTACTTACTACCCTAACAACAGTTTCTCATCAGATGTTAACTACCAGGCGCAGATCAGCTGAGTATCTCCATTCGAGACTATCGATAAACTGTATCGATAATTCGCTTCAACGAAACTTTGTGCAGTGATTTTAATCGATAAATATCCGCGCCCGTCCCTCCACAACTGGTCATGAGATTTTAAATAACAACAAGTTAATCTTATCGAAATGCCCTCAACATTAGTGGCGTCAGTTCCGACGCCTAACAAAGGTAAAGTGAAAAGTGCTTGAAAAATAAAATCCCTGGCTCTAAGTGGTAACCATAACGCGTTCGCCGCTAGTGTCGGTGGTGGGGGTGGGGTGGTTCTACCCGAGCGCGGCGGCCGTGTGGTACAGCTGCATGAGCACCTGCACGTGCAGCGGCAGGCACGACAGCCGGTCGTGCGTGTTGCCGTCCAGCGCCAGCCACGACAGCGCGTTGTACCCCTCCAACACATATCTGGAACCATGGTTTTGTAATTATGATACAAAAAATATTAAAATAATCGAACTGTTCGTGCTATTCGCTTCTTAGTCGCAGTTCCATCTTAATTTAATTAATGTAGAAATATTTCGTATAAAACTTAGGCTCGCTGTAAAACATGAAGGAAAATTCGAAGATGGTAAGGATTGTATTAGTCTCGCTCTCTACCCATTTAGCATTGTTGCAATAATTACTAATTATCCATTTATGCAAGTCATTTTTAACATGAAAGATTAGGTCAACCGACATAGTTTCGACGATCGAAGGTATAAAAATGTTTGCATAGTGGTGAGTACCTGAGCACGTCGGTGGTGACCTGCGAGTCGAGCGGGTGCGTGTTGTGGTCGCGGCGCGTGGTGAGCGAGGCGAAGTCGTCGGCGGCGTGCACGGAGTGCAGGTGCAGCGCGTTCTTGAGGAAGGCGGGGCAGGCGTCGCGCAGGTGGCCGCAGCCCGCCCACCACCAGCCCGGCATGGCGCCCAGCGGAGCCGTGGACACCATGTAGCCCAGCGCCAGCGGCTGCTGCAGCACCGTGCCCACTTGCTCCTGCACACGACACAACATGCGTTAACACCTACCATCACATGATAATTTATCTCTTTCTCACCTTTCTTAACACCACATTTAGGTATCAAAATAATATGAAAGTTTATCTTTTCGATTATTTAATAATTATTATGCTTAATTTTTAAAATAACATTGGCTCTTTCAAACATGTAACTTTCATTCTAAATCCTATACAGCAACATTCAACATTTTTGCTATAATCTCTCAGTTATGGTTTGCGTCCAATTTACATAATTATTACATGACTTCAGAAAGTCAATAATATGTGTTTTGTAATTGATTCCATGGCCACAATTTTGGAGATCCCATTCTTTCTCAACTAAGTCATGGCTCAATGAAACCACTCCATAATAAACAGTCATACTAGAGTCGGTGGTAGTGGTAGTAATCACCTGTTGCTGGTCGTGGTGGTGGTGGTGGTGCGCGGGGTGGTGCGCGGGCGCGGGGCTGCCGCCCGCGTCGTCGTCGTTGCGGCGCGGCGAGCCGGGCGCCCACATGTTGTTGAACATGTCGTCGATCAGCAAGTTGTTGATGTTGTCCTCGCCGATGTCCTCGTCCGCCATGTCCATGTTGAGGAACATCATGTCGTTGTCCTCGCCGTTCGCCATCGGAGGCTCGAATGGCATCTGATTTGACTGTGAAATTAAACGCGTCGTTAGAAAGGCCCATATTTTAACAGAAATTATATACATTGCAGGCTAAAGTTTGATTAGTAAAGTTTCCAGGTTCGAATAGCGCATTTCCAGTTTTTAGGTTTACATAAAATATTGCAGAAATTTAATGTAATTTTCAAGATACCTCAAACCTCAATCAAATTTTTATGATTTATTTTGTTTACTTTAAAAAATAAAGTAAATATTGCTTTAGATATGAAAATTAGTCCCTAAAAGTTTACTATAGA
Source organism: Hyles lineata (assembly GCA_030180105.1). Classification (NCBI taxonomy): domain Eukaryota; kingdom Metazoa; phylum Arthropoda; class Insecta; order Lepidoptera; family Sphingidae; genus Hyles; species Hyles lineata. The sequence continues at coordinate 1,907,277 of JARJEE010000006.1, read as the reverse complement.
AACCTCAAACCGTGAATGAGTTTGTATAACTTTTTGAATATTTTACTAAAACAATTTTTGAAATTTGTTATTCCCGAATTGCGTGGTGGACAATATGGGCTAACCACTCTCAATCGGTACTCTCTATTATAGAAGAGGCCCGTGCCCTGCAGTGGGACGTATATGGGTTGTACATAATACATACAATTCCCGAATGTAGAGTGAATATTAGATTAGCGTCGCGTACTGACCTGCGTGGTGGCGGAGGTGGGGAAGACGAGTATGTGCGTGGCGGTGACGTCGCGCGGCGTGTGCAGATGCGACTGGATGGAGGCCTGCGAGAAGCGCTCGTCGGGCGTGAAGCGGTCGGCCATGAGGCGCAGGCACGAGTCGGGCTCCGTGGACACGAGGCAGGCCGACAGGATGCACGGCACGCCCGTGGGGTACAGCACGGAGCAGCTGCCGCAGATCTCGCGCAGCATCGTCGACGCGCGGTCCAGGTGCTTGCGCGACAGTAGCCAGCTCCAACCTGGACGTTACAAACACTTGTTGTCAATCTGCCTCTCTGTCCCTTCAACCACAGAATCTCTCATATCCTCCCAAAGATTTTTCTACCGATCGGTAGGAAATACCCTGCATCCAAAAATTTCCAGCAATCTTGACTAGAACGTCAAATCACTTTGCAAGCAAACGTCCGAAGCTTCGCTTGGTGGTACTTGGCATCCATTCAATAACTTTCCCGTCCATGCCCCATTTAATTGACATGAACCTTACTCATGTCATTTACTCATTTGAATATTTTCAAAAGGCTAGTCACTTGTACCACAACTGCCATCGACAAATTCCCGAGTCTAATATCGTCCCAAGACAATATAGATATTTATTAGAGTGTATATGCGGTGTGCTGACCCTTGAGTTCTCCGTGTCCGATGCGTCCGACGCGGCCCACGACGAGGCGCCAGGGCTGCGCGGCCTGGCTCATCACGCCCAGCGTGAAGTCCATCAGCTTCGTCAGCCCGAGCCGCCGCGCCGGCCCGTTGCGTCTCCGTCGGGATCTGCGCCGAGCACCGTGCATTACATTACTACATACATATTTAGTAGTTTAGTTGTAAGATATGCAGGTGAAGTTAATTTAGCATTTATAAATGTTGATGTTAATATTGAATACATTCAATTTAGCTATAAATGGTAAGGTTAGTGAAGTAATAATTAAGTAATCATTATTGATGAAAAAAATGAAGGTACCTGTGCGGCACGTGTATGTTGATGGCGGCGGTGTCGAGCAGCTCGCCGCGCGCGTCCGTGGCCGCGGCCAGCAGCCAGCGCTGGTCGTGCGACAGGCAGTACGACACGAACAGCACGGCGCCCTCGCCGCCGCCCTGCCCCCACGTCTCCGCCACCTCCTTCAGCGCGCGCGGCGCGGCCAGCACCCACGCCGGCGAGAACAGCTTGTACGCCGCGCGGTTCTTCTCCTGCACACACGGAATGTGTTACTGCGAGCCACACACACCACATGCCGACAGACATCACTACATCGTTATCAAGCGCGTTATTCGATACTTGTACTACTGTAGTCGCAGCACGAAGGTACGTGACGCAAGCCCCGAGAAGTACGAGGGGCGGAAACACAGAGCAGAGGAGGTAGGGCAGCGGTGCGCGCGTACGTACGTCTTTGGAGTGCAGGAAGAGGTTGGCGTGCGCGGCGGTGCCGAAGCCGGTGAGCGACTTGCCGTTGGCGTGGTGCGCCAGCAGCCGCCGCGCGCCGCTGAACACGCTGAAGGCCAGCGCGCGCACCTCGCCCGCGCCGCCCGCCCCGCCCGCGCCGCCCGCCACCACGCACTCCTCGCTGCCGCCCATGCCCCACACCTCGCACACGCTCTCCAGCGACACGATCTGATGGCACAACACACCATTATATCTCTGTAACTCCAACAATAATATAAAGGTTCACCGACTGAAATAGCCAAAGGTTACCTTTATGAGCGGATTGTGATGCTGCAGATGCGTGTGCGTGGAGGCCGCCAGCCGCAGCAGCGAGTGGAGCGCGCGCGCACGGTCGGCGGGCGCGGCCGGCGGCTCCACCAGGTACAGCACCAGCGCCGGCGGGCCGCCCTCCTCGTCCTCCCAGGGCGGCGCGGCGGTGGGCTGTGCGGTGGCCGGCTCCGGCTCGTGCTCGGGCGTGGGCGAGGACGCGCCGTCCGCCGTCCGCGCGGGAGACGAGCCCCCCGCGCCCTCGAACAGCGTGCGGTCCACGGGCAGCGCCGCCAGCTGCGGTACGATGCTGCGCAGCGCGTCGGCGTAGGCGCGCACGTATTCGCCGAGGCGTCCAGGCGGCAGCTCGCCGGCCCAGTCGTCGCGCGCGGCGGCGGCGGCGGCGGGCCCGGCGGCGGAGGGGGCTCGGACGATGCCGTCGCGCGCGACTCGGCCGACGGGCCGGTGTCGACCGAGGCGACACGCCTCGTACGCGGTGGAGAGTTCGCGGAAGAACATGCGCAGCGGGTCGGCGAGCGCGTCGCAGTCGGCCGCCACCACGACGAAGGCGACGTCGCGCGCGTACGAGTAGGGCTCGAGCGCGAGTCGCTCCCAGTGGCGCAGCGCGTAGGGCGAGAGCGACACCCAGTCGCGGTCGTGGCCCACGAGCAGCGGCGGCACGGGCTGCGGCTCGCACAGGTCCTCGTTGCCGCGGCCGGCCAGGCGGTGGAACTGGCGCCACGTGAGCGGGCCCGTCACGCCGTCCCACATGCGCGCGCCGCAGCATCGCTTCTGGATCGCATCCTGGAGCAGCGGCCGCAGTCGCCGCATCAATCTGTACGACGAGCGACATGTTGGGGTCAATCAGATTCCCCAAAAAGGCCTCAATCTTACTACTGACTCTAAAATTATAAATTATTCAAAGAAAGACAATGGGGGCCAGTGGTGGCGATTTTTGAAAATTATTTAAATTCTCTAAAAGAAATATTGCAGCAAAAGAGTACCTGACGACATCTCGCGAAGACCGAGGAGCACGCGCACTGATGAAAGGCCACCGGTGCACGGCACTGCCAGCATTTGTGGCGTTGGGTGAAGATTGTGAGCCGCCCAACGCGCCCGTACGAGATGCACGAAGCGCTCGAGCCGCCGCCGCGCCACCATCTGAGTATCTACGGATAAAATGAAATTATGTTAGATAAACGCATTGTGACTTATTGGACTATCTGGCCTAAACACTCTCAATCGTAGTCTCGATTGTAGAGTAGGCCCGTGCCCTGCAGTGGGACGTATATGGGATGATATAAAAAATACAAAAAACGCATTGTGACATGAACTATTGTAATTCTAATTGGCTATATAAAAAAAAAGAAAGACAAAAAAGAAGACAGTTGGGGTTGTTGAGGGGAGTTTCTTGCACCGTTTCTTTTATTAGATTATTTGAAGATTATTTGTATATAAAATATTTAGCATTGGCGAAGTATTTGAGGTGTGATATATGTGTATAAAGGAGAAGCGGCGTGTGCACTGACTCGAGCAGGTTGAGTCGCAGGTCGTCGTGCGCGGCGCGGTGCGCGGAGCGGGCGGCGGCGCGCGCCAGGGCCGAGGCGTTGCCGCCCGCCAGCGCGGCGCACTGCGCCACCACCACGCCCGCCACCTCGCCCAGCCCGCCGCCGCCGCCGCCCCCTCCCGGCTCCTCCGCCACGCCGGTGATCTCCATCTCGTCCTGTGTAGCATCAATACATTCATATTGCTGTCAACAGTCAATACAAGCTCACAAGGTGGTGTTATTTATGTCTTTTGACACAAGCTCACAAGGTGGTGTTATTTTTGTCTTTACACACAAACTTAGTACTTTTTACATGAATGTAGATGATCAATTACGCTTTTATATATTCTCTGTACATTTAAAAGGTTACGAACACATTTTGTGATTTTGATATTTAAGTTCATACTATTTTAAGAATGTCAAATATTTGTAACTAGTTTTGTGTAAATGAAAAAAAAAACATAAAAGGGTTGCTCACCTCATAGAAGAGTCCGGCTCGATGCGCGAGGCGGCGGTTGACGACGGCGCTGAAGCCGCAGGTGCAGCGCGCGGGCTCGTCGTCCACGCTGCCGCCGTCGCCGTCCTCGCCGCCCGCGCCCTCCGACGTGCTCGGTCTCAGGTACGTAGACGCGTCGCCGCCGCGGATGTTACCCACAACCTGCCGACATCAATACTGGTTTAATAGCCGTGCCAATGAAATATCATTACACTAATTTGACCGATTAATTTATATGGTGAGACATAGGTGTACTTTAGTAAATAAACTTAAACTTCTGATAAGAATTTTAATCAGACGATGATTTTTTCCGCATACTAGGAATGAGGTTTATTTGCGCAAACAATAGGAAAAATGCAATAGAACATGATTTGCTAGTGAAGGGTAGGACCAGAAGAGGTATGAATAGCCGTACCTTGGGTCCCGCGTTGCAGACGCAAAGCGTGCAGCTATCGAAGTTATGGTCTCGGAAGACGTTGAGCACGGTGTCGGCCAGCAGCACGTTGAGCAGCAGCGGGCAGGCGGAGTGCGCGGCGCGGGGCGCGGGCGGCGCGGGCGCGGGCGCGGCGGGGGCGGCGGGCCCGGTGCTGGGGGACGCGGCCCGGCGCGGCGCCGGCGAGCCCCGCGCCACCGCTCCCGCCGCGCCAGCCGTGCTGCCCGTCGTGCTGCCACCGCCTTCCCCGGGCCGCCGCGTCCGATTCTCCCGAGATTCACTCGCGGGCGACGCCGATCGTTTAACGCCTGAAACAGGTGTTTATTACACAATGTGAACGAACCTTTCAAAAATATGTTTTTAATGCTTTACTGTTCATAATATTTTCAATATTCGGCAAACCGAGATACATAGTTCTGACCCTGGGTTATGACACAAATCTTGTGTTGCAGGTATCCGAAATTATGAGACTTTTCGGTCACAAAAACAACATCGTACGGATCGAATCGGCCGCCTCTCATTACAAAGCTTATGCCAATGAATTACTACTTTAATATGGAACAAAAAATAGTTTATTGCCCTAGGCATAATAAAAATTGCTTTCTGGGGCCCCTCTCCCCACCACTAGCAAGTAAGGGGCTGTGTGGTCGTATGATTTTATGGTGTGAGTGTAGAGCAAATACTAACCGGTCCGGTGCGGGTCGGCGTCGGCGTCGGGGTCGCGCTTGGCGTCGCGGTGGCAGCGCGGCCGGTACACGGCGTGCGGCGGCAGCGTCACCGGCGGCAGCAGCTGGCTCGGCAGCGTCGTCAGCGGCGCGTACTTGGACGAGCCCACGTACTTGCACACCGTCGGCGGTTTGAATACGAATGACCAGTCCTGCGGAACGACCATACAATGACAAAATATTAAATATAGTAAACATTTGTTGGTAAATAATGAGTACATGTAAACAATAGGACGGTTGATATTCTACGCACAATAAAATTTGTGACGAATTCTTCAATTTTGCAAAATTTTGCGAAGCATAGCTATAATAATTAAAGCTAGTCTAGCGTTGTAGGAAAAAATTTAATCATCTTAATCGTGCACTAGGCTCGCGGGCAGCAGTGTGCCGTGTATGTATGTGTGCATACCTCGATGGCGGCGTCAGGCGGCGGCGAGCCTGCGGGCGGCAGGTGCCTGGGCGGCGGCGGCTCGTCGGGCAGGCTGAACCCGGGCGAGGGCTGCGCGTGCGCCTCCATGCTGGGCGGCGTGGGGAACATCTTGCTCAGCTCCTCCGCGCGCACGCAGCGCCCCGCCCAGCGCGAGTCCTCGCCGCACGCCACCTGCATCTGCACACCACGCACACCTTACTACACGCTCGGTACAAACACATTAACATATAGAGCTGCCGCGAAACAAACTAGCGGATAAAGGGGCCCTGCTGACATCCGAATTTGTTGATATCGTACAATAAATACGTCAAACTTCGCATTGGACAAACTGTTTTGCGTTTACTATATAATGCGGTAAGAAAATTAATCAAATCTGAAGAAAAATTCTACGTGATAAATACAGTCGATAGTTAATACTATATGAAATATAAAAAGAAGGGTGTACACTCACAAGTCTTACCGTCTCATCACCGCTGGCGGCGTCGTCAGAGTTGTCAAATATTTGATCGAGATCTTTGAACGTCGGACAGAGTCCGTCCGACGTGAACAGGTTCTTGTACTCCTTTGCGTCCTCCTGTTGTGTTATAAATAATGTTTATTAAAATGTCAATAAAATCTGTTAGACACGGGAGTAATTACTTTATATACCACTCCTGTTAAAACGAAAACCCATTTTTTTTAATATTGCAAGCAGACGACCTAGCGGCCCGCCTGATGATAAGGGCTTCCGCTGCTCATGCTCACCTTTGCAGTGCAGGGGACAAGTGGTAATATTTGGCTATGATGAGGCTGGCAGACTCTTTTGTCTAAAAGCCCCTAAATAAGTGTTGATTAAAAAGAGATATACTCCACTACTAAAATAATATATAATATGGTTATAATGCGAAATCTGGCCCAAAGGGATCCCATTACAAGGGCATTGGAGGATCAGTTCGCTGCCTTAGCAAGAGATCCATTTTTTCGCGACCCGGTAAAGTTTATCAGGCAAATAACAGCTGCGTTAGACGACCCTGGTCATCATGGCATTGAAGGTGTGTATTCGGACTCCGAAGTAAAAGTCGACGGCAAGAAAGTGGAAGTGCATCTCGATGTGAAGAATTTCACTCCAGATCAAATAAATGTGAAAACAATCGGCAATGAAATCATGGTGGAAGGGAAAAAAGAAATCAAACGAGAGGACGGTTGGACCAGAAGCCATTTTGAGAGGAGGTTCCTGCTTCCCGAAGGATTCCCACCGGAACGTGTCGAGTGTCATCTGGACAAGGGGAAGCTGGTGTTAGTGGCGTTCAGAGATCAACCTTTGGAAGAAAGGAAAATCCCGATTCAGGAGAAATCTGACGAGACGAAAAAGTCTTAATAATGAGACTTGTTATGTTACATTATTTTGATTCTGTACGCTACGCTTTGAATTAAATAAAAGTGTATCTTTTACCTCTAAGGTCTATATTATGCTAACGAGCTGGTTTGGAATTATTGTGATGTTTCATTTGACTGATTAGATTTTAGTATTTTTTTTTTTTGTTTTGTGTTCTGTCTTAATAATAAATTTAATTTATATAATTGCATGCAATATTATTATCCTTTTATGTTCTTACTCTATCCATTGTGTAATTATGTTTTTCCTTAAAATAAATAAAAAATCTGGCCAGAACTTCTTTATTTATCAAGAAACGGTCCTCACCGTGTGGTCTTGCCGCTCCTGCTTGACCTCGACCTTGGTGTGGTCCTGCATGACGGCCATGCTGGTGTGGTCGTGGCCGGCGTACAGGTCGTCCCCGGACGCCACGCCCAGCGCCAGCTCCTCGCGAAAGCAGTTCTCGTCGCTCTTGAACCGTTTCACGGGGTGTTCCAACCTGGATGTCGACGATAATTTGTTATATGGAGTGAATGAAGATTCGATTGCAATGACACATCGATTAATATCTCTCTCTCACTCTATTCAGCTGCAGAAATTCAACTGCTAAACATGGACGTAAATCAAAGTTTTGCCATAGCGACCTGTGTCCATCAACTTAATGTATTCCTAGTTCGGTCGTCTATCTAATACATTTTTTTATATATTATTATTTTCTAGATACTCCCAAACTGAAATTTGCTAGGGACCGATGCCAAATTAATATGTCGATTTTGCAGTTGAATACAGCAAGAAAAGGTGTGAGTAATATATATATGTAACCAACAATTGAACACAACAAACTATACTGAAACATTGGTTGTTGCGCAATTTGGAGACGATAATGTTGCGAGCTAAAGATTCACGTCGACATAAACTCGTTGTGACGTGTCCGTGTTGTGTTCTCGCATTGTGACAACGTGTGTGTACGTACTGTGCGTACGCATACCGTACATACACTTATACATGAGTGATTTGTGAAAGGACGGGCTAAGAGATACTAATACAGACAGACGATGGACTTTATCTACTTAGACGTTTACGTAGTTAAAAAAAATAATTCGAGGGCAACTTTATCTTTAACTTTAACAAGTAAAGACATCATTTTTTTTTACTTTATTTTGAAGATCGTAACTCTATCACAACTGCTATGATGTGTTAGTGTTATTGCTGTGGCTGTTTCTTATTATTAAAATTGTCTTATATACATAGGCAAAGTCGAGGGTGAACGTCCGAGAGGCAGATGTCCCATCAGATGGTCGGACCAAATCAGCTCGACTCTTAACATCAAACTTCACGTTGCGCTCCACTATACCAAAGATAGGAAAAGATGGCGCAGTATAATCGGATCTGAGATTACTTTATGTTCAAGGGATCACTACCCTCAGCAATGAGGAAAACTATGCGAAGGGGGAGAGGATATACATGGGTAGGTTTATGATTAATGGTATTGGTACGTACCAGGCGTAGACGGTGGTGTAGTCGTAGAGCATGCGCAGCGCGGTCTCGTCCTCGAGCGGGTCGGGGCGGCGCGGCGCGCGCGGCAGCACGGGCCGGCGCGCCACGTCGCAGTCGCCGCCGCCCCAGCCCGACCAGCCCGACCAGCCGGGGGACTCGCCCTGCCGCACACAGACGTTACACATTGCACTAACATCTTATACAACTACCTACATTCAAACGTCAATAGACAAATTTCGCAAACCCAAACTAGTTTGCTAATGGTGGGGCATTTGTATCCAAATGGATAGTGACCACCATATACTATTTTTACTGGTGATAGGTCTCTCATATGTGAGATACCGCTTGGATGGGTGTCGCCGCTATGTCTATTTCTCCCGCCAAACAGCAGTTTAAATGCACTATATTGTGTTTCGAATTGAAGGACATTGTAGCCAGAGTAACTACTGGACATATTGAGACTGAACATATTTTGTCTCAGGATGCCGAGCGCAGTGGAACGCCAAACATTGCTTTGCTTTGTAATTCAAGGTGTTGCTTGGTTTTGCTACTGTTCATGAGCGGTCGTATCACTTCAGGTGAAATCAGGCGAACGGCGTGCACGTCTCGCCACTTATAGCAATAAAAAGAAACAAAAACAATCATTGAGAACCCGTCACAGTCACGTAAGGGTGTCTAGCTTCGAGTTCATTTATGTTTATTCAGACAAAATGAATTCGGCATGATTTTTGACCGGAGATAGATAACTATTCACCTTCATAGGTCCTCCATCAGGACTGGACTACATTCCCCATAATTCTACTCACTTTATCGTGTTAACACAATAAAAAACAACGTAATAAGAGGCAAGTACCACTAAATAACACATTTAGGAATGAAATTTTGTAAAATATTTGGCGTGCGAGTGAGGGTACCTGGTTGTAAAGTTTAGGCGGCGGCAAGGAGGGCGGCGCCGGGGTGGGCGGCGCGTGCGGGTCCGGCGTCGGCGCCGGCGTGTGCAGCGTCGTCGGCACCGTGCCCGCCGCCTGCAAACCAAATTCCAAATGTCACAGCAATTATATTGCAGATTTCATGTTTAGGTGTTCCAAACTTTTTTGTTTTCAAATTAATATCCATATTGATGGAAAATTGCAGTAAATTGGTGAGAAGCATAGTTAAAATTGTGTGGAAAAATAATATTTTTTTATTAAGCTTGCAAATAAACTATATGACCCATTTTATGTTGAAATCTTAAATCGATAATCGGATTGATTCCGACATATAAGTACTAAGAATATGTGTTGAAACAATATTTTGTGAAGTTCTGTTTTTGTTCTAGAGGCCTATCGGAATATGTAGTGTTATAGATAACATGTAGCATGTGTATGGTGTAGTACCTGGTGTTGCGGCAGCGCGGCGTGGTGCGTGGGCGAGGGCGGCGGCGGGCCGGCGGAGGGCGGCGCCGAGGCTCCGGGCGCGGGCGAGCCGGCGCACGAGCCCGGCGACCCCGCGCCGCCGCCGCCCGCGCACGCGCCCGCTCCGCACGCGCCCCTGCGGACACGCACACGCACATTCAATGCCTGCTCGCGCGACGACCGCACCGGTGCACGCACTACTTTATTATATCCTCGCACGTATTGCAATACTTCTGACATTTTATTACGTATTTTTAGTTACGTCATTATCTGACGGTAACTAAAAACATCATAAATATATCTAATTAAATTTTAAAACGAAAAAAATAATGTGACATATTGCAATACCAACAAAGATATAACATGTACCGACTAATGTTGATATTCAACACTATCGATTCATTGGGCATACACCGATCTGTGCGTTTCGATCCGCGAACCGAACCATTATGATAAAAAGGATGTCCAAAACGATGAATGACAGGTGGATTCCCTCGTGATTCGTGAAATACAATGCTCACAATACTCCAATAGAACTTCGATAGAGATGAAAGGTAGATGTTATACGTGACTGTCGATAATATGGTTGTACTCGATCACCACTTATAAAAAACAAATAAGACACATTTATAAGCAGCGAGTGTACAGCGATCGGAATGAAGGTGGCGCGCGACGACCCGGTCTGCCGAGACGTCGGGCGATGGTCGCGATGATCAGACAATTTCTGTATATGATTTCATGAAAAATACACAATGTTCGTGGCACAAATGTATCCATAATGAATGTACTGCAGGTGAAAACTCATTCATTTTTCGAGTTATCGATGTAGTAGTATCATGTAATGAATCGTTACCCGAAATATCGATGCACAAGTTATCAAATGCAGCGTTCACATGTCGATAAATGAGTACACAGTTAAAAATAAACCAGATTATTTAGAAGACACAAAACATGCAATTTGTATGACATATCCATTCACAATAATAAATATATAGTTTCCATGCACTAGTATATTTATCTACAATGCAATAAATTTATAACATAGGCATCGCTTCATGCACTAAACAAGCATTGCATTATTTGTGACTCATTTTGTTCTGAGTGTGTTATATTGTGTTAAACGGGTGGATTTCTAATTATCGACTAATCATTGGCGGTCGGCGTTTACAATCGTAAGGAATTTATATAGTACTCATTCATTTTATAATCAATAATCTTAGCGATGTATTGTAATCATAGGTTTGGCAAGAAGATATATTTACAAAGTCGGCAGCGAGGAGTGGCAGCAATGAGATAGAGTAATTAACCAGAGCATAACTTCAAAAGCGTTAGATGCCAGGGGGACATTATAAGGCTGCAGTGTACCTCGCCGTCCAGCGAGTGATGTAGTGTGTGTGTGCGTGTGCGTGTGCGTGTGTGTGGTGTGGTGGTGTGGTACTCACCGGGTGGGCGCGGGCGGCGGGGGCGGCGCGGCGTGGCGCGGGCGCGCGGGGGGCGCGCGGCGGTGGAAGGGGGGCGCGCGGGGGGCGCGGCGCCGCCGCCACCTGCACCCACACAACGCTAGCCCCGCCGGCTCGCCCGACGCTCCTCACACTTTAACTCTCCGCCGTCTACTGCGAGTGCCGCGCGTGCCGAGTGGTCGCCGGCGACCGACTCTACTAGTTTTAGCGCGACCTCACCGTGCCTCCCGCGTCGCCGTGCCGAGAGGTTTGCCAAAGTTACGCAATTATCTCCGCCTACCAGGCCGGAGAAGAATCGACTGCGCATATTTAACACGTATTTTTCCCGGCAGCGTTTAAAGCGAGTACTTAAAAAGCATGTTCGTGCATTTTAACTACGATTATCGCGCATAATAATAATATTGCGTAACTGTTTGAATGTAACATTTACAAATCGACAGCCAAACGAATTTAAACATCGTGACAGCTAAGAGATATCAAAGTGTGACAAGAGTCTTTGCGTCGTTCACGACGAAGGAATCTAAATCGAAGCAAAAGCATATTATAATTTAAAAATATGTTTTGTCCATTATGACTTTACGAATGACATTTAGTTTCCTTCGACGCATCTTTACATACCAACGTACATGTCGACATGTACGTTGGTGAAGCTTCAACCCTCTACAGCTTAACACTACATAATAACAACTAAAAATATATATAAATTAGAAAAAATAAAAACACATTCGCATACATAACATCTACCTATCAAATCTACACGGCTGCTAAACCCTGTTAGAATCGGACTACACTCAATATGAACCTTTACATCATTGTAATAGAGTTAGATATTGAGTGTGATCGCTTGTTCATACAAATATGCAAGTCCATTAAGGAAAATAATTAGAATATAAATAAACTAGTCTCATACATACGATACATATATACGGTAGCATAAACACACAACGCACGTACATCTACTGCTATTTGTACTGCTTCCTATCTACATATTAATTTAAATATTACTATATAATTGGAATATTAGCTGTTCGTAAGCGCGCTACGGAAAACTACCATCATTTAATGAGCAATTTAGGAATATCTTATTTAAATGAACTACAATCCGTTTTGATAATGCCGCATTTTTTGTCTATTGATTATTATCATTGACTCATATGTAATTAGTAATAGGTATGAATGGCTACCTTCTTTACTATTACTGAATCAAAGCATGTGAACCACGCCTAATTATAATTAACGATGCTTATATGCATATAATTTTACATGTTTTTTGCAACCAGTTTTTAAACATGACTAAAAAAAACGACGTTAGACATTTCCGTAGCGCACCTACACAGAACGTTTGCACACTAATCAAAACATTTTTTGTATGGTGGGTAGGTGTGTCGGGGTCCGGTGCGGTACTCACTTGGTGCAGGTACAAGGTGTCTTGCGGGTGGGGTCTACGAAATCCTCGTTCTTATCCGCTGCTGGATCGCTGAAGCAAAGCTCCGCACTCTGAAACATTCGTATTTACCATAAATATACTTTATTTTAATAATATGAATATCGATAAGTGTACGGAAGGAGCCCGCAATATTGTAAATAATATTGAACAGGTATAAATGTTTGAAGGGGAACGAAGCTATGCCCTAGTGTCTTAACGGGCACCGCACAGACACCCTCATGTTGCTATAGGAAGAGCGAGTTGTGTTGCCACACGCGCCGTTTGAAACAATCCATTGAAAGAATTGCTTCAAATTATTCTTCCGGGTTATAAACAAAAGAATTAATTAAATGTGTATCGTATACATATTATATTACTGATAAATTTAAATCAATTTTTAAATTTGAGTTGTAAGATAACGGAAACTACTGTCAATCAAAAATGTATTTCATGAGTAATTTTTCTTTCTACCTGTCATTGGCCTTCGTTGGAGTCCTTTTTATTAATCAAACTTTGATACTTTTGTATCTTGTTATATCCTGGGTCAGACAAGTCGCGATGGTAGTTGGTGTATCGTGTTGAATAAGTAGTGTATAGTGTGGGGTTCATACCTGGTGCGGGCGCGGCGTGGTGAGCGCGGCGAGCGCGCGCGGCGCCATGCGCGGCGGCGGTGCGGGCGCGCCCGCCTCCATGTGCGTCACGAGCGCGTACGGCGCCGGGTAGCGCATGCGCGCGCCGCCGCACACCACCTGCACGCATACAATACATATCCAATGTAATAACCACATCATGTATACAACGAATTCATCAAATACCATGATATTTTTTATGAATTACTTTTAATGACACCACTAATGAATAGTCACTTAATGTGATGTACCCATCAACAAGCACAATAAACAGCTGGATTATTGATTAATTGGCTATCATTAAACTTTATGGTTATTAATACAAAATAAATATCACATTACCACGTAACAGCAAGTCTTTAACTACTTATATTTTTTTTTTCTATATATCTTGTAATTCTTTTAGACGTGTATACAAGGGTTGATATAACAATATGAGCGTGGTGTTGGTACCTCGACGGCGCCGCAGCCCTGCTCGAGCGGGTAGAGTTGTCGCCAGGCGTCGAGCAGGCGCGCCGTGGCCGCGTCCGCCTCGCCCCACTCGCGCCCCGTCAGCCGCGCCTCCAGACCGAACGGCGCCAGGATCACTGCAACACAACACCATCACTAACTTTAATACGTTACATAAACTTTTTGAAACCCTAAACAATCAAGGGTATTATAATTTACAATATAGTTCGTTAACCATAAAATGTTTTGGGGAAGGTTAAGAAACAGGGACCTAATGTGTCCGAAAGAATTGGACTTATCCACGCAAGGCTTTATTTACTCATCAACCAACTCCACGATTGATAAATCATAGTTTTTTTACAACACTCAAAAGATTCTCATAATTTTACAAATTAAAACTTGACGACTGGTCCCATGTCACCCTCAAATCCCTCCCTATTTTTAGTGTAATATTAGCCAATGGGAGGGAGGAGAGACATAGAAAGAGGAGAGAAAAAGGTGGCCCGGCACCACTATTTTCATCTAAGTTTTTGAAGTACCAGCACTCCCTCTTTATTATAGATACTCTAAGGTTGAGTCTGAATTCTATGATTTGGAGTATAGTTAGCAGACTGCATGGCTAACCCTTGGCGTCTCCGTTGTGATCTGGCGAGTTGATCTTGGCGAGGCGCTTGGGTGTGAGCGTGCGCACGGGCGGGTGTTGGCGCACGTCCACCGACGCGCACACCGTGCTCTCGCCGTGCAGGAAGAACGCGAACGAGAACGACAGGTGCCACGGACTGGAACAATAACGTCACATTATTTATCACAGGTGTTTTGGACTTTAAGCATTACGTCACTAACTCATCAATCAAAGAATTAATTAAGTCATTTGATGAGATAATCCGTCTCTATCTGCCATGCAGAGGCTTTAATATCAGATGCCATGTTCGAGTGATAGAAAATTGAGAATATATTTACATTTATCTTTCTGCCATGAAATTAGAGCACTCTTTTGGGATAACAAAGTGTACGCTATTTTTGTTTTATTTTTCCATTAATATTAATGGTTGAGTTTCTTATCAGTTGATAATGTTATTAAAATATGTGTAGTTAAACACACAATGTAGAACATAGTTATGTTGTACACTATTTCTATAGTTTATTAGGTTCGTTTACAAACACACATTTCACACACTTAAAACATCCTACTACAAATAACTGTAACAGCCTAGTACGCAAAATGAATATCGCTAAGTGTACGGAAGGAGCCCGCAATATTGTAAATAATATTGAACAGGCATAAATGTTTGAAGGGGAACGAAGCCATGCCCTAGTGTCTTAACGGGCACCGCACAGACACCCTCATGTTGCTATAGGAAGAGCGAGTTGTGTTGCCACACGCGCCGTTTGGAACAATCAATTGCAAGAATTGCTTCAAACTTTTCTTCCGGGTTATAAATAAATTTATACAATATCTTACATGCTTTTACTTTGATAAAATAATCACAAATCACAAATATGTTTAGTAGAATGTTTTTTTTATTACCTTTTGCCAACATCCTCTTCGTCGCCATCGTAGGGTTGCACAAACCACTTGCCGAGCCTCACGAAATCTCGCGACAGCAAGCATCTGAAATCAAAGCACAAATGTATTTAGAAAAAGTTGCTAATCGTCCTTTCTGGTTTCTGATATTCAACTCAAAATATAAGTATTTTGATGCGCTATTCAAACTATGAGAATGATTATTCATTTGTAACTAATTAGGTGATTCAAATCTATTTCAAATATTGGTGCAATTTGTAAAGTTCTTGAATGGTCCTTCGAGCCGGATCAGCGATATATGTCTTGTTTTAGCTTTCTATTTTTAACCGCTACGATGTAAAGTAACCTAAGAAGCTTGCACATGCGACTGTGTGCGAATATACGGTGAAGACTTGAAAGTGTTCAATAAACTATTTCATTTCACGGCCCTGCAGCGGTGCGAGAGCTGGGAAACATTTTCCCACTTTACGACTGTGCGTATCGTGTTCCTTTTATTGGCGTATCATATGTGCCGCAAACCGGATCGTATACAATTCTATATGCATTCTTGTTTCTTAAATTAAAATTAGACCGTCATATATTAAAGAAAGTCATAAAAAATCTAAATCTAAAACACATACATGCTTTCCATTACATTGTAATACATTGCGCACGATGTCTGCACGTTTAACTTTCAAAACCATCTTGGGCGAGCATGTTATGTCATTTCGTTTTGTTCAAGCGTAACAAAACTCTCGGTGCAAGCGACATTATGAGCCACATAAGTGCTGACACCAATTGCCTCCAGTTTTATTTCGCTGCAATAAATTTAAAGCTCGGCAGCATCCATCTGTCGGTGGAAGACATTTCTCTCGCGCTATCGCGTACAGTATATTATCGGAGTTCTTTATCGTGTGGAGCACAGCCGCCGTGTGAGATGTACTGATCATTAGATACAGTAGATACCTTAAGTGCAGTTGTGCCGTCATATTATCCGCAAGATTACCGTATTGAGGTTTAAAGCAATATAATAAGATACTATATAAATCTTAATTACATTTGTTCACCTTTCACCTTCCTCGCCCAGTACAGCATTATACGTATTGTTTTTGTAAATGTGAGTAAAATGTACGTGCGTAAATGTTTTATGACAAACTTAATAACGATTATTATTTATTTTTAGTCGTATTTTGACTATATCCATTTGACAGCAATTCTAAACAATCTTCGCAATCACTAATTTACCAGATTATTTTTTGTAAAATTCTTTTGTGGTGGAAACCTTGTCCCTAATAGAAATTTATTAAATATATAGTTGATATTGTTTATTATTCATAATTTCGTGATATGTTAATAAAGCTGTATAATTACTATCATCAATACTCAAGATAATTAACTAGCCCTTAACATTAAATCATACGCCATAATTATCCATGACACTTAACAACCGAAACCCAATCACAACAGAAGGACGTATGTGCCACAAATCGTGTTGAACGCTGCGAGTTATACGAGTAAGTGAGCAGCACACAAGTGTGGCGATACGTATCGATTCAAGTCACTTGAAGTACAAGGATTAACAAGAGCCGTTGTGCCATAATGCCGGCCGACCCGCGCGCCACAACAATGTCACGCGCAACACTCCACTCGATAATCGCCTTTTTGTCGTCCGCACTCCGTATGCCAAGTAATTGCGTAATGGGACATTTATGACTTTACGATTTGTCCAGCGTTCGTTGCCGCTTGCGTTCGGTTGTCAGCTTTGTTGTCCAAAGATTTGTGTGGATTTGGGAGTATAATTTAAACGAACGGTTTGTGATATATGTTTTGGTTTCACGACGATTACTTTTATTGGTTGATAAATTAAATAAATAAACCAACAGGCCAATAAAGGATAAAGTACTTGTGTCCTAGGTACAAGTGAGTAACATACATTATGACAACACCCATAATTGAAGCAAATAAATTTAGATAGCACAAACATTCCCAAACCCGTGACCTCCCGTCTTACAGTGAACGTCCTACCACCTACGCCGCAACTACATTTTGTATAGATGTTATATAAACAATAACCTAAAAACCGCTAGCAAGCACCGTCCCTAATTAGTTGAAGTTTTAATAAAAATATTCAAGGCAAACTTTCACTAGACAATGTACGTGTGGACATGGTGAGTGGTTAGCGCGGCGAACGGACGGACGAACGGACCGACTATTTAAAGCGTGTGTGCAGAGCAACAACAGTACCCAACAAGCTCGAGTACGTGTTGTTGTTGCACACTATTGAACCGAGTCTAAGTATACAATGCGTATTTATAGAACGTTTTCCGATTATATCTTTAAGACGCCGACGCTGATCGGCTCACGTGCATACAACGGTAGAATCGATTCGTGTGATATTATAAATTAACTTCACTATGCTGCAGATAATGCTGCGAATAAAATTCACTTTTCTAGTGGCTTTGCGTACCGCAGTCCAACCACCTGTCATGCTTAGCTTGTATCTTTAATGAACGAAGTCGCAGAGTATCTAGAATATTATCGTGCTTTGTGTGATCGTGACCAAGACGTATAGATATATCAAACCGATAACTCATGTTTACTGATTTTGATGTACATATCGACATCAACATCTATAAGTGTATGCTGTATGACAATTTCATTGACTAAATTTCGAGTTACCGCATCAGACCGCGTACCATGAATTTAGGAGATGTTATCGGTTTGGATAAGCAGCTTCCGATCCTGCACTCGGTATCAGAAGGATCTGTGAAGGTGGCGTCAGGGCGCAGCATCGCCCTGAGCGGTGTAAACAAAGATCGATCTAATGTGTGCAGTGCGCGAGTGTATTTCGGTCGGACGGCAAACGCGCGTTACTATCTTTAACTTACTCACTTCGCGCCATCACACCGCGCCGTAAACAAACCGCACTCTCCAACTCTGAATCATTGCGTTCTTTTACATTTTTAAAACTGAAATGTAACGAGATAAATGTGTGCAGTCTACACTCTCTCTGATCGGCAACGCACCGACGATTTCTCTGGTGTTATTGGTGTTCATTTGTGGCGGTGATCGCATACCTCAAGGTGACTGTCAGCACAATAACTATAAAACGTCGATGGATTTGGTTTGAAAAACATATGATTGTTGTTATTTGTTACAGATATGTCTGAAAAGTGGTTTGGAGCGCTCTCTATATTCTCTCTACCTTCTACCCACACCAACGGGTCACGGGCCTGAGTTAATGTGACAAAAAAGTAGCAATTTAAATAAAAATTGGTCTGTTACCTTCGGTCATGGGCATTAATCCTGAGTTTTTATTACTTAGTGATTGACGTCAGAGGGGCGTTGGATCGTAAAAAGTTAACGCTAAATTCTGTGTTCAAGATGAATTTTATAAATATAATTCGGCTGTTGGCAGAATATTCTTGTAAACCCGTACAGTAACCACAGTATCCAATAGTGAAAATCATACTGTCGAGCAGGCCGGGCAAAATTGTGCCAACTGCTGAGAAACAACAATCTCTTGCTAGTGGATTGATTCTCTAGACGCGCTATATGCTTATTTCTAACGACCTTATTCATACACAATTTATGAATACATCATCAGTAATTTTTCCATAGAAAAATATTGCTGGTGTAATAAATATTTACACGCAATTATTGAATAAACTTTTGTTAAAATGTTAATTAACCGTTTTGTTATGTAATGTTTTGCCGGCTGTATAAAAAACTTTCTCATTTGTGCGCAAGTTTTGCACAACTTTTTAAGAAGTTAATTGTTACGTTCAGACGTTGACCGCCAGGTGGCGCATTTAAATGTATTAGCTTTGAGGATTAGCAGACACCATGATATTAATTTTGCTTTTATTGTGGCACTCAAAATAAAACTGAACAAATTAATATGAATACAAAGATTAATTAAATCCGTAAACAAGGATAAAAATAAATTGTTTTGAATAAAAAAAATACTTTGCTTAATTTGAGTTACTGCTGTTTTCAATCTCATGAAGTCATCAAGTAATTTTAATTATTATTCATAGATAATTATTAGTTATTATTAATGAAATTAAATCAGATAATAATAAAGTTGAAAAAATAAAAATTGTGGCAAACCTTGTAGACTCATTTGCTACGTAAACAACGAGTATATGCTGATTCGCCATATTTATATACCACAAACATCTGAACGTACTGTCAGTAAACAGACCGAAAGCACTGCCTGGATGTGGCACTTATGTAATCTATTGAAAAACGACACACAAAGTATGACTTTGACTTGGGATCGAACCCACGACCAAACACTTGTGGACCAATGTAGTGAACCATTAGACCAATTTAGTTACAAGTATTGTTGTCTAAAATGATGAGTATACTGTTCGTACACTTGAAATCTAGTCAACAAGTTTCTATTTAAGGTCATTGTAGAGATTATAAGATAATTTTGTAAACAATAACATTCATTACATTGAAAATAGCATTATCTCAAAATCCTTGCGCACTTCAAATAAGACGTAATGTATTTTAAATAACTAAATATAAAGCTATAAATTATTTATAAATATTAATTAATTTTATAAACATGCCTTGAAAGCAACACCAGATGTTTTCCCGAACTTTTTTTTATCTGTACCTCAATTTGATCTCCAATTATCCGTCCGACGCACAAGTTTATTTCTAAGCTGGATATATGAACTTGTATAACTACTAAGTGTGGCGAGTGCATGTGCACTTAACGTCGTGTGGTCGGTAGTGAGTAGTGAGCGGTGCGGTGCGTCGCGCGCATGCAAACCTCCTTGGTGGGGCGCGGGAGGCGCAGCGCAGGTGCTGGCGCGCGGAATGCGCGCATCGCGAACGCACTCGATATACTAAACAGGTGTGAATCCGCCACCACTCACGCTTTACATTTTATTCGTCGCCACTTACACACCTACATTGCATAGAAACTAACTTTGTTTTGTAAGACAATAAAATAACTCCTAAGATTTGAATTTGAAACGAAACCATATTTGTTTGTTTAAGCAAGGTCGTTTGAAATAAAAACTAAGTTAATTTATTCATCTTCGTTATATTTTTAAAATAAACATATTTTATGTAACATTACATATTCTACAATAGCACTAGCATTCACTGTTTACATTATTTTATTGTTTTATAACAAGCTCACGGATTTAATAACTTCCGTGCAAATTAAACGAAATGGTTGAAAGAGTAACCGCTATTACCGCCGTATTTTCAATAAAGAAGCGAACATTTATCACAGTCAATGTTAACAAAATATGAAATTAATTTCGAATTTACAAA
Organism: Hyles lineata; assembly: GCA_030180105.1. Classification (NCBI taxonomy): domain Eukaryota; kingdom Metazoa; phylum Arthropoda; class Insecta; order Lepidoptera; family Sphingidae; genus Hyles; species Hyles lineata. The sequence continues at coordinate 1,886,682 of JARJEE010000006.1, read as the reverse complement.
CAATAACGTGGCAGTTAACAACAAACAAATCTTTACACTATAAAACGGACCGTAAAAATATTAACTCAATCAAACGGCGGAGATTAACGAGCCGTCCCGGAGGATATGGTGGTATCGTTGTTTTTTAGTTTTGTTGGGAATACTTTTTGTAGTGTACGGTCGCGGCGACTCTGCGGGTGTGGAGCGTGGAGCGTGGACCCGCGAGCGGCGTGTGCGTATCGTAAAGTGGCGGCGGGATCGCGTCGACGGAACGCATTGTTTCTTTGACATGCCGCCAGCCGACGGCGGGGTCAACGACTCGTCTGGATTTCGTTCATATTCCGAGATTCTCTGGCGCAGAGATGCACGGCGGTCGGCGGCGGTGGCTGCGCCCGTTGCGTCATGCTCTACAATTGATTAGATGGCTTGTTTAACGACTGTTGTGTTTGCTCCGCGGCCCTCATTATGCGCGGATTTTAATTAACCGACTTTAACGAGCCTAGTTTTAGTTAGTTTAGCGCGCGTGTCACTTTATTTGAATGGATCTTCCAATATTTATGTACGTTGTGTGAGTATTTTTTTTTATGAATTAATATTCTGGCACGTGTATAATAGTACTCGTGTTTGTGTGCTCGAGTGTAGCGTCACAGATGGCAAGTTGATTTTAGCAAGTTTTTTTTCTGGCTTATCACATTCCTTCGTCTGTGTAAATATACTTTATGAAATTCAATTACGTAATGTATATGTTAATTTATTAAAAAAATATCACTTAAATTTTGAATTGTTTAATTCAAATAGTCGAGTTTAGTGTTTCAACACACAAGAGGCGCAATTAATGGCGCGGACATTATTCGCATCATGCAAACCGGTCGGGCTGGAGTCGGAGGTGCATCACAAGAACGGGCAAAGTCAATCATTATCATCCGAAGTCTGCACCTCAATTATCGGCACACAATGACACGTTACAAGAATCGTTTCAGTTTAACGAGAGGCGTGCCTCGCCCGGGGCTCGAAAGCGGACTCGCGCGCAAGGAACTCGGCAAAAAACGACATTAGAACGTCCCGGCGAGCGGCGACCTTCACGATATGGTCACGTCGCGCCGATGCGCCTTCGCACCCGTCAGCTGCCTACTTAGAGCCACCATCTACTAGTACTCACTACTGAGCCTTACAATAATCCTGATAGTACCTTAATTTTAATTAATTTAATATTTACGGCTAAAAACCTCTTTTAGGTATCGAATGTCTTCTTCGCTCAAACTAAATTTAAAAGTCCTTCGAAAGGGACAAAACATCGACAAAATATAAGAGTTTTTTTAAAATTGTCTACTAATAAGGCCATAATTAATTCATCTCGCAAGTGCGCTAATTGAATTACAGAGCGAATGTGAGATACTAAACCATAATGAGAAAAATGTGTGAAGTATAACTCAAATAGACACACAATTGCGACACAAAATTAAACGTATTATGGCCTATTTCTCCAAGTGACGCTGGCTAAAGAGGTTTCAATTGAAAAATAAACACAATTATCGCGTTAAGCGTAAGACACTCTTATTTCTTACATAGTTATGACCTACTTTTTTATGTAATCACATTTAGCACTTATGTCAAGGTGAATAAAAGTAAATAAATACGTCTAACTGGTACTGGTTTAGGATTTAGATTCTAGTGACGTATAATACATACGCGCTTTGTTTTTCAAATTCGACTAATCAAAGGACAAAACAAAATAATGTTACACTCGACAGGAACTATTGATTATTTAGTACCGAAAGCGATGAACAAGGATTTCTAAACGAAGCACGAGCAATTAGTCCGCAGGACGTAATCAAACAGCATATGAGACGTCAAACGACACGCCTCATTGATTTTAAAACGATTTCGATACTTGACCTAGCAGGAACAATTCTATAGCAGTCATACAATCAATCCATGTCCCTCATTAGCCAGAGGAAGTGTCTGTATCAGCCCATACACGTTCCACTTTACATACCACAGCAGCGGCGTGCACAGGATTATGACACTGGGTATGCGGCGGAGTACTCGGTCACAAAAACTTTTTCTTTTATAGTTTTAGCATAGCCACAGCCACGCGACGGATCTCTAAGTCGGAAACCATGACAACATAACAAGTCTTAGATGTACTACTATTCATGTCCATCTTCTACGGCAGACAAAACAGCGATTGATCGTCGCGGCGGAAGAAATTCTTATAAGTAAAATAAAAATCTCACTAGTCAGCTTCAATTTTCACATATTCAAGGTTCCGGTTACTTGAGATTACTATATCCCGATGTAAATAAACGCAAGATTTCGGCCACCTCATTCATTCATTTGATAAACATTCATTTCCAACACAAACCTCACAATCAAATAACATTTAAAAAAATAAACAAACGCACTAGTAAAAGCAAATGACTACAATTAATATCTAAACTTAGTAAACTGTTAAATGTACACACTTTCAAATGTTAAAATGAAAATCTTTTAAGAAAACTACAAACATACTACTTAGTATAAAATAGTAAACAATGCAAAAACACACGAAAAAAGCAAAATGGCCTCCGCGAAACACAAAACATTTCTGCTATTTAAACAAATAAAACCTTACTCACCAAAAATGCATAATGTGCATAGGTGATTTATTAGATTTCCGCCTATTAATTTTACTCGGATTATACGCAACGAACATTTCCGATTACTCTCGACAACTGCCGAACTTCCGAGGCCTGCCGCAGGAGTTGCGGCGTTCGATATTCATGGGTGTGTGCGTTTGCGACTGTGCACGGACACAAAAATTACTACACACATGCAAACAAATGTAATGCGGGACGCGGCGGCAGGACTTGGTTGATTAGGTACATTATTTTGCTTTGCAACGCCGCTTGCTTCTCGCGTGGCAAACGTAACGTTTCGGTGCTTGCAAATAAATGCTATTTATAAAATATTAGGCGTTTTTAAGTTATTGTATTTTGTTTATTCATTTATTTACTATAATTTAAAGTCATCTAAACCGTACGAACGTTATAATAAAATATCTGTGAATGGCAAGTAATGCACTGCATTTCTGCCTACAAGGAGCGCACGCCCCTGTACCACAGAAATTCTTACAAAATTGCTATGGTATGCACGTTTCCTCATTAATTTTCCTTCACCGTTATGGTCAGGAGAGAGGAATTATATTGCTGAAAGACCGCCTTTATAGGTTTCCATTGTGATCCATTGGAATCAGGTTGGGAGTTTAATTCTATGATCCGAAGCGAAATTCGAATTTCCGCCGTAAGAAGTTCTGATTTTTTTTAAATCCATACTATTTCTCTATGTTATGACGCGACGTACGATTGAAAATTCGAATAATTTGTGGAGTACCTAAGCACATTCGAACAGTTTTACGTATAATATTCAAATATTCGTATTCGGAGTAAAATGTACTGGCTATGATTCAGATTCAGAGCTGACTAGCATAAGTGGATCGATCGCAAGAGATTATCGTATATCGCAAATGAATAGACTATCTGAGTAGTCGAGACACTTGCGTCATTTTTCTATGGAAATATATCAGCACGCACAAACAACGCCTTTATGGACCCTAACAAATATGTTTGTGTTGCAATGACAAATCTTATTTGGTTGAACGTGAGCCGCACAGTCCGCAAGCCGCAGTTTTAGTGACGTCATTATTTCTAGAGTATCTACTAAGGATGTCTTTGTTATAATAGTATTCTGCGTTTGTTTATGTGACGTGTGAACCGTGATCACTGTGTATTTTAGTGTTCATATGTGTGTCATTGGTTCCATAGCGATGATTTACCTCTCAATAAGGTTATGAAGTGCTTTGAACAACAGCGAACGGCACTCGTAGGACAGGCCACTCTCCCACGAGCCCTGATCGCCTTCTGTAAACAAAGAAACAAAACATTACACTCATGCTTTCAACATTTTATTTGCCATGCAATAACGACAAACTCGATACAAAGGACACATACATTTGAAATAATGGGCGAATTAAATCTTATCTACAGTCATATAAAATTCTACCAGTGTCTAGACCAATAACATTGAACGTTTAGTCCCATCCGCCATGTCACCTTGGCATTGACTGCATTTCCCTAGAGGTTTTTATGCATAGTGAATTTTACAATATCGCCAGCGGGCCCGGCACCCGGCGCCCTCCGCACCGTCTCCCGTTCAAGGTCGTTATGACAATGAAAATGTGCACAATAAAGCGGAATGGAGGAACGATAAAATCTTGGCTGGATGCACGGCGGCAAGTAACGCTACAAATAGCTGTTGTTGCATTCGCATCACGAGATAAACTCGCCGTATCAACAACGTTAGATGCGAAAACAAGGCGGCGCGCGCGGCCGCCGTTGCCGCTCCGGCGCGCGGTGTGCCGGTGTGCACTGCGCGGGGTGCTGTGTCGCGTATTGTCGTCCCGCTCGCACCCGCGCTGTCTCCGCCACTGTGGTGTGTGACGTCACGCGAGGCGACCGCGCGCACGTGCTTGTGTTTGTACCCGCACGCCGCATGCCACCGCACACATCTGAGCGACGCAGCGGCGACCAGCGGTGTGCCGCGATGGTTGCGCCCGCGATCACTATTTAATAACATTGAATTTACCATACAGACGATATTATAATGAGAGGCGTGCCAGTCGATTCTCTAATCGCTGATAAAGACGCGCTCATTATCTCTATAATGATACGTTTATACGTGTTCGAACGTTTCCATATCGGAATGTTTGTAAATCACTTGTGCGGCAATCGCCACAATGTATCGTAAATTCATAATTGAGTGTGTGTCATGTCTTTCACTTTTATGGCAATAAGAAATAAGAGTTAGGTTATTTTGTAAGTCAGAATGCAAATGAGCGAAAAAAGGCCGCAGTCATACTTCCGTCTTTATAATCGAAGACGGTTATCCAATGTGAAAACGGGTGCGATGACTGGTGGTTTTTGGTGGCATGGCACAAAGGAGCGGCAGCAGCGACGATCACGCTGGAGCGATTCCAAGTGATCAACCTTGACATTAGCGCTCCAGGTGCGCCATCTCTCGGCCACGCGCGGCGCCGCCGGCGACACGCGCATACCATCATACATTATATTAGGTACTACTACTCATCATCATACCACCAAATTATCTGCTGAGCAGGATCACCACGTGGGTGTATCATCATTGTCAACCCTGCTGGCATTATCCTAAACACCTGCAGATATTTCACTCTTACGAATATGTAGAGCAATGCAAAATGTTATTCAAATCAAATTCGCATTGGACATGGATTAAAACTAGCTTATTATTTAAATCTAATTTGCCAATTCGTTTTATCTTTTGGTTATATTGTCTAAATTAAATTATCAACTTATCATGCACATTGATATGATTAACGGCAATTAGGATAAGCGTCGGTTCACACCTGTTACAATATATATTTATACCCCATACACTTATACCACCGGAAATGAAATTATGGCAATCCTGTTTAAGGATTCTACCGCTATCTGATTTGAGTAAATATTCATTATTTTTTATATTTGTCTCTACTTTTTAAAGCGCCAAATTATACATGTCTTCCTGTAACTGCGTTGAATTCTAGATAGATTTTTGGTAAAGAAATCTCCCTATTCCCTCCTCCTAATAAATACCGTGGGATATTTCTTAACCTATAATAAGTACTTTAATTTCCATTATCATGCACATTTCGATGATCAATGCAAACTTGGCCCAAGTGGTTTGACTTGTTGGAGCAAACGGCGCAACTGTTAATTGGCAATGTTATTAAGTAATGGTTCTCTGTTTGAATTACACCGAAGTTCCGACCGACAGACGTAATCAAACCGAGCCGGTAGGTTTGGACAGTGACCACTCAAGGGCGCTGAGAGTTGGGCGAAGCGTAACTTTTCAAATCATTAATCCGTGGATTCAATTCGTCAAACCCTGAACGCGTTTCGTATTGCAGTCCTGGTTTCGTTAAGTTGGATGTGAAGAAACCACTAGCCAAGCTGGCACAATGATATCAAAAGGCCAGAGATAATTGTGTATCACCAATCAATACTCTATGAGCGGCAATGTTCATAATTATTACCATCAAACCCACCATGCAATCTTTGCCGTGCGAGGATAATAAAAAAAACACGTCTAGTTGTCACCCACAAGTAAATTGTTTGTGGTAGGCATGGTATGTGGAGATTTGCAGCTCTATTCAAATGGTAGAGACAGGTTATTGACAGATTACTCCCCGAAAGTTACAATACCCTATAGATTAATTATAAAATACCCACGAAACAGATAAAAGCCTCAGCATAAATAAATGAAAATCATATTATGTAATATGACTGTAATATTTTAGTTAGCAAGCACGACCTCTTGCATCCGATCTAAGGTATGGATAGGTAAAGACATTAACTGCGCGCGTACAGTAATTTACGTAGTGCATCAAAGAAGTACACTATCACACAATTACCGAACCGTTCAGGCAGCATCGGCTCCATCAGCCAAGGTCGTTAGCGCAAGTCGCAACAACGGTAACCGTACCGTAGTACAGTACCGATACACGGCCGGGGCGAGTCACGAGCCGACCCGAGCAGCCGTGCCGTCACCGTGCCATCGCGAGATACCGCCCGCCGCCCATCGATCGCCGCACCATCGCCGCACCGTCGCCGCCGGTCACCACCGCTCACCGTACAGACGACGCATTGTACGACGAATACCGGGTATCTCACGCGCGGGTCAAGATGATTGTGCGGTTATATGCGCGACGACGAAATTATTTCGACACTGCTCCGATTTGCATTGCCTGTTTTATTTCGCAAGTGGTCGACTCCCTTCGACGGTAACGAGTACATAAACAGCTCTTGTTTTATACGCAGATCGTATTAATTTTACGTACTAGTTAGTGCCACTGCAGTTAAACGAGTCGGGCGCTGATATTATGTGTACGTTCTCGAGTTACACGGGCGTGTATTCAAATGCTAATTTCAATGTACTAAACTTAGTACGCAGTAGCTGCAAGTCGAACTGGCTATTATTAACAAAACTTATTATTTTGTCTCAGCAATAGACTTTTACGCGTAGATCTAATTTGCTTATGTACGTACTTTGATTCACTTTAACAGTAATAAAACAAAAACAGTATTCAGAGGCGAGACATATTATTTAGACATTTTATATGTTATGTTTTCTACGCCGCATGAAATAATCTCAAAAGTCTTCAATATTCAATGTCATCAAATTCAATGTCAAAACTCAAGATCCGTTTCACGTTTCACGTTTGTTTAACATTAAAAGTTTCAACTGGGGTGGATTTTCCTGTTATTGAAATAAATGACTTGGCAAAAGTTTTGAAGTGCATAAGCGCAGTATCGTGAATCGTCGGCGGGTGCGTGCGGGCGCATCCTTCGCGGTGCAATTATGACAATAGTTGAAGGTTCAAGGTCGGAATGTGCGGCGGAGTGGTGGAGTGGTGGAGTGGCGGTGCCGGCACCACCTCGCGCCGGAATCGATACCGGGTACAAAGTAGTGTAGAGACTAGACGGAGCGCGGCGCCCTCGTCGCCGAAGCGCGGACGCTCGATCGCCCACTATTGTTTGTTTGGAGGCAGCGCTGCGGTTAATGTCGCCGATAACGCGCTGATAACGAGCCAATGATTACACGCCCGAACATAATTGAATACCTTGTGATATTTCACTTCGGAGTGTGGGAAAATTCATTGTAGCGAACTGAAAATACGTACGTGCATTGATAATGTATTCATATAAATATTTTTTGTACACAAACAATTCTGATGATTTATAAACGCACACAACGCGCTTGTAATCATTGTATTCATTCATAGTTTGAATACTGAATCAAATTGTGACGTCATTAAAATATTTTTTGCGTATAGTTTGACTTTGTAACCTTAGAGTATTGGGTAATATCACTCGCAAACATTTTTAACAATTGTACATAATAATATAATATTATGTACAGTCGAGCAGCGATTGTCGCAACCTCCTAACCGCAACAATTGTACTAATAGTACTTACATAAAATTTTTTTAATTGCTTTTGTAATAGTAGCAATTTTAATCATATTTATCATATGTATTAGAACACGGGAAACGAGGAGAGCCAATCATAACCTTATTAATGATTCGGAGAATTTGAGTTTTAGGTTACGCTACACCTTCTCTATTTATGTTTTATAAAGGTCGTTTATAGGTTCATATTTGAATAAATCTAGCCTTTCTTTACGTACGTTAGACATTAGTAAGGCTCTACCAGGGTTGTACGACCATCTTACAAGTAACTGACCTTAATGATTATTTCTATTCAGTCTGTGAGAATACCAAAAGTGCAGCAATAATCGCCTAATCGCCTTCTACAACCTCTTATACTCTAGTCACCCCAATTGTAAAAAATATGTATTTCTTCAGCGCGATTTTCACACTCCAAATGTATTGAAGGGCCTATTCTTAGTCTTTAAATCAATCGTTATTTGTTACAAAGCGAGCATTCGTGCAGTCAGTACGTGGAAATGAACACTAGCATTGTTTTTACGAACGATTTTAACACACAGCGTATTTTAAATGCTCGCTGCGAACGTTACATTTCAGCTTGTGACACCGGTCAGTACCCACCTTTAGCTATTTAAGGACATAGTATAATAAGGGTAACACACTCAACGCTAGAGAACATAAAGATCGTAACCAAAACATAAGCTGACATGCGTAAGACCTTGGGAATTGACGGTAAAACATTCGCACACGTCTTACTAGTTTGCGAGTACTCGACATGAGTCAATCATGTTTCATATTATACTAATTATATTGACAATCTATCTGGCAAAATGAACAGAGCTAGGTTGTCAGAAGTATGGCTGCAAGTTCAATCATGCGTTTTCAACAAATATTTTCCTCCACTAGAACTAGAACTATTTATTTCGGTCCTATATTGTACTAAAAATGGTATTGTATAATTTCTGTAAAAGCATTACATACATCAATTCAATTAGTGTTTCGATTTAAAAAATAAAGTCGGTTTTACGGGCGAAGATTTTACGTGACAACGTCTTTTTCTCGGTAGAATATTTATTGATATGAATATAATTAAATTAATCACTCAACTATAATTAGATCATAGTTGAGTGGGAGAGAGACGCAAGGCATTCGGCGGGCCTCTCTCTCGTTCGGTGACTCATCGTAACGTTACCGGGCGTTACACTTTTTCATAAGTGACTCCCAGCCGCAACCTAATTTAAGACGTTGTCACGTCAAAATGTATTTAAAAGCATAACAGTATTTGTTTTAATTTTAAATGTAACAGACGCGCAGGGTCCTTTGTTTTGACCGCAGTTAAACGCCCAGACATAATGAAATGTCAGAGAACCAACAGAGCATCTGCTCTGATATAATTTACGAAGTTATAACTAGTTTTATTATTCAAAACGTCCGACGGAGAACAATCTTAGACATTGTTAATTTTAATATTCAATCACCGGTCGTGCTTTGCCTTTTTCGGAAAACCAATCAATGGCGGAATTATTATGCTCGGAACGCAATCGCGGAGGTCGAAAGAGACACAGCCGGTCTGTAACGAGCATCTCCGCATTAACTTTGACATACATTATACATTCGTCAAATGAATTAGCGTTCGCTATGAATAAAGATTAGTGCTTCAGTGTTAAAAATGTGTCGCGCGACAGGAATAAATAGTAAACACCGCGCGACGCGGCAACGTCTCCCCGCGGCCGGCGACATGCGACATGCGCGCGCTTTGTTTACAACGCGCCGCGCCCCGCGATATCACTGCGGTAACAGTGCAATACTTGGCGCGTAATAACGCGACTCTCGACTCGGCGGCGACATCGGTTCGATCAACGGTTATGTTGCAGCATCATTACAATAGGAGAGCTCTGGTTAATACAGACGGACACGGAGTATTTAACCCCGTTCGGCGCCGGTTGATAATGTAATTCAAGTATCAATTCAATTGTATCAATTCGCGTGCCCTCCCCGGCCGGCGCGGCGGCGGCGACGGCTGGGCTCCCTCCCTCTCTGTCGCGCGCGGCTCGCGCCCACGTGCGTGTGACGTCACGCGCGCTGCCTCATCGACGTCACGGAGCGGGGGGCGGGCTGTCGTCCCGCGCGGCGCAGCAGCCCTGCCCGCTTGTTTGGGGTGGGCCCGAGTGACGCGGGGAAGAGAGCGGTTGAAACGGAACACTTCAACACTCCAAACTATCTCATACGGGTAGTTTGTCTTCGAGATTATATTTCATAACTTTCAAGTATTATTATTATTGTTAAATATCTTCATGGATATAATGTTCAATAACTTTGAATATACGAACGTAAACAATGCAATCAGCCGGCTGGCAATGTTTTTATTGAGCGCAATAATATTTACGTTTATACGGGTCATTCAAGCGGACAGAAATTAAAGAACAAAACCATGGTGAATGGTAATCATTGTTTAAACGCTTATTTGACAGAGCAAGACTCTCAGTTTATCGGCATTTATTTGATTATCAATATAGCGCATAAAGCCTACCCGTGCGTCTATACCGCGCCGGAATAGCGCACAGGGGCGAACTTAACTCTCGAAGTGTGGCATCAAAAATAAGTGGCGCCAGACAAACTGTGAAGAAAGGACGGAAAGTAATTCGAGTCTAACTTTATCTGCAACTTGTTCACATGTTTATTGCTGCGATAAAACTTTTAGTTTTACTTCACGGAACTCCATTTTGTGGGAAGATTTGGGAGTACATAATTCGACATTTAGTTAAATTGTTCGCTTGTTTGTTTGTTTTTGTTGCTATGAATGGTGAGACGAGCATGCCATTCGCCTGATGGCAAACGATACGATCAGCTCATGGAATCAATGCTTGGCATTCCACTGCGCTCGCCATCCTTCAACATAAGATGTAAAGTCTCAATAGGTCCAGTAATTATTCTGGCTAAAATATCCTTCAAACCGGAACATACCAGTGCGTTTACACTGCTGTTTTGATGGCCATATGGTCTTTCACAGATGAGAGACCATCAGTAAAAGCTTTCTTGAATACAGGTCTTTTTTTAAATATTGTATTAATTTCCAAAAATCTTTATCCTAGTACGTGTACCTTTACACACATAACTATTAACGTTGCGCACAACAAACCCGTGTAGTCAGGACAATATCCCCGCAGCGGTGGAGTGGCGGGGTGGTTCCGGGCGCGGCGAGCATCTGCGCCGAGACACGCAGCTGCCACCGACCCGCCCTCACACTGAACACTTTTGTTTCACTTGTATCGGCTGACGGCCAACTAACGCCTTTACGTGACATACTTTATTAACGTTTGGATGTAATGAATACCTTTAATGTCGTCATTTCTATATACATTTCTGTAAATATACTAGCAAAAGATTTTCAGAAATATCCAATAATATTTATTGCGATAATTTTATAGTAGAACAGGCTGGACGTTAAGAATCGTTTTTATCAGCTAGTTTAACATAATAAATATCATAGGTACATTGATTATAATTCTCAAAGGATAATAATTATGCTCCTCTGGTATAAATTCAGATGGAACGAATTGAACGAACACTGGGTGAAATGGCGCAATTTGGAGGAGGCCTATGTCCAGCAGTATATCAGATGATGATGAATTTTGAAAACCAAGTATTAAAATCGACGTAGCCATGAATTGAATTAAAAAATATTCAAATTTTCGACCAAACTAATCAAACAAGAACAAAGTTATAACACCAGACCTAACAACTAAGGACCACACTGCAACATGAAATACCATGTCACAAATTATGTAACAAAGAGATTAAAGAGAGAAGTTAACGTCAGGGGTTTCTCTATGATCCGACACGTCCCAAGTAAGATTTAAGTTTTCCACTTCTAAAAATCAATACTATTCTCTATAATACTTGTCATTTTCTCGGAACCTAGTCTATAGTTACGACTTACGATAGACGATTCCAAATTCCAAATTTTTTTGTATCTACTGTCTATCTTCGTATCGGATCTCAGAGTAACCTCTCTGGAATGATACTGTCATACAGTATTGGCGTAAGGCTTGAGCTTAAAATAAACAAACAGCACAGCGAGCAAGGAGTAAGGGGGCGGTAAATTCAAGGTCGGCCGGCGGTTACCCAGCGTTGTGAATGCATTTATATTCTTGGGTAATCTGCGTGATTCACGGTCGCGACCCAACCCGCGGCGTACACATTGTTATTTCGAGGGAGATGTATTAATACCACGGAATCCTTTACTGATGTCACATTTCACATGTAAGTTACATGTTGTAAAAGGAATTTTAACAAAAGCAATAATTTACTACATTTTGCCTCAATATAATCAATAATTTCTTTATATTTTGAATGGTAGAACTTTGAAGCCCACTGTTGCCAATTTAGCAGCCTTCACTTTGAATGGCTGGATAGACTAAAATCCTACGACTATTTAAAAGGATAGGTTCTAGTATTGCGATTTCGTTTAATACGTGCGATTATCAAAATCATCAATGTGACCTTATTTTCCATGCAGGCAAAGCTTTAAAGCAGCTCTTTTGTCAACAGTCTTAGCATTACATAACTCGATGTTCCGTCAAGCGCGTGAACAACGGTGTCGTTTCGCAACCTCCGCGCAAAGCTATGGTGTCCGACAGTCATGACTTAACCGAATCAAATGCATAATAACGGTGCTACGACTGTGGGCTGTACATGACGTAGTCGCCGGTGTTAACATTACTCGTAAGTTATAAATACATGTGTAATGTCATGAGTAATGACCCTTATAATGATATCTGAGGTCGTCTGTGTCATCCAGAAATTTACGTAATTTTGAATTATTTAGACGGAGTCACTAAAGCGTATTAACTGACGAGCTTCATTAGAACAAGTCATATTTGAACCCTAGCACTTGGTTCTCTACACTCTAGCTAAGACAATTTAATTAGGGCTTTATCACTTAATACGATAATATCCTGACAATCGTAAGAAATTTAACGGGACGCATTTCATTAATAACTTAGTCGTAAAGCCACCAGCAATGAAAATATCCCCTGTCCATAAACCATTCCCTATTAAATCCCTAACATGCAGCGCGGGTGTTCGGGCGGTCGAGCTGCGCACGCGCCGCGTCGATAAATAGCTCGATCCGTCGATACACGTCACGGCAACGGCGAGTGGCGCGGAGTGGCGGAGTGGCTTGTTATTAATAAAACTGCGAACAAGCACCGCGGCGGCCAACAACCCCGAGCTCCTTACGCGCACCGACCCATCGTGCACCAATTACATCACGCCAAACACCTGCTACACACTGTTAATCGGTTTATATCACCGGATTATGGCAGAAGCCTTTACTTAAATACATGTATATTCAGACACACTCCTAACTGCATATCAGATTAAGAAAGACTTGCAGCTAATTTAGAAGGGGCTTTTTCCAACGATGCTTGACATGGCTATATTGCACCGATTAGTAAATTAATAAAATCTAAGACAAGGGTTATTTAAAAACGAAGAAATTAATTCTACACACATCGACACTTCAATTTTCTCTATCTTGCTTCAAATCGCAAAATTATCTGTATACATTCATAAGCTTATAATCATCATATATATGTTATGGGCCAAGTGATTAATTTCGCATTATTCATAATGCCCGGGCAATGTGAATAATGCTCAATAAGAGCGGGCAATGTGATTATAAACATTAAATTTATCACATTGCCCAGGCATTATGAATAATGCTCAGTGCCTATTGGGCATAGTGATGTTAAGCGAATCGAAATCAAAACAATGAGCCGAAGTGGCATCGTGCGGCTATTGCAAGGTACACACCTCCCCTGGTACCACTCCCATGAAAAGGTAACGCACCATTCCTGAGAAATATCAATTATAGTAACTTAACCTCAAAACAATTGTTGTCAATACAAATTTACTTCTGCAACGTCTCCGGCGCTACGGGAAGTTCAGCCCCTTCGCCCTTATGAAACAAAATCTAGGCACCCGTGCGAACCGCAGCGGCTGAGGCTGTTCGCCAGAGGCAACCAGCAAGCCGAAGCTGCGGAGGTGAGCATCCTTCGTTAGAGCGGGCGGGGGCTGATCTCCCTCCGCGCCTCCGGCTTTTTACATAAACTCAAGGGTCGGTAGCCAAACGACTACGTGAAGTCGGGGTGTCCCTAATCGGTTTTGGGGCACAGTCGACCTAATTGATCCATAAAGTGGGTACACTAATTTTCTTCTGAAGATAATGTTTCGGACGTTAAAAAACAACTAAACATAAGCAGATCAATTCAACCTTTCTAATTTATGGGTCTATCGCAGATGCGACAATGCGGCAGCGCGCCACGTAAAAATTTACCTATAAATCACATTGCCCGATCATCATGTAGCCATATTCATAATGCCCGGGCAATGTGATAAATAGGTGAGTTTAGATTGTAATTAATCACTTGGCCCGATATGGCTTGGCATTATTCATACTGCCCGGGCATTATGAATATTGCAAGCATTAATCACTTGGCCCATAACATATACATCTTATAAGCTTGTCTTGAATCTTTCTAAAGAATGACGATACCTCCTCAGGTGTAAGCGCTTAAAGGTTATTAATTTCACTCAGATTGTTTTATACAGAACTTTCGGGAAGGGCCGGGTTTGTAGGCCAACGCATAAACTTGGGACTCCAGAGACATATTGCCGCCGTCAATATAAATTCCCGCCTCCCTACTTTAGCCCAAATTATGGGCAAGTTAACGATTATATGTCATAGCGTTCTTTGATTAATAACTCGGGCATGACCCGGAAACACCCGACTTGCTGCCATAAATGCCATACGCAAATAATATTATACGTTAGGAAATGTCAGTGATATTGTAATATTGTTAATACGGTTATAAATATATAACCGTACAGAATGTTGAAGCCACGAGGCGCTTGCAAATGTACACAATACGCAAAAATAACCAATTTGTAAAACAACCGGTTATTCAGTGTAATTAGACTTTAACACGTTGAGCAATTTAAAAATAATTATTGGCATTTTTATAAGTTTGGCTTAGAGAAGAATTTTATGAACTCACAAGAATATTATATTCTCATTAATATTACGAACATAAGACTGTTTTTGTTAAATCCTGCTTTCACGGAATAAGGATAGATTTTATTGCACGGTTTGCATGAAAAATTTAATAAAACCTAAAAGTTGAAAGAAATCATCAAAATCTACGAAGTATTTCTTTCTTTCACAATAAATCCCGGAAGAATATATTGTCTACAATAATACTTTATTCGCTATATCGCCTACCAAATAAATATCAACAAAAACACGTCTTCCGAGATGGCAGTCGACACAGCAGCCAGCACCCTCGGCACCGTTACTCAGCGACAACGCGCGACACTCGCGAGCGGAGGCGATCGCAGATCGTTCCCACGGCCTCCGCAGACCGCCACTTGCGAAATTCAACTATTGTACTTGTAATAGAGACGTAAACCGTAATAACTCTATCACAAATTGTTATGTTTACTGTTATGCTCGTGTCAATATGTAAGAATATGCAACGGGTGATTAAAACAGGTCTCTGTATTTTAAAGGCGTGGAGTTCGAAATGGTAAACAAATCAATCACAAGTTGCGTTTAAATAGGTCATTTGGTTTGTGAACAAATCTATGTAATGTTAATATTTTTTATAGCACATAAATGGCCAGCAGAAAACCGGTTCACAACGGAACGCGATGACGAGAACCGCTTAGGAGAATATTCACTATATCTAGATACGAAATTCCTTGATCTTTTTTCCCACATATGAGGATGAAGAATTGATGGGTTAACTTAACTTATTCAGGCTATAGTAGTTTTACATTAGCATTAAAATTACTCAACCCTACAATACATAAACCGTCACGTTCAAAACAGTATTTCACGTACATTACGTGATGTCTTGTGAACATCAAAATATCGTGCGTGGTAGAAAGCGACTGGAGGCGGCGCTGCAGCGGTGCGTGAGCGTTTTCACCGGGTCGAAGCGACCGCGGAGCCAATTCCCACAATGAGTGCGACGTGTTGCGCGCATTTAACCCGCACCGGCATACTTACTAATTAATATAGCTAACGGGCCGTTTGTACACTCTTTTCATATGTTCAGTTGAGCGGAACTGTGGCGACACGGACATGCAGCGAGACTGTGGCTCAATAATGGAGTGGCTGCTATTAAGGAGTACTTGTGAGTGACGAGCTTGCATGAGGATTAATGACAGTTGCAAGAGCGAGGTGTGTTGAAACCGTAGCGTTCACGCTTCACAGTTTCTGCCATTTTAACGGAACATTCGTATGAAGTTATAACAAAATAGGCTTTTAGCATTTAAACTTGCTACAGATTTATTAACCAAAGCCTGTCTAGTTTTAGTAATATTTTTTAATAGC
Organism: Hyles lineata; assembly: GCA_030180105.1. NCBI lineage: Eukaryota > Metazoa > Arthropoda > Insecta > Lepidoptera > Sphingidae > Hyles > Hyles lineata. The sequence continues at coordinate 1,870,300 of JARJEE010000006.1, read as the reverse complement.
AAAATTTTGATTTTTAATGACCGACGGGTTGGTAATTAAATTAATTAAGTTACAGATATCCTACAGATAAAAATATGAATAAATTACTATAACCGAGCAATACTTCACCAACTCAGCACAGGGCGCGCATAAACCTCTCCACCGGCGCGACGCGGCTGTATGTAAAGTCACAAGCTACACAGAGAGCGCGGCGGAAGCAGCGATCAGTGTTATCAACACGCATCATACGTAATCCGCGATGATATAATGTTTGTATTAGATAGCAGATACGAAAAGCAGTGTCATGGAAACTATACGTGAGCTTAGCTCGGCGATAAAGAAACTGCTTTGATACGTATATAAATTATTTTAAGGTCATTGAATTAAGACGTACGTTTTTCAGGAACATTGTCTACTTTTTCTAGTCTTTATGTAAACACTAGCGACCCAACCCGTCACATATGTTCATGAAGGAAAATGTAGGATTCTAATTATTACACATTTTTTAAATTGGTCCATTAGTTTCGGAACTTATTCAATGCAAACAAACAATCAAATTTATAGTCTTTATAATATGAGTTTTGATATGTTATGAACCTCGCCGCAATGCAACAGTATATGCTTATGTTGCACTCATCTATCATTAAAATAATTAGCATAATGTCTTAAGAATCATCACACAATATGTATGTCAAAGGGCATTGGTTAATTACCAACTATTAATTGTAACTCAGAATACGTTAGTGGGATGTAATGACGCGTTAAGGATGCAGTGGTTTGTTTTAGTGGAGGATTTGGTGCGCGGTACCCCTGCGTGTAGGGGGCAGGCAGGGGCGCCGACACACACAGGTCAACGACTGTACTGTTCCCGCCGCGGCAGGCGCACGCCCATACATCAGCCGAGCCGACGCGCCCAGGGAGCCCCGACATCGACCAGACGAACTTACGTACAGAAATCGATACCGGCGGCGACAGAACGTCATATTTGATTGTTCATTACAACCGCGATTTACGTGAATTCAAAGGGAATGGATGTTCAATTTACGAAACATTCCAAAACAAATACATGGAATTAGAATGTCAAAATGGATTCCATTTGTTGTAAACCAGTTATAGCAAGTCGGTTAACGCTTAAAACAGTAGAGTTCAGTGACAGCGGCATGTAAACGGCCATCAACGGGCCCATTGTGAGGAATTCGGGCGGCCGGCGCGCGCGCTCCCTGCTCCCTTATCACTGACGGTTTATATCGGCCCCGAACACGCTCCCTGACGCCGTTTTAGCCTTTGTTACGATGTGACAACGTCGTCGTTAGCGTCTGAAACCAGTTGCCGGCCAGTCCTTGGACATCTGTCGACATAATGGAGCACGGGGACATGTGCAGCGAGGATCAGGTGTCGCGACGCACTGACCGCGGGCAAACCCGGCGCGACGGGTTACACTCGCCGAGCCGGGCCGCTCGCCCGCCGCCCACCGACACCGCCGTGTAAAAACTAAATATTTGTTACATCAAACGCCACCGATAGGGACCGCCGAAAATCGCGCGCCAATTACCGACAGATTTAGAGATCGCCGATCGTGATATCGAGCGCGACGGCCGAAAGGGGGGAAAAAACAACAAGCGGACGACAACGACGAGACAATTAGAATTAAAGTGAACAATGTTGCATGAACAAAAAGATCTAGAGTGAGGCTCGTTACGGATAACGAGCCGTCCTCCGAGGCGAAGGCGAAAAGAAACGATTTAATTGCGTCCACAATTAGCCCACAAAACAACCTGTTGCGTTTGCATTACTGGACCGTTTAAAAGAGAGTAACAAGCCGTGATTTATACGGACCGTTTGGATCGCGCACTGATATACTGGCGCGGCGGCGACATCCCACCAGCGTATTGAGTGCATGCTCATTACACTCCGCGAGTACACGGCGCGATAATGTTGTGTATGTAAGCCTGCATTATCCTTGTGTTAGAACACGTGTCAGCGTTCGCGTCGCCGGCTGGTAGCTTCGGCGGGAGCATTAATCGGCTAATTAGCCAGGCTGCCTCTCGCCACGACGGATTTGTATTGTCTAGACTTATTCCGGCTTCGTCGCACTCGTAATAAGATAACAAACTGCCAAGTGTACGTGTGCACGATCTAGTAGCTACGGAAGAGTCGAAAGTTATGCGGCTGGAGGTAAACGTTGCCCATTTTGAATGTTATCTGTTTCGATCGCGTTTATTAAGTGAAATACGTTTTACGAGCAGCATATTACGCTAGAAAAGTTTGTCTACGTGTAAAATTGCCTAAATTAGTTACGGACTATCAGTTGGAAAATATGTCAGACGATATCAACCCTATGACTGATTCAATGTAAAACCTTAACAATTCAAACACGATTGATACAGAACTACAGTATACGAAACCTTTTTGGGAAAAGCCTACGGGCTTTTAGTTAGTTTAACGTTACAACCAACGACGAACAAGTGGCCAAAAATTCCAAAGCAAACCTCAAACAAAACTTCCATGTTTACGTGAACACGTATTTAAGTAGTAAACACATTTCTCCGTATATACATACAAGTCCTAGAAGCATTTGCGTAACACCAATAAAAGGTAATCGAAAGTTTGTCAGCAAAACAAGAGCGGCGCGGCGCACATTCGGCACAAAAATGCGTGTGTAGTAGAAAGTTGCGAAGAATAACACTAAAAGTAGTGTTGGAGTCGTCGTGCTCAATGAACTTGGGACATTTACTAGGAGCTGGCAGGGATCCAAGCGGTCGCCACTCGCGCCGCCAGATGGCAGATGGCGAGCTCGATTGGTCAACGGTGACACGGAACGATCACTAATGAGGATGTTACGACCATATCCAATAGTGCGTACCTATCAATTATTGCCCGTGCGCGTCCCACATAATTGAGTTGCCGCGGCCCATATAGCCTGTGTTGCGATCGGAAATCGTTTTACATTCGCTAGCCTGTATTTACATCGGTGTTGTCATGCATATTGACATTATCCGGTCGGATATCACAGCGATTTTTGCAATGAATCAAAAGGTTTAAAGAAATTTAGTATGGTATCGAAGAGGAAGAAAATTCAGCAATGCATCTGCATAGGTCGGTCCTTGTGAGTAATGTACTGTCGGTAGTCGGTTTGGGCGGCACGAAGCATCGGAAGCATAAGGGCGCGTAATCTGAAGACGAGTGGCGAGAGGGTTGCGGGTGGGTCGGCGCGGGTACACACTAGAGTGCGAGGAGCGGGGGCCGTATCGATCAGCGTGCGCCGTGCGGTGGCGAGCGGCGGCGTGCGGCGGAGCGGGAAGCGCGCGCCGCCCTGCTACGTGCCACTTATCGCCGTCTTCACACCTAATTTATCGCGTGTCGCAATCGACGCCGATGTTTGTATACAGCGCTTATGATGCTTCCCCGCCTTTGCGTATATACTTTTATGCTGTTTTATCGCGTCTCGGCGATAATAATTGCATCATTGTTGTTATTTAAGCACCGTGTTAGTGTTTACAGCGTTTAGCGCTACATAAAGATCAGTCCGCAGGCCCTTTGCAATTATGACACTGGTTGTTTTAATTTTCCTTTAGGGATACTGAAATGGTAGAAAGTAGTCAAGTAAGCCCTTGTTTTATATTTTGATATAAAAATTAGATTTCGCGAATCGCTCCCGACTCCCGAGGCATGTAAGTATTTATTCATAAGGCATTACAAACGATCACACGAGTGAATGAAGGTCGCAGGACACGTGGCCGGTGCGGCGCGTAAATTGGCCCGCTCGTGTGGGGGCGTGTGGACGCGGCGCGGCGACCAATCCGCAGGTGGCGAGCGCGGATCAATAGCAGCTCCCGCTCCCGCCTCCGCCACACCGTCCGCTCGCACCGTGACGCCGCCCTACCTCCGAATGAGTTGCAGCTGCGGTGCTTACCACCATTGCAAATTGCAATGTCTGAGTATTCAAGTATTATGCCATGTGCCCATAACATCTACGAACAAAACTGGCGCAATTACACATAAAAAAAACAGCCGTATAAAAAAAGGTTTTATGGATCAATTGGTGAAAACCCGTTTGTAGTATTAAATATAAATAGCTACCGGTACACCTCGACCCACAAACGCATGAACAAAATATTCTAATTAAAATGCGTGTAGACATTTGGATAACGTAATTATGTCATAAACTATAGATTTATTAAAATTTATAGGCGCAATATTCACTGGTACTACTTTGTAGGCAACAAATTAATGCAAAACGCCCGACGAAGGAAGAAAATACTAATCGAATTAAATCTCAAAGGTGCATAATCTATTACAGTTGCCTTAAACATTCTGTAAATATTTAAACTATTGTCTGCTGTTCGAGTTGAGAGAGCCTTGTAAGAGAATTTACAACATTTTAGAGCAAGCACCGGTTCTTTGGGCATGATGGTACTTAATTAGAAAATCGACCCAACTTATATAATCCAATGCGAAAGACGTCGGCCTGACGACGGTTGTAAATGCGAGCAATTTTCAAACAAAACATAAGCTACAGAAGATTACAGAACATTAAAAGAGCATTTTCAACTCCCACTCCAAAGAAAACTTCTAGAAACCGCTGGCGAAAGGATACTGCGACCAGAATGAGACAAGATTTGCGATGCAAGACCACTCAATTCTAAATTATAAGAAACTGACGAGTTAATTAACGAGCTAATTATAGATAATGAATAAATAAAAACACCCTACAGACACATACATAGTCTTGACCACACATTAAGTCATAAGATCAATTAAGTCTTGTGTCGTGGGTATCAGAAACTACGAGACTTTTCGGTCTCACAAACACGCAGACCCAAGACAAATATTTGTGGGCCCCACAAACATTTGTCTCGGTGCGGGGATCGAACCCGCGGCCTCTGACTTCACAGCCGGCGTCTAACCAACTGCGCCATGGAGGCTGTCTGATTAATTAAGCACAGCAATATTATCCATCAAGTCATCACATAAAGATATTGATTTCAAGAGTATAGAAGCGATAGTAATGGCGGCATCGCACGGGCCGCGGATCGTGGGCGGCCCCGCGCTCGCCGGCCCACAACCAACATTACTGGGACAAATATCCGTTGCAACCATACAGAGCTTGACTCATCGGTTCAGGAGATCGGTATATGAGAATCTTTGAAACAAATTGCCAACTTAAGTAAATCTAACGGGAAAGAATGTAGTATAAATGTTTATATTTTACATATAAACTTTCCTCTTAAACAGTGATTCCTCACCGGTGGTCCCTCAAAGCATCCCAAGTGGTCCGCGAAACCATCCTAAGGCTATCCTAAAAATAACATTATGCATGTTATCATCCAAAATCCTTTATTAATTCATATTTCTGCACTGTTTTAACTTACAACCCAACCAGTCAATAAACTGAATGGTCAACGAGGATATTTTTTGGGAATATCGCCATGTCCATCAGTGATAATGTAGGATTAAAGATAATAATGAAAGATTTTTTAAATCGGTCCAGTAATTTCAGAGCCTATTTAATGACAAAAAAGCAATCAAATCTTAAATATTAGCATAGACAATGATGCGATAAAGTGACTGCATTTACATACTTCCTCTGTTACAGTGTAACCTAATGTGATGCGATGTTGAGGATACATCGGCAAGACATGATCATTATCAACACAATCACACCGACCATTAAGCCACCAACCAACCCCAGCACCTCCCATTACTAATAGCATCCAAGCGTTATGCCACGGGAGCATGCGCCAGGTGGCGAGATGCGCCAGTAATTGGACGGACCATTTGCCGTGTAAGGCTTCCAACGTCTCGGGTGTTGCTGCTATGTTTTGTTATTTGTTTTAGTTTAATAATTTCTTTATGGTTGAACTAAATAAATATATTTATGACGAACACTGGTAGACGACCTTACAAAGCCTGCAAGAAATTGTTCGAATAGGTCATTGAGGAGATTCAACAACCTCAAGGAAAAGCCTTCTGGTTTGCAGAAGACTTCCTGTCGCTGATGATGATGACTTCAGCATGTAATTAATTTACCGTAGACGCATTCAGTGTAAAACAAGTGTGAGTAAACTACTACATATTAGTCGGTCTTGATATATTCTACATCGGTATTTCAACAAGCAACTTTCAGAAGCGACGTTATCATAATCATAACAGTCGTGAACATTAATAGTCCCCCAACAATCATACAATTAGATAACAGCTTATCATTCAATCACGTCAGAGTTCTGATGACCAGCCACTAGGCAGCGCAGATAACCATGTCGCGTATGACATGTATTGATAGACGACGAGTTTGTTACTGGTAATATCGACACAATTAATTACAGCCAAGGGTTGACCTTTAACGCCGCCTAAAAATGCAGCCGCGCGTGACCTTCGCGCAGGGAAACTTGCGCAATCAATCGAAAACCGCGACGGAGTGAACACTCGAGTGTATACGAGTTGTAATTAACAAATCTAGAAGTTTAACTATGACCTTTATTAATTTCATTAGTGAGGCGATAAAGCTCGCTTGTATCTGAGCCGCGAGCACGCCCACGCCCACACGGGGTGGGAACGTGACATTATACCTCGCACCCTTGCTCCCCCGCCGCCCGGCATCGGCCACCTCCCCCTCCCCCGCCTCGGCGACCTAGCCTCCTCGCCCTTCGACCCACGTGCCTCGCCCGAACGTGTGTCGAGCGACCTTCGAAAATGGCCGATAACTTCGCTAAGATTCCTAGTAAACAAATGGATACTCAAATTATTTGCGTCTGAGGCAAGCGAAAATGAACATCCACTGATGGAATGACAGATAATAATCATTATCCAGAAGCTCTCGATGGGTATTCGCGGAAATGTAGTGAGAGTTTGTCGTAAAAATGGAAAAAGAGTTTTACCGGGGAAAGTGTCAACCACTAACAAGTAACATGCAACCCTTTCCACGAAGCGCCATCCCCTACGGCGAAAAAACGAATTACGTAGCGAATATATTTCGTGTGTGCTATCGACAAGATTACAAGGGAATCAAATTTCTTCCATCAACATCGATTTATGCGTGCAATTGCGTGCTAGTATTGCGAATGAAATGTTAAATGTCAAATATACCGGGCCGTCCTTGGGGTCATACAGCTCGGAATGCGAAGCATTACAAATATCTCGGCACTAATACAGACGAAACAACGCGCCCGCCAAGTCCAAAAGAAACAAGAGCCAGCGAAATGCGTAATACTGAATCAAGCTAAAGAACACGGTCCAGCGATCTGCATCCACAAATCATCCCCTCCCCCTCGGCGCAGAACACCAACCCTTCGCATCCCAGCGTGCAGGTCCAGCGTTGGCCTAAACAGATTATACGGCGTCGCGTCCTCCGGCGGGGTCAGCCGTTAATCTGCGCGCAAATAGGCGCACGTAGGTACTGCGGCGGCGGTGGCGGCGGGTCGGTCAAATTATGACCGGAGGCTGTCGGTTAAACGCCGACCGAGATCGCATGATTAGGGGATGAGATGTGTTAATCTTTTATTTTATTAGGGATTATATGCGGTGAGCGAGCGAGTACCGGTGGCCGGTAATTGACGTTCGGTTTTCCGATATTCGTCGCTACAAGTATGAAACACAAAATGAACAAAGTTTCGTAAACTGGACTGCACGACGAGGACGGCGGAAATTCGAAAGTTACACTGTTCGATATTAGTCAAATGGGTGATTAGCGTTTACGTGAATTAGCTTTGGCAATTTTGGTATTTTGTGCAAAATATTTTTAAATATTACGACTGACTCATTCAGAGACAATAAATATTATTTATAACGGTCTCATTGATAACAATCTTGAATATGTTAAAACTGTAAAAAAGCGTTTTGACATCAATAAAACGGTATTTAAGCAAAACACGGCTACAATTTGAACTGGCAGGCAGACGAGCGGTCCGGGGTTGTAACGAGAGAGCTCCGCGATTCGGTCAACTTGTAGACGAATAAGCAATAAATGCGCAGTGTGGCGTGCAGCGGCGGCGGGCGGCGTGTGTAGTGTGCACTATACTGTGTATAGAGTGCAATGTGTACGGGAAATTGCAATACGTGTGAGGCTATTTCCGAGTGTCCGCAGTCGCGGCGACCTTCGGCTCAGCCGCGCCGGTTGTGCGAACCGGCCCGGAACTCACACATAACACGTTCGACTCTGTGTTTCAACTTATCCCGTATAATTTACTGAAATACGATTGAGTTGTTATTGTTGTTGAAGCACTTGAAATAAGTAATAACCTAAATAATCACGACCGGGCAAGAAATGTGCTTTGCGTTGCAGACATCGCATGCTACGAGGAACTAATTGTTTCCCAGACGGTAGACACTGCCTCCAAAGCTTATTATAAAACAAGCCTAAACTTCGCTTAAGCTTCGGAAAATCGGCATTGCATCCATTACCCAATGATCCAACTTATGTTAGTATTATCGAAACTTTTTTCTTAAATCTCGTTAGTGTAGCAATTTTCGTAGCAGTCAACATGCCAAATCATTAATAAAGAAAATTGTATTTACAATTTATATCCCAACAAGGTTGAAACAAAACGGAAAGGTTAATAAGAATGAGATCTCATTATTGAAAGGTTATTTTTATACCTGATTACACCACACCACTTATGAATTCATCTTATTCGTAGACGACACAAGAATCATATTTACGTAGCAATTATATAAATAACCTGGTGTATTCAGTGTTATCGGGTGCCATATGGGCATATTATGACCGATTAATAAATAAATAAGAAATAAAAGTAGCTTTCACTTGTAAATACCACTTACGATATGTCACCGAAAGGGCGAAGATTTGTGTCTCCGTACAGACGATGTCAATATTTATAGAGTTCACATGATGTATTGTAAAATTTGTATTACTATTGAAAAAAAAAAAGAATTATATTATAAATTATATGGTAAAAGGGCAGAGAACAAGTTGTTATGTTATGCTGTGCACGTGTTAATATACGTGGAGTAAGCCGTAGTATGACATCGCGCAGGAGCTTTTCCGGCGAGGCTATGGCGTTTTGCCTTAGCATCCCAGAGCCACTCCAATGCGTTGAAGAAGACTATCGCAGGTTTTTGGTGGTATAACAATAATATCTTGGATCCCAAACTCATCTCGGTCAATTTATTTGGTGGGAAATGTTTCCATTTACCTAACAAGATTTTCGTGTAATCAAATAATGTCTCGAAACGACAGAGATTAAATAAGCGGCGAGAGATAAAATCTTGAGTTTTACGATATTTGAAGGAGTCTACTTAGTACTTTCTGGGAATGGCATTTATATTAGATCGCCTGAACGCAATATGTTATGTCAATAAATAAATCCACCTCTACGGATTAATGACATTAAACAACACACAGGCACGTAAACAACATCTGAACTGCCCTTGATGGGTGCGTTTCCATATAAGCGGAAACTGGGTGACCGGGAGAGATTTATCGTGGTCGCCACGCGTCTATATTTAGAAAGAAGCGATTCGCGGACATCCCGCTGAAATGTGCACCCGCCGCACTCCTGGGGAAGGGGGAGGGGTGTCCAGACGCTCGATAGTTCACTCCTGCATAGCAAATGAGAAATATTCCTGATAAATTATTGTTTATGTTTATGAGGATAAAGCAATTCTAATATTGCGCACATTCAGGGTAATTTTAATACACTTATAGTACAGAAAAAGGTAATTTATAACTTGCCAAGCTTTGATATACTTGTAATATAATGCCCCGGCTCTACGGATAACAAATTAGTATGGACACTACTACAAGAAACAATCTATATGTTTCACTAAATTACCTACAGATATCTCAGTTCTCACAATGTTATGCTAATCGTGCATCGTATAAAATACAAAAATACAAAATGAATAATATTAAAAATATAAGTAATATTGTGGCACATATAAAAAAACAAAATGAATAATATTAAAAATATAAGTAATATTGCGGCACGTTAGTAACGCGAATTTAGAAAGCGATGGTATAATCAAGACTTCTTTTGAATGTTGAAAATTTTCTCAAATACCGCTTACACAATTAAAACGGACACAATATGTGAAAGTCAATTGGATATGAATATTGTTTTTATTGTATTTACATTCCAATTGTGACTAAAACTAATGATGGTATAGGAAACAACGTATTTAAAATAGTTTTCCTTAAATGTTTCTTACTTTTATCTCGATCTGTTTTGTTGTTACAAAATCACAACTAGAGTGATATGATAAAAACTTCGATAGTAGTTTTATATTGATATGTATCGATATTACATAAAATGAGTCACGCTTAATCAGACGTAATAATTGAAAATATCTATCAAATTTAATAAAAAAAATAACGTTAGTTTCAAAACATGTTAATTGATCATACGATTGGAATAATGATTTTCAAAATACCAACACAACCTAAAAATTCCTCAAAGAGTTTCATGGAATATCTACAGTGAGTAGTACTATCTCCCCATAGCTATAAAGGGGTGTTATCCATTGTTACACAGGGTGGTACGGGCGCGGTGCAGATAATGCGGCGTTCCCACGCTGCGCGGCGCGGCGACAGTGTCGCTCGTCGCTCGTCCGACACGCGACAACGACGCGCGCACCGGCGACGCTACTCCGTGCCTATTGTTCCACCATGCTTATTACCGTCTACATACGTAATCGCCATAGAAACCGCTGCTACTTATTTCGCAGTCATTACATATGTTTCACAGGTAAAATTCGCAAATATTCCGAATACGGTTATCACAAACTAGCTTTTATACTTTGCTTAAGTGATTAAGCTTATTCCGTTGACAATTATTGTTGCGATTGTATGCAGATAATTACTGTGATTATTTACCGATTCGAAGGAAAGAAGCATGTGTAATATTCAAAATTGTATTTCATAAGTTTCCAAAGGTTTTTAATGGAATATCCTATTGCTATTCTGAAATACATTTCACATGAACAGATCGGGCGTGGTCGGTTGGGGTTTCTCATGTGCGTGAACGTAATTGCTGTGTATATGATTTCTACTATTTTGCAACATTGTTAAGTCGAATTTCAAGGTTTGATTTCATTCATTATTTTCTATGGAAGGAATTTTAGTGTCTGTATTTCGACATGAAAGCTATTTTTATCGATGGTTTTATGTCCCGTTTGTGGTTTTGTATGTAATCGATTATTCATTTGGTAGGATTTTTTATAATTTTTATTTCATATACCATCCAATGTTATTTACCCATGACTTTTAATCTTATTTTAATTTAAACTTATCTCTATTACCACCCACATAATATGACTATGAGGTACAGGTTTAATATTTACCAACCTAACATCCCGCTCCAGTCGGCGGAGGAACTAGTCAAGGAGAAAATTAAGACGAACATTTCCAGACTCGATGTAAAGTTGCGTTCAATAAACTTGATCTATTAAAAACATTTTACTTTTAAAGATCAACTAACTCTTCGGATACGCAAAGCTTTCTAAATAAAACTAGTGACCATCGTAAAATCCATAAATAGACTTTTTAATATTTTTAGAAATGGAGAACAACTGAATAAATGATATAAACAGTTAGTAAACTTGACTTCATATATATCTTTCTAAGCTTTTCAAGGTAGACAAACATTAATCCTCCAAGAGTAAAACATACATAACATAATATTGAACCAAAAACATAGACCACATCTTAGTTTAATCGACACAGGATTCCGGCTAATACAAATCCCTATAAGCCCTAATACATACTTTATACCTAAAACAAACCTTATTCCAATATGGGGCCACAATGTACAACAGACTCCAAACACTATCGATCCATACACGTGAAATTACATAAAACACTGCAGATGATACGAGAGCGCCCCATACCCGCGTCCCCTCTCTCAGACTAAATAACAATCCGAGCCAAGGTCTGAACCTCATAAACGTGTCCTTGGGCTAGTTGCATAAACATGTACCGGCTGTTAAGCCAAAAATATTCACAAATGTATGAATGGAAAGCAAATTCTATTAGAGGAAAAGCAGTAACAAAATACACCAAGTATAGAAATGATGATATATTAGAATGATAACAATCTAATTAAGATTATTTATTCGATAACGCTATTGTATTTGCAAACGAAATGTTTATGCACATACATTCACGCTTATGTATGTATAGATATAAGCGGAAATGCAAGTAGCGTAACAATATTTCGTCACTTTATCGATCCTATATTGCGGCCAACATAGGGCTGCAGTTGACCCATATTATTCCGCTAGATAAATTACCCCATTCAGAAATTATGAGGATCTCAACACTACGTATAATTACAACAAGACAGACGAGATCGCATTTATATCCTGCTATGACTACTAGTCGCTGAACAAGAACAATAAAATATATTTATTGTATATTTATTACGAATGAGTTACAATCATAATTTTCTGTCAACTGTCTGTCTTTGCTATGTCATTCTTGCCATTTTTTTCTTAACATAATCTTTACATCTTATTTTTTTGGATGAAATGAATTATGGAAAATCTTAAGGGTGGCCTATGCCAAAGGGCAAACTGATAATGTTAAAAATAATGTCGCAGATAATAATAACAGTAATACAATTAATGAAATATTCTAAAAATGCACGACATAAGAACTCATAATTTAACAAAAAAAATTAAAACGAAGAAAAATATTCAAATTAAATTGTAATTTGTAATTAAATGAAGATATTCAGTAATAAAGGCTATATGTATTTGTATTGAGTTACGATAATGACGACACGGAGGTATACGCGCGTCATACCAGACGCAGAGTACTGTACGCACGGCCAGCAACTAAGCAGTAAGTAAGCACTGGCCACTAAGCGGGCGCGTAACATTTTTACGACTACTTAGCACGTAGGTGCGATATTACACAACCTCGCCTATGTCGGTTATCGTCACTCATTTATGTTATACAAATTGTATTGTGATCTAGTTTTTATATTGTGATGCCCGATTTATACGATTTTGATGTGAGTTTGAGGCGTGACGTTTTGACTTGCCCTAATTAAATTTGGTAATCAACTATCAATCTCTCAAAGTATTATTAAAAACCTACATACCAGTGGAACTTTCAGTATTGAACAAGATTAAACACACCAATATTAGAGTATTTTACTTTGTAGTAAAATGAAGGATATCCCGATTTCCTTAACATTATCGATGACTGTGAGTTAAAGTAACGATTTACCATCAGATGACTCGTCAAGTTCGCTGGCAAAAAACCTCATGCGGATGAGTGATTCGCGATCCGTGCGCTTGTTGTTGCTACGTACGATTCGGCTGAGACCGCTAAATGTTCCAGTTCAAGGCCGGCCACGCCCATCTCGGACGCAGGAGACCGCCGCCCGACCCGACGATTGTGTTAAATTCTGCCTTTATTATAGGTCAACGTTATGTTTCCGATGACGTATTACGTATTTTTACTCGTTCTCAAACGGCCGTAAACCAATGAACAAAATCTTATTACGTGCCGCACGTGCTTCTAAACAAACCGCCCAATAGTACTAATTTACATGTTACATCTACTAGCTATTTTCGTATAATATTCCTGTTTTCACGTGTATTAACACGTTTTAGGACATTTCCGTTGAATAGATTTCTAATCATGTTGCGACACTTTCAGCTCGTTTTGTTTCAGCCGAATGTAAACAGAGTGGCGTCAACAGTGAACACGAGTGCATACCCGAATGCGATAAGCGCATTGGATACATTATCGCGAGGTCGCCGACCCCGCGATGGTTCTCGTAGGAAGACGCCGGCCGTCCGGCGCTGTGTGCACCGCATCGATTATCAAATTTGTTCGGCGACCGTCGCCAACCTATCGGCCAACGCGCGCCCACATAATAGAATCGCAAGGTTGAAATAATCAAGTCGACCGCGGCCGCCGACTAATGCCGATAGAGGCATCGCGATGTCGCTTTCGAGTTATTGGAGAAAGGATGCAATGTAGATGTACTGATCAGTTACAATTGGACGTCGCTGATATCACTTTACTTAATCTTCGTAGATGACAATTAATGATAAAGGTTACTAAACAAAGCTAAACTATGCTGCATTTGGCACCAATGTGTATCAAAACAATCACATAAAACACCTTTATAATCATTTTAAAATCACGTGATTCAACAAACAAATAAAGAATGAACAAACATCACGTATTAATAAAAATGTCGACAGACTATAGTATAAATCAACATAATACGATTCTCATTACACGCCTTGGCAGGCAGATACACATCTCGGCTGGTGTTAATAGTAATGTATTTATTGTTAGTGGTGCAGGTTGTAGAGGCAGCTCGGGGAAGAGCCAATGTGTGCAATGTCAATGTCGACAGCTCGGCGACCTTCCGCCTATCCGTTGGTCCGCCAGCGCGGCAGGCACCGCAGCGTGATCCGCTAACCGTGTGCTCCACTGACACATATTTAATTATTACTTCGGCTATTAGTAACGCGAGCGATAAAGGATTTGTTTATTTACGTAGGTAAAGGTACATCATTTGTGTACATTTACTAGTATTTGTTAACCGACTTCAAAAAAAGGAGGAGGTTCTCAATTCGACTGTATGTTGCTTTTTTGATAGTAAGAAATATGTGTAATAAGGCTATGAACAATGATAACGTAAACTGAACTATCGTTTGTCGACTAACCTGTTTTTCTTGACATACATTGAAATTGTGGTCTTAGGGCACTATAGTCACGATTATTGTACGAAGTTTTAGAATAATTTCTAACCATAAAAAATATAGTACTCATTTAATTTACTGTTTTTTCTTCATTACTTGTAAGTTGTAAGAATTCAGAGCTCATTTTATTACGTTAACCCAATAACATAGAACGTCATGCCGTATGTTTTTATTCAAAATCGAACAAACTATAAATAGCTCAAATATTTGCGGGAACTTGCACCGAAACTCACTGTTTATACTGAATGAATACATCTGGTTTTGACACACTTGAGAGTCGCAAACATAATATGTTCGCCGTTACACGTGTAGCCAGCGTCTAGACCTACATCCCATTTACATTCAGCTTCAAAATTCACATTTGCCAGACGAAAAATCGTAACACATCTGCGCGATCGTATTCTATTACGGCACCGTCCATAATAATGTGATAAAACATTTCCTTATAGAGTTATGGCAGCGCGTTGCGTGCAAATCGACCGGCAAAAGGATCAAAACAATGATCACGTACAAAAATAAAGACAGTTTATGTAGATTTATGTCACGATCTATTTTAGTACACGGCCGGTGGCGCGTGAACTTGCCCGCCAGAGGGCGCGAGGCGACGCTGCGCACGCGCGCACCCAACGCGCACACATTTCAACAAGAGGAAAACTTCGCTATTCAAGGAACTCATTGTCCACCATCACCCATTTGTTAGTCACTTATCTGCGTTAATACATTTTATTCATTTCGTATAAGCAAACAGAGTTCATAAATATTTTCGATCAACCGCGCGCACGATATCGCTGACTCATTGAATACTCGACAACAAAAAAATCACAACCAAATATGAACGTGCTCACTCGTGTGACTTCGAAATGATTCCAAACACAGCATGTATTGAAATATAATTCTGTGTCAATTGAAGTGGTAAACAAGTAAATAATCCCGAATCAATAAAGCAGGAATGGAAAGGGAAGGTCTCAATCGGTCGGTTGGGCGGCGCGGCTCGTCGCGGTGAGAGCAAAGCCCCGAAGTAAAACATTTGTAGCGCGGCTCGATCTTCAAGTTTGTGCTGAGATAGCGAACCACCTGTTGAGCAACAGATTGATCTGTGAAACGTCTGGAGTGCTCGCCGTTCGTCCTCCACATTTATTTCATTAGGTATAGAAAACTTTCGGCTGCCGATAGAGCAGCGTGTAGCCGTCGCCTCTATGATAGTTTCGAATCAAATGTCAAACAGTTTCTATTTGATTGTGATAAGATAAAACAATTCTTTGGAACCGTTTTACGTTAACAGATTAATGTATGTATGTTCTATTCTCAAGCCCTTTTTATACTACGGTATTTACAATACACTCAAATACTAGGAATATTCGAGTGGTATTATTCTCTGTTGACTTGTGACTATATTACCACCTTCGCTTTTACAGCGTAGCTACAATCTTACACTTATTTTAGACAGAAATTACACTGACCTATTGCATATGAAGGATTTATTAAGTCAAAGACTTTAAGCAAAATATGTAGCGACAAAATGCGATATTTCATTCCGCTTAAGAACTGCTGATACGTTGCCTGCGAACTTGACTAGCCGCATAAGGCTAGTGGAAACTGATAGACTATTAATTATGATTACTTCTCTATCCATTATACTAGTCTTATATCATTGTTATGTATTACGATCTCACAATTTCCATGAATTACTGATAAATATAAATAATTCACACCTCACGGTAAACGTACGTGGATTTTCGCCGAAAATACAACCATCGGTACGTGGTTTAAATTAGACGTATAATCATTATATAATCATAGTATAATCATTATTATTCCGGGAATTTAATAGTCGATCATTGTTTCGGAAATGAACCCGATCCCTTTGTCCTCGTTTCTGGCAACGAGCGGCGCGTTATTGTTTTGATTTTACAATAATCAGTATAATGGTGGCCTCTGTGCGTGGTTTCGACGTATTTCGGCCTTATATTAATTAAACAAATATGCTTTAAAATTATTTTCAAATGCTTGTTTTTTAAAAGCCGTAGTGTAACGCTGCTGTCAATTATGATACAGTATGAATTGGATGCTCGTCCGGAGCTGTACCACTATCTCACAGAAGATCGACGTGAAATGACAGCTTTACTGTTGCGTTTCGTTCGGGGAGTGAAATTGCCGCTGCGAAATACCCGTTTCCTTTTCCTATCCTTTTTCCTTCCCGCTTCCCTGCCGATTTGATGGGCCGGCAATACATCTATAATGCAAGCACAGTGAATGTTGATGAGCGCCAGTGTTCACTTATCATCAGGTGACCTGTTCTAGTTTTCCGCGTTTTTAGATCCTACAATTTTACCTTAGAAAAGCAATCAAGCGAACCGACATGACAAATTGAAGATATAATTATTTATCGTCATTCAACAGTATCTCGACCACATTGCACCTTCTGTTGCATACAGTGCCGAAACAGAATTTAAAAAAATGCGCTTCATTTAGACGTTATGAATTTTCTCGTGTGCGAATATTCAAACGCAGCGGTGTTGTAGGCGGCGCTCTAGAAAGGCCGATGACACGGCGCCCGGCTCGCATGTTTTCGGAGGTGGCGCGCACGGCTCCACAGTCCTCATACGAGGTCCCTTTTACATCATGAAACACGCTGAGAGCTTTGAAACACCTGTCATAATGAGGGGTACGAGTAGTTGGTACATGGTATATGATAATACCGCTGCTGCTATATGCTGGAGCATTGAGTCCGAAATTATATTTGTGGCTATGTTTGGACGCGTAAACCTCAGTACCATGCTTGGGAAAGCATATCAAATCTTTAGTCTGGTTGTTGGAAGCCATTCGGCAAAGACAAAATTCGTTAACGGTGCGAAAAAAAGCACGATAAAACCCCTGATTAATCCATCCTCGTAACGATACACATTGGCCCACGGTGCCTATCTATGCAAGGTCTAAGCATCTCTTATGCGTGTACGAAAATAAGTCCTCAGCAGTATTACTATTATATTCTGAAACTGTATGTTTATGAGCAGTTTGTGTTTGTTGAATGTTTATAAACGCACCCACGATCCCAGAGAAATTCTAGCGAAGCAATGTTTAAAAGGAACAACTTCACCGCCAGTATTGTACATAATCTTAAACCGTGACACTTACAACATTTACCTACTTTTTGTAGGAACGCAACATTAACCCGATAAACGAAAGGGCGTATCTACCAGTATCCTGCCTTGTCAGATGCGTCGTTTTACTGCGGGGGTGGTGCCGGCGGTGTCGCATCGAGGGGCGGATACACATAAACGAAGATTCTCTCTCGGATTGCCGAGCGGAGTAATGAAATTTTATGATAACTTCTTTAGCAAATGGGCCGTCGAAAAGTGAGAGTTTTTATCGCGGCGAGAGTTCGAGTGCTGTTATTGTTCCGCTACTTAATATACATATCTTTAATACATCTTGGCTTTTTAAGAGACGTGATTTTTTTCGTTCAACTCATTGAGTTTTGGGTCCGATTTTGAATGTAATTATGACATAATAATAGCAAATAAACAAACCGAACTACCTTTTAGACCATAAATAGTTTTGTCGCTAATATTCCATCAAAACTTTCCTGCTAGGATAGATCAAGGGATAAGTTAAAGTTTCGCGTGCATTTGAAATATTTCAATTCACGTGTGGCAATATAAGAGTGATGTGGATGCACAATGGTGGCGGGTTGCCGGTGGATGGGCAGCAACCGCCCACGCTCGCCCGCACCGCGCCGCGCCAACCGTCTGCGCCATGCGCGGCTTCTACGAAACGGCACCGTACTTGTTTTGTTCTACACTCACAATCCTTTTAAACGCATGTTTCAAGTAACGAGCAGATCATTATATCAATCGAATATTTTAAACTTGTGCACGTATAATGAATTTTACTAACGCATAATTTGACGTCAAATATATTACAAAACATTGAAGTAAGTTTTTATTACAATTTTAATTATTCATTTGCAAACACCATTTAACACAAAAGAAATGGTGATTTGCGTGAGAACTCACATAACTCTTAAAGATTTATAGTTACAGCATTGAAAAGAACACTTGCACGCCGGGGCCGCCAAGTTATTTTTAATTACACTACAATAATTTTCCAACAGCCGAGAAGACACAGTGCACAAATGAGAGCCCACAAAAACTTTGTAAACAACGAGGAATAAAAACGCACAATAGACGCCCCCAAAAGTCCGCCTTAAATTCCATCCGCGCACTGCTGCCGAGAACAATCGCTGAAAGCCGAGTGCTTGTACATTAGTGTGATTACTCCGCCTTTACAACCCCGATGGGCGCGCGTCGCAGACGGAGCGTCGCGCCGCCCGCGCCGCCGCCGCACATCTTAATGTTGAAGCTAATTGTTGGCGCACACCGGCGGATGTTTAACGAGTTGTTAAGCAGCGTCCATTGTGCGAACCGCCGCGCCGCCGCCGGCGAGCCACCGGACATTTTTCTCCGCGCGAGATAATCAGTGCGCTTGTGTAACACCGTGCGTGTTACGTTTTCATTCACTTATCTAAGCTTTGTTTGTTTTGATACATTTTCAGGGAACTTTAGTGTATCAGATACGCATTTGATAAGGTAGCGACGGATTCGTTTCTGATTTTGCTTAAAGACATGGCGGATAGAAAACATACGCTCACAGCCTCCTTGACGAGGCAATAACTGTTATTCTCTTATCAGTTTGGAAAAAATCGTATTTAATTGCGGAAGTAAATACTCAACAGAATCGAGGTATAAAAGGCATGTACTCACGGCTGGTGATGAGTTCGGGCGCGACGAGTCCGTTAAGGTCGGGCTCCTCGCCGTACCAGAAGATCCAGAGCTCTTTAGCAGCGCGCAAGGAGAGCGGCGGCGCGGCCGGCGGCGCAGGCATGGCCATGTAGTCCATGGTGTCGGGCGGCTGCGGCGCCGGCACGCGCCGCCACACGCACAGGATGTCGCCGGCCAGGCAGCGCGCGTAGCTGCTGATCACGGGGTCGGCCAGCGGCGCGGCGCCCTCCTCGCCCTCCGCGCCGCCGCCGCCGCCGCCCCCGCCACTACTCTCGCCCCACACTAACTTACGCCATTTTATGCCATACAACTCCGTCTGGAACAAAAAATAACATGGTGAGTTTGAAGCAGAAGGCAACCGAAACATAATATGAGCAGAGCGAGAAGAATATGAGGAAAAATGATAAGCTGGCATCAAGAGATATAAACATCATGTGTTTTGAATTGTGCGTTGCTGTATAGAGAATGATTGCAATGGAGTGCCTTAATATAAATCAGATAAATAATGACACTGGATGCATAAGAAAAGGCTAATGTTATTCATTCCACTAAGCGAACCCTGACAACGTCATGTTACATTTGTTCCCTTTAAATCTGGACGTCCCGATCACAACGTAGATGGACAATGCAACAATCAAACGCGTGAATCAGCGCCGCTTGTAATCCGACAATGATGTCACTACGGGGATCGGTGTGCGCCGGCCAATTTATAGCACTCGTAAAACAGAGATCACGAGCGACGTTCACAAAGCGAATCGCCCGTACAGGACCAAAACTGCACGGAGACCTCGAAATTGTTCTAAAAGTGTTGTTGGCTCGGGTCCAACGGAACAAGGTGCAAGAGCGGAATATGTCCAGCCACCCGGAAGACAAGATGCTGCGCGCTGCTTTACTCCCACTCGAATGGACAACAAAACTTATCGCTTACTGAAGCAGTTCTAAAACATCTGCGGTACATACCAAATGCTATAAAATATTTTAAAACACTCGCTCTTTGTAGTTCGCACTACAAAAGAGTGCCACCGAGATAATTGTCTTATTTTACGCGCGAGTTGAGATTGTAAAGTCGTCACATAAAAGTAGCAAATTGTTTGAGACATTTATGTAATTAGTACAGGATGTTTAAATATAGCCAGCTGCTTTGTTTTGTGGGTTTCAAGATTAAGGTCAATTGTTTTGAGCCCTTGAAAAATTGTTACGTCGTCTCCCTATCCTTGCTCGACGTTGTAGGGTCAGCAATTACTAAACTTCTTTTGGTCTCAAATACCCATGTAATATGTTTTATTTATGATAGTATAATTTACTACACCTTGACTTTATACTCAGTTTAAAATAACTTGTTCATATTTTTTGGCGAAGAAGTAGTAGTCCTTAAAATGAAAATATATACTATATTTTAATTTCGTCCCATGTCTGAATATTAACTAATTAAATTATCTTGTACATAGCTTCTTATTACATAACAGTTGGTAAACGATCATCTTAAGAATTAAGCCAACACTACTTCCAACAACACTATTGACTCAGCCGTTGTGTAACAATTAAACACACGAATTTGACACAGTAACGACTCACAAAAAGGCCAATAAAGATTTTAATACTAATTGTCCTGAAGTTTTTAATGTCCATAACTCTCAAATATAAAAAAAGAATGACCAGATGAACATGCCTCGATAGCCACTCACAGCAACATAGAATCATCGACCTTGAAAATGTATCATAAAAAGGGCCATAATTAACATAGGCTTTATCTCGCGAGGATAAATAGTGTAAGTTTTTTTTTTTATTGCTTTGAATAGCGAGACGAGCATGCCGTTCGCCTGATGGTAAGCGATACGACCGCTCATAAACAGTAGCAAAACCAAACAACACCTTGAATTACAAAGCAATGCTTGGCATTCCACTGCGCTCGCCGTCCTGAGACATAAGATGTTAGGTCTCAATATGTCCAGTAGTTACTCTGGCTACAACGCCCTTCAACCCGAAACACAACAGTGCGTTTACACTGCTGTTTGACGGGAGAAATAGACACTGTCAATGTATGTCAAAGACACATTTATTAACTCAGCGTAACTTTTCTAGAAAACAGCTATAAATAAATTCAACGTGCGTATCGTATTTTAATCACCCAAGGAAGCCTCTCAATGTTGTTATTTAGAGTAAATACCGAATTGAAGATAGTCAATGTGCTCTCCGAATACGGGTCACGAGGTCAATGCTCCGCGTACGCGAATTATAATACACGAATTAGACGGGAAAATTATTGTCACGTTTTAGATAGCTGTAACAGGTGGTAAGGATTAATGATTCTCTCTCAATCTCTCTTGAGCCATAGGAAGTTCACTGCTGAACATAGGTCTCCAAGGATCTCCACAGAACCTTCCGGCCCCATCGGCTATCAGTATCTGTAGCTGTATATCAGCATCAGCCCATATATGACCCACTGCAGGGCACGGGCCTACTCTACAATCGACAGTACGATTGAGAGTGGTTAGGCCATATAGTCCACCACGCTGGCCTAGTGCGGGTTGGCGGACTTACATACAATTCTTATAAACCGCTATGGTATGCAGGTTTCCTCACGATGTTTTCCTTCACCGTTTTAGTGCGTGGTGATTGACTATCAATACACACAATATGTCTCCGAAAAGTCAGAGGTTTGCCCTGAGATTTGAACCCGCGACCACCGTGAACATGTTGGCAGCCGCGTTTGGTCCGTTTACCAACAGGCCACCACGCAGTTTTATCGGCTATCAGTACTTTATTTTAATTGATTATCATCCGTACAGTTGTAAGATATCGTATAGAGTAATGTTTATCTATGTCAGTGTCCTCGTAGCGGTAGGTAGTTACTATGACAACAGGACGCCTAACTTTTAGGAAATATTTACGTCTCATAATATAATGGGGTGCAACCACTACGCTATATTTTGTGCGAACTTCCTTCTGAATCTCAAATCCAACACTATTTTTATTAAAATATAATCCATTTCCTAATCAATAATTTTAAACAGGAAAAAGAAATTACCTTTTATCTCTACACTTATCGCTCAACTACCCCTAATAAAATTTATCATCAACTCAAAATTTTAAAATAATTCTTTTAAATTTAGTTAATTTCTTCAGTCTGTTAATATGCATAACGTTGCACCCACTGGCCAGACATAGTATGTAGACTTAGTAGTTGTGAGATCGCCATGTGGCAGGTGGCGGTTCGACCTTGGACATGCAAATATTTTATCGGGTCAAACACCCAGCGGCCCTCGTGTGCACTCGCAATGTTATCGCCCGGGAAAACTTAGCGGTTAACCCGAAATGCGTTTATAGATTTTTTATCATTTAGTTGTGGCAATATGTCTATTTCTGGCTTTTATAGACTATTGTTTGACATATAGTTTCAATACATGAAATACTATTTACAATAAATTTTATTCTGTGGACTTTACGAATGATTATAATTAGAACTTAGAAGCTGACTTACGGAGTATTTAATATTTTTCTATTAGTCTTTTTTACTGATTAAGTAGAATTCTTCCACTGATCTAATTTTTGTAAATGTTAATATGATTCACTTTGCAGTATTAATGTTCTGTTAGCTAGAATTATAATTTATTGCACAGCAGTATTCATATTATTAATGAATACTGGGTAGTTCCGATGACTAACCATTCGCATGACATATTGTATTATTTATAACAGAATACGATGATATGATATTTCTGAAAAGAAAGCATCTATAATGTATTGAGCGCTATCGAAAATTTATATTATTATGTCAAGATTTATATCAAAGACAATCGATAATGCAATTTGATTGTGTACCAGGCTTTTATGTTCTGACTCATATCCGAAGGAAATTAATATATGAACTCCACATAATTGATACTTTAACATCAAGCTTGGCATTGTGACCTTCGTCGGCATATCCTTCAATATTCCCACAGTAAATAAAATTACTAAAATTGATATTTACATAATAGATTATTTATTTTTCCAATAACAGAAACGGTTTAGTAAACATGTAGGTATGTATTTCTGAAACTTTCATCAAGAATGTGGTCCTAGTTCAACCTATCGATATCTACGTAGCGAGTAATCGGGCACAATATGCCCAAGACTAAATAGTCGAGTTTAACACTAATTCAGCAAGCACCAGCGAGGCATCTGCGGCGGAAGGGCGGCTCGCACCTGGCCGCGCGTGGGGTCGCCGCGACCCCTGCCCAACCTCCAAACGAGTTCACTATTAACTTCCAACGAGGGGTTATCGCTTTCGTTACGCTAAGCCGATGTTTAGACATTACACAAGGAGCCACGTTTATGGAATATTATTGTCGCTTTGTGGTTTTATTATGGCGTTTTATAGTCGGCCGGTGGTTTAGTGCGGATCGCGGCTGTCGTGTGTACTGTAGCTCTTGTCTAATATGCACAGGCGGAGATGTTGGTAATTTTATTGGCCATTCAATTGCTCGCTGAAACATTACGGGTTTCCTTTAACGACGCGCCACCGTTTGCGAGTAATTAAATGTAATTATTGTAAACATTGTAAGCGGATAATATGCAAAATAATAATTCTGTATTTGGCTAATATAGATTCTTCTCTCGTATTTCAACTATGGGGCTGCCCTAAGTTTAAGCAATATTCTGGGATAATGGACATGATTAAAACTTACATTATTGTATGAATAGATGATGAGACTAGTACAATTTAGTTGATGCAAAGTTTTAATTAATGTTTGTTACTATTAAATAATGTGGCTGATAAACTCCAGGAATCCCGCTTGAGATGGTATGGTCACGTCCTAAGGAAACCGCAGGAGTACGTCGGTAATGTGTGCCTGAGCCTCAATATTCCCGGACCTCGACCGCGGGGTAGACCCAAGAAGCGCTGGCTCGATGTCGTCAAGGAAGATATGAGGGTCAATGGCCTTACTATTGAGGATGCCGAAGATCGGGCGAAATGGAGGAGAATTTGCCGGAAGGCGGACCCTGGCACCGGCCGGGATAACGCCAGGTAGAAGAAGAAGAAGACTATTAAATCTGTGATATGTTATTCTCTGAATACTAGAACATTGTTTGCAATACTGTCGAGAAGCACAGCTCAAAAAGACCTTCCAACTTTTAATACGTTGAACTATCGAACTAAACTTTTACTTTTCGTAAGATCATAGTAAAATTCAAATTGTTTGAGACAAAGTTCATTGACCTCCGTTATTACGCATAAGAATACAAACATTCGTTTAGATTTCACAAACATAACACGAGTTGAGATTTATCAGGCGCAGGTAATGTTGGTTTCCTACGGAAAGTAAATTATATAACTGACTGCAAATATCTATATTTCGCATTGTTATTTCATGTAGTCTAATTGCTGACAAAATACAAAATAATACGGTGAATATTTAAAACATAACTAAGTAGAATACAAACATCCTTATATAATATACAAAATTGAACATCAAAGTTACTGCTGCAATTATAAATAGTCACACACATAGACTAGACTTAACAGTTTCTATTTAGGGGTCTAATTCTTAGTCTGTGACAGTGGAGAGTCACAGTAACTACTAGCAACAATTACTATAAGCTAACAATTAGCCTGCGAAGGGTTTTTCTTTTTAAAATTCGTCTATCGTGACCTGGGTCAAACGAGAAGTGAAAATATCGCGACAGGCGCCAATCTCCATCCCGTGGAGTAATCGGATACACGCCTGATTCCGTACCTACGAATCGCGTTACTGCGCCGGCCAGCCAGTAATTTGATTTCTCTACGAGGCTCGTGTTTGACACATACGCGTCTACATTTACCACGCTTTCTAGTATGATTGTGGGTCTTAAAAGCACTTGAGTGGTGAGTAAATTGATAGGTTTTTATAGCAGTTGCTTTAGAATACAAAGTGTTAAGCTCGTCTTTAAAATACCATTTAGTGCAATTGTATTGCAGTTAGAATAAAAATCGATCAAACAAAGTTTAGATATTTAAATATTGAAATCAAGGATATGCTCAGTATTGAATTAATCATTTAGAAAAACAATTTTATGTGCACTTGTAAAGTACACAGAATACTTGTTGGCAACATGAAGGATAATTAAAGAAATCATATGTCGTCCAGCCGTCTTATCACACATGTTGAGCGAGTGTCGACGACAGCAGAGGTGTGTGGTGTGCGAACTGCTCGGCGGCCGCTTTCTAACGCCCAATGCGCCCGCGCTCCATCGCTTCACTTTCTATTGTATGACGAACTGACGAGTTCGCTCGATGCGCGGACATCACAACAAACATGCTCTTGCACTATTTTATAATAAATAACAACAAACGGTAACATGCTTCTTACCCTACGACAGCCTGATAATATAGCTTGACCATCAGGCATCAGATACGACTAATCTTTCGTTCTTTCAACAGCTACCGAATAAATATTTGTTAATCATACAAGTATCATTAGCAGCCTTCTCGTTCCGCAACGGAATTCTTGGCTACTGCGTCAAGGAGGTCATATTATATAAAATCAAGTTTGAATAAAGATAATATGCAGGTGGCAGGATATGGTGATCCGTCTAGATAATGACGACCATAAATAAATGTGTCCTCACTTCTCGCGTCGGTTCGATTTCCAGATCAATCAATTTAAAACTGACAACAACATCGATGATACCTCTTATGGATGTTTATGTGTGATGGTGACCAGATATCATCAGGTGTCCGGCAGATAATTTGCTCTCTATTCAGTAAGCTGAAAAGTAAGCTCGGCGAAATGTGCAGATACAATGAGTGTACGTACGAGTGTATATGTATATACATACATATGTTATACATGAGCCTCCCACAATATGGCGGCATCGCTTTGCTGGGCACTCCCTACATGACGTAACGGGATTTGGACCTTACACCAGTGACCCAGTTTAGGTTCATGAAGAGTTTTTTATTTATTTTAGTAACCAATTGAACAATGATTTTTCAAAACTCTGATTGTTTATATGGGGGAGTATTAATAATTTGTGAAGCCTTGCTTTAGATAGTAAGTTTTTTTGTCGCAGTCTAGTTTAGTTAGGAAGAATGATATTTCTTTCAGAATATTATGATAGTTACCAACAGTACATTACAGCTTTTATTAACCCTATTAAAATATTCCGCCACGTCACCGGGCTACTCGTCAGACTGAATGAATGTTTGATGTGTAATTAAAAGCGAACCTTCATAAGTGGCTGCATAACTGAGAGTGATTTTGCCTTATAACGGCGACGAGATTTACTTCCTTATAAAACTAAACTAGTTTACTGCGAGAGGAAACGTTATTGAACGAGAAGTTGTATACAAATTAAGTATACATTAAACAGAATAATATGAACCGTCGTAAAATGTAATATGTATATTATCATAATGTTTATATAGAACTTTAGGATTTGGTGTGAATTTGTATAACCTGGGAGATTACTTTATGATTCGAATCAAAAATCGGCTAAAATCAATACTATTCTCTAGTTTAGTATAATAGTAGTTATCATTCATTCCAAACTTTGTCAATAGTTATGACGTACGATAGAGGATTTTTTTGGAGTACCTAAGCACATTCGTACAGTTTTACGTACTACATTTAATACAATTACAACTTCGTTTTGGATCATAAAGTAACCCCCCCCCCCCTGATATCAATACAGAGATTGGATGATGTGGAAGAATTTAGCCAAATATTGTAAAATGCTTATAAATATAGTTTCGCCTCCATGTTTTAGCCGAGGCTGCAGACATATATATAATTGTAAGTGTAATTAATTTATGTAATGCTTCCTGTTTGTACGTTCCTTCTGCCATGTATTATAAACATATTAAATAAAAACTACGAATAACTTCGTAGTTTTAAAGCAGCTAAGAGGTTTGGAATGTTTTACCGACTTACAGTTCCCGAAAAATATCAAAATATATAGAGTAAATGCAAAGCAAGCCGATGTCCATACTTTCACAACTTGTAGCATCATTGAATAATTTCGGTTATTATGTTGTGATGTGCGAGCATAATATGTTTAAACAGAAAACCGTTTTCAAATAAAGTTTATTGAATGTAATTTAATGTCATCAACGAAGCGTGCATTCGATACACTATGTGTCTCCAATACACCCACGCGCCGAGGTCAACGGTTCGCGTTGAAAATTCAAGAGGTTGCACCTTGATGCGGCGCCGGCCCAACCACCACCGCCGACATTAATTACGCAAAAATATTCCGCCACAAAGAGCGGGCTGGTGTGAACGAGTCGCCGCGCCAATGGCGGGGCCAAATCTGCGCCTATTTGAATTTAAAATGAGAGCCCAGGCGACAGCGGCGGGTGGACGCGCCTCTCCCCGCGATAACACCCGGATAATGCCCAAAGTCGAGCCTTTTCCGCCCTCGGCGCGCCGCGGAAGCGCTGTTACGTCACTCCAGGCGAGCTTTCAAAAAGTTCACAAGTATGAATGTGGGGCTTCAACACCGCAGTTTGCGCCTTTGAATGTTTAATACTACAATATACAGCGTTACTGGACAGTACAATTTACAAGTGTCGTGGACGAAGAATGAGCAACGTTCACAATTAGTGATGATCTGAGCGGTTTCCCGCCCGGGTCCTTTATCGCGGCCACCCACTCGGACGATCGATACGTAGCCGCAACCACACGTTGATGTCTTTTGCATCGCTATATTTAACATTTAACATATGCAGGAACCGCTGACTATCATTAAACCGTTATCGGCTCGCACGTCTCACTCGACAATACCGCACAACGGTGACATTTCAGCATTTATAGCGAATATAGAATAAAAAAATAAATAAATCCATAAATGCAAAAGTTCCACATTTCCGCAACGTTTCGAAAAAACCTTACGCAACTTAATAATTAGCTACCCGTAAACAATGATCCCGTAAAGCGATCATAACCTAGAACGGAAAAAACTGCACGTCCAAAAAAGTCGAGCACCGCTAGGCGTGCGAGCGAGAGAGCGGCAGTGCGCGCGGCCCCGGCGGGGCGCGGGCGGCGGTAGCGGCGGCGGCGGGGCGCGCGAAAGTGAGAGGAGGCGAGCGCGGAGCGGCAACGTCGCGCGCGGTTACGTTACGAGCGGGGTAAACAATCGAGGATGATGTGACGGCGGGCGGCGCGGAGTGGAGCGGTGCGCGTGCGGCGTGCGCCACCGCGCCACCGCGGCCCTGCACTTCGCTACTGCATTTTTGACGTGTGACGTCACGTTGATACGTTTGTGATTTGCACCGCGCTCGGAGGGGGTGGCTTCGCGCTGCACTCGCGATGTATTTATACACGCCCTTCACGGCACATAAATGATGGATGAATTCGTATCAGTGTTTAGCTAAAACTTGTTTGTAAACATACACACATGCCGCACGGCACGATGCAGTTTTTCGTGGAATGCGAACTTGATACATATTATACATTTCGCTGATGATAACAAATGGCATATTTTACATTTACGGCAATAACTGAGAGTGATATGATAAAGTAGGTCAAGTTATTCAACGCACTATTATACATTTAATTCAATCATGCAAGGTTATATCTGCTTAGTTATAAAGACACGTATTCTACGTTTTTAACACCCGGTATTTTTTCTGTGTATAACCAATTACAGTGTAAATATCCATAGTTTGTACAAAAATGAATGTTCCAGTAATTTTCCGGAAAACTATACACAAATTAATTTAACAAAAACCTTGTCGATGTAACGTGATTGTTCACACAAGTACGTTATTTACTGTTAGAACACGCATAGTAACAATTCGTTTTACTCGCGACATCGTAGCCGGTGTGGTGTGTGCTGTGTGCTGTGTAGAGAGGTGAGTGTCGTCGAGCAGTCCATTTCCTCCGGTCATTATTATGGATTACGTGTGCGTTATGTGACATAGCTGTTGCCATGAGCGGCGCCGGCGACGTGTGCCCGAACAACGGAATCATTATAAACTATTAAAACTTATGACACGTACCGACAAATAACCGAAAAACATCACTACCACACACTAACCGTATTTGTAACAGCAATACAAAATACATAAAAGAAAAATGCTTAATTGGTCTAGTTAACGCGCATTGAAGCCGTAAACCAAAGGTGCGAGGATTAGATAACATGAATTCCTATTGAAAAAATATTCCATGAATTAAGGAAAGACGGAGAGTAAATGGAAAATCAGACCGATACTGGAATTAGTAAAGAAATAATCTTATACATAACTTCTTATTGCAGAATAAAGTCAGGTGCAACAGAAACGATATAAGCAACTCTATTTGGTAGCCAAAACAACCCAAGATCATACCTAATTATAAACAATCACGAGCATTACTTAATAAATTATTAATGTCCATCGACAAAAACTAGTACCATTATGATACTTAACCTCACATCTGTCCTTCGTATTTTCATTGAAAATGGTTAGAATAATACCTAATTGCAAGTCATTGTACTCGAGTACAAAACGTCTACTTGAAGGATACGTGCAAATAATGCATTTAATAAATCAACTGACCTTGACCGCGAAACTTCAAGATCGTCTCATACAATAGTTACAAGAGGACATCGTACTACAAGATCAGTCGGGTTATGGACACACAAAAATACATATTTTATTAGCCAACACGTGAATGTAGCACGTGTGAGCGGAGAAACTTTTTAGAATATACTAGACGTAAAATAAATTTAAATAATGGGATATGACCATTGCAATCAGAAAATGCCGCTTCCAATAGCTCAATATGGACTTCTTTTGCTTAGACCCCTGTTCCCCGCCAAACTTTTAGTCACTAAAATTGGAATAATGAATGCGTAAAAAGGACAAGATATAATGCAGTGTAAGTAAGTATAGACTTTTTACCAAAATAATAATAATATGTGCTTTGGTAGACGCCCAGAAGTGAATTATACCACGTCGTAAAACTCTATTATATCCACCATATGGGAAATATATCCAGCAATGGAGCATCATTGTCGAAATAGTCTTTGTAGACATAGCTTCTTTAAGAAATTCAATATAATAATCAATAGCAAGATATTGATTATTATGTTCACACCAATCACACCAATCTTGTTTGCATACCATCCCGAAAAATGGCTAGTCTTAGCAAGACAAATCTTATCCATTGTAAGATAAATCCAACCGTACCATCCATATATTTCACTACATCTTTAGCAAGCAATAGTGAGATTGCGAAAAACGAAATCTTTCCATTCGTAAATGTTTAATGTTTATTGACAAACATGTGAACGTATCACAAAACAATCGCAAATTTGGGTATCTAATCTGCTGATAAGGCCAGGTGGCGCGTGTTTGTCTCTGCTTGTTGCACTGTAAACCTGCCACGATTCACGATCAAGCTTATCTGCGGAAACTTTTCTCGAACAGATGACTTCTGCGGTAAATAAGAAATGTCCTGTGTCATTAATCTTACTAATATTATAAAGGTGAAAGTTTGTATGTATGTTTGTTACTCTTTCATGAAAAAACGGCTCAACAGATTTTGATGAAATTTGGTATAGTGATAGCTGACACCCTGGATTAACACATAGGCTACTTTTTATCCCGAAAAATGTAGTGTTCCCGTGGGATGAGTCAGGAAATAGAAGACGGGACGAACCTGAAGTCCACGCGAACGAAGTCGCGGGCAAAAGCTAGTCCTCGATATTTTCGGGTGCGACGTGGGTATTACTTCAATAGTATAGAAATTCAAAGCTATTGTTTCTGCAGTATACCCGTTACTTAATAAGTATATTAGTAAACATTATACCGCTAATATTCTAATATCAACATTTTCAGCTACAGTGCAACCAGTAGCGTAGTGATTGGTATTCTAGCTAAAGCTCTCATCTTGAAAAAGTCTTGTGTCGAATAGTGGGACGTATAAACGGGTAATATACAAGCGTTAACGCGTGTTACTTTGTATGTAAAGCAAAAAATGCTGACAGCATAATTCCGAGAAGCTAGAGATCCGCACATTCGGCAGTGCCACTTTCATAAGGCGCAGTTAAACAACATGAAATATCGTCGAGCGCATAACAGTTATTCGCCATAACTCTCCCATAGTACGCACACTGTGCCACACAAAACTGTACTACACACGGGCATGGTTAACTACCACGCGAGCGCTGTGTGGGCGGTGGCAAATGGCTAGGCACAATTTCATATTTCTCACTCTATCTCGTTAAAGGTAAACCTGTGCGAGGGGGACGACAACAATACCGCCGTCGTAGGAGCTGAATGCTAAAATGATTACTTCTGGAATGGTGGTAATAGGATGTGGTAGATTCGCAGAAATTAGCATACGACGCGGGCCAGAGACAACTTCTTTGCAATTATGTTTCGTACGGTGACGTTACTTTTAATAGTTCCTCTTAATTGTATTCCATTTAACGTTTCATTAGTTGAAGACTACGTCAGGTAATTTCGCATAACTAACGTAAAATGCGGCTTGTACAACGCGACGTAACATTACAAATTCCTATACAATTGTTCTGTAATTGCTTACAATAATTACGTCAAGCTAGAGGCATCTAAACCACATGTAAATGTGTAGTTACAAGATGTAGACGGAAAACATGTTGGTAAAGGGGATTTAAATTCTCGGCGGTGCGAGGCGCACCGGCTCCGTGGTGCGATGTCGTCAAGGGCGAGGACGAGTGAATAACATAATGATAAACATGTCCTACGTAAATTAGCAGCGTATGACGCCAGTGGAGACGCCGCGGTTAGTTTCTACTCTTTGTTTGTGAGCTATAAACTTGCAGTGTTCAACAATACTACTTGTTAGTAGATCTATATACAATTATCACTAGCGTGAACTAACACCGAGATTGTATTCTAGCAAATTACATTCAATTCAGGATTTGTGTGTGTTTATCCTTTATTTTATTACCCAGTAGGCTATCTAAGATTTTCTTTTATCCTCTTAGTATGCTTCAAGATCAACATTCAGTCTGTTTGTCTGTATCAGCTCATATACTTCCCGCTGCAGGGCACAGCCTTTCATAGATACAATGCGAGTACGATTTAAAGGGATCAGGCTCTATATGCCACTACCCTGGCTTAGATCGGGTTAGCGGACTTTACATACCGTAGAAATTCTTTGCAAATCGCTATGGTATGCGGGTTTCCTCACGACTATTTCCTTAACCGTTATAGCTAATGGTGATTGGCCATCAATAAACATGCAATATTTATTAGTCTACAATACAAAAAAAAAAAAACAATATAACATTTTTATTCGTGCATGTTTCTCAAATATATTTTGATGTTACTTCAATATACAAATTCATTTCACATATATGATATACACAACAATATCATAGTATGATATTAACTAGTCAGCCCATATGGCAGCCTTATTAGAAGCGATACAATCAAGTGTTTGATGGCGATGCGTTCCGAGCCGGCCTCAGTTCGCGAGTACAATTGTTATGCGTGGAAGGTGGTTTGCAGGCACGCGCCATGGCCCGCAGGCCGCATCCAATACGCACCGATACAGTGCCATTGGCTCGATAAATATTACGTGTCTTTATACTATAGCAAAAAAACTAAATACCGTTTGTGTTGCATGCCGTTGTCCAAGATTGACAGGCTTATTCTTAACAGAATGTGTTCTCTGGTGACCAGGATGCGCTGACAATCCGTATGCATTTGTGCTTTAAAATTGATAGCACTTCTGCTTCTTATACATATGGGAAGACAGTTGCCCAATTTGTTGGCTTTATTTATTTATTTATTTATAATTCTTTATTGTACACAAAAATTAATAAAATAATTTTACAACTAAGAAACTTATAACATAAAAACGTACAAACGGCGGCCTTATCGCTAACGGCGATCTCTTCCAGACAACCTTTGAATGGATTGGAATGAATAGGAGAATGAAAATCGAAGATAGTCATTAAAAAGGAAAGGAAGAAAATCATGTACAACTAAAAGCTTTATAAATAGGCATTATTTATATATATATATTATAAACTTACATAAACTACACAAAGTAAAATGTGACTTTACTTACTACACATATTATACTATAAACGTAACGAAAATATATATATATATATATATATATGAGAAAATGTATTTATACATAATATATTACTGTTGTGACAAATAGTGCGTTCTGACTAATCTCTTAAAAATAGGCAGAGATTTAACAAGTCTTATTGTCAGGGGTAGCTCATTCCATAAGCGAGCAGCATGGACAGTAAAAGATTTATCTAGGAATGATGTGCTGTGCTTAGGAATTTCTAGAATAAAATTTTCTGAAGACCTAAGAGATCGTACATGGGTACTACTTAAGAAATGAAAGCGACGATTTAAATAATTTGGAGTCGTGGGATGAAATAATATGGTATAGAGTTAAGGTACTTTAGGTAAAAATCGAACATAGGTTATTGCGATCAAAGACTGAATAAAATTTCAAGAGATCAGGATATACATACGTTGTCTATACCAGATAGTTCAGCTTACACAAGTGATTTTAGATAAAAAAAAATACTTTTTAATCGTTTACATGCTTATTGTCAGAATCAAAATGAATATCGCGACCACTTCATTGGCCAATTTGTCACATGCAAAAATCATTCGGCATTCCTTTTAAGGCATCATCGAGTTTGCATCACGGAACAGTTAAATGAGAATAAAAAACATGCATGCATACTTTTACAAAACATTCGCAACGCTTGGAATGTATGCTTGTTTTATGATTTTTTTATTACCAGCAACAACTTTACATTTGTATGAGACTCTTCTATATGTAATACTCCTTTGTGTTTGTGAGGAATCCGAGAACATAAAAATACACAAAATCGCTTTATTGGTTCAGCATTTGTACATGTAAACTGTTGATTAAATATCGAGATTATTTGACAGTGTTGTGTGATATTTTGTTTTTAAGATGCGAACAGTTGATTATGTTTTTATTTTATACAAAGCTATCTGATGTTAGACCATTCTTCAATGCTAGTTAAATTGGTGGTAAAATTATAAGGCAGAAGAAAATTGGTGACAGCTTTAGCCAGCGCTGTTTACATTGTGCACCTGGCACAATAGGGTTTAACATTTAGACGAAAACCTTGTAATGGTCGCGGGACGTCGCTGGATGCAGGTTGACTCCAATAGTTCACAGTGGAAATCATTGGGGGAGGCCTACGTTCAGCAGTGGACTTCTTTTGGGTGATGGATGGATGGATGATTTAAATGCTCATTACTGAATGCAACCCCTTCTATGAAAACATCGATATCAAATGTCTAATATCGTACCCTTCTTCCAACATCCGTTTGTCCTAAACACACATTTAATAAAACTACATAAAAATCCCATCCCGATCACGTACAAACCGGTACCAGGTTCATATTACGAGATGACATCAGTGGTCGCGTGGTAGCCGCGTAGAAATGTTTCTATCCGACCGGCTGGCATCGACTCGGCCATTGTTCGCCCCTTCTTATGGCGTTGTAACAATGACAGATTTGAGTGCACACCGCGGGACGTTGACATGTGACGTGAATACACACGTGTTTGGAAACTATTGTTGACCGTCTTTCTCGTCGTCTTTCTACCTGGCGTTATCTCGGCCGGATTCGCCTTAACTTAGCCGCATTTGCTTCAAATTAAAATGTCCCCGATTATAAGACCACTGGGTCTATATATTCGAGGAATTAAGGCTTTTTGGATGAGCTTAGAAAATTAGCATCCCTAAATTGAAACACCATCTTATCTCTCATATTCATTAAAACAGTTCATACAATCATTAAATACATTGTTCATTCAATTCACAAAACTAGGTCATTCTACATATTAGTGGAAAGTCACCTTTCGTCCTCTCTACATACCCTCTGAGGGCAAGGCGTTATGATAACCGAGCGAGATAAGCACGAGGTCGCCCGCACCAACAGCGAACGATTGAGCAACCTCCGGAAGGTCGCGCCAGAAACAGGTACAACACCACATTATAGCACAAAAGTTTGGTAGTCTTAAAAAACGACCGGCCAATTAATACGAGGGCGTTATGATATTTTCAACTGGTTTCGAAAGTAGTTTTTATACCAGAAATGAGACTACACATATTCAGATACAATTATATGCGACTGAATAATATAAAACATACCCATACACATGTGAATCTACTGTGTGTAAATACAATCATAATGAAATTAATCTATCGAAATCCTTTTCTTATTCACAATTAATTAAAAGTGGAATTTTATTCCTCGGTAAATTAATAAAACGAAGTTTATTTATTTTCCAAAATAATCAGATCAATTAAGGTGGTGTGTTTAATTGGCAGAAGCATCGCCGGCGAGGGTAAAGGGTAGTGGTGCAGGCAGGCGGCGCGGCGGTACAGCACGCAGCTAACGGTACAGGCGCGCGCCGGCAGCGGTCAACGAACTCCGCGACCTTACGTCTAGCCTAGAAATTTGAGGGTCTGGCCTAGTTTTTTTAAAACAAACAGATTGTGTAATAGACAACAGTATTACAACGAATACGCGCAGTACTTTAAAATGTGAAATATCCTGGGCAAATTTTTAAGCAGTAAACTTAGTAACAGTACATTGACTTATGTCAGAATGACGATAAACAATTCAATCTGGAGATTAGGAGCGTCGGCTGCGCGGCCGCGGCGAGCTGACAGAATGCAGATTCCGGCTCACGACTGCAAAGCTTTTATGCATACAAAGGACGTCGGAACACTGCGCCGAGTGCGATTCGAGCTCTACAACTCGCAGCTACCTAGCCGCGTACCAGGAAACCGATGACACCGATGAATTTGGTGAATTCAAATATAACTATTATTGGCACCGATCGGAGGAAAATTAGTGTGAATATCGATCATAGCACTTTCCAGTTCGTTTCAATAATGCTTTGCCGAGATGAAAAGTGATGTGCGTATTTCAATTTCAATCTCGGTGGATCGGAGGCGTCGGTTTGTTTGCGCGGTGGAATGGCGAGCATCGCTTCTCACGCGCGTCTCGAGGCGGCGCGCGACCGCAGCCTCAGCCGCCAGCGGCGACACGTAACCACCGCCCCGCCACCACTCCGCCGCACACCACTCTACCGCTCCGTGCACCATTTACTAAGTGGAACGCCACTACAACTGGTACGACAACAGATGAACAATCCACTACGGACCCTCAACGTACCGATCCACTCCACTAATTAGGCACATGTGACTAGCATTAGCCCTCAATAAGCAGTCTCAACACGTACCATCAAAATACTGCAACAGACATACGATAGTTATTCTCCGCCAAAATCTGTCCTTCATAGCGTGCGCCACACTGCTTAATATTCCATCGAAGGTCTCGCCGGTTGCGACATGGACTATGTATCAAATTAATAATCGACCGGAGATTTGCTCCGAGACACAGTTAAGCCAAATCCATAGAGCGTTCGGCGAGTGTCAGCATGAACGAGTTCGCACCTCAGCGGCTGTGCAGTGGAGGGAGGCGCTCTGGGAGGGACGGAGGGGGGATTACATTGAGTGAAAGCGTTTTAAATTTAATAGTACGCCCTCAGAGACTGCATTCGGCCGAGTTTCCATTGCGGCCGAGAGGCCCTTGTTTACCGAACGTCTAATGCACAACATTGCGAAACCCAACTTCTTTACTTGGACTACTAATTGAGTGATTCAAGCAGAACAGACATTTTCATGCTTTAGAAGAGAGTTGGTCGTTGCTGTGCCTAACTTTTAACATTCCATGTTAGTTGCCCACTAAATGGGGTCAAGCATGTAAGCCGATACATCACTACGTAAATGCCATTATGTAATATATTAATTGGCCGAATTTCATAACTGATACATAGGTATAGACTACTATTGCTGATGTCAACGGTTGGTGGCTTATCTATTATATTAATGATATTCTATGACAATCTATCAGAAAGCAGATCAACGTAATTACTAATTTTAATAAGTATACGGAATAAGTATTGCTATGCATACGATACAAATATTACATCAGCTTATATGCATAAATTAAAATCGCGACAAATCATATATTTTGTTCGAATTCAATATTGATTGAACGTAATTTATTAAAACCTGATAAAACTAGTTATATCTAGGCGAAGATTTGCGTATTTGGTGAAAGCAAACAATGTGTATAAAATAAAAAGACAGTAAGCAAGTTGGAACGAAATAATTGTGACCCACATAATGTCCACAACAAAGTGTTGAGTTGACGCGGTGCTCGGCGACTAGTCGGTCGGCTGTGTGTACGCGACGCGACGACGCACCGCGACCAGTGAAACTCGTTTGAGCAAAGGGTCGGATGAGGTTCTCCGATATAATTTAAATGTTCAATATTTACTGTTGTGCTCGCTTTTTATTCATGCGAGATTACGCTTGTTTCGAGTTAATAGCGTAGACAACTTTATTTTAAAGAAATGCGTTTGAAACAAATTGTTTCCAAGTTCGCTTATTTTCTAACACAAGTACTTGATGTATTTTATCTATCCTCTTACAATTTGATAAATATTCAACCCACAAGTTGGGTTTTTCAGAAGTTGAATGTGAAATATATGTACAATAGCTGACCTATCATACTTAACTCAAATTCTAGTTTTGTTTCCTTTTTAGAACTAAAGTACGATAAAATATACTGGCATAAACCTCAAAACAAATCTGAAACGCACGACCGCCAGACAGACAACAGATCGCGTAAACACTATCATGTTTACACAACAAAATATAATCCTATTACTCGGGCACTTGTGAGTTTTCGCGCAGTTAGGCTCCTAACGGGGATCCCTCAAATAATGTAAGAACAGTCGACAAAAGCGAAAGTAGGTACACTACAAGGCTGGCAACACTCGCACGGATCGATATGGCACAAGCCTAAATGAGGAACATTTTTAATCATACTAATGAACATGTTACTTCTGAAATTGATTGTGGCACGGGACTATTTTAGCTGCGAAGGTCTGTATGTCAGGGTTTGTAATTGGTGGATAGCATATTACGTCAGTAAGGGTCACGGATATAACTGATTAGGTACTCGTATAAATGAAATTAACAACCGTTAAAGTCAAGTAAAGATTTATGATGTCGCGTTACGTCGGACCCGGGGATACGTTTTATACGCCAGTCGCTAGTTGGTTGCGGTATCTATTAAGTACTCATTATGTATCCGTAGTGCTCACCCACAGATAGATTGATTTGATGTTTATTATCTATTCTTGAAATGGTATTGTTTATTTTTCGGTAGTTTGATTTGGCTTAGTGGATCTTTTAGTCTGGCAGTTTGCTACTACTTTATTTACTTTATTGCAGAAGCAGGAAAAGTAAACAAAATATTCTTAGTTTAAAACATGAATTAAGTTAGTGTATTTTTGTTTAGTTTCTTAAATTTACGCGAATGTTACACGTTGAAACAAAACTAATTTTATCGCGGATTTTGTTTCATTTTCGCATTTTTTATGTAAAGGTTAATATTTACAAATGTAATATTGAGAAAACAGATTAAAATATCATGACGCATGTGTCGTTGTGTGGTAGGCAGCGGGCGTCGCATCGCGTCGCGGCATCGAATGTGGGCCGGGCAACGAGCACCGAGCACTCTTCTGTTATCTTGACCCACATATCGTGACCGCGCTGGCGGCCGGACCGCACTGTCGCTCTTGTAGCGGAAGATAATTGCTCACCGATGGAATACGCTCGTCGCGCCACGCTCAACACTATCCCACTGCCAGATAAATATTCACATAATCCTACAACTAGTCGAAGTTGTAATTAAGGAAACTTTGACATATATATTATCGTACAAACCGACAGACATACAATTATTAAAAAACAAACACAGGAAAATGTTACGGAGCTGAAACCTTGCAATTTGTCGTTGAGAGCTTGATCATGCGCTAAATGAGAAACAAAAATGTAGGTTACTAGATTATCACAGCCGTAATCATATCCTTTTGGTAACCTCGCGTAATATAACAGGTTAT
Source organism: Hyles lineata (assembly GCA_030180105.1). Taxonomy (NCBI): domain Eukaryota; kingdom Metazoa; phylum Arthropoda; class Insecta; order Lepidoptera; family Sphingidae; genus Hyles; species Hyles lineata. The sequence continues at coordinate 1,830,915 of JARJEE010000006.1, read as the reverse complement.
GTCAGATCTTTCGGAAAAAAGACGACTAGCGACATACAAGAGAAAGCGTTGAGTGTTTTCCTCGAGACGTTCTCATCAAAACAGAACCTTGACCCGGTATGTGTGGCTCGTAATAAAACAAGGAAAGGACGAGATGCGCTCGCCGATCGACGCGCCGCTGTGTCACGCTCTCGCATCAATTATATCATACATCGGGATAAAATCTCCGCTTAACACTTCCTCAAAGCTCACAGCTAAGTATTTATAACATTCCAAAAGACTATACAGAATATCTATACATTGAGATATTCAGATCCCGAACAGATAGGATACAAACTACATTTCTAACAGAACATCTGATATTGGATAAAAAATACTAGTAACATTCTTAACAGGACATTTGACATACCTTATTGTTTCAAATAAACTTGTTATGAAATGTAAATCATGTGTTTTTCCTCACTCCAGCGACATCAATGAGTAATTTAAATCCATTAATAACAAATACATAAGTCAAGATTCTGATCTTTTATCCTTGCACGAACTGGCAAAAAGCAGTACATTAAGTACATTTAAGTGGGTTAAACGAAAGCACTTGTCGAAGGACGATCTGGGCGAAGGACACCGCTGAGAGGTTGCAACTTTCAAGGACCTCACGACCTCGATACTTATTATGTTCGAGTACTTCGCATCACGTTGCAGATATTGTTGTATTGGCTTTGTAGGGTTATCAATAGACAGTGAAATTCAGCAATGGCTTTGATTTTAAATAACGTCTTTACCTTGCTGCGTGTCTTTGAATCAATATCCAGATATCTTGGCGAATCTAATTTAGTGGCCCTATTATTCGTGTTTTAACTAAACATACACATTTGTATTGCAATTTTGTAATGTAATTGTAAGATGCAAAGCAATTTCCCTTAATCGTCGTAATCCAATTCATTTTTCGACCGATCTATCGCAGCAGCATCTGCATCGTGAAGAATTTAAATTGTGTGAATCTGGTCTGATTACAGGCTGATTTTAATACCGGTTTCTTATCTCCAGTGAATTTTTCAAGTGCACTTCAAAATATCCTACAAGCAATCTAAGCAGATGTTCATGGCATGATATTACTATCAGTTTTTCACTTCCGTATATCTTCTTTTGGAAAATAACCTTCAATATGCCCTTATATTTCTATTTAACCCAGGCTTTTTATAGACAGTCATACGATTCAAGTGTGTCATAAGGACACACGTCATACAAGTTCCCCAGGAAAACACTTGTTTTCCTTGTGGCCATCGATTTTGCGAAAAACACAAGCGTACGAGCATATTACGTTTAGAGTATTTGCATGTCTGGTATTTTATGCGGTTAGATATTTACTTAAAAACAATCTATTATTTATGAATTTTATCGTAGATTTGATTTAATTTTCACATTTCGATTAGATATTTTACAACTTTCGTGGCCACTGTGGAGCGGAGTTTTTTTTCCCTATTATCGACGGCAATCATGCATACAGTGCACCTGATGGTAAGTGATCACCGTCGCCCATGAACATCTGCAACACCATAGGGCAAAGAGATGTTATGCCGACCTTAAAGGCGGGAATACGCACTTTTGAACGTTGCCGCGTTGTATTTATTTGGAAATAATGCTGTTGGCAATTGTTCTCAGAGATTTGTAATAAGTGAAAGAAAATGCCAGGCGAAACATACTGTAGTGGATTTTCTACCTCCGAGGTTTGATTATAAAATAAATGTTGTAGTGCTCAACTAATAAAACACAAGAGGGAAATCCAAAATACCTAACCGACTCTTAGAAATAGAATCGTGATATTGTACACGCATGTATGTAGTAAGTTTTCAATAAGAGTGTAGAAGAATGCTTTATTTATGTGGTATACGTGTTAATGGAAGGTATGTTTTATCTTTATTTAACTGCAACCATTTGCACAAATTAACAGTTTAATACAGTGTTTGTTGATAAATAACTGCAACAATATCGATATCATGACTAAAGTATTTTCCATAAATAAATCGGTATATCGGTTAATGTAACGCCATATTGTTTTCAGCATTTTGAAACACATTTAAATGTGGACACGTAACGGAATAATCGAAACCACATACAGAGTACCACGTCAGCTGTTTCTACACCAAATACACTACTACTACATAAATTACGGCATAGCCAATAGTTTTTACATAATAGAATATTGTAAGATCTATATTATTTCCTCAATTCGTTTTAACATTTTTAACTTTTACATAATTTGACTCTATAGAGTTGTAGTTTAATGTTGTCTTCACTTTTCTGCATATTTGTCTTTTCCTTCTATTCTACTCCATACTGTGGCATATTTTTAAATGTGTACCTTTTTAACAAAATAAGATATATATTGCACAATATAACATCACAAACTACAATAGAAACATAACATGTCGCAACATCACTACATAGTATAAAACAAAGTCGCTTTCTCTATTCCTATGTCCCTTTGTATGCTTAAATCTTTAAAACTACGCAACGGATTTTGATGCGGTTTTCTTTAATAGGTAGAGCAATTCAAGAGATAGGTTTATGTGTATAATACATATATATTATTGTGGAGAAATATATCTGCACTCGGGCGAAGCTGGGTGTGAAGTGTTTGGTGAACTCGTTTTTTTACCCATAGATTTTATAATAATTTTGCAAACAAGGACTGCTGTATATTTATAAATAAAATAATTATGTGGGTCATGTTATGTATAAGATGGTTTAATTACTGAGACAGAGGATGCAAATATACTTTTAATGCTGTTAATAAATTATTTCTCGCTACATTAGTGAGGGAAAACACTGCGAGGAAAACTGCATACTCAAAAAATCTACATGCTATAACGATGTAAATTCCATCAACCGGCATTAACGAAAACTTAACCATTCTCTTGTAAAGAAGGCCAGTCGTATTAAATAATGGAACAGTATGGACACTAGATTGATATTATTATATAATATTTTTGGAGAAGCGCACTGAGATAAAGACGTTACAAATGTGCGGCTTATCTGTTGCTGATATGGCTCTACGTCACCGACCACTAACCAATATAATGCTGTCAACAACATCGACGCTACATTGTTTTACATTTGCGCGCCAAAATATAAACTTTTAACGAATAAGTTAGTGTCATATTTTTAATTAGAAACCGCCCTAGCTAATAATATTAAAACCCACAATGGGTCGGTATTGTTGGTACAACATCAGTTTTTAATAACACTGAGAGAAAAACTAGGAGATATGAAACCATAAAGTTTTTCTTAAGATACCGCAACATGACTCCTGAGCAACTTAACATATGACATAAAATATGATCGGACAACAATCAAACCCCATTTATATTTACTTAAATACGTATTTATTATTATTGAAACAGATGCACCATTTCGATGCAGCTTCATTCTCATACATCAAGTTGCTTTAAATATTTTATTGTTTATTATTAGATGCCCGATAACGGATTGATGAACCAGATAGTGTATAATGTACGGTAAACATTTCAAAGCTGTAGTTTTTATTATTATTCTATCAATATTATCACATGCATTACCTTTCTATCCACATACTGATAGTTTCTAAATGTGGTTGTGAAACAATTGTGGCGAAATAATCACGTATTTAATTTAGCAACTGGGTACAAGTTTTGTGATCTGCATTTGTTTTCTGTAGCATTAAGATTTCTTATGATTTGACAACCAGAATGCAAAGATAAGGATATTGTACGTTTGTTTAAGTTCACGCCGTTAAGGAATGATCACAGGACGACATGAATTAAGTGAATCGCATCCAGAGTGAGTTGCATCGCATCAATACATTCCTGGAACGTTCACCGTCTCTGTACGTGATGCAAGTCACGTGTCGATGGCAGGCTGGCAGCACGCATACGTGGTTTATCTCTGACGTTACACAATTTGCGTTTCTGTCACTGCCTTGCGTGTCTTCTGATGACTGTGAATCGTAATGTCGTCAAGGTACATTTGTACGCCTCTACTTCCTGAACGAACATAAATTCAGACCTCAGTGCGAACGAAAGCGCACTTCAAATATAATACGGAAACAAGCGCATGATAGAATCTTGAGAAGTTGAAAACTTTAACTTCCGTTTGTGAGGAGTAAAAAACGCAAGCGGAGGGGAAATGTTAAAGCGAAATGTCGCGGCGGACCGGAAGCCTTCCCTCAGACTACTCGCCGACAACGTCTGCGTATTTTCATTAAGATTAAATCAATTGAGCGCCGCAGCATTTTGCTCATCATTTCGTAAGTAAGAAATTTTAGGATTCCATGCTTACATATTTTTTTAAAGTACTACTCCTTTATGTTGCGACCTGTCTCTTACAGTAACCGATGAACAACTTTAACCTCAGCAAATTATAATAAGCGTGATAGTAAGAAATATATTAAGTTCCGAAATACCTTTTAGTCTAGTTTTTGTTTATACCTAGGCTATAAATATTCTGGTACTATTCTAGTGAGACGATGTCGATAAACGATAGCCAAGCGCTGTAGTTCAAACCTTGATATAGTGTCACAAGCTGATAAGTTATCAGCTGATAGATAAGAACCCTCGCGACACAACAAACGTGCACTGCCAATGTTTCAAATGCATTTTAGTATGAACTTTAACTCAAATTCTTCAATTAATTTATTCACACTAACATTAGTTTGGTAACATCTGTTGTGTAGTAGTTATAAGCGAGATAAAAAATAAATAAAGCAACATTAACGATGTGTTACGTCATGCGCAAAAGTATTATCACGAAATCTTTTTGGGTATTATGTATTAATAAAAAAATAAAATGTTAATATTAAAATTTTTCGCTTTGTGCATTCTATTTTTCCACTTCACAGCACTCTATTGTTTGTGCAAATTAATAGTAATGCGCGGATTAAAAAGTAAACAATATTTAAGAGATAATTCCAGCCGACCATCCACTACTATCTACAATAATTTTATTCGGTTGACCAAGTTCGAAGCATCCATGTGTTAAATATTGTTTTGTAACATACAATACAATGTGGCTATTTGTTAGGTCCATGTAGATTTTGTGTGGCATCAAACTGTATAGCACATTCGACAAGTGACCTGTACCGACGCAGATCAACCGTTTAACTGCCGAGAGGTCATTACAGCGACCTCACTTATCGTATCCAGAAGGGATCGTGGCAAGTGCGACCTAAATACGTTCACATAGTGTTCAAAATGTTTTGTACAAAACTGCACGACTAAGGCAATGATTTCGTAAAGCCAGGTAGAAGTTTTTTAACGACCTTGAAACGAGCTACGAAAGCAAGTTTCCCGTGTTCTTGGTCATAATTGCTTATTTATTAACGAGACAAGACTTCTGTATTAGACCATAACCACTTAATTTATCGTTTGCGATACGACATTTATGTTTTTTTAGCACATATCGGTGACATGCTTCCAAAATACAATATTCAAAATTTGTATATTCTGCAAGCATTAGTAAATATTTTTTTGAAAGATACAGTTAGCCGGAATCTCATGGATGCGAAAAACGGCACATGGTTTGAAATTAGCAGTTTAAACGAGCAGTTTATTAGTAGTAGTCATTCGACGACGCGATGTGACTACTCGGCAATTAACCGGCCAACTCCACTTCCATGTTTAGACAGAAAAGTTCATAAAGTAGAGGCGCCGCGACGCATACACGTCCCGCCCGTTACCCGCAACACCAAGGATTCATAACACAGGGGAAATGAACACATTCAGGGCAAAATTGAAGTCGTGCTCTGTATGCATAGAGGGCGATAAGGGGGTTGGAGGCCGCGCTAGGTCGCGCGGGCCGTGCCCTGCGCCACGGTTGCCATGAATAACTTAGCGACGAATTTCGACACTCAATGGACATCTAGCCGTCCATCAGCATCCCAAGAGCCTTGGTCAACGTGCCGACCAATGAAACAGGTATTTCAACGAATTCGGTGGCTTATTTAGCGCATTGTAGACAGTGTAATAATAATAAATTAAACATAATATAAAATGGTACTAACAAGTTATAGCACCAATTATCTACTATAATTACTACAAAATCTTAATCGAGTGGAACACAATGGCCAAATCAAAACCAAGTTTAAGACTGGTTTCTATTCATTACATGAGACACTCAAAAGACGGACCGTACCAGGTAAAAGAGAACAAAGACAAATGCAAGGAGGCAATCTGTTCACGCAAGTGATGGCAGGGCGGAGGCGGCGGAGGCCCGCTTATGGGAATGTTACAATCATTACAACCATTCATAAACGGTTGAATGAGCGCAAGAAGGCGTGCGGCCGGCGGCGGCGGCACGGTGCGCGCGCGCACCGGCCCCGCGACATCTGTTCTGTCGCCGCGAAAATGCCGCGCGCTACTATACTTCAAACATGGCAAAATAGACCGGAGTAAACAGTCAGGATATGATGCCACATGTCGACAAAAAGCAAAAATAAACCCTGGTGTCTCAATGTTTCACCGTAGTGTTGTGAACTGATGACAACGACGGTGTAATGAACCCGTCGACTAGTAGCCTCCGATGCGTCACCGCGGCCCGCGCGACTTGAACCAGTAACATTCCACGCGACAAAGCCGCGGTGTCCGCAAACGACGCATAAATAATTAGACAATAAGCAGGCAGGGCAAGAAATCGGTAATTTGTATCGCGTCGAGATAGGCGGAGCGCAGAGGGAGACGGGTGCAGGCAGGCGCGCGCCGCCGCGGGCCGCCGCGGCGCGGAGATATGGCAACGCGTCAGGTGGAAGTGGCGCCCGTTCTGTTCTCGCTTCTCGTCGAGGACGAGCGACCGCCCCCGGCCCGCCGCGCACCACCCCGCACGCCCGCTAATCCTCACCCGAACACAATCTGATAAAATTCGCGCCAGCTATGAACATTACGCAAAGCCACTCGACACTACAACACGCCGATAATGAATGACCCCGACGATTTCTTTGACACGATCGTACATAAACACCGCGGTTCCGTGTCGGCGTCGTGTCGCATTATTGAACCGATCGGCACGTTCAAAAAATGTAATAAGAAAGTTATTTCCTCGACCTGGCGAAACTAGTCTTGCGAACGCATTACTGTCCGCGCTTCGACCAGATGAATTCAAAATGACCTCTATGGGCCGATGGCTTCTTGCGGCCTCGCAGCCCGAATGCGTTGACATTTTGTGGGTTAGCAACTCGACATGATTGTATATTGAGGCGAGAATGATGCCAGGATGACTAACGAGCGAGCATCTTCGCTTGAATCAGCGTAAATTGTCTTGTAAAAAAACTTTAACGCAATAGATCGATTTGGCAGCCGAATCGCAATAAGGTGAATTTTGTATATCAGCGTCCGATGACGATAATCAGATCATCCACTTAGACGTCGTAGTCTCATTATTTACGAATTCCTAAATGAACTAGCAATCACCTCTAAACAACAGCGCGTGGCGTAGGTATCACGGAAAACGTAATGATTTCGAAAGAAAAGTACATACGAGTTCTTTCATCAATGTAAAAGTGACTTACCAAGGCGAAGAAGTTTGTATGACAATCCTCGAGACTTGCACCGTTTGTTTGGTGATTTTGATGCGTCATGGTAGTCCCGGGCACTTCATTTTCATTTCACAACACTAAAAACAGGTATAATCTTAAAGAAACCACTCAAAATCTTAAAATCATCACCGACATTTAGTGTAGTTTTCACCTTTCAATGGCGACTGGAAAATGGCGGATAGGAAACAACAACCCAAGCCGACAGTGCTGCACTCAGCGGCAATAGCGCAAAACTAGTTTCGTCCAGAAATTTTACAACGTTCCATATTACGCGAGTTTCTTTTGAAGTTACGTAATGTTAGATATTAATATTAAAACATAGAAACAAATCAAAATTACTTTATGTAAATTGTTAGAATAATAAGGTAATAAAAATGACGAGAATTTAATCAATAAATTTTACTTTAAAATCATTGATTCAATTACTTTTTCGATTTTACTGTAAGTATTTTCTGCGTGAAATGGATAATTTTCCTAATGGTTGTCAAATACAGTAAATGAAAGGGAAATAACTATCAAAACAATATTAATTCTCATATTTAAACTACTCCTTTAAAACATTATACGTTCATTTAAGAATCCATTTAAACAATATGTTTAAAAACTTATTGTTACCTTTGCGGCGCACAAGTTTACAGGTTATGTTTGGTTATGTTATTTTAATTTCTTAAGTTGGACCTAATTATGTATCATATTATGTAATTATTTATATTATTACAGGTGATATCCGTAAGAAATGCCCAGAAGAAATATCCCAAAGTAGGGAAAAAGTTTCAAGCGGCTGCAGAATCCTTGGCAGCGAGGGGGTAATATTTCACACCTCTACACTGCCTACAGTTTATCACAGTATTTAAATTAAAAGTTAACTTTATTAATATTAGAGACAATGTGGCAAATGTGATAATATTAAACATAATTAAGTACATATGATATTATTGGGTTGCTTCGATCAATTTGTATTTAAGTAATGCATTTTATTACTTATGGGTCACCAATCTGTAATATAATGATAGTTCAAAATGATGTATTTCAGATCCCGAGCAGTATTTAACCAACAAATGTGATATGCGACTTAGTTTTAATTTACTATATTCATAATTTTTGATATCAGACAATAACTATTTGTGGTTTGTTCCTCACAAGAAACCCTAGTATTTTATTTGATCATTATTAATACAAATATTTTATTCTGAACTTACAGCTTCCTAAGACCAAACAAGGCGTGGGACCCACCAGCTGACATTGAAGAGACAATCCTCAAAATCTGTACTGCAAATGGCCTAACACCTGATTCACAGTTTGAAGCTCTTGATTTAAAGTTCAATGTATTGAAAGCATGTTATGAAGAAACAGGTTACAGTGTACCAAATTCATTGCTGTATACCATTGAATCAGTAGGTAAGACGTGATTACAGTTCAACTGTTTTTATTTTTAATCTATTGTATAATTAAAATAATAAATTTTTATTGTCACAGAAAAATAGTTGTTACAGACGGTTTACAGTGGTCACTGCACTAGGCACCAGGCCCATATCACAGTATACCAAATAATATTTAACAAAATACATTTTCATTAGGCGAATATCTCCTTATTCATTGGGCATAGTTGTTTGAGAAAAACTATAATTAATATATAATTATAGTTTATGTAACTATAAGTTGTTATATTAAAGTTTAGTAAAACTTTACATGCATATATAATATTATCTATTTATAAAAAGCCTTGTTTGCCATACAGGCAAACAGAGTCTATAATCATCCAATCCAAACAAAGATTTTAAATGACTTGTTAAATTCAATCGAAATGTTGAATGTATGTATGTTAAATTTAGTTTGTCCTATTTTAAAGTTCACAAATAATTGTTATGGCATCACACATATAAGCTTACACCTCAGTTTTATTAGGGTAGGCAAATATTATACAGTGTTAAATGGAAAAGAAAGTATAAAAAATATATAAGAAACTGACAACAATTTTAGATTATTGTTGTGATTTCCACCATAAATAGTTTACCTTGCATTGACAATGAGACAAAGTTTTTATCTAAAATATTTTATGTTTTCAGATGACCTGAGAGATTTCTATTCAAAACCTGTTGATACAACAACACCATACGATGCTCTGCAAAAGATGGATTTGCCCAAGAACCTCCATGTGCAACAAAATTATGTCAGATTTCATCCAGGTAGATTTCATACTTTGTATTTTTTATAAATAGCTATATTTTTTTGTTTAATAAGTTTTTGGCTCCACACATAGCTTTGTAAGTAATTTAATTACAAGAAATTAGTCTAGCTTTATAATTTACACTTAAATGCCTACCCAACTATGCTTACTTGAAAAAATATTTAATTTTGTAATGTGTATTATATTTTTGTCAATAACTGTTCAAAGGAAACACATACTAATGCAGTTTGGTAATAGTATAATTGAAAAATATTTTGTTTACATTATTTTTAATACTTTAACTACATATTATATCTACTGGGTAATAATTATTTTATTTTTCTGTAAGAATGTAATGTTAAATGCTTAGTGCTTAGGAATTTTGATGATTCATTCATAAAATTGAATTATTAAATTGTCCAATTAGCGTCAATAAACTAATGTCACTGCGTTAGTATTACATTATTAGACTGATGTATTTTCTATTTCAGATACAGATACCCTGTTCAATGGTAAATCTGCATTCCCCAAAAGTTCTACAATTGTAACAGGTTTGAAGGCGCGCAAGAAGTACGAAGGATATAATGCTAAGAGAACATGGCCTTAAAGTTCTTTTTAGTTCTAAAATGTATTAGTTTATTTAGTCTTAAATAAATAATGTAAAGTAAATATTTTTTATTACTCCTTAATCTTTCTTGAAATATCGTGTTTGAGAGCAAAAGATTTACACATTATGATAAAGAACGTTACGTTAATGTATCATTTGGTATTCTGATTCACTTTTCAAAAGTTATTTATATTCTGTAACTGAAGTGGGTTTTAATTAATTAATGGAAGAAACTACCATGACTCAGATAAATATAATGGCAAAATGTATATTACGTCATATGTATGAGTGTTTGTTTTAAAATACCAAAATAAGCAGAAATAGATGCAGTGTTCACGAAAATGACTCAAGAATATTGGCAAAATTACTGTTTCCGTACATTCTAAATACCATGTACATACATACTACGTTTTACTTTAAATAAATATACCATCACTATAATTAAAGAATACGTAAATGGTTTATTATGTCCTTAAATTAGAACTAATACTGAGACTAATACAGAAATATCTGAGAGAAATATATAAATATGATATTTTCCGTATTAGTGGTTTCTTTAACCTTGACAGTGCACGGAGTTGCAATTTCTGAACGATTTTAATTGACGCTTGACAGTTGATTGCAGTTTTGTAGGTTATGTCGCTAGATACACCCAACAATGAAACATATTTACGCAATTTATTAGCGAAATAGCGATCGATATTATATGGGAGTACGAAAATGAACGTGTTCTTGATACTATGTTTAATTTTTATAATCATATACTCATGTGTATCTTGGTAAGAGCCGTGTATTAGATGACATCGCTAATTTCTATTATTGTTTTTGTTTTGTTTACCGTTTATTTCTGTCGTATTTATTTATAGGCTGCTGCCGACACTGTTGGCATGGTTGTTCAAGAGAAAGTACCATATAAAGTTAAAAATAGGGAGGATTGCAGTGCCGAAATTGATTTTGAGGGATGTTAGCTTGTCCAAAGACAGATACTCAGTTGTAAGTATCACAGCCGAAATCGATATATTTGCGACACACAAGCACTTTAAAATTCATCTAGCCACAGATTACATGATAGTAATTGTCTACTTTGGAGGATATTTAAGTTCTAGTGACTTATGAATAATATATTGATTAGCTGTGTTCTTTGACAATAACCAAAGTTTCAAAACATTTGTAGTTGAAAGAGAATCAAGGCAATTAAGGCTGAATGTCATTAATATTATGAAGGGAAGATTTAAGAATGTTAAGAATTGAAACATTTAAATCTACAATATAAAGAAAATCAATATAGAACTATTGAGAAAAACTATGTACCTATATATAAAGTTAATTAAAAATAAGAATTTTTATTTTTTTAAATACTAATTTTGACTGTTTATTAAATTGAATTTTGAATCCATTACCTAAAATTATCCACTACAAATCCCATTACAATCTGAAAAGCTTTTGATTGACTGCTGATACTGATATTGCAACTGGTTTATGTTGCATATGTTATTAGTATAATTATTAGTAGTAAATATTAATTCATATAATAAACATAATTCATTCTTTTTGATCTGGTTGAATTAGTGGATACTTCATATTTTTGCTGCTGTTCTCGCAATTGTAAGATGAAAGAAAGAAAATGCTTTTATTATTGCAAAATTAGCCACATACAACACAATAAATTATTATAATATGATGAATTTTCTACTGTAATTTAATGAAACTTCCATGCAAATTGTCAAGATTCAGGACCACAGATTTAGGCTGAGTGCTGAGTGCTGAACAACATCATTGTCTTTTATTTTTCTTGGGAATAGAAGGCAAATGAGTTATCTGATGCTAAGTAGTTAATGGTGCCCATGGCATTAGCCCATAAAACATATTATCAATGCATTGCTGATCTTAAAAAAATATGTATATTCTTCTGAATGACTTGATTTAATATTTTCATATTAAGAAATGTGTTTGTGATATATTTTCAGCACATAGATGAAATATCGTTCCAAAGCAGTTTTTTCAACTCTGAAATCAACAAACTTGTTTCGGTTGTGATTAGAGGTGTAGAAATTACTAATAATGTGGAAGAGAAACGCAGTGTTGTTGTGGAGACAATACTCAAGCCCTTGCTGTCAAAGCAGAACTCTTCGCAGGGAATTGATGAAGAGTTTGCCTCCAGGATGATAGACAGAGATGTTAATGAATTTGCACAAAAGAAGCTGTTGGACTTTCGAGATAAAAAGCTACCACCAAGTCTGATCATGTTTGCTCAGGTATGGATATTTATTTTTATTTTACTAAGGCAGGGCAAAGTTACAGCGCTATGACTAATGGTATATGTAATGATTGAAAATTGATGGTCATACATACATAAACTCACAACTTTTTCCCTGTAGCTGTAGGCAGAGGTGATACCAGGACACCTATATTTCGCTTTGTGTGTTCTGTCCCACGATTTGCTAGTACTTAGCAGCCGGAATATAAGGCAAAAATTCCTGAGTGATATGAAAAATCCAATATCACTTTGCCCTACCCGGGATTCGAAACCGAGATGTTTTTTGCAATCATACCATAGCACAACTGTGCCATTAAGGTAGTTAGTCTTTAATACCAGTTGTGTAATAATATGTACTAATGTTTTTCTTATTGGTATCATACCAAGTTCACAATAATTGAAACAGTTGTGTATAATAGGAAGATTACTATACAAACAACATTTATATCAGATTCTTATCACAACAGGAATTTAATGTTGACATTGTGCTCTGACAAAACCAGCGTCATTCCTAATTGTTGATTTGATTGCTCACAAGTCACAATGTTATAATGTGTTTCAAACACATCAGGAATTCATTATTATGTATTTTAAGATTTATTTAAATATTAGAGTGTGTGATGGCCTGTTGGTAAACGGATCAGACGCAACTGCCAAAATGCTCATGGTACTCGCGAGTTCGCATCCCAGGACACACCTCTGACTTTTCGCAGTCATGTGCGTATTGATAGTCAATCACCAAGCCCTAAAACGGTGAAGGAAAACACCGTGAGGAAAACCTGCATACCATGGCGATTTATAAGAATTTCTATGGTATGTAAAGTCCGCTAACCCGCCAGCCAGCTTTATGGCCTAATCACTCTCAATCGTACTCTGGACTGAATCGTAATATGAACTGCAACTCAGTTGTACAAGGTCAATGCTATGTGTTTAATTCATAACAATTTAATAAAGAGTTGAGAGTGAGGGGATCGTATTCAAGGACCTTCGCGTATTTTATCGCATGAACGCGCGGTTTGCTTGGCACTCTTCAACAATTCATTGTACAAGCAATAAATGGACTTATTAAACATACAACACCATGGACATCCCTCTATACAAAGGGACAACAAATGAAAATGCAAAACGAGATAGTGCGGGCTTAATTTTCAAACCTAGACAAATGTTTGCATAATCCACACGTATTGTGTTTTACTGGTGGTAGGTCTCTCATATGTGAGAGGCCATCTAGGTAGGTACCGCAATCTCTATTTCTCCCGTCAAACAGCTAGAGTAACTACTGGACTTATTGAGACTTAACATCTTATGTCTCAGGATTGCGAGCGCAGTTGAATGCCAAGCATTGCTTTGTAATTCAAGGTGTTGCTTAGTTTTGCTACTGTTTATGACCGGTAGTATCGCTTACCATCAAGCGAAAAATTAAAATCGTGTGATCGGAAAATCTTTCATAGTTCCAATATTTTCATGTTTGTGTGGGCTCAAGACTATGTATGTGACTGTTGGGTGTATTTTAGTTCATGGGCGTGCACGTATTCAACGCCTCGGTGACCATACACAATGCGGACATGGAGAATCCGTTCTCGATCCACGGCAGAGCGTCGGAGGTGCACGCTGACGGCGCCGCTGGCGGGCCGGCGCGCGCCCTTGTGTTCAGCACTAAGCTGGTGGAGGCTAGTGCCAGGGTCATGAGGAATGCCGAGTGCCTGGGAGAGGCTTCTTGTAGTCTCCTCATCGAGGGCACTGTTAAAGCTGACGGGCCTTTGAATGTTGAGGTATGGTAAAAATTTAGTTCGTACGATTTTGTAGATTTTCATATTCTGACATAAATGTAAATTTTCAGATCAAGCGAAATAAGGTCAGGCCAATCAAGAAAATAGAAAAAATGCTGGAAGTAGATAAAAAGAAATACTTAGCAAAATACTTTAGAGTTAGATAACTGCAACATAAAACGAATTAAGCGTTGTTGGATTGCACTATGCGCTTGACTATTGGGTATATTTCTGATTAATATGATAATAATTTGCAGAAAATCCATGCATCGATCACCAACACAGTAATAGTGTTCCAAGACGAGTTGTACCAGTTTATGCAGCAGCGTGGCGGACGCAGGAGCGTCCCCGTCCACGCGAAACCACCAGAGGACCACATATCCACTGTCATACCGAGACTGTCGCCTGTGATACCAAAGGTATGAATATTACACTTTTTTTTATTTATCCCCCTCCTGGGCAAGGATCTTTCTCAACTCCCTCCATCTGTCTCAATTTTCTGCCGTTGCCATCCACACGCTACTGAAATGATCAAGGTTACACAGTAATCTGTAGTATTTTAGCCAACATAACAAAGTTATTAATGTTAACAAATTGGTTTTCAGATCTTTAGTTTAAGGATAGACACAACAAAATTAGGCTGTTGCGACAAAAGTACACGCACAAACTTCGAAATGTCGCTACAGAGTTTACAAGTAAGTAAATACATTTTCCATTATCATTATTAGGGATCTTTTGACACACACAACTAATATATTTTTTTTACTTTCTTTTAACTCAGTCAAAAAAATAATCGTAATATGATTTTTACGAGCTATTTATGTGTTATAATATCTCGAACAAAAAATTAAAACATCGATGGAGTTTATCGATATGCAGCTTGTATAACAGTTTAAGAAAATAAAATTATGCAATCATAATATCGGTCCACAGCATTTCCAGACTGAACACTGGATTTATATGCTGTATTATTTAATCCACCAAATCTCTAACTAGCAGCCTAATATTGTAGTACCATGTCCCGCACAAGCCCAGAGTCAGGAATTTGTGCCCGATATAGCGATTGGCTCGCCACCTACCACATCGTGGGACAGAACATACAAGGCGAAATGTTGGTCTCCTTAACACCTCTGCCTACCCCTTCTGGGAAAAAGGCGTGAGTATATGTATGTATAATGTCCGGCAGGTGAACTCTCGGTTCAGCGCGGCGTCGGTGCAGGCGGGCGAGGGCGGGTGCCGCGTGGGCAGCGTGCCGCAGGTGTACGTCGCCTTCCAGCTCGACCACTACCAGCTGCTCACCGACGAGGAGACGCTGCTCTTCCTCAACAAGCTCAAGCTTGACGCTAAGGTATTTGAAGCCAAATCTAGTATTCACTATCCAGATGGTAGTATTATACCGGCCTGATTCAAGCCTGGTGAATATCGATTGCATCTGAAAAAACAATATTGGTGTTGTTTCATTATAAACGATGTGTAAACGTGAGAGTAACTTATATAATATGATCACGTATAAGAGATTGGAAGCGCCTGGAATCATGCGCGAAAGCGTGGAACTTAGTTTATGACGAATGAAATATCTTTGGCTTAATTATCAGACTATAGTAACTCCATTCAACCAAATTTTACAGGAGGACAAAAAACTATCCAAAGTAATTTTTAAAGAAATATGTTATTTTTTTTTATTTATTATAGTATTTTGATTGTTTATGTACTCATTTTCTATCAAATCATGCAATAAATTATTTGATCTACAGTATTTTACGGCATTAAAACATTATTTTGAAAATAAATGGAGTTACGAACTTTGATAATGATATGCACTTTATAACAACAAGAATTAGGAAACTAAAATGGAAGTGGACCGGTCACATAATAAGAGGCACTGAAAAGTGGACCAAAAATATAATGTCTTGGTACCCAAGAAACAGTAAAAGAAATAGAGGCAGGCAGTTTCGAAGGTGGGAAGATGAAATTAAAAAGACAGCAGGAAAAACATGGACAAGGACGGCGCTAAATAGAACGAAGTGGAAAGAGATGGAGGAGGCCTTTGCCAAAATAGGGCAAACAGACCAAGTTGTCGGTGTTACTGACTCGCAAGAGTCATTAGGTTAAGTTAATAATTGTAAAAGTGTAATTCGTCTGAAATAAAAGGCTTATATTATATTATTATTATTTATGCACTTTATAGCTAAGCACTTGGTATTATTTTCA
This sequence comes from Hyles lineata, assembly GCA_030180105.1. Taxonomy (NCBI): domain Eukaryota; kingdom Metazoa; phylum Arthropoda; class Insecta; order Lepidoptera; family Sphingidae; genus Hyles; species Hyles lineata. The sequence goes on along the minus strand of JARJEE010000006.1, from coordinate 1,814,361 downwards.
GCTGGAGAAGGCTGTACTGAACTTGTACTTGATAATAAGTACACTGAATATCACGTACAACCACGATAATGTGTTCAAATGGTATACGTCAGTTAGAAACAAAATGTTGAAGAGCAGGCCGATGCTGATCAAAGAAACTCCTTCACGTACGTTAACAATTTTCATTTTTTATTTATGAATTTCAACGTAATAGGATTCTTTTCTGTATTACATGATTGTACTGTAAGTAATTTTTCATTTTTTATTTTATTTCAAGTATTTAATAGAGTATTATTTTTCTAAAGCATTTATGTAGTACCATCGAAACATGGCTTATTAATTTTAAAAGTGTGACTGGCTTGTAATAACTATGAATTTCAAGTCCATCGACCAGGTCGAATAAAATGTCACTAGCTATAGTAAAGTTAACGCGATAGATATTAAAAAAAAAAACTTATAAAAATACTATGTTATTTCAGTAAGAGTTAAAACAAAACAGATCTATTTACAAAAAAATATTAAAAAACATGAAATTGATGTATCGGCAATGGACTGATGACTCGATGAATGGAAGTGGGCTCTAATGTATGTTGCTATGCCGTGGTAATTCTTCCTATGCGATAGTTAACAAACAAACAACGCACGCGTGCGTCACAGTACGTGCTAATGAACGTGCGTTTTCGTACACAGCGGGTAGTGAGGGTGGCGCGGGTCGCTGGGTGTCGCGCGTGGTGTCGTCGTGCGTGGTGCAGGGCTGCGCCGAGCTGCGCGGCGTGACGCTGCACGCGCGCCTGCCGCACCAACACGCGCTGGCCGCCGGCTGCGCGGGGGTCAAGGTCAAGCTCGACCAGCTGCTCGACACTAGGGGTCAGTGTAGAATGCAGATACATTTATGCTCATACATTAGATGTTATTTTGTGTCATTTGGTAATTAGTAATGTATGTTTTATCTATGAAATTTGATATTTGTGATTCAATATAGTTGAGTATTGTCGAATTTAGTTTTAACGTATAATATTTGATTAGTATTTGTGACTTTTTCATCCAACGAGATTTGTGGTAAATAATTTGTTTCTTTACGTAGATTAGACTAAAGAATTGACCATTAACGTCAATTAATCCCTTTGTCTATGCACGCCTTATAACAATACTTTGGGTCACATATGTAGCATTATAAAGTTTAGCTTTTCTACAATTAAATAATAATATCAAGTTGCATGACACACAATGATTAATAACTAGAAGACACAGGCAGCTGACTAACAAAGCGTATTCGGCACGATTGTAACTGTCGCAGAGGAGGCGTACCGCTCGGCGATGGCGCGGCTGGTGGTGGGGGCGCGGCACTGGAGCGCGGAGCTGCTGGTGGACGGCGGCTGGGCGGCGGCGGGCGCGGCGGGGCTGCGGCTGCGGGACGCGCCGCCGCGCCGCCAGCACGCCTGGGGCGCCGCGCTGCTCGCCGTCGCGCTCGTCAAGTGGGGCAGCCACGGACCACGAGACTCCAAGGTACCACACTCTATATGGTGATTAGATGCAGCTTGTAAGACGAGAAATGTTTGTGCAGTCCACAAATAAAGTGTTAAACAAATATTTATCTCGGGTCTGGGTGTTTGTGAGACCGAAAAGTCTCTCGTAGTTCCTAATACCCGCTGAATGAGACTCGATCTTAGTGTGGGGTTCAGGACTATGTATGTGACTGTTGGCTGTTATTTATTTGGTTTCGACTTGTATCCTGTAATCGCTGTTTAAAGATCCATCACGAAAGTAAAATAATCAAATCAAAATTCATATCTCTATATCCACCCTTGGTGGGACCAAGGATCTTGTAAGATTCGATTATTTAGAGATGTACCGGTCATCGATAAAATAAATTTTGTGACAAAATCTGTACATTTCGAAATTCTCTATGATACTATCAAATTTCTAATATTCAACCGTGATACCGTTTTAAATTTAAACAGTTAAAGAATTTTATCAAACCTATCTATTCACAGGTTGAAGCAATGATGGACTGTCTCCGTCTGGAATGGAGCACGACAATCGCAGAAACAATAATATGCCTGGCCGAATGTATAGACCTATACAAAACAAAGTCTCCTCCGAAACCTGAGGTCCCAGTCGATCCTATAGACTCTCCTATAAATATAGCGGTTAATGTAGCGCTTTCTCATATCAATCTGTTCTTGATTGTGAATGAGAACATGTGCTTGATGACCAGGATAGATGCTATAACGTTGGAGAAGACTGTAAATAAATCCGGGGCGGTTGTGTCGGGGTTGAAGGTGGTCGATATGGTGCCTTATAAAGGTAAGTTGGTTTAATAATATTTTTATCTATTATTCAAATACTTTTTATTAGGGAATAACGTAGATTTACTTCTCATAGTCACACGTGGGCGGTTGAACTACTTTCATGTATGAAATCATGTTAATCCGTTGCTTGCGTTTTAATTTATATCGATATTTACACGGAGAAAAAACCAATATTTAATTTTATTGATATTTTTGAATAAAAAATCGATGCAGTGATTTTTAAGTTATCGATATTGTGTAGTGAGCACGATTCTTATCGATTTATTTTTTTCAGGTAACATGCAGTGCCAAAGATCAGACGAGATCCCGACAACGTTCTTCCACGTAAAACTGGCAAGAATAGAACATGTACCCTCAAAAGAAAGACATTCAGCACTACTCGATTTTCAGTTCATAGAAAATGTAGACTTCGAGTGGAGTGCAAACTTGCACCTCAAGATATTGACTTTTGTGAGGGCTATCAGAGGTTTTAGGGATAGACTGAGAATGATGAGAAGCGACGGCGATATTGAAAAGCCAACGAGTGTGAGAAAGAGAGCGTTAGACTGGAGAGTTTCTTTTAAAGGCGAAACTAATTTAGGTTTGATTTTATCGGAACAGAATAATATGCTGTTTGGAACTGGTGAGTACATCGGCTTAAACTTAAATAGTTTTACTACTAGACATATTGAGACTTAACATCTTATGTCTCAGGATAGCGAGCGCAGTGGAATGCCAAGCATTGCTTTGTAATTTAAGGTGTTGTTTGGTTTTGCTATTGTTCATGAGCGGTCGTATCGCTTACCATCAGGCGAACGGCATGCTCGTCTCGTCATTCATAGCAATAAATAAAAAAAAAAGTTTTTGGTTCATTCTTTTTTTCTTGTGGAATTATCTATAACGCCTTGGTTATGATGATACCTAAAACTGTGCTAGGACAGTACTATTATTTTTAACGTTTGTGGGAATCAAAGATAGATAGAATAAATACTTTTTGAGTAATAATTTTATGCTTATATTCTATGTCTAATTATCGACGTTTATGTTTAAGATGACATGACGATATCATACGACCACGAAGCCGGACTGTCAATAGTATGGAGTAAACTTCACATGGTGCTGAATGGAGACGAGCTCATCACTGTCGATGGGTACTCCATGGAGAGGGCGACGGACGACCATGAGGTGCGCGTCGAGAGGAAGGCCAATGAACACTTCGTATTAACATGGAATAAAGTTTGGTAAGTTGATGAAGTTTATTACAAGAAATTGGATAATGTTCTAGAATAAATAGATTTTCCGTTGTTGCAAGAGTAAAAGGGAATGTATACTATGACTTAGACATTCACCACTGAGAGCATCCATATGGGCGCATTAGCGTCATACCTTTATATTGAGCGTTCAATTAGGTATTAATAACACTTAGTAGCCGTATTGAATAAAATAATCAAGTAGCTAGGTGACAACTGACAACAACAACAACAATCTGCAAAATTTAAAGTATTTTGTAAGCATAAGTATTTAAAAGTGTCCTTGCATGTATCAACGGATATCATTATTTTCTTTCCAGGGCGGTGAATATCGACTCAATTCGAGTAATATTCCCATACAAACATAGATTTGCGGAAGCTGTGCAAGGAGATTTCGTGTCGCTGTTCAAGTGGGTTAAAATGGTGCATGGAATCAAAAAGAAACCTTTCACTGCAGACAGCCCGTTGCCGAGTGACTTGCATATTAAGGTAAGACAATTAAGTACAGTAGAATATCGATTCTATATTATTAACTATTTCTTTTTACTTTATTTTAATGATAGGTTTAATTATACTTCAAAATGTAGCTTTAGATTTATTATATTATTTGGTATTTATAATAGTGTTTATTTAAAATATTTATGTGTTTTTAGATCGAAGAGCTGCTGATTGAAATGAGTGACGATCCGTTTGAAGTGAAACTGCGCGACAATTATGAATTGTTAGAAGATGAGTATAAAGAGAGCCAGAAACGGCGGACCATGTTGGATGCCAAGGTAAGCTCGTGATTGAATAGAATAATTAGTATTATGTCAGTCGATTGATAAAATGGTATTTAGGAAAAAGAAGTGCTGAGTGTATCCCCGTGACCATGAAAGCTGTAGTGATTTAAATATCGGGAAATTTAAAAATGTAAAAATTAAACCAATTCCGCGATAAAATCCGTAAATAATAGATTTATTTAAAAAAGTGCTGACAATATATTTTTTTGCAGCATGTTATTTAGATTAATTTATTGCATACTATAGATCAACTGTTTAGTATAGTTCTAATCATCGATTGAAGACAGTATCGATGTTGCATCATTGTAGTGTTGTGGAACTGTTTAATATAGTTTTAATAATTGATTGAAGACAGTGTCGATGCCGCGGTTTTCTAGTGTTGCCACAGTGTAGTTATCGACAGTGCACGGTCGTCAGGTGGCGGAGCTGTGCGCGCCGCAGCTGTTCCTGCCGGCGGGCAAGGTGGAGGAGCTGTACTCTGCGCTGCGGCACAAGGACGCGCAGATCTACGTGCAGCGCAGCCGCGCCGCGCCGCCGCCGCGCACGCGCCTCGTGGCCTGCGCGCTCGCGCGCCTGCGCCTGCTCGCGCTCGCCGACCCCGCGCTGCACGGCGCAGAGCGCGCCAAGCGCAGGCTCCGGGACATCGACTTCGACAGGTCTCGGAATATAAGAATATTACTGGACTTCCTGTGGCTAAAGAGAGAGAGAGAGAAAGAGGGAGGGAAAAATAAAAACAATGTCTAAAACCCAATACAACGACAAATAATAGTGTGTCAGGTTTCTTTAACATTCCATGCGCGTCTGGATTTAAGAAAACTGATATTATCATGTCGATAAAATATGTCGACATTTATCAAGTTTTGCCATTTTGGGACAAACCTGTAAAATCTTATGCTGGATACGTGTTGTACAATACAACATAATTAGTCGACTATTTTGTATGAATTAAACTAATATCGATATCGATTTTTTTACCATTTTAAATTATTGAACTTAAATTCGCCAAAAAAATTCGATCGTTTTTTCTACTTCATTAATTAACAAAATTAAATAATATTATTCCAGTCCATGGCCGGAAGACGGCGTGGAGTTCTCGACGCTGTGGTGCCGCAGCATCAACCTGACGTGCTCGCAGTGGCAGCTGCTGCTGCGGGACTTCCCGCAGCCGCTGCTCAACATGAGCGACCTGCGCATGTGGGGCACGCTCATGGGCGCCGAGGAACAACCGCCGCCGAGGGGTATGTCATCTGACCAATTCAACATAACATTATCTCTTAGAAAAGCGACGTACAAGTTTAGCATTTCTTATTTGATTTACTGTATTTTGTTCCCGGATATTTTTTATTTTTATTTTACGGGTGGTGCTTATGTTAGCTATATAGTATCAAGTTAACACAATACTGATTTAAAAAAATTAGCGATAATGCAAACTGCATTATTTTCTACAACTTGTATAGCAATACATATAAAATAAAATAAATCCTCATTATCTTGCTTAACCTTCTCAACATACGTTTATCATAAAAAATATCAACGATTTCTTGAAAGTGACCAGCATTTATCGACTCCTTCCAACCTTTATTAGAGCATCCAACTGCCCTATGCCTTGTCCAACACTTCTCATACCCCTACATATCCTAAACCACCATTATTCTCGTCTCCAGCGGTGCGAACAGTAGTGATCAACCAGGGCGAGCCCTGGGGCGAGGTGGAGTTGGAGCGCAGCATGATGCCGCTCAAGTGGTACTACGACCTGTGCTGCGAGATGGCAGAGTACAGCTACGCGTTCGGACCCTGTTGGGAGCCTGTTATAGCACATTGTAATCTTTGTAAGTAACTGTAAAATAATATTGAGTAGAGTATTTTATTGTGTTAGTTTGTTATCGATACTTATCAGGTAAGCTTTTAGTATGGGAGTAAAATAAATAAGTAATTGTATGTTTGTATCCGATGTGTCTTGGATACCTTGCAATCTAATTTTGTAAGAATAAAAAGATATTGTACTGTTCTATCTAGGTATATATGATTATGCTCGTACTTTAACGTTCTATAATATGTGATTGATTTTTAATATCGATATTATTAATGGCATTAAAAAGCATCCATATACAGATTATTGTTTTTTTGTAGTGTTGTAGTCAACTTCTGCCCTCCAATATAAAAATAATGTAACATTAAACTGCGTTATAATTTCCAGCATTCGACCAAGTATCCCGCCCATCCTTAGACCCGTCGGCTCCACTAGCGTGGTGGGATAAAGTCCGCCTGCTAATGCACGGGCGGTTGACAGTGAACTGCGCCAAGTTCACGTGCCTGCTGCACGTGTCCCTTGACCCTTACAACACTACCGAGGAGATGGAGGTCACCTGGACTGACCTCGTGCTTGACTGGACTAATGGTAAGGTGATGGGATATTTGTTTATTGTTATATGTTGAGTGAATATCATCCTTTCTACAGAAAATCTAATATCGAATAAGATGATGAAGATTTCAGATCTTAAAGTGAAGAATGTGCTGGTACTATTGAAATAATTAAGCAGTTGTTAATTAAAAACCTTTGGTGCACTGCGCGGAAATTCGATTCCGTGTACTGATAAGTGTGCAGTTTTTAAATCGACGACGATCTTAAATTGCGTGCCAATTTTGTGTATATTTACTTCAAAGTTTTTTTTTATTTTATTCCTGTCCGATAAATTGACGTACTAGTAGAGCTTGCAGAAAGTTGATCGACTTCCATTCGGTAGCTGTGGAGACTCCTTGGACGCGTCCTATATTCATCAGCGTCCTCGTTAGGTACTAGCTACTGTACCTAACGAGGACGCTGATGATACTCGTCATTGTATCCAGGCAAGCTGGGTTTCCTGGGCTCGCTGGAGGTGCTGGTGCGCACGGCCAGCAAGTACGACGACTGCCGCGTGGTGGTGGTGCCGGCGCTGCGGCTGGGCGTGAAGCTGGGCTGGCTGGCCGTGGCCGACGCGCGCGACCACCTCGCCGTGGCGCCCTGCGCGCCCACAAGGTTGCCCGAGTACTCCAGCAACCAGGTACACTGCCATCGTCTCATCGATGGTTTCATTATCAAAGTTCGTAACTCAATTTATTTCTTCAAAATCATGTTTTAATGCCATCTGGCGTAAAATAATTTATTGCATTATTTGATTGAAAATGTGTACATAAACAATGAAAATACTATAATAAATATAAAAACATATTCACTTAAAAATAAAATTACAGTGGATAGTTTTTTTGTCCTTCTGTAAAATTTGGTTGAATAGAGTTACGATGTCTAATAATTAAGCCATCGACATGATACTACTTACTACATTATTCTTTTACCCCGACTTTTTTTAACATTCATAATTTACAGCTATAAGGATACAAGCCTTTTTAACACGTGTGTTAACAATTTCCCAGCTGTTGCCAATACAGATAAATGGTGGTGATCACTTTTTAAAAGGTGTGCCGTTTGACCGCAATTATTTTTTTATTTTATTAAAACAATCTATTACTTTAAAAAAAATCAAATATTGCATTTAATAACTACCAGATATTCAGGAAATATCTATTTAATATCTAGTTTATTTGGTTGTAATTTACAGGAGCACGACTCGTACAGAGCATTTCGTTCTCAAGGACTCGATCTGCATTTAAGCATAGAAACGAAACCTAGCGATAAAGACCAACACGGGCCGGTTGTTTTATTATACGGAAGTACGCTCAGGTAAACTGCATGTATTTTTTAAAATACTCGATTGAAAGAGTTGAACTAATTCTTTAAAAACAAATTAATAAAATCGCCTATAAAATTGTTTCAATAACTGCAGATGGTTCGAGAGCCTCAAGTTGATTCTATCTGGCATCACACGTCCGACTCGTCGCGGGCGGTTGTTCGGTAACGTGCGGCCGCGCAAGCCGCAACTCTCGCGACACTACCGCAGTGTCAGTGTCTCTGTTACTCTTCATAACTTGCAGGTACGGGTAATATTTCTTGCTTGTAAATATTGTTAGCGCACTAGGATTAAATTGTATTACCGGTGTGGTTTGAAATAAAAATTAATCAGATCAAAAGTACAGAAAGACGTAGTCCGTATAGTAAACACAAAAAACGAATGGCTTTAGTGTTTTGCAAATCGGTCATCAATCGCATCAACACTCCATATTTTGTCTTTCTTAGGCCTCATAATGATTATCTTGTAAATTGCAGAAAATAACTATTGAAGTTTACACAAATCGACTTCTATCGACTTTTATACTTTTTTCTAGATAAAATCAATTCTAATAAATTGTGTCCTTACGCCAGGTTTGCTACTGGTCATCATCATCACTCCAACGCGGCATCGAAGTGCTAGGCGCGCGAGTGAACTGCGGCTCCAAGCACCGCCTCACCCTAGTTCCCACTACGGACGGGCTGGTGCGGAGACCTCGCGCCAACTGGACCACTGTGTACATGAACTGTGATATTAACGATGCTGAGATATGGTTGAAGACTCTTACCTCTGCCAACGAAGATAAGGAAGGTGATGAGGTAATTCTCTGAATTATTCTTTCTCAAATTGGAAAGGGATTATCGATAAATTTAATGTGTAATGCGAAAAATACAAATGAGTCAGTGCATTATCGATGAGATTTTTGCATTTCGATAAGTGATTTAGTTAATTTAGGTTACAATTATAATTTTAATTTGATGTTCTTAGTATTTTTTTTTTGAATTAAAGTGTCATTCTACATCGATAAAATAAAATTGCAAAACTTATCCTTCAGATTTGTCCCCTTTACGATCCTAGATCCCTTTTACGATCAATAATATTCTTCAATGGACTGAAATCAAAATCTGATGGTCAAATTCATTACACATAAAGTGTTAATCGAGTAACATATCCATTATTTTTTTAGAATCGATACCTCCTCACTGAAATAAAATTCACCTTGTCTTAATATACATAATGTTGAATATTCCCAGTTATCGACCCTAATCCCGGCGACGATGGAGAAGTGCTACTGCCTGTCGGTGCGGCGCGTGTCGTACGGGCGCGAGGCGGGCGGCGGCGGCGCGCCTGCGCCTGCGCACCGCCTCGCCGTGCACGACCTGCGCGGCGCCTGGACCAAGCTCAACAGGGACCTCGCCTTCGCGCTCATCGACACTTATATTAAGAATCAGGTGGGGTATATGTGTGTTTGATCGGAGGGTTATTTATATGGTTATGTTTTTGTGATATAAGGTGTTTGAGATGTGAAAAATATATTGTAATTTATTAGTGGAACTTTATAAAAAATATCGATAATTACGTTACAAAAATAGTCGACTGAAATTGTTAATTGTACCATAATGAGTTAGAAAAAGCGTATTGTATGATTTAGGGAAATAAGATTGATTATAGTTTGTTTGAATGTGTAGCAATTAAAGAAGAACTTGTCGACAAAAGCTCTGAAAGAAGAAGAGCAGCCTGCAACGTCACCAAAGCATCAACGTGAAGCCGACGTGATATCTCCACCGCCCTCGTCATCGTCACAGGTTCATAGAATTATGTGAAATACTAAAAATAATTTATTTTGAACTAAAAAAATCTATATAATGAGTCAGGACTGACGTTACTTAATATTAGTACTTAGAATATTAGTTTCCAGCGTATTTCTTAAAACCAAAAAGGTACTTAGGGTTGTTATTACTCAATAAGAGAATGGAATCTATTGGGTTAAAAATTGATCAAATCAGTATCTGAACACCACTCACTATCGGGTTCAAAGTGCATTGTCGTGACTTGTTTTTTCTCTAATGTTCTATCTTGTTGGGTTGTGATTAGTTTCTTTTCTGAGTGTTGTGATTGAGCATGTGGGGTGAGCTGATTGTGAGTTAACCGACAAAGACTTAGGGTGTCGCTATTTGTTAGTAGGCAGTAAGTATGTCCGTGGTGTGCAGATGAGCGCGGGCGTGGGCGCGTGCGGCGGCGGCATGCTGGCGGCGCTGGTGGCGGAGGCGGGCGGCGAGGCGCCCGTGGTGTTCAGCGACGAGCTGAGCGGGGCCGACGCGCCGCCGCACGCCGCGCCGCACGCAAGACACCTGCTCGACGACGACAACTCGCACACCGCATGCCTCAGTATGTAGCATGATATTGTATCGATAGGGGATTATGTACATTTATATATTGCTTGGTACTAATGATAATTGTCGTGGGTCTTGATGATGATTCATCACATTGAGTGCGCAAAAGCAATTGGGTAAATCGATATATTTTATTGCATTTGACAATCTCTGATTCATCATCAGTCAGTATCAGTGTTAATAAGACGTGCGTGTGTGCAGTCGAGCTGGTGAACTCGCAAGTGGCGCTGCGCGGCAGCGAGAGCGGCGGCTACGTGGTGGTGTGCGCCGCGCGCGCCGAGGTGCGCCAGCGCGTGCGCCGCGCGCCGCCCGCCTCCGCCTGGTCCGGCGCGCTCACCGCCATGCAGTACTACGCCACCGTGTCCGCGCTCGCCGCAGACGCGCGCCGCCTGCACGGTAACACACTACTCTCGCGCTCTGTATCGATATGTTAGCGCCTGGTCGGGCGCGCTCACCGCCATGCAGTACTACGCCACCGTGTCCGCGCTCGCCGCAGACGCGCGCCGCCTGCACGGTAACACACTACTCTCGCGCTCTGTATCGATATGTTAGCGCCTGGTCGGGCGCGCTCACCGCCATGCAGTACTACGCCACCGTGTCCGCGCTCGCCGCAGACGCGCGCCGCCTGCACGGTAACACACTACTCTCGCGCTCTGTATCGATATGTTAGCGCCTGGTCGGGCGCGCTCACCGCCATGCAGTACTACGCCACCGTGTCCGCGCTCGCCGCAGACGCGCGCCGCCTGCACGGTAACACACTACTCTCGCGCTCTGTATCGATATGTTAGCGCCTGGTCGGGCGCGCTCACCGCCATGCAGTACTACGCCACCGTGTCCGCGCTCGCCGCAGACGCGCGCCGCCTGCACGGTAACACACTACTCTCGCGCTCTGTATCGATATGTTAGCGCCTGGTCGGGCGCGCTCACCGCCATGCAGTACTACGCCACCGTGTCCGCGCTCGCCGCAGACGCGCGCCGCCTGCACGGTAACACACTACTCTCGCGCTCTGTATCGATATGTTAGCGCCTGGTCGGGCGCGCTCACCGCCATGCAGTACTACGCCACCGTGTCCGCGCTCGCCGCAGACGCGCGCCGCCTGCACGGTAACACACTACTCTCGCGCTCTGTATCGATATGTTAGCGCCTGGTCGGGCGCGCTCACCGCCATGCAGTACTACGCCACCGTGTCCGCGCTCGCCGCAGACGCGCGCCGCCTGCACGGTAACACACTACTCTCGCGCTCTGTATCGATATGTTAGCGCCTGGTCGGGCGCGCTCACCGCCATGCAGTACTACGCCACCGTGTCCGCGCTCGCCGCAGACGCGCGCCGCCTGCACGGTAACACACTACTCTCGCGCTCTGTATCGATATGTTAGCGCCTGGTCGGGCGCGCTCACCGCCATGCAGTACTACGCCACCGTGTCCGCGCTCGCCGCAGACGCGCGCCGCCTGCACGGTAACACACTACTCTCGCGCTCTGTATCGATATGTTACATCAGTGCTAAGATCCACTGTCTTCAAATACATAGTTATATTTATCTTGCGGTTTCATAAGATAACCGTATTTCTACGAAATAAAAATATAATCGTATCTGTCTAATTTATACTAAGCACTGCTGGAACAGTTATATGTACAAGGTATTTTAATAAAACATTAAAGTTCTATTTTTAACAATGCATATTTTATCTATAGAAAACATCCAGTGGGTGTCGGTGGAGGAAATAGAAGAGCGGTGGCAGGGCACAGAAATCAGCACGTTACCTGACGTACCGAGACTTGTGGGCAGCGGCCACTCTGCTGGTGGTGTAATTGGACGGACAGTAGGACCTAGCGCCGACACTGGTCTAGCACAGGTAACGCCTCCAGAATGTATTTAATAAGTAAAACAAATCTATTAAATAAAAATATACATAAAATTTGGGTATAAGTATTAAAATTACATAGCGAAAAAAGTTTTATTGACCAGAATTTCTCATGTATATTAATTTGTATAAAACATTTTTTTATTATACCTGTTGAAAGTAAAAAAGTAAAGCACTAATATTTTTTACTTCCTTCTACCACCCATGTCCATCGTTCTATTTATTATAAATTTACACAAATATCCAAATATCGATATTTGTTCCATACAGTTGCAACGCATCGTGTCGCGCTGCGCGTGCGAGTTCCACTACGTGTCGCACGAGGAGGCGGAGCCGGTGGGCGGCGCGGGCGCGGGCTGGCCGCACGCGCACCCGCCCTACGACTCCTTCACGCTCATGCACCACGACCTCGACGTCTGCACCAACTCGCTGCAGGTACACACTTCTAATACACTTATCTACTGGAACTTCCACCTGGCAACGGTCAATTTTTTTTTAAATATATCCTATTTCTTTTTACAATTAGGCTGTATATTGACATTGACAAGTCTCTAAAGAGGTCGGGACATTAGAGTAATTATTTGAAAGTTCTTATAAAAAATGGTATAGTTAGTGAGAATGTATTGTGGAATAGTGGTTTCTATTTTCGATGTATATGTTTATTTCGGATTCCGAAAGCCGGATCGAACAATTCTGCGTAGTTTAGATATGTTTCAGATTATCGATATTTCATACATATTTAATAATGTATGTTTTATTGAAACGAAATGAAAAGCGAATATGCATAAATCTGTTCTGATTCCACTATATTTTAAAACACTCCAAGGTCCCAGGTTGTAGATCTACTGACAATATAGTTAGTCGATAATTTTTATAATTCATGCGTACAGTACGCAATGCTGCTGGACGTGGTGAACAACGTGGTATTGCACGTGGAGCCGGAGCGGCGCCGCACGCTGGAGCGGCGCGCGCGCATGCGCTTCCAGCTGCAGCTGCACCAGGACCAGGACCCGCGCCAGCTCATACACAAGCTGCAGACGCAGGTACACGTATCGATATATCGATACATTTATATCGATGTGATAGTCGATGCTGGGTGTGTTGCATTGTATCACTTGTGTACTAGTGTGTGTCAACTAGATAATAATTACTTCTAAAATTGTTCAAAATGATCTATAACGATAAAAAAGTTTAATGTTGAGCAATTATATAAGCTGAATTATTAAAAATATATATTGAATTTATTTAGTATTTATATATATTATGAATTGACATCTTTAATAAACATATTTGAGAACCAGTGAAACTAATCAACCCTCTTGTCATTACTAGGTTCGAGAATCTCTAGCAAGGTTACGGCGTCTAGAGAAAGAGTACTACTTGAAGAACAGATCGATTACTGGCAACGATCCTGTTGCTTTAGCGGAGTTGAAGAGCTTAGATGACCAGGTACTTATTTCATTAACTATAAATATATTGGTATCTCTGGATACACATTCTATAACAAGTTCTAAATATCAGTGTTGATGCGATATTTTAATAATATATCGATAGTCGAGACACTTAACTATCTTTTTTTGGCAGTCTCCTGATTTATGCCATATTGATCAATTACATTATTAGACTCTTCCAAAAGGACTTAACTAACCCTTAGTCTGTCATAAGCGTCGCCCACTGACCTTGATTTAAAATAGCCCCTATTTCCATGATGTAAGGTTTCTTTTTTGCTTGAAATCCGAAGAGCCGTATTATAATAGACCCTATTTCAAAGATATTAGGTTGCTTATTGCTTGAAATCCGAGGAGCCGTATTGTGGGCTTACACAGTCGAGGGGATGAATTAGCTAGATTTAACTTTTAAAAAATTACTCATTATTAAATCCTATACATAATCGAGTGTGATCTATGTAGCATGACACTTGTACGTGTGTGTGCGTGCAGGTGAACGAGTGCAAGGAGTGCGTGTGGTCGCTGGGCGAGGAGCTGGACGGGCTGGTGCGCGCGTGGCGCGAGGCGGGGCGCGGCGCGCGCGGGGGGCCGGCGCCGCGGGCCGCGCGCGCGTCGCCGCACCGCTACAACGAGATCTGCTTCAAGTCCGCGCGCTGGCGCCTCACCGACGCCGACGGACAGCTCGGCATCGCCGACCTGCTGCTCACTAACTTCCTGTCAGTGCTAATAACGCTACTTTATTTATATTCATCGAAATTACTTTCAAGACGATTTCGCCATTTAATTATAGAAACTGCACTTATTATTTCTACGATCTTAGTGCTTTATGCACTTATATTGTGCGACATATAACAAATTATTTTGTATGCAGGTACACAAAAACATCGAGATCAGATGACTCCGTGGAACATCAGCTGGAGGTAGGGTACGTGAGCGTCAAAAACTTACTGCCCAACGAACCCTTCCCAGAGGTATGTGTAAAGCAAATCTGTTTGTAATGACAATAATAATGCTGTTTGTTTATAGCTAAACTCGTATGAACCGAAAATATCTATAACAAACTCTTCAGCTTTATATATTAGTATAGATTCTATACTAACATATAAAGCTGAAGAGTTTGTTTGTTTGTGCCCGCTAATCTCAGGAACTATTGGTTTGAATTTAAAAATAATATTTAAGATGTCTGATCAAGTCTAATAAGTTTTTTTGTGCTGGTAACAATGAAATGCTCGCTTTACAATATATTGGAATTTAAAGTGTCTTTTATTTGTTGGACTTATGGATGTTATTACTAAAATGTATGTGTATGTAAGTTGTATTTAATATTATTAACCTTACTGAACCTTTTCTTATTTATTAACATTTGTGTGGCCTGTTCAGAAAAATAAAATTTAGGCCATCTATGTTATTCAATATGTCTCAAATTATTATTTATATTCAGTTTTTATTAGACTGAATCAATCACTAATTTAAGATTTGTTTTTGATATTTTAATAATGTGGATTTGTGGAATATCAATATTTGATAATATTTTAATTTGTTACATAACTTTTTCAACAGAATATAAACATGTACATTCCTAAACTCATCGCAGGATTTTATTTATCTGCACAAGCCATAAATACCTGTGTATGTATGTGTGTCGCTTATAACATTTTTCATGCAGACATAATTTGGATGCGGAGTGGGTTTGATTTTGAATTGGTTACTAACTAAGTTACCCGAATGACTTTGACTGACCTTCATCACGCCCTGGTAGTGCCGGGTAGTGGAACATATATTAGCTGACTTTACTTAACACTATCAGCTGTTGTACGTTCCGTTGCTGGGCGCGGGGATGTCACATCGCAGGAGAATCGGTGTGTGCCTTACTACGTTGGTAGTCGGTGGTGGATAATACTAATAAACTAATATATTGTATGTAAGCATGTTATGCACCCTGTATGTCGCGATTTCAAATAAGAAATCGTATTTTCTTTAAGAGTCAAGCAGAAGAAATAGTGTATTGATGATTTTATTAAGCAGAATAAAAAGGATATTGATTATTTTTAACTCTAAACTTGATAGTCAAGAGCTGCTATTGTTATTGTATTTCCTTTGAATTGCCAATAACATTTTAATTGTTCAGTTGACAACAACTTGACAACTCCAGACATTACTTAATTTCATGAGTGGCTGTAATTTTGGGTGCCCGGCTGTTCAGTTATTTGCCTACTTATAAATATTATTCGTGGGGTCATTTTATATAGGTTTTTAAGTGTGGAAGTGGAAGTATTGGTATGAAGTAATGTGGTGTGCAGGTGTTGGTGCTTAGTTATTTGCCTGTTTATAAATTTGATTTTTGGGATCTTATTATATAACTTATACTTACTGTATAGACTTTATGACGTGGTGTTGTATGTGCAGGTGCTGGTGCTCACTTATTTTCCTACTTATAAATATGATTTGTGGGGTCATTTTATACAACTTTTGAAGTGTAAGTATAGGTATAACGTAGTGGTGGTGTGTGCAGGTGCTGGTGCCGCAGGAGCCGTCGGGGCGGGCGCCGCTGGCTCGGCGCGCGGCGCTGCGCGTGTTCTGCCGCGACCGCCCGCCCGTGGGCGGCATCGCCGTCAAGGAACACTTCGAGGTCAACATCGTGCCCATACGGATCGGTCAGTTCACATTGATATTGTTTCACCCCATGTATGTACCTGGGCAGGGACATCATCAAAACTACGATTGGGAGGAGTTAGGCCATATGGCCTGGACTATATTATAGTCTATCACGCTGGTCTAGAGCGGATGAACTGATTTTAAGTTAACCAAGTAATCATTCATTGTTAAGAATAGTGAACTATGAAAAAATCACCGTGCATCAAAGTTCGATTGATGTCCAGTTGTGCTTTCTTCTATCTCTTCAGTCGGCCCCTCATTATTAAGGATCGTGACTCTCAATTGACTTGATGATCTCTCTCCACCGGCTTCGGTCTTCTGCTTGATGTAATGCTGCATTAATGGGGATCTTCAGTGCATTGGCAACCTGATCCACCCATCGTTTGGGAGTTCGTCCTCGTCGTCTTTTTCCCTCCTATTTTCCAACAGTGAACAGTTTTTCCAGGTTGTCTGGTTCGCGTCTAGCGATATGTCCGAAGTATTTTAAGGTTCTGTGTAGGCAGGTTGCAGAAAGTTTTGGTCTTCTTTCGAGATGCAGTTGTTTTAAGATGAACATGTTGGTTCGATGTGCCGTCCACGGTATTCTCAACATCCTGCGCCAGCATCACATCTCAAACACATTTATCTTCCTTCTATCTGCTGCTTTGACGGTCCAGGATTCACAACCGTATAGAAAGATTTAACAGAAGCTTTCCTTTATAGCCAGTGTAAATAGAAGAACTGAAGACCCCCTTCTATACTACACCCCTGATAGGTTAGCAATTGCATAACAGGAATAAATTCTTTATTTATAGTCAGTTTGAAGGCCACATGATGGGCCTTACGCGGTTCTAAATAAAATAGCATCAAATTCGCATATTAATTACCCAATTTAAGTTATCTTGTCTTTGTCACAGGTCTAACGAAGAAGTTTTTCAACACAATGCTGAAGTTCTGCTTCCCGGAGCGCGACCCTGATGCGATAGACGACGCGGAGGACGAAGCGGAGGGTACCCTCCGACCCTCTTCCTCCGCCAGCCTGGTCTCCACCGGATCCAAGAAGGTGAAGAAGAAGAGCAAGGACTCCAATTCCAACTTCTACGTCAAGAGGGACAAGCGGGACAAGGACGATGTTGAGAAAATGAAGGTTTGCATTTGGTTTTGTTAGTTTTGTGACGCACAGAAGTTAGTTGTTTAGAATTATTTTGTACGACTTTTTAATTTAGTAAGTTTTTTGCATTTATAATAAATTGAAAGTCCATATTAATGCTCTATTATTTTTTATTGAGGTGGGAGGCCTTTGCCAAGCGATGGGAATTTAAAGGATTATAATAAAATAAATATACCAATGTGAAAATTAATCATTAACGTTCACGCAAACTACAAAATGTAAGAGCGCTTTCATCAAATTTAGAATGGAGAGCCAAACTATGTGGAGTAAATAAAATCAATTATGTGTGAACTACTGTCACGGGTTTTAATAAAGAGTATGTCTCGTGTATTTATGGATTACCTGGTCAGAAAACACATATTTTTAGTCAGTATCAAGAATGCAATTGTTGAATGTATAATATTTATTTACCATTTAAAATATTTGAATCCTACAGGAACGCGCGGAGAAGAACAAGCTGTTCATATACATAAAGATCCCGGAGGTGCCGGTGCGCGTGTCGTACAAGGGCAGCAAGGAGAAGAACCTGGAGGACGTGCGCGACCTGCCGCTCGTGCTGCCCACCCTCGAGTACCACAACGTCACCTGGACCTGGCTCGACCTGCTGCTCGCCACCAAGAACGACACCAGGCGGTAAGGAATAAAAGCCTCATGGTTTGTTACGATATCGCCTTCTAGCATACAAATGGGTTACCATAATTGAATAATCAACAGTAGCGGGTTTAAGATATCAAATAATTGTGTGTAATTTGCTCATATACGTACCACTGTACAATCGAGAGTACGATTAGATTAGGCCATATATGCTGGCCTAATGCGGGGTGGTGGACTACACATACCATAGAGATTATTACAAATCGCTTTGCAAATTGTGCAGGTGGTGATTGACTTTCAATACACACATTGATAGTCAATCATTAATTTGTGTTTATTTTGAGTTATTTGAAAAAGTTACTCGTTCGCCGCGACGTACACGCACGTTATGTGCACGTTTCTAATGTGTGTATCACACACCAGCGGCACAATCAACGTTATATTCCCATTCAAATTATTCTCCTTGAATAAACCGTCACTTTTCTTTTCAGTAGAACAATTAGTATAAACTCATGTGATATGTTACAGAGTGATCCTGTCGCAAGCTATTCGTCAGAAGCTGCAGCTGCACCGGCGCGCGGCCGCGGCGCCCGAGCCGCACGAGGAAGACAAAGCAAGGCTACTGCTGGGCGAGAGAACTGTAGGTATTACTTGGCAAAAAGAATGCGGTGACAATTAGCCAACCCGCACTAGGCCAGCGTGGTGGACTATATGGCCTAACCAATCTCAATCGTACTCTCGATTGTAGAGTAGGCCCGTGCCCTGCAGTGGGACGTATATGGGCTGATACAGACAATTAGCACTATAGAAAAACAATTATGGCAGCATTGCTAAAAATGTCATTGTGTTCGTTGACTAATTTTATAAGTATTTTAATACATTTTCATACGGTTTTTATTTGTTTTGTGATTGAAAATAGACAAAGAAATTATTAACAACAATAAATAAAAATAACAAGTATCTAAACATTTGCCGTCGTAGTATATCGGGTTGCCATAATTATATTAAATTCTTAGTGCCCTCAATAAAAACAGACTGTTTTTGTCAAGCTATAATTTAGAATTTATCGCTACTTATTTCATTGTGACAGCCTTCGTTGTTGTTAGACACTGACTGTGAAATGAAAGGTCCCGGGTTCGATCCCCGCACCGACACAAATATTTGTGTGGTCCACAAATATTTGTACCGGGTTTGGGTGTTGTGAGACGGCAAAGTCTCTCGTAGTTTCTAATACCCACGACACAATACATGATCATCATGAATCATCGATCTTAATGTGGGGTCAGGATTATGTTACTGTTGGGTGTATTTATCTATTTATTTATCTCGTTTATACCCTTCGCAAGGCAAATTTTGGGGTTGAAATCTCGTCTGTGAAACAAAAGGCTGCGGTTTCGATGGTTTAGTAGTTTATTTTACTCGTGCCACATGAATTTTGCCTTATTATTGTGCGGTCAGTGCTATTTGTATAACTGTTGGGTTAATTTGTCCCATTGATGTATTTATTACTTAATTAACGAGTATTATTAAAATATAAAATTACTATAATACAAATAAGGAAATAGTACTAAACTAAATTGAAGCTAAAATTTATGGTTTTATTATATTCGAAATAAATTGTTAGCAAATTCCTGTCTACCTTCTTGTCATTCTAATCACTGAGGCATTACCTGAACAGCTTAACAGCAGCTGTTATTTACTTAATGGTTTCTTACAGTTACAAGCATGGGATCCAATTCTATATTGAAATTAATTTGAAACCCAAAATACCAACTGTCAGAGCTCAAAACACCGTGAGCTCCTTCTGCGTAGATCGGAACACAAAATCCAATAAACTTTTAAATAATTGTAAAATAAGGGTAGTTGAATTGTAACAGTCGCTGAGCGGATGACTTATACCTCAGTCCGCACCGTGACCATGAAAGCTGTAAAGTGATCGAAACGTCTGGAAGTCAAAAATGTAAAAATTAACCAAATTCGCGATAAAATCCGTAAATAATAGTTGTATTTCAATTGTTATATACTGCAAAAAAAAAATACTTATTTTCCCATACCAATTCGAGTCGAAAAATAATTTTCCCTGTAATTCTTAATAAGGTCATGGCAACTACTAGACAGGTAATGACGCTGACATGACGCACATCTGCCATTTAGTTAATGAGAAATCATTGAACAAGTCACGTATTTCTGCGCGTCATCGTGATTCCTTCTAGGAATATGAGTTGCATTCGTCCTTTGATTTACTTGTAATTGTTTACTAACATAGAATTAAGGTGTTTGGCTCGTCTGCTTGTTAGGGAAAATGTATCTGTTTTCAATTTTGTGTATTTTATTTATTTCATAGTTATAGGTAAACATGATTTATATAGAAGTAGACAAGAAAATAATGTACAAAGTAATCTAATTGTAAGATCTCATATTGTATATGCGTTAATATGTATTTATATTTTAACAAATATTTTTTCTTGTTATGCATGTTGAGAATCAAAATTAGGAACTTTAGGGTCATAATCAGCAAATATATTATAGATATTTGTTGATGCAAACTAACCCGCTAGATGTCGTTCGTTATACATATGGTTTCTTGCTTACTATATAGCAGAAACTAGTATAAAATATATATTTTTACAGATATGGTAAGTTTGAAAGTTAATATTTTAACTTGAGATATAGTATTGAGTTGCAGTATAACTGTGCTTTGTCCTTTGCCTATTTTATTAAGGCGTTGAAAAAATGTCTGCCTCGGTGGCATAGTTGTACTACGGTTAGGTTGCAAAGCTGAGGTCTCGCTTTCGAATCCCGGGTCAGACAAAGTGATATTGCATTTTTCTATTAATTATAAGCCCGGGGTCCGGCTATAGTCTATCTCATCTTGGGACGGAATTTACAAGGCGAAATGTGGATGTCCTGGCACCTCTGTATTTTTTGGAAAAAAGCGTGTATCTATGCATGTATGTAAATAAATGTCTCATTGTTCACAGGTCGCAGAGAGCAAACCTCAAAAGAAGAGCACGCCGAGCGTCTTCAAGTTTTCGAAATCATAGCAATCACTCATTAAGAAGAAGAAATAATCAGCGGATAGTGGATACCATCACTTGACAATCTATAACGTTATCAATTTGGTTACACGGTGTCTTCGTTCGTTGTAAGGCATATTTACATGCACAATGTTTAAAAACATAGGGTTCTGTAGATATGTAAAATAATGAACGGTGGAAATTAGAGCTGGCCCTTAAAAAAGCACGCAAGTGTGTGTGTGTGTGTGTGTGTGTGTATGTGGTTTTTAACTTTCCGATTTTACGCGAAGAAAAGCATATATTATAGAAATAACACGAGTATTTATTTATTTATTTTATTTAAATACACTATTGCACACATGAATGAAATAAATACAATCAGAAATCAATGAAGTATTTCGATAAAGATCTATTTTCTGATGGTATAGCGTCAATGTGAAGTGTGGGACGTCCGCTTACAAGGTTGGTCGATTCGGCTAAGTTTGCAGGAAGTCGCTGGATGTCGCAGTTTGATGTGGAGATCCTTGGGGAGGCTTATGTTCAGCAGTGGACTTCCTGTGGCTGAAATGATGATGATGAATGCATCAATAATGTGGTTGTGAAATACTGCGGGAAACATTTGCAGTGTGTTAAAAATGATTTAAAGGAGTTCCACTAAGCCAAGTCTGGTGACAATGTTTTTTGGATTGAAACATTTTGGAGGATTATTATACATTATGACACATTATTGGGGGGAGGGGGTATTTTGATAAAAATAAGTACAGAGGCTATAAAAGAGAATGTTCTAAAAACTTTTGTAGTCAGTTTTATGAACAAAATAAAACATTTTTCCATTACTATATTGATTGGTCCCAACTTCCCAAGCGTATATTATAGTTTCGTTTGTGGCGTTTTCGACAGAAGTAAATTCTTTTTAATGAATTAAATTAAAGAGGCGATTAAGCAAAATTGATATTATCGATACAAGATGAAGTGATATTCAAAACAATCTTAAATTTTAAGTATACGGACATCATGTTTGTTCTATAATGTTAGAAATAAAGGGACAAATTGTTGCAGTGTCACCATATGGGTTCCATTTTGCCCTTTTATAATGGAACTAAACGAGAGAGATAGCATATCATTGGTGTAATTTGATAAAGGTATTCGGTAATTTTGAGCGGGGAAAAGACTTAATTATACGTATTAAAGACATTATTAAATTCAATATTGGAAGTTAGTTAACTTGTAAGTAACTACATGAATAATTTTAATAATAAAATATGTAACAGATATATAGTAAAAATACGCTTACCATAATTAACAGAATATTCAAATCATTGTGTACTATTGTATCATGCATCTTAGTAATATATTAGGAGTACTGTCATCTACAGAAATAAGTCATTGGTAATGAGTAGCGTCATTACCACAGAACTTAATATAATAGGTATATAGTGTATAAAGGAACGTTGCCGAATCCGAAAGGGTAGTAAATATACAATAACAGACAATTGTATACATTGCTTTTTATGATACACATTTGATAATTTTGTAATAAATAAACCAGCAATGTAAGCCGTACAATACTTAATAATCAAGCTTATTGTTAGAAAGCGTCAATTGTTAGTAGCGTTACATTACGTTATTTGCAAAAGAAAATATATATAAATGGTTATTTCGACGAATAATCGTCGATTTATCCATTGAATCATTCTGGGTTATGTTTAGTTATTTTTAAATTTTCTATTTCCCTAACTCATCATTTTCGGAAGCGGTTTTTCACTGTATGTACAATAGCCAGCATAGCTTCAACAAAACTGTTGTTTTATATATTCCATGTTAAAATAATTCATAACTATCATACATAGGTTATAAATAAACTTATTTTAATGGTGCTCGTTAATATCTTAATGTACTTGTAATGGCTGGTGGTGAAGCTGTAAGGTATATGTAGTAGTTTTGAAGAATTCTGCCCACTACATTGTATCGTTTGTGCTTATTTTTAAAAATATTATTTGTTTTTCCGGATTTTGTCTCGTAATTGGTTAATTTTTTACATTTTTTTAAACTTTCGATAACTTTTATTTTACGATTACTTTGTGACCACGAAAGTTGGTCACTGAGCAGGCGAAAAATATTTATGTAAATTATGATGAAAGCACGCCATATAAAATTTTCTTCGGTGTTTAGGAACCGTACTGTGTTCATCAGACCATCACCGTACCAATTACTAATAACATATTGAGCGGCATACTCGCAAACAAAATAACATAAGTTTGAGTTTTTTTTTTTAAATACTACCTGAGGAACGATACAAGGTAAATTGTAATGGGCAGGTGTCTTTAGATTTTGGAAAATTTTGTAGTGTGCAGATTATCTAATTTGTAGCTTAGCTTTTCTCTGATGTAGCTTACGCGCTTATTTTATGTATTTATTTAATTTCACTCATTTAATTTTAATAGCTGCCTAATTCCTTTTTTTAACTGTCATATTTTATTTAAATATCCAATAGTTATTTCTAACTTCGCATTTAAACAATAATGGTTCTAATCGCTCTTAATCTCTATAATTACATATTGTTGTAATTACAAACTTCTTACATTGTATTCCTACATTTGTTCCTAGATGTATATGTACAGATTTTTTCTCTTTTACAATACTCTGTTTACGTTACACAAATATTTTGTTGTACAGAACAATATATCTTCCATAAGTTATGAAATCATAAGTCGCACTACACTCCAAAGCCGCCGAAACACTGATCGATAGCGATAAGCAAATTTTTGTTAGTTGACGACCCTGGATGTCGGCGGGTAACTGAGCTAAAGCGTGCAACCCATCAATGCGACACAATCCGCCGTCACAACCCGGCGGTTTATAAGAAAATAATTATGTCGGCGACAAGTGCTCACACGCCGTGTTGCACGCCGACCTGTTGGTAGCAAGTGCTCTGCACAGTTACCCGGCAATACTCATTAAAGTTATAAAAATGTTCATGTCATAGCAAACCGCTGACATGTTGCGAACACAGTCTTTCGACTTGCAATAAGTAAAGCCGCCGCCTAGACCGCCAACAAAATGTTGTTGACATGTGTTGCCAACATGATTGTTTTCTTATAGGCCGCCGGGTTGTGTCGCCGCGCGCCGTGTCGGCGGCTTTGGTGTTTAGTGCGGGTAAATACGACACATAAATAAATCCAGGCCGGTTGTGGCAATACGTGTAAATGTTTGGGTACAGAAAAAATAGTCACATTTCGCATGTCTGTTGATTTATTTTTAAAGCTGTAAGGCAATACTTGATTCAAAAGTGCGCTTCTTTCACGATCAAAAAGTATGTTTAATTTTATAAATAGCTGAATAAAGGCTTCGTTTGTTTTTAAGTTTAATAATTTTAAAAGACTAATTAAAGACGAGATTTAATTTATAAGCATAAAGTATTTTTATTTAATGCAATAAAATCTTCGATCAAATATACACTAGATCATAAGAAACAGCCTAAAAAACGGCAAGAGAAATAATCTTTGATTTTAGTATGGTCCATAAACATAATACATCTTAATTTGAAGGAAGAAGGTTTATTGTTACCTGTAGTTGAATATAACTCAATACTTTTTGCTACATCTCGTAGTTCGAAATTCAAATGTATAAGTATAAGCAACCTCGGCTACTTTTGACGCGTGATTTTGTTCCGGACCCTGTATCTAGTGTATATTTGATCGAAGAATAAAATATATTAATAAAATAAACGCGGTAATATGTTTTGCATTCAGTATTTTAGTGGTAGAGAAGCCTGGCCTGATGTTTTATACAATTTTGTAAATTGATAGATTTTGTATGAACTTTGAAGTAAATATTAATTATTATTATTTTCTCTATTGAAACACTTAAAGAGAACCTGCAAAAATGCAATAAAAGTATTAATGTAAATTTAACTGAAATAAATTTTCTGTTTTTTTTTATATATTTATAAATAAAAATATAATAGGTATGTGTTTGCACTGTATGTAATACCATAATTGGAACCCATAATTTTAAAAAAACGTGTTGGATGTTGTGGGTCATGATGTCTTTTTTCCAAATACCCGCATTGTATACGGATAAATTGATTCGTCGATGAAAATTTTATTTTCGTATATTTGTCAATTGTTATTTCAGGCCAGGCTGCATAGTAATGGCGACTTACGGTAAGCGAAATTTTATACCGATTCCTGCTATTTTTATAAGCTTGTATGAACACTAGTGTATCGGAATTCTTAATCGAATGTGTTTAATGTTTATTAAATGTTATCATATTTTATGTGGAGTTTTATTCTCGTGCTTATTTTTTATTATCACTCGTCAGCAGAGCTGAGTTCATCCGCCGTATATCCCCAATGATTTAACAGCAAGGTAGGTATTTTTAACAAAATGATTATTCACGGTGGTCTCGGGTTTGAATCCAAGATCACACCTCTGATTTTTCGGAGTCATGTGTGATAATATAATCAATCACCACGCACTATAACAGTGAAGGAAAATATCGTGAGGAAACCTGCATACCGTAGCGATTTCTATGGTATGTAAAATCCGCCGACCCGCACTAGGCCAGCGTGGTGGACTATATGGCCTAACCACTCTCAATCGTTCTTGATTGTAGAGTAGGCCCGTGCCCTGCAGTGGGACGTATATGGGCTAATACAGATACAGATAGGGATTATTCACTAGTGTAACGAATTTTATAGAAAAACGAGATGAAATAAGGGCGTGAATCTTGTAATCTAGTTTTTGAAGTAAAACTTCGCTACGCGCGCTTTACTTGGGGGGTAAGCTGATGAATGCGTGAGATGAGCGTGTTACAAAAAGTCATGTGATTGGGCGAGGTGAACGAAGTGCATTTATAGATTTTAGGTTAATTGTAGGTATGTATACTTATTTATTCTTGAATATTAATTCATAATTATAAAATTGTGTATGGGGTTAAAAATAATACACGGTGGTGAAGAATAGGCCATTGTTACAAAAATGTGATAAAAGTGTCTTACTCGAAAAATTTATTACGTGTATATATAAGTACGCATACACACGTATCGTTTTGGCTAATTGTACTGTAGAATATAAACTATCTTTGTACATTGCCTAAGCGAGACAAGTAAAGAATTACTTCCTGTATAATCTGATAGAGGGCAGTACGATTGTTATATGCTTTCGGACGAAAGTATGCAGATTGCAGACATTGTAATAATTTATATCTAATAAATGCTTGAATAAAATGATTACATTGTACCAACATACAGACACACAACGATTCGTTATTTTATTTGTGCCTATTTTCTTTTTTTCTTGAAGAGAATATCTTTAAAATTCCCTCTCTCATGATTGTCCGCCGGAGGTGTTTTAATTTTCAGTGATTTTTTTGGTTGTGTTTTATATTTGCTAAGGATAAGTTTCAAGCCTGAAGTATGTAGTGTCTTAAAAATCGGTTGTAAATTGTAATCCGCAGATTCAATTGTCATTTTATTTATTTCGGCATCATAAATATTGGATGTTCTGAAACTGGAAAATCCCTAGAAGTCACTGTTAAACATGGTTAAACATGACACAAGACACGTAAGTGACTGATCGGATTATTTTTATATTGTAACTTTTATATTACTTGTATATTGTTTTTACAAGTTGCATATAATGGTGAAAATACTGTTTTTTCCTTATGTCCGATTTATTTGGCGAGATGAACTTATTGGTAAAATGTATTTAAATATGGTAATAATCTTACTTTCGCGAAATAGTTATCTAGCTATAAGCTAGTTGGAAGTGACGGAAACGAGAAACGGTCCGCCGAGATAGGTGAGTAGCGATATAGGCTGAATCCGCAATCGCTCAATCACTAAGATGAAGTCTTGTGTCGTGGGTATCAAAAACTACGAGGGACTTTGCGGTCTCTCAAACACCCCTACCCGATATAAATATCTACCTGTGGATCATACAAACATTTTACTCGCGGGGATCGAATCCGCGGCCTCAACTACATCACAGAGGCTCTCTCAGAATTCATACGCAAAATTCTAAAACAACAATAGGAATCTAATTATTATCGCTAAAATGTAACCCCGTACGTACGTTTATTCAACCAAAACGGTAATTACTAAGTAGTAGGTACAATTAATAGCGTAAGTTTGGTTACCTTACTGTATATAAATCAGCATGTTCACAACATTTGTTGTCCATAAAGTAAACAGATGTGCAAGTCTTAAGAGCAGACAAAGACGCCGTGGCATGCCGATTCTTTTCATAATTTTAGTACGAATTACCTACTAAAAAATCAATTCGTTCTGCGTATTGTTCTAGTCAAGACCTGTTGGACGTACATACGAGTACGTACGTACGTATTGTACGGTGTTTACAGTTAAATAACAAATTATGGGAATCCGATGAAATTGTTTATGTTAGATACAAGTTTAATTGCCTCGGTGGCGTAGTTGTACTACGGTACGCTTACAAAGCTGAGGTTTCGGGTTCAAATTCGGGGTTGGGCAAAGTGATATTGGATTTTTCTATTCATTATCAGCCCAGAGTCAGGAATTTGTGCCCGATATGGCGATAGGCTCGCCACCTATCACCACAGAATACTAACAGAAGTCAAGCTTGTGTATGTAATTCACTTTTGTTGCCACACTCACACTACGCTCGGCGTTCGCGCCAGGGCTGTTAACTCTGGCCTATGCGAAAACAAGTATCGTGGTAATAGCACTCGCATCGTTTGATTAATTATTAAAATACAATATAAAAAAACAATAACAAAATAAATAAATTGTCATTTTATTTACATAGTCGTTGAAAATGTGTATGTCATAATCTAAGATATTTTTTTTCGTTTTTTACAATATTGTGTATTTTATTAAAGAAATTTATATTTAATTATTATAATCTGAAGTTTTATATACAAGTGTAATAACTTTTATTCATTCGCTTCATCTTAGCACGAAAAATATCACTATGTAGATGCGTGTCCAAAGCGAGTGACACTCGCGCTCGCAGTGGTTTCGACTGGTCTCAAATATCGTGTCGGTGAACGCCGTCTATGTGTGCGTTGGTTTAGCGCGCTTTCTATGGAGCTTGATATTAGTATTCTGTGCTATCACATTGTGGGACGGAACATACTGGCGAAATGTGGGTGCCCTGGCACCTCTGCCATCTCTTCTGGGAAAAAGGCGTGAGTTTATGTATGTATGTAGATACAAGTTTAAATTAAGAGGTACATACATATATATATCCATGTTATGAATAATTTTTGTTATGAATAGTGTAGTTATAAGCGAGTTCGGGATTTTCATACTTTTGATATGAACTATGCCTTTCTCATTTTAATTCACGTATCGCAAAACCCTTTATGTGATTAAAATTAATTCGCAGAACAACAGTAATGTCGTAAATAGTCGCACTGAAGAGCTGATAATATTTAATTTATGCGGGTAGGCAGAAACTCATCACTATCAACTTTGACTGATAGGAATTTTAGTGGTGGATAAGGCAGTGAGAAAGTCTCTCTCAAATTATTTTAGAGTTTAATTATAATATAGGTACGAGGTTCAAGAACACAACACCGTGCCTCTAATCGTAGGGATATTACAGAATTAAATATTTTCTTTTATTGCTTAGGTTCAGACCGGCAAATGACCAAACAGGTATCTGATGGTAAGTGATCACTGCCATCCGTGAACATCCAAATCGGGATGGGGAAGGTAAAACGATGGAAAAGAAAAGTTATATTGGGTATCCGGCAATCTTACCCAACAGAACGCGAAGCAAAGCTGTCGCTGTCGATTTCCATCTTAGACAGTTGTAATGCATGCATGAGCCCGTCCATTCATGCTGAGTCTAACGCATCCTAAATAAAATCATTAAAATAAAAAACGTATCAGAAAAAGGAAAATAATTGTACACAAAGATCTCTGCCACTCTTCAACCTCTGCTTCAGCAGATTTCATTCATCCCGTCACTGACTATTTTAGCATACTAACACAAATATATACAGCTCACACTATTACCACGAAAATACGCGCGAAAACATCATCCACACACGCGGGCCATTTTCTTATTTCCACGGCATTACCTCACCGCGGCCTTGTGCGCCGAGGAACATAGGAACAGCTCAGTTTAGCGCCGACCGTCGTGCGAGGAGGGCGTTGCGTCGGTCGTCATAATTTACGACTACGAACTCGTAAAGTTTTCGAACGAATCATGAGGACGAATTATATAATAAAAAATAGTGTATGATAATTATTTTCTGTTTGTGTTGTGAAGATTAATTGACAATGGCGTTGTCTTTGTGTGTATTTTTGTGCGTGTGCGCCTATGTCGCCGGGTTCAATGTGGACATCCCATCGAGGGTGGTTTACAAGGGAAATGAGAATTCTATGTTTGGATTCACCGTTCAGGCGCATGTGGACGGTGATCAGAAAATGTAAGTTTTTCTTTTTCTATAAATATATTATAAAGGACAAAAGTTCTAATGCCTACATGTAACATGACGTGTTTATCGTAATCGTGATCTAGCTTGAGTTATTTTTCCGCAGTTACGCTAACATTAGGTATTGTTAGAGGTTTATGCACGTAGCATAATTTTGTTAGCTATTCTTTCGGCGCCAGTGATTTTTAATGCGTCTGCAAAGATAACGAGGTAAAAGAAGTCTATTAATATTTATTTAAATTCGTAATGACCTTTTAAAAGTCATTAACAGCTTGTTCCACTACGTATTTAACGTTAGAATATTAATTATAGAATTACGCATAAATATTATTACCAATATCGATTATGTGTAATTAAATGATTAATACGGATTCGTCACGACCGTGAGTTTGTGTTGACTTCTTCTTAAGAAAAGGTGTTGTCTGAGTCACTAGAGTTGATTCACAACACACACAACACTTATTTCTGTCCGGCATTGAAACGGTTTTGGTGCGAACGTTATAATTTCATAATTTTTGAAAGGAGGCTCTAAGAAATGACCTCATTTTTTCTTTGAGAGGCTCTGGTAATGTATTTTTCATTGACTAAATATTTATAATCCAGATTATCAAAGTAAAACATCAATTGACTCGACAAGAGGTAGCTTGACTATTGCGAGTAACCACCTTGACATTACTTCTGAGGTATTAAGACTAAGAGACCGGCTCACATGCAGTATGCTCATTTCAACCTTTTAAGACAGTGATGATCGGCGGGTCCTTGGCTATATAGATTTTTTTAAAACCGCAAGGTAATTCGTCAAATTTCCTTAACACAAAAGTCTCTACATGAACATAGGTAGAGACTGTAAACGTTGCGGATCCGAGTTTAATAAGTGGCCAAATGAGGTTATATTTGATGTCTATATCCTTCTCTATATAAGTATAGAGGTCAGTAATATTCGTAATATTAATCCTAGATATTTTCCATATGGCTACTTGTAAAACACTTGTATAAGTTAAGAGTTATATTATTTTTGTCCAAAACAACCAAAAGCATATTTAAAATCATGTTATTCCAACTACAAAAAATATTATCTCCAAATTATTTCAATAATTAAAATCAACAGTTCTCTTAATTCCCTCTAGAATGAATTGTTTTAACTGTTTTAAAAATCTTAAATAAAACTCTTCAATTTGTATGAATTGCACATTTATTGAGTCCAATATGCAAAGGCATCTTAACCGGCCACGTAGTGTAAATATAATGTATACACAAGACAAGGTTAGCGTCGAGATCTGACCGCACTGTTATATCTATGACATCATCGTTCGACTAAGCGCGATTTTTAGCGTTCGCGCCAATGCCCAAGTTTTAACTCAGTCTTGAGTACCTTGGGTATGGAGGCTTGTCGGAATGCCGAAATTATTGTTTATGCAAAATATGTTGGTTTGTTGAGAACACGGTAAAGTTTGTTTTGTTTGTGATGAAATAGATTCGTAAAATGTCTCCATGATTCCTGCCTTTTTTACTTCTAAGCGGTTTAGTCCCTTCAAGTATTTCCGTGGTTAAAAGTAGACCTTGTGTATGTGATGTAATATAATATATTGTTTCTGTAACATAGCTTTCCATCTATTTCTAGAATATAGGTTTATGGTAAACTTGAAACCGTCAGAAACACAGCAACAAAAAAATCATTTGACGAAAACTTTCAAAACCAGCAACCCCTAACCTTAGATATGCGTATTTTTTTGACACTTGACTAAAAGATTATTTGTGTTAGTTAAAGCATTGCCTACTTGAGTTTCTAACATCTGTTTCTGCACACAAAAGAATAAAGTAAACAAAAGCCTCCTAAATTTGCTGTCCATAAGCTAATGCCGCGTCACTGGCAAACTGCTGTCTAGTTAAATGACCCATGGTCACATTAGGAACTGTACCGGCGATAAATATTATCCAGTTTCTTTAAAACGAAAAATTAAATATATCTTTATGCACTCATCGTGTTAAATCAAATGGTAGAGCTGTTAATAATAATATGATACAAGCTGAGGTCTCGGGTTCGAATCCCGGGTTTGCGCGTCAATCTTCGTCGTTTTCACATCGTGGGACGGAACATACAAGGCGAAATGTGCCTCTGCCTACCCCTTCTGGTAAAAAGGCGTGAGTATGTGTTGTGAGTATGTGTATGTAGTTTATGTATGGTAGAGCTGTATACAAATAACAAATCAGGTATAATAGGAAAGTATCTTATATGTTACATACTGATACGGCTGTCGCATACTGTACGGCTGCTCCGGTGGCATATTTGTGCTGCGGCAGGATTACAACATCGAGATCTCGGAGTAGAATCCCCAGTCGGGCAAAGTGATGTTGTTGTATTTTCCTATTCATCTGCCCGAGTCAAGAACTAGTGAACGATATGGCGCTATCAAATCGTGGGACGGATCTCACAAGGCGTAACGTGGGCAATCTGGTAGCACATCTGCCTACCCCTTCTGGGGGAAAAGCGTGAGTTTATGTATGGACCTTGTATGTTTCCTCGTTTTATATGAATAAATATATTTCTTTATTGACCTTTTAGTGACATGAGTCATTCACACTGATTGCTTATGTTATTACGAACTATTAATATAGTATGTACTTTGTTTTTTACATTATCTGTTTTTCTTACTCATAAAATAATTATTATTTTCATTTTTGTGAAATTTCCAGAATTTAATTCACATTTTTGGCTCTACATATACATGAATATAATTTTTTTCTATCTGGATATTAGAGGAACTAGTAGCTAGGAGTAACTAGTCACTCATAAGTTCCCAAACTATTTAAATACTGTCTGAATCGATTAAATTCTGTTGCCTCAAGCAGAGCAAACCAACAATCAAACTTTCGAATACTGCATTTTAAACAATTTTATCACGATAACTTCTTTGTTTGATGGACTCTACATTTAGACGTCTTTATTTGCTTTAATTTTATATTCTTTCTCAAGATTACTTATCGAGGCGCGCTATGTTCGTCACTGCGTACAATCGACGTCACATTTTATTATGCACGTAGATAAATATTTCTCAATAAGAATGAGTCGGCCAGCTTCCGGTGTTTCGAAATATGTCAACGCAGCTATTTCATAATGGATAAACATTAACCAATCGTATACTGCTATCTGTTGCAGCTCTCGTTTATTATCTTTGGCACCCCATAGACAATGGCAAATTTCGATTTGACTTACCGGAAATGCATGCCGGGCGCGTCACGTGCGCAACACATGCGCCCGCGCAGTCCCGCTGCCTTTTTAACGTTTTTTAATGCGATTTAGGGTTCACAAAGATACGCACAACTAAAGTAAAACACAGAAATAATTACTTGAATCAAAAATAAATTAAATGACTTAATTGATGATTAAATGAATGAGGATGAAATTACCAAGCAAGTTATGAGATTTTAATTTACGAATTAATATTTTTCATCTCTTAGGTTAACGAATATTGTAGAGCTTAAGGTTAAGTGAAGTGCTTCGAGTTACATCTGAGTAAAAATTCAGGATAAAGGGACATCCGTCGGCGTTAAGAACCGATGATAGGTAGCACATAATGAAAGAAGACCATATTGCACAAACCACTGACTGACCCTATGATTTCACAATTGAGTTAGTCACTCAATACTGTCAGTATATGGTCACGCAAATGTAGAATATTAAAAAGACCTTACTCATCAGGATTCAGGACTATATGTTTCTACATAGCCACGTATATTCCCATTACAGGTATATTTGATACATTGTTACAGTTAATTCGAACTAAAAAGAACCTCAACATGACTAAAATTAAACGTAAATAACTAGAATTAAAGTTAACTCATTCTACGGAACATTGTTTCAAGGATTTGAATAATATGTATTACTGATTCTTGTTTTTTACCATACACTCAGTTCTGACGTCAACCATCATCATCGCAATAATAAAAATATGGAAAATAATACCAAGTAATAAAGAATTTGAAGTAAACAAAACTAGCAATCTTGAATTCTCATATGAATTTAAAAATAGTAATTTATTTAATGAACATGCAGAACCCTGTCGCATGCATGTCCAATGCAACGGTTCAATTGAGTCACTCCGGCTATTTTAGTAAGCGGGGGTGCAAACGCTTTCCGTTGATTTATAACAGGGCTCGTTTACATAGGAACTTCTTTATTCCGATGTCATTAGCTGCCCGTCCACAAATACGCCTTTATACAACTAATGGCGGGAGATAAGTGCGTCGCATGTGCACTTGACTTTATTGATTTGATCCGTTCAAATGTCTTCGTTCTGGAATGTGGAATTAATATGAGTCAGTGGATAAATTAATTATTTTTATAGAATTTGAATGCCAAAGGTGATGAAAAAAGCGTGTTTAGTGTTCGCGATAAAAGAATACATATAAAAAAGAAGAAGAAGATACAGGCTCTGATGCTAGTGTAAAACGCAGCTATAGGTCGTCTACAATTTTTTGGCTTCAAAATGCGTTGTTGTCGTGCTGTTATCAAAATATTTGGAGTAATTATTTTTCTTACTTGTTTTTAATATTATAACTTTTCTCAAATGAGTTAAATGAATATTATTTGAATTTTATTCGTAGTGCCAAATTCCACTACACGCCAATATAACATAGATTAATTAAACATTTTATTCTTTGTCAAGAGAATAAGAATAAAAATGGGTGTTTTGCGGTGTAGTCGTAGCAAAAGTAAACTGAATCGTTGGGCATTTGTAGTCCATAATTCGGGTAACCGAATGAAATAAGTTTTTCACTACAGAACTTCTTCCAAGACCTGAAGAAGGGATGTAAGTTCAAGTTAGCCGTAAAATACAAGGCAATATTGTTGCAAGTTCAAAATACAAAGAAGTAAAATGTTACCAACTCAACATATATGTGATATCAAAGAAATACGAATTCAATGTAAATATAAATTACTGTTACACCAAATAAAATAAACGAATACATTTAATATACCTACGACTGTGCATCAAAGCATTATCATGTAAAGAGCAATTTTACGAGGTCTAAAAATACGTGTAGTGAGAATTGTCTCGGCGCTGGGAGGAAGACGCCGGGGTCGCGGGTTATCTGTCGCCTCTCACGATTCACTCCCGATGCTCAGCACTCAGCACTCAGCACTCATGCAGATAACCAGGAATTCATGACGAGAATGCAAGTTGCGACAATTGAAGATAGGGAATTGGAGCGAAGGAATTCGGGTTATACGCAAAAATGTATGATCTATATTCTGATTTGATATGTTTTGTTTTTTTTTTTATATTTGATATTGCCATTTATATTATATATTTCCGTAGATATCTACGGAAATGCTTAAACGTATTTGGAGCTTTAGTTACTTTGGGCAGATAACATTTGCTGGCTATATTAGTGGATTGGGTATAGATATAAACCTCTTTTAAAGCGTAAATCTTTGTGATCAAGTGCTTTGTAATCACCATGCCATGCAAAGTATAAAATAACTTTGTAAATAAAAGTTTTTAAGCACTGCAGTCTGATTGACATTTCCTAGAATTTTGTTAGAATTCCTGAACCTAAATATTATTTGTCTTTTTTCTCTACTATCAGTTCCGTCATTAAATTATCACCTAAGTTCAAGAAATGCGTTATACAAAGCAATAATATCGTGTGTGGTATCCGTACAGTGCGTTTGTGACGGGACGTACGGCCGGCGCCGGCGCCTCGTACCCGTGACCCCGATCGCCCATCCCACTTTAAATGCTGTATATTTAGATACGATTTTTGCAAGATGTATTATGTAACACGCCCCTTGGCAACCAAACTTCGGGATACGTGAACTGAGAAGAACTCTTGTAAAGATAAGTAGAGATTGGTTGAGAGATAACAGCACAGTTACTAAGTCCTAAGGTATTGTGTTGGTTCCCTTTTTCTGAGATGTTCCTTAGCCTAAATTTATCCTTCGTATATATACAATCAAAATGGGGTATTAAATAATTCTTGTTACTGGCGAACTTCCTATATTGTTACAGTTTACAAATGGGACGCAGCCACTTCAAAATATGTCAGTAGGTGCCTCATCATAATACGCAGTTCAAATATATTAACGACGAGATTATAGTAGTTTAACACAATGTCTAATTTATACGTCTTTTTTCCTAACTGTTCATTCTTAAATGTTACATCGCTCCAACCAATTTGAATACAAATAAATATTCAAATATTTCACATACTGCGTGCGTCGATTGCGTACTGATGTGACGTATACTACGGCATACGCAGTGGATCCATTAAATTCAATTTTTTCGGTATGTACACATTTCGTTTTTTTGTAAATCCCGTGAATGCATATTGGTAAATTAAAAACTGATCCTGAGTCCGCGTGGGCAGCTCAGTTCGCCTTGACATGGATTTATGATTCCCCACACAAATTCGGCTCATCAATCTTTCACGCGCGAGGGGTTCTATCTTCGCTGCTTCGATATTCATTTATCACTATCTATCGCAAAAAGTAACCTCGGTTGACATTTAACCTTTGCTGCAGGAGCACTTAAGATACAAAACGCATGTTCTTAGTATTTCAACACATTTTTTTTATGTTATAAGCGGCCGCTTAGATCAAATGGTAGGGTTATTTGATATTTCTGTCGAATGCATCAAGAACACTAGGTTAAATGGCGTTTGGAATAGGTTCTAGCAACTAGCGTTAGAGATAGTAGGAAAAAAATGGAAATTAGGGTTAAATACTTTTGAATTTAACAAATGCAGAATATGGAAGATAATATAGATAATTTGGATCAGCTTTGGGTCATTTTTTAAGTTAAAAATAGATGTATAATTTTACTTTTTTATATATAATTTTACACATTTGTGAATGGAAAAGTCGGTAGGGGTCGACCACACCGAACATACACCATCCAAATCGGTGATACCCTCAGCAAAGGTCAGGTCAAAAGTACCCTGAACCGACGAGAATGCATGAATAGGTTGATGAAAGTGGATGAAGCGAAAGTAGTATGTCAGGATCGAGCAAAGTGGCGGTCTATAGTTTCTGCCTATCCCTATGGGATACAGGCGTGACGATTATGTGTGTATGTAATTTTACAAACCAGATGATTTTATTTAGCCTCGAAAACACTAATATCCACTTAGTGTAAACGACAGTACGCCAACGATTTTCCTTAATCTAACAGAGTTATCATTACCCGGTACAGTACTGCTTAAAGTCGAGTAGTTTAACGTCATTACGGTGACATTCACCTCTCGCAGGAATTGTTTACTCACGCATATTTGTTAGATAGACGTTGATAAGCGGACGCTATTGCCAAATAGAAACACATATTTCTTCTAGGATACGAATGGGTGACGTCAAAATTCCTATTAGGATTGATTAGTTACAATTTATCTCATTTATTGGTTATGGGTTTACGTATATGGTTTGTCTAATGCGCCATTATGCGTATTTTTTTCTTAATATTCAAACTAAGACAAGCTGAATGTAAGGTCATAGTTATTTTATATGAGTTCAATACTCGTGGCGTAGTGATTTTTTTTATTTCGGGTTTTATAATATAATAGGTATTAAGGTTAGATTACTCTTATGAATAGTAAAACATTGATAATTGTTGATTTCAACTTCATGATATTAATACTAGAATTACTAATCGATTCTGCTGATTATTTGACACATTATACCACCAAAAAATCTTTTCCATAGACAAAATATCGAAATAACAGTAATAGTATGCAAAATGAATACGGTGAGCATAGGCGTCCGCGTCGGTTTAAATTGATCGTTCAATGTTAATTGTACGTGTTTTGCGCAATTAATGCAGTTAATTGTGATATGAGTATATGCCTGAACTTGTGAGCGTTGACCTTGCAGCCGAATTGTACGTTTAAACCACATATAACAAGACATTACACGTGTTTTGTTTTTGGTGGACGCTCGACTAATATTTCTATGTTGGTATGTTTTTGATTGAATCGTGATGATTAGCGACTAGTATGAAATAATTCATTTTAATATTCAATAAGTTAATGGTTTTAAGTGACGCCACATTTTATTTTTAAATGGTTTATTAACAATGTGGCTATATTCTGGTAACCTACTCTTTTCTTCAAAGGAAACCCTTCTTTTTTTCCCTGATTTTATTGGTATTTAGGTATGGCGGCGGTTTCTTACCACATGAAAAACTTGAGACCTTATTTGGTCAGTAGGAAAGTATCATCGCTGTAATAACCACAAACACATATCGTTATAAAAAGCAAGTTACCGTTTATATTCCAATACTCTTTATGTAGAACAAATTCACATTTACCTTGGCGAACATGTGAATAATCAGACCTTATTCAGTAAACATGACGCAATTGTTTGCATCTCGACGCCGCAATATTCTTATGAATGTTATATTCGTTGAATTTTTATAAATCGGGTCAATGTTGTCAGCAGTTTTCCTTTGACGCGAATATTGTGGACTCATGTATTCTTGACCTAACTGGTGTTTTATAAACCTGGATATTCAAGGAACATGGTAAATCCACTTTTTAGGATTTTATAGGTGATGTGAGCCTCTGTTCTATAAACCTAGATACCCAGGGTACCTGGTAAATCCACTTTTTTATAACTCAAATAAAAAGTCGACATTTGATTTTGCTGAGTGATAAGGACATTGACGTCGATTAGACGGTCAATGCCCAATGATCATATCTAAAATTATAAGACCAAACCTCACAAAACATATGTATTTGATGAAATAAGAACATGGGAACGTGGCTAACATGTGTAAAAATCGAAATATGACAAATCTGGTAAATCAAATCGGTTTTCTGTGTGATAGTCATATTGCAAAGTGCATAGGTAGAGCCTATTCATTGAGGTATCACTTTAAACATGTTTTGCCTTGTATTTCCGTCCCACGATGTGATAGGGGGCGAGTCTATTGCCATATCGGGCACATAATGAATAAAAAAATCCAATATCACTTTGCCCAACCTGGCATTCGAACCCGAGACCTTAGCTATGGAATCATACCGTAGTACAACTGCGCCACGGAGGCTGTCGGTGAAAATATATATTTCAATTTAAAATATCGACATTAAGGGTCAGTAAGGGCAGGTGACCTGATATGCTATCGGATTAAATTAACATGAAATAGCAACCTCATTACAAAGTTAAATATATTTGCACTTATCTTCTGACCTGTAGATACGACAAAATACAAACAACATACAGTATTTATATTCAGAATTAGTATGAAGAGAGTCATAAAAATAAATAACTTATTGTGACAATTCCAATCGTAGGCTTCACGATAATTATATACTTACTTCTCATGTCACTAGATATAAGGGTAGTTTCGTCTCACAACTGACAAACTTTTAACATTTTTTTTCTGGAGCGGAGTCCAAATTTTGTAAGCTCTTCTTGCAAAACAAAGTCCTTATTCAATGCGGTATCATCTTGGCATTGATTAAGAAATAAACAAATATTTGCGTTTCGTACGAACCTTTTCTGCCCCAACTTAATCGCTATCCTCTGCCATAAGAAGTCCATTCATGAAAAAATATATATTTGCAGGGAGACCTGTTATCAACGCTTGTTGTTCAAGTTATTAAAACTTGTTACTAATAAACACATCAATAAATCGACGTAATTTCCCAGTATCCACACGCATAACGTGTTTTGGCAGCTCATTAATGAATATGAATGGTTCCGGTGCTGCCAATTAATAGAATGCTACATTTTTGTAAATGTCAGTCGATACACCACCTCTCTCCTGTACGTAATCGATAAACGGTTATCAGTTCAAATTGAGTTTCACAATGCCGCCCTGATTTATATTCGCTTTCACTTGTTACCAATTTTAATGTGAGGCAATATCCTGTGGACAATCGTGCATGATGTCAGATGCAAATATGACTGCTTACTAATAGAATTGAAGCGATTGACGCACCTGTTAGACAGTTGTTTGCCGAGAGAAGTTTGCACGACCATTTTGAAAACAAATACGTATATAAATGTGATATTTCCAGATAAATTGTAGAGGTAACAATGTTTTCAATAACAACAGCATTAATATCCAGAGACAATAAGACCGTAAAATTTGATCTTTAAACCATTTATACGAGACTTATTCAAGGAAATAAGATCCGCAAGCTTCTCGCACAATCATATAACCTCATCTAATATGTCATAAATATATACGTTAGCGTTGCTCATTCATAGCATCATTTTATAAAGATTAGCAACCAGCCCACACGAGGAAGCATTATGTCATGTGGAGGTTGTCGAATGATACAAGTACGTGAGTCAAGGTGACAACCAGGCAAGGTGGACGCGCAGGTGCCACATGTTTTTATAAACTTAAACTATATCTACACAAGTATAAAAAATTATATGAGTCATACATAACTGTAGTATATTTATCTACCAGTTGTTATGCACTTAGGAACTTAAGTTAGGTTGTTAGGAGTCAGCGCAATTTATTTATTCGCGCTGTAGAATTATTTGACTTGTTATTTTTCGGTCGTGACATCAATTATTTAGGAAATTATTCCGCAAAGAAAAAAGATGTTTTTCGATTCAAAAATCTCGCATTTATTACTTGTGTTTGATCTGGAATCGTAATTCGAAACTAGAACAATACGGAGATCTTTAAAAGCATTTAAAACACCAACGAAACACTCTAAAATTTTTAGATGTTCGGCGAATTCCAACGGTCCAAATGCTATAACCTGTTTAGGATTTATTGGATTGGATTGGATACAATTGGCGCTTAGTATTATGTCATTGGAATGATCGCTGCCAATGTCATTCGGTTGAGTGGCGTTCGTTTTTGTTTCTGTATAAAAATAGTTTCTTATCTCAGCTGTTTTGATTAGCTCCAAGTTTAAGGATCGCTTCAATGATTTCTGTCTTGGAATAGAAGTCCTGAAGTTTTGACTTTTGCTACGATGAACATCAGACAGCATTTGAGAATAGAATTAAGATAGGTCCATGACGTTTATAGCCCGGATATCCAATGTTGATATCTGTTACAGTACCGAAGCGCGCAGAATTGCAAAAGCTAAGCTTATAAGAACAGTAAGATGTGATTCTTATGCAAGTGTCTACACGGGTTCTCATATTTTCTCGCTTGCGATACTACATTACTCAAAGCAAATTACACCAAATATATTTTGATAGTTCCTTGGCCCCACGCCAAAAAGAATCCACCTGATGACCAAGCTGCCCCATATTCCAACTTGACGTCACCCAACTGACCTGTCTCACAAAGAATCGGCCGGAAGCCAGGTGCTGGCGCCATCCACCCAGGAGTTAGCATGCAGGGCACGGCGGCTCAACGGACGGCGGATCGTCGGCCGGAAACCGCATCGTATTATACATTAATTGATATTTAAATGGAGCCACGTATGCGTGCGCTTCGTCTGCGTAAACGGGTTAATTCGAAAATAATTGTCTCTAACGGTGCTCCGTCGGATGTGCTAATTAGGTGAAGTTCTTTTACGTGATGGTTTTCGTTCCTATTGGGTTTTTAGGTCGTAGGAAATAGGTCGATCTTATTAGAATTTTAATGTGTATTTGCCCAAGTCGCTGATATGATCTGATTGCACAGTTGATTTCTATATAAGAAGAGTGATAGCTCGTAGGGTCTAACGTGAAATATGATGTTTTGAATGAATTTACTACGTTTGATTCAAATAGTTTATTTAGAGAATTGAATCCGATTTAAAAAAACCATAAGTTCAGCTTGGCTCTACCATATCGAAGTGGCCACGACTCGACCATAAATAGGTTATATAAAATGTATTACCATATGATATGGAGTCGATACTAAACTCTGACGTCATCTCTGCCATATTAAAAACGTTGTTTTAAAAAGTTAATAAGCTACGCATAATCATGTACAGCGCCGCGTGCAAGGTGACCTCAGCTCGGGAATATGTCGAGCATGCACTAACCTGTCTGTTAGCGCAGGTACTTTGACTAATATTCATACTAGTTAGACCCTGCGACATTCCCCCTTATTCATAACGACTTAACGTAGTTTTCAAATGCCGTTAATACGAGCTGACTTAAAAACGTTATTCATAGGCTCATCATCATTAATTTTAAAATGGCCCTTAGACCCTTGTCTAAGCAAATTTTAGGTAGAAAAATATCCATCAGCTGGACGCACAAGACGTTTGATATTACTGTCATGTGAATGAAATCATATTTTTTTGTGAAATGGCATTATTAGTTGAAAAATGTAAAAAAAATCAATATGATAGTAAAACTTAATTACCGTTTTATCTCCTCGTATCATCATCATCATCATCATATCAGCCACAGGAAGTCCACTGCTGAACATAGGCCTCCCCCAAGGATCTCCACAATGACCTGTTGGAAGCGGCCTGCATCCAGCGACTTCCTGCAACCTTAGTCAGATCTCCTCGTAACATGTAACTAATTTACATTGACGGGTACGGTTTACGGGTTCGTCTGTAGCACTAAAAATTTCGCACAATTTT
Source organism: Hyles lineata (assembly GCA_030180105.1). Classification (NCBI taxonomy): domain Eukaryota; kingdom Metazoa; phylum Arthropoda; class Insecta; order Lepidoptera; family Sphingidae; genus Hyles; species Hyles lineata. Next base: position 1,772,307 of record JARJEE010000006.1, on the reverse strand, counting down.
ATGTTGTCATCATACTTAGCCAATGTGATAGCGGTAAGTGGAATTTCAACCTTCAACAATTAATAATTGCCACAATTAATTAGTGATAATTATTTAATACTTTTCCTATGAATGTATTAGTAACTTGTTAGATAAGTAGTCAAATTATTTTAAAATAGATACCGTTTATAGTCGCATGTTTAATTTAATTATTATCTTTTTAATTACATGTCATTTAAATATATTACACATTTACATACATATATCGAGTATAATTCAAAAATTTTTGAGAGCCCTCGTTTCATATGAAATGGCTATCACATTATCTATTTTCCACCTAATTTTGCTGTGTGTACAGTATTAATCGGGGAAAACCTCCTCCCTATTTCTATTGTGTGTTTTATTAACAAAATATTCCTTGTTTATGACATCACCGTGTCATTTGACTGCAATTCCATTAGATATAATATTGATACTCGTCCAAACGCTAATAGATTAGTGGCAGGCGAGTGGCAGCCGACGAGCGACCCCGTTTCAATTAAAAGTTCAATGTTTGCACGATAACCTTATCTAGCTTAATAATTGTTTTCTTGTCCCATTTAATACTGATTTAGATTGTTACGTCAACTTTATTTGCATACAATAATATTTAAGGTAGATTATTATGCACAACAATCGATGTATAATATTTTAAATTATTTATATAGTTTAGCCAGGATTGCTTTTACTTATATGCGAGAGGCTGTCTGGTTAGGTACTAAAACAATGTTTATGTGCGTAAATATTTTTAGTATGTGCAATAAGTAAATAAATTATGATATTTTTTTATTGAGAAATTGTATTCAGTATACCACTTAGCCTAAAAGTATTTGAGAAACTAACGAAGAATCTTTAGGCTGGTAGAGCAACGAATTAGTGCAGAGAGACTGTCGAGAGATGAAGAGTAGTACTAGAATGTTGAAGGTTAATGATATAATGGCTGGCCATTGTAATAAGATAAGTAGACCTCCATGAAATTTGGATACCGTTAAATTGTGAAAACTCCGAAAATTTAAGTTTTTTTTTATTTTTTTTATTGCTATGAATGGCGAGACGAGCATGCCGTTCGCCTGATGGTAAGCGATACGACCGCTCATAAACAGTAGCAAAACCAAACAACACCTTGAATTATAAAGCAATGCTTGGCATTCCACTGCGCTCGCCATCCTGAGACATAAGATGTTAGGTCTCAATATGTCCAGTAGTTACTCTGGCTACAATGCCCTTCAACCCGAAACACAACAGTGCGTTTACACTGCTGTTTGACGGGAGAAATAGACACTGCGGTGGTACCCACCCAGATGGCCTCTCACATATGAGAGACCTACCACCAGTTAAAACCAATTGCAGTCTCTAAACTTTTTCCTTTATTTTCTTTGCTGTCAATACACTTCATGTTTCCCTTAAAAAACAGTCACATAGTGTACCAACGTCGGGTCACGCGATCCTGGGTTTTTCTATGACGAATCAATTCGATCAATGAAGGGAGTTACGTTTAACTCATTATTTACGTGTTTACGTTGATACATGGAAATTTTAAAGTGATCAATGAATTTGTCATTGTTTACTTTGTGTTTGTGGGTATGGTATTAAAATAGCATTGGTGAACAATCAAGTGGTTTCACTGGTAATTACCGTCTCCCATAAATACTTACATAGCCCCCTCCGCCCTTACCCTACAATGTCTAAGAAACCTTAGGTGTTTTTTTTTAAGGGCAAGAAAATATAAGAAGATAAAAGAAGTGGATTGAGATTGTCAACCATAATGTGCACATAAAAATATTTGTGTGAACCACAGGTATTTGTTTCGGGTCTGGGTCTTTGCGAGACCGAAAAGTATCTCATAGTTCTTGATACCCACGACACAAGACTCGATCTTAGTGTGGGTTCAGGACTGTGTATGTGACTCTTTGGTGTATTTATTTATTTGAACTGTGGTGGTAAGTGGTACGTCAATGGCTAGGGTCTCACTGCGCCTGTTTCATAATTAAAGTTTATATACGCATTAGGGATACCTAGTAATTTCGACGTAAGACTGGTCTCTAGTTTAACAAAATAAATTAGAATATTCGGTTGTAAGTCTATCAATCTAAATTGAGCTAATGTTGTAAACTAGTACACAGCTGGAGTTTGACTGCGCCACGGAGACTGTCCGTGATTGACCATGAATGAAATGATTCATTAAGTGTTTAGGTATTGTTTATGATTCCTAATAACAGTTTGGTCATACAAGTTAGGTCATTATTTGATGAGCGAACGGTTTCTTCAGCTTTGTCTGACGTTAAACCTTTTATATTTAGAAACGATATTGAGTTATTCATGCTTTTGTAACTTGTATTCATAGTGTTCTGAGTAATGCTTCATTGATACAGGGAACTGTGAGGTTCTAGGGTTAATTCCCGGTAAAACAATTTGTGTCTTTAATCAGTATTCAAATGATATCTCATAAGAATTTTCCGGGAAAAGAATTTATACCGCCATTATCGGCATGATTTTATTTTTATAACTTTATCTTGTAAATAATTATGTTTACTTGATTAATGATTCACCTGTCCCACAAACAGCGGATATTACTGACGTTTTCCTGTTTATAAGGCTATGGAAGTGATTTACTCCATTCACAAGAACATTGATAAAATGTGTTTGTTTAAACACGTCTTTTTCCTTATAAAAACAATCTACTCTTTCTATAATATAGTAGTAAAATAATAAAGTATTAATTGGTATAAAAGAATTTCGGAAATTGTTTTGTCATCCTTAACCACCCGTACTGCACAGGTTAAGAAAGATGAAAATCGTGTATCCATATAGGGAAGACACATGAAGAAGCTTAAGATATTAATATTTAAAGGAACAACACCTCAATCCACCTAGATTATGTAATAAAGTCTTCAGAACACAGGAAGTGAAATGTAAACCGAAACCACGATAAAATATTTATTTCAAAGCATAATCTCGTAAGCATAAACTTTCACATATGTACTGTAATGTATCTGTATCTGTATCTGTATCAGCCCATATACGTCCCACTGCAGGACACGGGCCTACTCTACAATCGACAGTACGATTGAGAGTGGTTAGGCTAATGTAAATCGGCAAATATACGTCCCACTGAAAGGCACGGGCTTCATACTCATTTGATACATCAATTGAGAATGGTTTCAACTGATGATTGACTATCAACACACATATTAGTATGATTCCGAATATTCAGAGATGCGTTCTGAATTCGAACCCGTGACCACCGTGAACATGTTGGCAGCCGCGTCTTTTTTGTTACCAATAGGCCACCACGCACTACATATGCAAATCTGTATCAGCCCATATACGTCCCACTGCAGGGCACGGGCCTACTCTACAATCGACAGTACGATTGAGAGTGGTTAGGCCATATAGTCCACCACGCTGGCCTAGTGCGGGTTGGCGGACTTACATACCATAGAAATTCTTCTAAACCGCTATGGTATGCAGGTTTCCTCACGATGTTTTCCTTCACCGTTTTTAGTGCGTGGTGATTGACTATCAATACACACATGACTACGAAAAGTCAGAGGTGCATATGCAAATAAATAATAATTATCAAACTCCCAAATTTCCGCAAAAATAAGGATTATAATCATTTCGCTATATTTACCACTATCGTAACGAAATTACTCAATGTTTACTAGCCAGGTTAAAGTAGCACAGTTCGGGCGGTACCTCCTCGCATGTTGCAAGTTGCAGGCGTTGATAACCAACTGCCATAAGGTGGCTCTTCTGCTCGATTTCTTCATAACAATTTACATAATATAGCTACTATATTGTAGTACACCCAATTGTTAAACACGATACTCTATAAAAATGGTAGAGCGTCTAAAATAGAAATTACTCTTAGTTCTTACTTCCATTTTCTTTTTTCTGGCGTTTAAAGTAAATATTAATTAAGATATGCAATTTAGGTTTTTTTTTTGCAATTGATGAAACATATAAATATACCTTAATAAGTATGAAATAGAAACGTAACCTTCCCAAACGATTTGTTTGCTCGTCCGCTGGCTCGTCTGCCTATAAAGGCAATAACAAAAATAAATGCCTTTTATAGTTTTAAACATGTGTATCCTTTGTTAAAGACCGTAAATAAAAAATCTATTGTCTACTATTTACGCGACAACCACAACAAATAAATTAATTACAGCGTAATACAAAACCACAATTCATAAATAATTATTTACATTAGTATGTATATATATAGAATATAAATAGTAGTGGTATAAGTGACCATTTGGTGCGGTTACGAACTTACGCGCCTACTTGCGTGACGTCACCCATTCACACCCAACTAGGGTCTGCCTCCAGTCACTGCCAAGTGACACGTGCCTTGAATGTGGAGGAAATCGGCGCGACTGTGTGCCCTTCTGTAGGGTGACTCTGTCCTTAGATATAGATAGCCTCCGTGGCGCAGTCGGTTAAACGTCGACTGTGAATCGTGAGGCCACGGGTTCGATCCGAGACAAAATGTGTGTGATTCACAGGTTTCGGGTCTGGGTGTTTGTGAGATTGAAAAGTTTTTCGTAGTTTCTGGTACCCACAACACAACATTCGATCTTAGTGTGGAGTCAGGACAATGTATGTGACTGTTGGATGTATTTATTTAAATAGCTGATCGATCTATATAGTAAAATGATTATGAAATGTATCTCCCAGGGGTTATATAAGATAATTTAACTTTCATTTCAATAGCGAAAGTTAATAATTGAAAATAAATCTTGTTTTTTTTTTGATACAACAAAAAAAGTTTTTTAATGACAATCGTTTCACTCACAATTCCCATAAAAGATCTTTTCCGAATAATTTGTGTAATAAAATTCTAAGATGAACAGGTTAACATCACGTTTTTTTTAATGTTCGGTTGACACAAGAGATGACATACTGTGTTATTAATATTGCTTTTTGAAGAGTTTCTGTCTCGCTGATTACTAAGAAGTATTAGTAATATTAATAATAAATTATATATATTCGTAATGTGTAAACGTGACCGTTGCATCACTATCCATCATCTTGTGGTGCAGAGCTGTATTTAAGTAATAGCAATCGTGGGACATAACCCATCGAAACGGTTGTTGATGTATTCAAAAGTATTTCACTTTGTTATGAAGTATTTCATATATTTATTTTAATATATTTTGTTGGTATGTATTTGTATATATGTAGGTATATATTATATATATGACTATTTTATATACTTTAGACTGCCCGCTCATTTTTCCTATTTCAATATCCATCCAAAGGTTGCCTGGAAGAAATTACCTAGAGTGATAAGGCCGCCTCCTGTACTATTATTATTGTGTTGTTTCTTCATTGTATTGTTTTTTTACTTTGTGCAATAAAGGATATATTATTATTATTATTATTATTTCTGAGGAATTACGATTAAAAACATGTTTAAAAAAAGTTATCTTTATCACGAATATTTTCTTGTATCATGGTTTTTGACATAGAATTATCATAAAATATATTCGATTATATTCTTCAATATGTATAAATAACAGTCCCTGCTAAGTTGATACCTTTAATATCATTTGTAGTCACAAAAGTCTTCTCGTGAAATTAGAGCATGTCGCCAATTCTCTTTAACCGTGAACTGTATTTGTGCCCCCATTCCCTTCAGTCCGCGCCGGTGCCAAGGTGTTCCAAGAAATGTATCGCTGAGTTGTCAGCCCACGCAAGACCATATGGTCGAGGTGATCGCAGACCATACTTGTAAACATCGCTTCAAAGCGCGACCTCAGCTGAATTACAAGGACAATGCATGTTGGAAATTCTTCATCCCGTGTCAAACATGCTTAGAACCTTGTAAATAAGGAAAAGTGTTTGGAGATTATTTGGGAATAGTTCTGCAGATGGTAAACTCGTAGAATCATTATAGGGTTAAAGTGTTGAGAGACAGAAAGGTTTTAATATATTCTTGTGTTTAAATTTGTATAGTAGAGTCAGTATTATGTACGACACGTTTAAATGTTTGGTGATGATACTTATGGCTAATTAATTAAATATGACGTGCTAGATAAAACGATTTAACTGAAAAAAATTGGGCTAACAAACAAAACAGACAGAGATTAGCGTAGAGCGCAGTGTCGACGTCCATTTATCTGTTTTGCAAGCGATACCACGTTGACACATTTCCGCATTCAAATTAGTTTGTTACCATAAAAAATATGCAGTAAAAATATAACTCATTATTTTCGTTAGGAATTCAGAGTTGTATACAATCTTGTAATCTGCGTCAATACTAAAAATACAGATCGAAATATGCGGGAATTCATTGAAAAAATATCACGTGAAAGAATACATCAGAGTGCTATAAAGAATTTTGAAACTTTGTAAAGTCTGCCAACTCGCATTCTGTATCAGCCCATATAAGTCCCACTGCAGGGCACGGGCCTACTCTACAATCGAGAGTACGATTGAGAGTGATTAGGCCATATATACACGCTGGCCTAGTCCGGGTTGGCGAACTTACATACCATATAAATTCTTATAGCTCGCATTAGACCTCCGTTATATACTAAGGGCATAAACTCTATCGTAGCCCTACAGCAAGCAGATCTATATCAAAATAACGAAAGTGCAATTAATCGTTCAATCCTGTGTTACCACATATCGGACCGACCTGCATAATTATCGATTCATAAAAAAAGAAAGTGTACTAAATACCGTGAAACTTCTCACGAGTGTAACACGTTGCGTAGACAAAGGGTTCGCTAACTGCCGCTAACGTGATAACTCTAGTGAAAGGTGCTAACTCGCTGCTGTAACTAGGTGCGGATGGTTCTTGAACACCTATACACCTTGGTGTATAGGTCTGCAGTGATCTGATGTTGGGTGGGTTTGGAGTTGTCCAGCTGTATTGAAGTTTCGTTTGAGACTTAAAGGAATTATTGACTTTGATTCCTAAAGACCAAAAGTAAAGGATTTAGCTTGTATCGCAGGTGCCTCTATATTGGAAATATTTAGCTATTTCAAGTCCAAAATCACCTAACCCCTTTAAATCAGTAATGTTAATTTAAGCGCCCTTTTGCTGCGCACTATCTGTGTTTAAATTCCGATATCATGTATATATTTAGATTAAGTACCTTTTCTATTCAATGTCTCCTCTTTATATAGTGCAAACATAATATTATATCACATTTAAAATAAAAAAAATAAAAAAAAAACTCAATAACACCGCACATTACACTTACGGTACACACACCATAATCCCAAACTAACCAGGGGGGTCGACGAGGGGCGGACGGAAGGATGGCTATGCGGATGTCCTGCCCCTCCGGAAGATCCCCCACACAGACACAAACCGACCAAGGTAAAGGTTATCGTATCAATTAGCGAGACCCTTACCGAGGTCGGTCACATCCCACAATCAACCATCACACCCCACAGTGACGTCTAACAATACGGACAAAATAAAACACAAGAGAAAAAAAAAAACCCCTTTAAATCATACCATTGGTTATAAAGGTGGCCCGTGCCATACAGTAGGATGTATATGGGCTGATATATATATAGAGAAATCCAGAATATACAATATAGACTTTACCTGCAATCCCCTAAAATATAAATCTGCTAGAGTTTGAAATCTGATAGAAGCCAGATCATAAATATGGCCCGCTAAGTTAGGCTGTTGTCACTATCAGTAGCAAAGTCAACTTTCTCACTATAACATATGATAATGCTATATAATATACAATAGAGGTTATTTTTTATGATGACACCGGCGATGATATAAGCAAATGGATCCCAATGAGCGTTCACGGTCCCGCGTGGGTTCGCGGCAGCACCGGCTGCTGACGTTCTAATATTATCTGCAGATCTGTGTCGAGGTGAGATGATAACCACCGTTTATGATGATAAATAGATCGTTTAGTACTATGGAGAACTTGCAGTATGGTTCTACATACGAATTTGAAAGAAAAATATACGTTCGTTTTTGTGATCCTGTATTTTAGAATGACTATTTGTATTTAACGTAACAGTCAAGTCCATAACGGTTTGGAATACATGATCATCATTTTAGAAAATTGATCGGGAAAGGAGTATATCTTCTTATCTGTGATTTACCTTTGCTTTTCATACTCATACTCATCTATGTAAGAGTGTTTACTTAGATAATTGGACATAGATAATCGTCGTGAGGTGGCAACATTACATTCGCGTTTTATTATGTCACTGGGCTCGGTACTGCTGCATTAAACCGTATCATTCACATCCCACAAGTATATTCCATTCCTGAAGTGTTGTAGGTGTTTTCGACTGGCGGCGGCCTCTACATCAGTTAAGCCTTTGTTGTTCGCCGCTTCTACGCTATAAAAGAAACTAAAACTACAAGATTTTATAATTGCCACGAATAATTCCTTTAACACGTTGTTATACCATAAAAAATACATTCATCAGGCTATAATGCTTTTAAGAGAGGCCACTGACCCTATATCTTTCATAACGTGTTTTTAGTAATAATAACTATATTAGTACGTGTATAATCGGCGTATTATTCTCTGACGATGGCCAAACAATGTTTAAATTTACCATAAAGTACACAAGGCTCGGAGAACATAAAGTTATTTAATCGTGCACACGTGTTGCGTTTACATATTTCATATAATTATTTTGGTATGGGCTAAAAATATCTTCCGACTTCCTTCGACGGGTTAGTTCCGACACCTTGGGAGAAAAAATTGTTAGAAGTAATTCCAACTATTTCATGTATGGACTAGAAATATCTTCGTTATAGAAATTGGAATCAAATTAATTTGTTAATATTTCTCTATTAGTATTTTTTAAATATGTTAAACAAACAGCGTACTGTTTAAAATATTTAATGCTTGTCTTGATCCTGACTTTTGCACGTATCAGTTAGAACTACATTTTTAATAGCATCAGATTTCTAAACATGACTTTAAGATAGATAATCTACTTATCCTCAGCACATTAAATAACGTATATTCAAAATCCTCGTATAATGGATGTAAAGAAGGGATATTGAAACATTAACTCCTTTAAACTAGTTAATATGCAGTCGGTCGAGTTCCCGTTCAAGTGTTATCATAATAAACGAAAGGTGATCGCGGCGCGTGCGCATCCTTTGCCGCGGAACGCCGACCGACATCCCCTCCCCTCTGTTCCCTACTAGGCAAGGGAAGAGTGGGGTGGGGAGGAAGGAACAGGTGACGACTGATTTAATTGATGAGTGAGCAGAAGTCGCTGTTTACTGGTTGTTGATGTTGATTGTTCTGTAAAAGTTTACTTTATAGCTAAAATTAACGTATTTGTAACAATAATTTATTTGGAGTATATATTGCTTTGTGTATTTATATTTGTAATTTCTTTTATTTTTATATTCAGCGTGGTGGACTATATGGCCTAACCACTCTCAATCATACTGTCGATTGTAGAGTAGGCCCGCGTCCTGCAGTGGGACGTATATGGGCTGATACATACAGAATTTCTTTTATATTCACTGAAAATTCTGGATATCCAAGCAGTAAGCGATAGGAAAACTTTACTGTTTTGCGTTGAAAATTAAACAATACTAACGGCTATTATAATATTTATATTATATGATAACATGATATTTAGCTCTCATTTACAATAAATATATTATTTATTTATATTGCTTTGTTTTTATGACTGACTTTCCTCTTTAATAAATAAAATTAAACAATAGCAACGACTATCGTATTGCATTAATGAGAAAACATGATATTTAATTATATCAACTCGCATTTACAATAATCGATTATTTACCTACAAATTTAATTTGGAATAGAATAGAATTATTAGTTTTAAAATTGCATCTCATTTGGGAACTCATTCTATGTATATTTTACGTTCATGGTATATTTAGAGTAATTATGACACGTGAGTCAGATACCACCGAGATGAATGAAATCATTAGTCAGACAAAAATTATAAGTTTTAAGAAAACTACAGACCTAAACCAAATTCAATATAAATGGATTAAGATGCGTTTGGGTAACACGTCAACTCGACTTCATAACGCGTTTTGTTGCATATGCAGCTAGAACAATCGTCAATTTATGTATTCAATTAATATTGATGTTACCATAAAGCATTAGAATAATTTGCGTGTCGTAAGGTCTCGGTGGTCAGTGGTCACTCGATCCGCAATATATCATCGTCATAAAGCGGGATGCGGGTGGTCCAGGCTCCTAGATAAGATGCGGTATCACGTGTCTGCCGTAAACTTACATCGCCGATAGATGGCGCTGTTTATGTTCGGCCCGTGTGAAGGAAGCATAGCGGGTGTGGTGTTAAAGAAGCTGCAAGACTTGATTTGTAATTGTAATAAAAAATGGAAAAAAATAGAATGTGTGAAAAATGAATTCGTTTAGTTTCGATTTTTAAGTTTACATGATTATTCAAATGCGCACATGAGTTTCGTTAATTAATTTTAAGCATTTAGTAAATAAAAATTCTTCAACACAACTAAACTAAGTTAGCCTTTATTTATGTATCGGTAAGTCGTTATATTATTATGTATTTAGTAAGTAAAAAATTGTCTTAAGCGATACGCCATTGTACTCTGATGTAATTTAAATTTTATTGTTAAGATTCATTGGTATACAAAAACAATAAAATAAATAATAATCGCTCGCCTCTCATATCACTTACTACTGGACAGATTAAGCCCTTTATTATTTTATAAGATGATCGCGGAGTTTGTTGATACATATTAAGATAAAGTATTAATTAAGGCTTAGCGGAAAGAAAGCTTTGTCGACCGCACTGTCGTATATCTATCTTATTGCTTGCTCTTTTATTATCAAAACTGATTATAATCTTGTACGTTATGGTATATTTTATGAGTATGTTTGGATACGTTCTATTTTAGAGTTCCGTTAAGAAATATTATTTTTATCTGCCCTCTGCCTACGTTTCGACCATTTTATATCCAAAATTTTGATATGATTATCTCATTTGTTAAATGGGTATATACATGGGTCGTAAACAGGGAGGTTCTAGGTTTGCTTCCTGTGCCGGTAATTATATTTAAAGTGTTATTAATAAGTAAAAATAATGGTTTTATCTTAAACCCTCAAAAAGAATCAAATTTTCTCATTAATATCACCTGACATGCACTTGCATTGAAATGTGTCGGCAGGTGCACCTGGCTACCATTTAACGGTCACCATCTGCACCTCGTTGCATTATGCATACATCGTCTCATACTTTGGGACAATTTTACGGCCAGGTGAGAGATAGTCATGTGGCAGTTATTAATGATTATTGAAACTTCTCTTGTCGTGTCATTCAATTTGTGATCATCAAGGCGTAATTAAGCAAATGAGGAGTTGAGGAAATATACTTTACGGTACTATCATTTCTCACGAACTTTTTCCTTGGAGAGGTAGGCAGAGGCCAGTCAGGTCTTGTGTATTCCGTCCAATGATGTGACAGGGTAGCTTATCGCCATAATAGACAGGGCTCAAATTCTTCGCATTGTGCTAATAATGAAAATTCCAAATTAATTTTGCCCGTACCGGGATTCGAACCAGAGACCTCAGTGTTGTAATCGAGGCAAATGAAATGAAATGAAATGAAATGTATTTATTGATCACGTAGGCAATTAAGGAGCTCTTATGACAGGCAGTAAAAAAACAGTTTTATGAGTGGGAAAATATAATCGAAGTTATCAAGAGGAAACATAGTCAGGGTATATTTTAGTAGTACCGAATGAAATTATCTAATCCAATAAGAAATAGGTGTATAATATGATTTTTAATATACTGCCAATTTTCACTATAACACTTGAGCCAAGTTGAAATAAGAAATTTCACAAGTCGCTGACGTCATGCCCAAGCGATAAAGACACTCCAATGTTTATTATGTCGGCACGGTTGTCGCGTACAATTGTTTCGCGTAAGGCCGCGCGCCCACGTGCACATGTAACGCGACATTTCCATCAGTGTGTCCTCAGTCCTACGCTTCAAGCAATTTCGAACACCTTGACCTAGTTGAAGGGTCTTTTGATGCCCTTAGCTTAAAAATTTCGATGGGTCATCGTATAGGCTCGCGTCGAGGCAAGTTTTAAGTATGGGTAATTTCAAAATTTGCCAAACAACAATCAAAGTCATATATGCAGATGCTCTACAATGGAAACTACATCATCTAATCTTTTTAAATATTTCTCTATTTTTTTTCTGATTTATTTTTACACTGGCAGTAGTTAATCCAGGATGGGTGGATAGACACGTAAGTGCTTGCTTACTTTGGGACCCACATATTAGATACTTCTATAATTGTTTTTTTCGGAGATTGTCCACAATTATATTCTTATTCCGATCTATAGCACCAAATCTCCAACTGCTGCTCTAAATACCACAATCAATGCGAACATTATAAAAACCGCTTAACAACAATGTTAATACGATAATCGGCTACAAAACAGCATAGCTGTGGCCAACCTTACCACCCACGCATAACTTTCACCATCATTTGCATTTGGGATCAACCGAAAATGCGTTGCGCAAGTGAATCTTGTGTCAACATCTATGTTACGATGTCTCTAGTTTATGGGTTCGGAACAGGTGTTGTATCGATTTCGAGACAATCTGTTTTCATCAATTGTTTAGTGTCGATGTTTATTGTGGCTGTCGGAACTTTATAGGTGCTTATTGGACGACGTTTGTTACTTTGAGTAATTGTTAGGAGGAAGCTGTAAGAGGCTCATATAAACTAACATAACAATCATGTAAAATGAGTGAGTAATATACTCTGATATTAAGATTAAACAGCAGACGCATGTAATTGAAACTTAATTATTTTTTTAAATTTCGTATATGATAGAAAAGTCAAAAGATTAATATAAATACGAATTTATTGAGTATTTTTTTCAACATTACATTCGTACTTATATTTTTACGCGTTAGCTAATCTTATTGCCGATGGTGTCTTGTTTATAAGTGATACACCCGCAGACGGAAGCTTAGCTATACTCGTATAAGTCAGACATTCCAGTCACGAACATCTCGTCAGCAAATCTCATAATGATTGAGCACTTCCGAACAACAAATAGACACTTAAGTTACAATGCGTTTGACAGTGTTAAGTAAAGTGATTGGCGGGCGACCTTCGGACTGTTTAGTTTACTTAAGTTAAAGTGCGGTTAAAGATTCGTATCAACAAAATAAACTACTTCGTAATAATTAGTCTTACAGGTTTTCTTCAGTCTACTACTTTCAGATATCAGATATTTAATTTGTGTTTCCGTTTACGAACCTAACGGAAAATCAATGAGGTAACATTCTCTTCTATTTTAATTATATTTTGTATCGTAATTAGTTAGAACTGAACGAATTGCTGAAAGAGCGCAAGTTCCTTTTCAAGGTATAACTATTATTGGCTTTGAAATTTCTCTAGAGAGAGTCCTAAACTTAGACGACTTCTCATTACTATCTAGATGATAAAGATGATCTCGATTCCCCTATATATCTGAATAGTCCAGCACAATATAGAACATATGTGATGTATAAGTAGTACAGTACAAGCCCGCATGCCGCACCCTCGCGGTGTCTTGTGACTAGTGATTGTTTCAATGAGAAGATTGCACCCGCCGGTACTCATGCGACGGTCCGTGAGAATGTCAGCTGGCACGCGAACTTATACATATTATGTATTGGACAAGTTATAAAAAATACAAAAAATATAAACACTGACCGTAGGCAAACACACTGGTATTGAGTTAGGCGTCTAACTTTGGAAAAGTCCATGAGCTTTAGTGACCAATAGGCAGGTAGCATGCCATTCTGACTGCGAAGGCAATAAAAAAAATCGTTGAAAACTCAAAATAAATGGAAGTTTATAAAAAATAATTTGCCTAAAGTAAAATAAAACAAAAAAAAAACATATCATGAGATTGAGGAATTGTTTTAATGGTGCTCTCGCAGTTATGTGTTAGTACTTAGTTACCAAGAAATAAAAAATATTTCCTGTCTAGGCAATATTACATTTAGCATAATTTATAACATGTTATAAAATGATCATAGCTTATGAGTCACACCAATACAAAGTAATATTGTATTATAGTTACTTCAATTAATCTAAATTAATTCCAAAGCCCATCAGTCTTTCGAAACCAATCGTAGTCTTGAGGAAGACTTACAAAAACATTTTAATATAATGAAACCTTAAAAACAAAGCTACTAATTTATTTTCCAGCAATCGAAAAGGGTGGTATGATTTGAACTTTCTAATCATATCGTAAATGTGAAAATCTGATAATATGAATGTTTTAAGGCGATTAATTCATTAAATTAATTTCATCAATGTGGTCATTAAAATTGACCTTCATTTTATAATCCGGCAATGAATTTTAAATAATTATTTTATTCAATTTTTTTTGCAATGAATGGCGAGACGTGCATGCCGTTCACCTGATGGTAAGCGATATGACCGCTCATGAACAGTAGCAAAACCAAACAGCACCTTGAATTAAAAAGCAATGCTTTGCATTTCACTGCGCTCGCCATCCTGAGACATAAGATGTAAAGTCTCAATATGTTCAGTAGTTACTCTGGCTACAATGTCCTATAATCCGAAAAAATTCAGTGCATTTAAACTGCTGTTTGGCGGGAGAATTGACATTGCGGTGGTGCCTACCCAGGCGGCCTTTCACATATGAGATGATATTTGTATTCGTGTGAAATCAAATTAATTAGGCTATACATAATGTGAAACTCATAAGCTTTGTACGTATTATAATCCTCACTTAACATATATGAAATGTATATTCGATCCATTGCTAGTGGGTTGCGATTTACATAAGTATCTCTGTACACCCACTAATAAGTATAGCATGGAGGCGTCAATATATTTAATAATGGTCCTAATTTAAATAAAAATCATTAGCTGAGTCAATATGTATACTTACTAATATTCTAGGTTGTATACGAGTATATCGAGAAGAAATGCAATACAATTTCAGTATTTTTTGTGTTTTAATTATTTTTGTTATTGGTACGACTCATGTAATGTTTTAGGTCATTGACTCCTATTGTTTAGGTTTGATTTAAAGATGGGAGCTTTGATTTGCGATCTTTGATAACTCTCCCATATTAACTAAAATATTTACGAAATGGTTACATCGATTTTGGTCTGACAAGATAAAAATCACGAGCGACCTGACAACCTATTTATGAAACCTACTTACATTGACCTATACGACACAAAAATAAAACCATATGAAAAATTAAAAGCCTCAAGTTACCTTGACCGGGAATCGAAGTTGAATGTCAAACATTATTATCTTTAAACATTCCAATATATAAATTATATCTTTTTATAAGCTACGTTTAAAACCGTCTGTACTCACCTGTGTTTCATTTCTACTTATTTGCAATTATATTGATCAGATAATCTTACTAATTAATTTGTATACACATCAATATTTATTGAGCTTTAAATATTTTTATCGTTTTTTTGCGCTGGCACGTATACTGGCTTGGTATAAGAAGTGTTCCGCCTGATGGCAAGTAGTGTAGTCTAGATAAATTATTGACTACAGAGATGCTAATATTTTACTGGTAGGTCTCTCATATGTTAGAGGTCGCATACATAGGTATCACCGAAATTTCTACATCTCCTGCCAAACAGCAGTGTAAGTGCATTGTTGTCTTCCCATTTGAAGGACTTGCCAGAGTAAATGGACATATTGAGGCTTGATACCTTATATCTTAGGATCGCGAGCGCAGTGGAATGCCGGGCATTGCTTTGTAGTTCATGGTGTTTGGTTTTGCTACTGTTCATGAGCGGTCATATCGCTTATTAATTACAAGTAGCTACAAAAGTGATTGGAGGTGTGGATGCACCATAAGGAATAACGTTGTCGAAATTCTAAAAAAAAACGCAGGTTTTATAATTGCGGACAATTATTTCACTTGTTATCTAGGCGTTGGAAAATTTCACATCACATAGTCAACTCACCCACATTACATTGTGATAGCGCAGACACCTTGTAATCTAAGTGCAAATAACACATGCTCGCTGTTTCATTTTTATGTCAACTAATTACTAACTGCGAAATTAAATTCTACATCTTCTGACCTTATTAAATTTGTAACTTCAAGTGTGGCGTCATGAATTCGAATCCTTGACAAATTTTATTTGGTTAAAAGTGTGCTATATAATACACAATATATTGAAATGAAATGAAATGAAATGTATTTATTGGTCACGTAGGCAATTTAAAAGCTCTTATGACAAGTCAATACACATAGAACTTAATCTCTATAAACAATATATTTCCTATACTTAGTTATACTTATTTTAATTTCTTGGTTTAATTAATTAATTTATTTTAAATTAATTTTATTTTTATTTAGAATTAGTTTTATTTATTTGTTAACTTTTTATTCTTATTTTATTTAAAGTGTTAGTTATGTCTTTATGGTAATTAATTTTTCAAAGAAATACAATATGTAAATATATTGTGCTAAAGAAATAGAAATTAGTTATTTAATATTTTACTACATTATTATAATCAAATTAGGTAGGTACGTAAACATAGTAGTTTGATGTTTGACAACAAACATTTTTTCATTGCCCTATCGTTACCGCCGTGTATCACCGGTTAAGAACCTTTGCTCTAAATGGATTCAATTTGACAAATACATTTGTGTCTACGAGATATCTTTAAAAGATAGTTTTTTTTAAAGCCTTTATACAAATATCTAGCACATCAAAGCCACCAATATTTCGTATTAATTCGTACTGAGTGAATTGGTCGTGCTAATTGTGTCGAGTTAACGACACAGACGGTCGGCAACATTCGCTGTATGATTCATACATCAAACAGCCATATCTCATTGTAGAATTTCACACTCCGAATTGCCTTGTTCTTCCTACATTACAATGAAGCTGTTTGTCTTTGCACGGAACGCAAGTATACTTGGAATCATAAATCTCGGGAGTGGTTGTCATAAAATCTTGTAAAATTTGGATACAAATATTGACATTTTCCAATTTGTTTTTGGGAAAGTAGCGTGCTTAATAACTGTGAAACATTTGCTGTTATGGTAATTTTACTATTGATGGCATCAATTACTTACATAAATTGGTATTAAAAAGTTGCGTTAAAAATATTCTCAATCACCAATTTGGTAGTTTTTTTTATTGCGATGCATGACGATACGATTAGTAAAACCAAACAACACCATGAGTTACGAAACAATGCATAACATGTTAGTCTCAAGTGGTTACTCTGGCTAGAATATCCTTCAAACCGAAACACAACAGTGCATTAATACATCTGTTTGGCGGGAGAAATAGGCATTGCGGTGGAACTATGGCAGGCTCTCACATATGAGAGACCTACCACAAGATTTCAAAAATCTTATGAAGTAATGTACAGAATAACTATGAAACGAAAGAAACCAATTGGACTGGATATTAAAACATGCATTCTATATTTTATTAAATTAAATGAATATAAACACAGATTGCTAAATTAAAATTAATAATCTTAAATTAATAGTCTTAAACAAATTGAGTCCACAACTTGCGAATCATAAATTGAATGAATACTTACAATTTGCAGCAGTTTGAAAGCTTGCTAGTTACTAGTACAATGTATTTGCGATGTGGCACAATGAACGTAGATGAGATTCTATGCTTTATTGTTGATGGCGACAGGGCTTGAGCAAACGCAAATGGTTCACAAACCTTTGGACCATATATTAATTCACTTTAATAAAAAGGTTGTGGACTCAATTTGTTTAAGACTATTAATATAAGATTATTAATTATATTTAATCAATCTGTGTTCGTTTTGTTTTGTATTGAGAGTTGGAAAGAATTGGAGCTTATAAATAGATCCAGAAAAGTTTAAGTTGGTTCTGTGTTATTGGAACAAAAAGAACCGCGAAAGGTTTCCTAAGATTCGCTCGATTTTCGCAGCTTTCACATTTTCAATCCCGGCATATATTTTCCTTGAACAAGCCGAAAATCTCATTCAAAACAGCCTTCAGAATCCTGTCCAGATCTTGCAGTTAACTCTTTCACTACACTAAAGATGCGATTATCAAATAGATTAGATATTTTAATTAGTTTTATTTATTTTTTACTGTCTCAATTATTTACCTTTACATTCATCGCTTTATAATCAGTAAGTATTATAGTTCAAGCACTAACTTTAAACTTCAAAGTTAGTGCTTCGGGATATAAATTTGAATGGACTATCAAATTTATGTCCCGATGAAACTCAACGAGCCAATTGCAGCATGATGTGTCCACCACTGGACCCGCGAGCAAGGAGTTAACCGCGCAGTAATGAACTTTGACTCGGTTTAATGAGACCAGATTGTGTACAATGACAATGTTTTTATTGCTCGCTGCATTAATCGAATGATTTATCACTTACGCATGAATTGACTGATATTGGAGGGTTAGCATGAAAAATTGGAAACATGTTCGCGAATGACCCATTTATGCCATAAAAAGGACAAGTAGGTAGATGATATTTTTTATTTTGACCTATACTACAAGTGTATAAGTAGATTACGACTATGACATTATTGACCACATCTTCCCAAAAACGTATGCTTACAAAGATTACAATTAAGAACTGGTCCAGCTAGAAAAAAAATCCTTATTAGAAACAATATATTTAAATATGATTGCAAACTTTAGGTAAAATAATATTTTTCAGCCCAATAAATATATTAGATAAATTTAAAAACACACTTTTTCTATGACATACAAGTATACTCGTAGTTACAACTTACACACATATTTTAATATATATTGACGTCTTCCTAAAATCGTATAAGATCAAAGCTGCCTCTAAAAGTTAGCCACAAGTAAAGCTAGCAAACCGAAGTTCTAAAATACCCGTCACGGTCATTGGTTACAGTCCGCCCTTCCTTATGCCGCAGGAAATCCCTAATAGCTGTATAATTTCACACACGGACTCAAATCTGAGGGGAAACAGTGTTGCCAACTGTGAGACATCGTGTAATCGATAAGCCATTGACTTGGGCCGTGTAATCGATTTCCTGTTTTGTTTATTTTGTGATTTTCTTGAAGGAATAAATTGCACAGCTATATAAGTTGAAGTAGGTAACAGCAAAACTAGATAAAGAGCGGGGTGAAAATGGTAATATTTTCTGTTCGTATAATAAATGTCTTCAAAATCAAAACTGTGAGGGCAGTACCTTAACCTCAACTTTTATTAATAAAGAAAATAATAAAATCTGTAAAGATTTTCCTAATTAATAAACTTATTAAATAGACATTTAAAAGAGCTGAACAAACTGACAACTCTCCATCCGGTCAAGGTGCGAAATCAGTTAAAGAAAAAAAAAACGTTGGCGCCAATTTCCGTTGTCTTAGTAACCAGAGACATCCTCAAATAAGACGTCATAAAAAAGAAAAACAGTGCAGGTGTGTCTGGCATCCTGCCACGTGAGTCACCTGCGTGGTCACCGCACAACCCTGTTCGCGTGATATAAGTGGTCACCATCCGGCCTTTGAGAATTATAAATATCTGCCCTGGACAGAAGTGTCAAAAAACGGTACTAGAGCCCTTTTTCATTTTAAAATAGCTGTTGCGTGTTTATTTTTAATGATAACGATATTTAAATTAATTAAGTTGAATATGTTAATATTTTAATTACTAATTAATTCGCATCCGGCTCGAAGGATTATAAGTAATGTTAGGTGTTAGTATTAGTTGTAGTGATTTTTCAACTAATTATAGCAACTATATATAAACTTATTTTGTATATTTATCTATACTTCTATACTGAAATAATAAAGAAGAATGATTTGATTGTTAGCATTGAATAGGCTCTGAAACTAATGCACCGATTTGAAAAATTCTTTCACCATTAGAAATCGATATTATCTTGGCCGAACATAGGCTATGGAATATTTTCAAAAGTTCAGTTATATATTTAAAATATGTAAAGCTCTATTTTACACATATGCATAAAATGACTGTTCTGACATAAACATATTTTTAACTATTGTCTCAGCATAGTTGATTTTTAACTATGATTTATGCGTCATAATATCAATTTATTATGTAATTATTCTTGACTATTTTCACGTACAGCCATTCCAACAAGCTGTCTGCTAGTCTTCGTAGTCCGTGCCCAAAAATGCTTCCCTTTCTGGTCACAATTAACGCGCCGCCACATCATTAATATAAAAATAACACGGTTCAAAGTTCTAACAAATCGCGAGATCTGAGGTAAGGGAGACCGAAATAGGCACTTCCCGGCGCGTGCGGACAGGGGGGAGAGGGGGGAGGGGGAGAGGTACGCGGTAACATCCGCTCAAACTTTGTCACTAACTTCTGTTCTAAATATAGTGCTTTGATGGTAAATAACTGATATAAAAAAGATGTGATGTGAGGCGTGTGTCGAAATTTTATGATACTCATATTATTGGCAGCTTTCAGTAATTTTTGGTAGCTTTAGGTGTTAAGTCGTGCGATTTAAGATCTTCAGATATAACTATTAACTTTTTGCATATTATCCGGGTACAATATATTTCAAAATACCATTTTTGCCGGTATTGTAGTCATTTTTCTTTATTGTCCCCTGGATGTTACTAACTACCAAAGCAATAAAATCGGCAGCTAATAATTCTCCTGTTATAATGGTCATGTATATGGCCTAACCACTCTCAATCTTATTCTCGATTGTAGAGGAGGCCCGTGCCCTGCAGTGGGACGTATATGGGCTGATACAGAATGGTCATGTACATTACCCGGGCATTACGAACAATGCCGTATAAATCACTTCAGCCATAACTTCGCTCAATTGATGACGTCACGATGACGCTACTGTTCAACGAACTTGATTATGACGGATGCCCGTGCGTGACCTCTGACGTGACGTGGACGGTCAACCTATGGTCTTGGTTCTTGATACTTGATAGTCTGAAACATGTAAGATTAGATCAAGATTTATATTTGCATCTAGTAAAAATAAAACTGCCTCGGTGGCGTAGGTGTACTATGGTACGCTTGCAAAGCTGAGGTCTCGATTTCGGATCCCGAGTCGGGCAAAGTTATATTGGATTTTTCTATTCATTATCAGTCCGGAGTCAGAAATTTGTGCCCGGTATGGCGATAGGCTCGGCACCTATCACATCGTGGGCCGGTACATACAAGGCGAAATGTGGGTGTCCAGGCACCTCTGCCTACTTCTTCCGGGATAAAGGCGTGAGTTTATGTATGTAAAAAATAAAGGATAACGTGAGAAAATTGTCATTTTAAATGTTCTAAAGAAAAACTTGCAATAAATATAACTAATTTGATTTCTTTACTACTTGATGTCAATGAAAGATATTTAGATCAAATTATAGTCATATAGAAAAATTGCTATATAAAGAGCATTTTCGTAAGTTTCATGGCTCTTGAAGAAGCGAAAATTATTCAGCTGTACATGAAACCACGACTGTATAACTTAGTGTCTGCCTATCCCGACAAGACACATATGGTTATTAAATTGTATTATAGAAACTCATATTATAATCCTTTCGATACAGACATCTGGAACATTGCAAAATAATTGCTGCGAGAAACACGACACCAAGAATTTGCAAATGTAAACAAAACGGCTGGAGGTTATTTTTGTTATGGTCTCGTAATTATACATTCAGCGGCTTTATCGCTGCATTAACCGTTAAAATATTGTGGTTTGGTCTTTAAACTTTTAATAGTCTATATGTAGTTCATCTTTATTTTGTTTAAGTATAAGCGTGGTAAATACATAATACCATATGCATCAGTGGATAAATGGTAGTCACCGACGATCTTAGAAATTGTCTGTAAAGGGAATAATAGTAATGACACTTCTTTGGATTTAAAGTTTTTGTATAGTCTAATAAGAACAGGGGAAAACTACGGTAAATATTCAGTAACTAACAATCTTAATAATTAAACCTAATGGTACTCATAAGACAGAGCAGAGAAGCTCAAAAACTGAAGACAAAAATTGATCATCCATCGATTTAATCCAAAACAGAACTGCAGACATACTGCCCATTTCTATACACTTGAATCACTTTTACTTTTAAAGTGATATATCGACAATCATCCCGTAAAGGTTTATAAAGCCAATTGGAGCCAATTATTCCGTGATCCAGTATCGATATGCAAACACAACGCACCCGAAACTCCACATTACTCATACATATAGAAATACGTTTTGGCGAGCGGGGTTTGAACCCGCGCTATTTGTGTGCTGGCAGCGCGCCAGCGTCGCCCGCTGACCCGCTTCGCGTCGCCTTCGCTTTGTGTCTACCCCGCTAGTCGCTGGATTAAAGATAGACAGTCAGCTTTTTTGGTCTATCGGATAATTGGTGCGACGAAGTGTTTGAACAATGTTAGTATAGGACAGTGGTTCTTAACCTTTTATTCAGGACAGCCGCCGTTGCCTAATCGGCTAGACTCCGCCTGTGAAACGAATGGCCCCGGATTCAATCCCTGCACCGAGAGCAATTTTTGAGAGTGATGTTTGATTCACTAGTTTGGTTGTATATTGGTACAGTACCGAAATGCAAATTAATAAAAGGGTTTTCTATCCATAACTAAAATATGCATAAAATTATTTTACTAGGAATAGGTACTAGGAATAATAAATCAGTGGGTTTTCACAGTACACAGTATCTTTTAAACGCCTGAAAAAAATAGATTGATAGAATATTAACAAAAAAATAGTATTATGTACAATAGATAATAATTATTCGATACACCCAAATGCCACACATATATTCTTGACTCTACACTAAAATCGAGTCTTGGGTCGTAGATATCAGTAACAGCGAGAACCTGAAACAAATACCTGTGGATCACACAAATATTTGTCTCGTTGCGGGGATCGAACCCGCGGACTCACGTTTCACTGCCGGCGTCTAACCAAATGCTTCATGGAGGCTGTCTATACAATTAATCGTTTACACCATATCACTCGTAGAAACACAAGTTTTGAAATGTAGTAGTAATACTTTATATGCGTACACTGTTTAAAAACCTTGGAATATTATCGTGTTATTTACATAGCAATGTACAATTAACCTTTATTATCTATGTTTAAGAAATTGTTGTTTTGAACCCATTGAAATCGTAACAATAACACAATTAAAATTTCTAGGAAAAAAGCATTTTCCACTAATTATAACAATTATAACAACATGTTTAAGTATATGTATTGCTTGTTTATTGCTACGAGCAATCCATTCACCTGATGGCAAGCGATATTTCCGCTTATGGATAGTAGCAAACCCAACAACATCATGACTACGCAATGCTTGGTATTTCGCTGCGCTCGCCATCCTGAAACATATGAAGTCTTTAAACCGGAACACAAGAGTGCATTTACACTGCTGTTTGGCGGGAGAAATAGACATTGCGGTGGTACCTACACAGGTGGCCTCTGACATATGAAAGTCCTACCACTATATGACAACCATTGCATAAATTCCTAACATAAGAAAGCTAAAATCTACCCTACTTCTTACTAATCATATATCCCCTCTTCCTAGGATCCTAGTGGGCGCGCCAGAGGATGAGAGGTATCCTCCCAAGTACTACAACATCTCGCGACCCGGCGCCGTGTACCGCTGCGAGCCAGGTCGGAGGACCTCGGAGGCGCAGGGACTCAGGCCTCTCGACCGCTGCCAGGAGATGGTGTTTGATAAGAAGTCTGGTGAGTGATTTAACAGTCTCTTCATCACCTCGATGCAGAAGAGTGTCGTTACAAGTTGAAGAATGCACCTGTCTTTGTGTTATTGGCATGAGGCACCATAAATTGAAAAAAATATAAAAACAAGACAAAAAAAAATATAAAATTTAACTAGCTCTTCCACGAATTAACGTATTTTTTGTTTGGAAGATGACTTGATCAAGAGTGTTCGTAGCTATAAATAAAGAAAATTTCTTTACTAGTTATAATACAAATAAGTTTCTAGTAATATTTAGTTAGTTCTATTGTAGTTATAATTGAAATAAGTTTCTTATAATATGTAGGTATTACGTGGCCCATGACATCAACGTATTTTTAAGTTATGTCAAAGATTTTAGACTTATACCAGCGAATTGCGATATACTTGCGAGCAGGTAACGGAAATAATACAGAGAGTGTTACAACACTCTCTGTATTATTAACACCTAACACCACTAACTATTATGACGTACACGTCATAATAGTTAGTGGTGTTAGATTTTAAATCTAAAATCTGAGGTCAATGAACCTACTTTAATTTGATGTTTTCGAAAGTCAGACACGGCTCGTCATGTTAACAATGACTCACTCAAGTCTGGCACAAATATTTGTTGATCTTAAAAATACTAGCCTCGGTTACTGCTAAATTTTAAATACATTTTTCTTACTTTTTTATATACACGAGGAGAATTTCTCATCAAGAATCGTATGCCACATATTTTGACAGCCTCCGTGGCGTAGTCGGCTACACGCCAGCTGTGAAACAGGAGGCCGCGGGTTCGATCCCCGCATCGAGAGAAATGTTTGTGCGGCCCACAAATATTTCTTTCGGATCGGGTGTTATTTATTTATTATCGAATGACATAACAGCCAAACGAATACCGTGAATGACAAATGTTGCATCTTCTAGGTGAGATACTCTCTAGATAAATGGGGCTTTAATCATACAAGCGTCAAGTAGCACAGATTAAAAAAAGAAACAACTTCAACTTGTCATTCCGCAACCTGAATAAAAGACCACCGAGCAAGCCATTCAATAATAAATTAGTTATTAATACGTAGGAACTGTTTCTATTGGAGGGCGAATAATAAGCGCGGTACGAACCGCTCGCGTAATGCATTCATGTATTCAACTGATGTGACTTGAACGTCTTCTGAATAACATAGATAAATAGGAGGGCAGAATTGCTAGATTGATTTACTGGTTCGATTCCTGTGACAGGCAGACTATATTGTATTAGTTTTTTTGCATAATGAAATGTAGTTATATACTTAATGAAACTCTATCAATTTATTTACTTGCAAATTAGTTGGATTGTATAAAATATGTTAATTTGAATAGATCTTTATATAGCCATCTAATTCACTCATTAGGAAAATAATACAGAACATTAATTCCTCTAAGATTGTTAAATAGCAAATGAAACTTCGTATAGATACTTCGGTTAGAACGTGTTTTTGCAGTTAGAACGTAAAAAAATGGATTCATTGTTCGGATTTGTACGATTTTTCTGATGAAAGTGTCCAAGACATAGTTGTTTAATAATAATAACTGGTCCTTTAAAATTATATGTTTGAACTTCGTCGACAAAGCTGGCTAAGACTAGAGTGATATAGCCTAGCACACCAAAGAACAGATAGTGCACCGTATATGGGCCGACGAAGTTATAGAATTTTAAAGAGAGGGACGCATGCTAGGAATATCTAAGTGCTGATGTCTTTATTGACTAGACCTTACTAGCGGATTATAGAAACGTGGGGTGAATTGTCTAGTATGTGTGTCGCAAAAGTAAAATAGGATAACCTGGAATATATCTTTTTAATTTTAATGTACGACTGGTGACTGGGATTGGCACGTAATCTAATACGATGCTAGGCGAACTACTATCCAACTAAACTAACAAGTACCGTTTGACGTTTCATACTTTTCAACTTTGTACAGGCGTAACTTACACAATTTCAATAACATTTCGCCTAAAACCATGGAATTGTGGCTTTACGGCCAACGAAATTAAAATTGTGTGAGTTACGCTTGTCTAAATATGTTTAAAATTGAAAAATAAGAAACGTCAAACGGTACCTTTTAGTTTAGTTGGATAATATAGTGGATTAATGAATATTCTCATTTAACGAAAACATATAATAAGATGATAACTGACTAAAAAATACGTGTCATATAAATGAAATCATCATCAAAAAACATAATTACAGTGCAAATTACAAAGGTAAATATGTTGTCCGACAACTAATTCTGGAACATGACACATCTTTGTACATTGGATTTAGACAAATATTGGTCATCAGAATTTACGAAAACATGTCCGATTAATATTAATTTGGACACCTTCTTGAAATATCTATTTCTTGGGCCCGGTCGCATTAAATATTATTAGCTATAACTTTGACTTTTAACCATGTGACCAGGTACATCCCAATATATGAGATGTCAAACATGTTAAAGTTAAAATTATGTTTCGAGTTACTTGTGCCACAGACTTGAGACAATAGTGCCTTAACCCATCTTGAGTCAAATTAATAATTTTGACATCATGTTCAAGTTAGCCTTATACGTTTCGCCGGGGAGCGTAAGTTATGACGTACGTCGTGGCAGGCGTCCGGTGCGCACGCGCATGATTTACGCTCTGCAGCGCCACCGCGCATTGTCTCCAGACGGATCGTACGTCATGCCATATGTTCATAATGCGCCTTTGTGCTGCACTGACACTTTAGGCCGCTAAAGGGTTGGATTTTTTATAGGAGTTATGGTTCGTGCCACGCTTGGAATTGCTACTATATTCAGCGTTTATTTTTCAGTGTTGTAAACTGTTTTTAGTGAACATTAGGTTAAGATTTTGAGAAGATAATAGAACGTATAATTATGTCTATGTGAATTGTGACGTTGAGAAAATAAAATTGAAGCGGAAGTAGTTTGACGTTTCTTTTTTGTTTCATAAAAAATAGAAGAGGCCTGTCAAAATGTAACGTGAAAGACTTACAAACCCGTTTATTTACTGTATAATTTGCCACTTAAAACGAATTAAACTTACAGTAAAAAATCTAATAAAATGCTTAACATATGAATGCATTTTCCTTTTACTCATGCAAAATTAACAAACATTAAAATAAAAATTGAACAAAGAAGTCACACCTTTATCGTTCATCGATGGTCAGTTATACCCCACTTACGTTGGAAAGCAAACCGATACATGTAACACAGTTGAGTCACACACCAGTAGAACTAAGTACCTTGGAAAATAAAGAAATGTGGGTTAAATAACATCCTGGCAGTAAAATCTCATTGTGCAAGAGTTTCCAATATTTTAACCCGTGCATACTCTGAGTTTTTATTTAGCATTGCTCGTGGTATGTTCAGTGATTCACGCCGCCCGGTCCATTGTACCGCGGTCGAATTTTGTTGCGAGTCGAAATCAAAGTATTTGAGTGTTTCAAATGTTTTGTTGCGTTCCTGTTTGAAGGGATGCTTTAATGTATTGGGTTTGCATATTTTTTTTGGGTGGTTGTTGTGAAATTTTGTGAAGTCCAAAAATATTTCAATAAAATATAACTGTATGTTAAATACGAATATATTCTTTCATATAATGGTCTTATTCATAGACAGTTTTCAAACTTATTTTAGTTATCGAATGTTTTGTCTACTTCGCTCAGACAGCATTCAAAAATCGTTCGAAGGGACAACATATTCGATGGCTAAAACAGATTTTCAAAAAAGTGTGAATAAGGCCGTAAGACAGTATCTTCCTTTTAGATTTTTCTGAGTTAAGTAACACTATCCCTTTCAGAACATCATCAGCTGTTATAATTGACCTTATATTATATTGAAAATTAAGCTTAAAACAGCTAATTACACACGCGGCTCCATGCATAATATCAGTAATTACTAATAATAGCTTTATCACTCAAAGAATTGTGAACCAGTTTTCCACTTTCATTCACAAGTTGACCTTTGCCC
Organism: Hyles lineata; assembly: GCA_030180105.1. NCBI lineage: Eukaryota > Metazoa > Arthropoda > Insecta > Lepidoptera > Sphingidae > Hyles > Hyles lineata. The sequence goes on along the minus strand of JARJEE010000006.1, from coordinate 1,744,596 downwards.
CATAGTTCGATGGTAATTAGTGGGAATAGGTTACGAAACTCTTAGTGGGACAAGCCCACGCGTGGGCGAGGCGTGGGCGCTACCTGCCCCGATACTGGGTCACCGGGCCCGTTCCAGCAAAAACTGTAGCGAATTGCCAACTGTTGACGTAATTCGCTACTTCGATAACACTTATGATAATTTTGTGATCACTTTTGTTTTGGAAAAGCCAAAGTGATACAGATATTGCCATTGTCATAAAGGAACTGACGCGAAATAAAAACTTTGCTGTCTTATTTCGTTTGGGAGTACAATGTCCGCAGACCCAATAAAAGTTTCTTTCTCGCTTCTTTTTCCTTGTCTTTCCTTCTCAGTGTTGAGAACTCGACAATGTTTCTATGCCCTAAATATTGAGGTGTGAGTAGTCACTAACCAATACATAACCTGTTTGATAATGTGCTGAAACTAAGAAAAAAATACGATGACTTTTTTTTCAAAATGTTTGTTTTAAATCAGATTCCTAGGTTTAACACTATACAAAAATCCGATGATCATACAATGCGCGAGCGCAGTTAAAATGCAGTAAAAGCCGGCAGCCCGAGGTTCAATTTCATAGTTTAACAGATAACCGAGTTCAATGCAGATAACGCGGCTGAGCGTGCAAATAACTAGGCGCGGGACGATATCGATAGTTGACAGCGATTTAATTATGTTTATCGATAGTAATTACTTAATTAATTAAATAAGAATAATGAGGAATAAATCGATTTAGATTATTTTGATCTAGATTACATAATATATCTAGAACTCTGATTCCAAACGTTTTATTAGGTATACAAGCATAGAAGAACAAAAGTAACTACATGACAAGTTACATCACATTACACAGGCACGTTGATAAAAACAAATAAAACCTATTTAATAATTATGTTGTTTTTTCCAACAGCATTATTTAGTTTAGTTAGCACATTTCTTCTAAATTGAAATTTTCTAAACCATCATATTTAATATCAACTTATCTATATCTAATATAAATTACTAATCGATTTCTACTTTTAAACATAAATTTCTAATTTTATACCTATCAATTATATTTTTAGTTATCGGTATATTATTTTTATTGGTGAGCACCAGGTTTTGAACAAAAAACAGAAAGATCCCCACTTTGTCCTTAACGTTCACCTAGTGCGGATTGGCAGACTTTACATACTCCCGAAATTCTTTTGTCAAACTCCTAGTTGTATTAGTTAACTGTGTAGTTTACGTACGATATTTTCCCTCAATGTTAAAAGTGACGATTATAAATTATCAACGAGTATTTTACATATTTATGACCTAACTAAAGTAACTGTCAGCAGTAATAACTTCTGTACCCAACTATTATGTCTAAATGATGATAAATAGTGAGGAAATTGGTTGTAAACGTTTCAATCAACATTGTATGAAACTGTCGTGTTTGGTCACCGTTTACTGTTAAACGGAAAGAGGTATTATAAGTAATTTGTGTATGGTCTAACGGAAGCGCGTGTTTGTCGACCGTGAAATGCCGGGTTGGATTCTTAGCTCCGATTCATATAAATTTTAATACAATAAAATATTCTTTCTATTTCTCCAACCCATACTGATTTCTGTGTTATTTGGTGTTTTTTATAAGTTACTAAGGAGCTTTCGAAATGATTATTTTTTCTTTAACCGAGAATCAAGATTTTTAACCATTGGTTCTTTTGTAAATTAATGAATTTTAAAAGACTATTTTTTTATCGTTAAATGATTAATTGCTTTATTTCTTCTTCATAACCGTAGCGCGTTTCAAAAGTTTTTATGCAAGGCTGCCAAATATTATGATAATATCGATAAGTGTATTGTTACATCCCTAGCAACGTTATCAGGGCATTGTATTTCACAAGCTCCATTGTTGTAATCGACGATGCGTCTTGTAAACAATTCGCCGCCGCTTTTTTGTTATCACACATTTTTCTCTTTTATCAGTCGCTCCACTGTGTCATCGGATCATTAAGATGGGAACATGGCAATTATCTATATACATTATACGTGTTATATATCATTCTATAAAAAATTGGAGAGATACCAAAATTGCATAGTAACATATAATATTTATATATTAGAGCGATGAAAATCAGAACGTTTCAATTGATTGTTAATGAAGAGATTATAAAATAAGCAGAGGTCCACCATATTTCATTGGGGAATTAAACCTGATTCTCTATATGCCACTAGTGACCAACGAAACGTCACGAAAATGGTTCTTCTATTAATGTAATGAATTACTGAGATCCTTCATCATTGTATGTCATTAATGTCCTTTCATTTTGCCATACTGCCCACTGTTGAGCCTATTTTTCCCGCAATATTTATTTCTGTTCAGTTCCAGGAATTTCTCTGCTGTATATTATATTAAGTATTTTCAGAGCGACCTTTTGGAAGTGGCCTGGATAAAGCGACTTTCAGCAACTTCACTATATAGTATAAATCAAAGTCGCTTTCTCTGTCCATATGTCCCTTTGTATGCTTAAATCTTTAAAACTACGCAACGGATTTTGATGCGGTTTTTTTAATAGATAGAGTGATTCAAGAGGAAGGTTTATATGTATAATACGCACATATTATTGTACAGAAATCTATTTGTACCCGGGCGAAGCTGGGCCGGGCCGCTAGTTAACTATATAATAATTAAAAAAAAAAAACAAAAATCAATTGCATAAATACATAGATTCTGTCGACCAGTAGCAATTTACTAGTCAACAACATTCAACAGTCGGTAAAACACGTGGGCCTTAATATTTGGTTATGTGGGTGCCACGGCCGCGCGTGGGTGCCGGTTCGATTCCTTTTGCAGACTTGTCTTGTTTAATATTCTAAATTATTTGATTTGATGTTTGTGTACTGGTGAGTGAGTGATAAAGATAGCGAAGTGTTAGAGATATTTGTGGCTTGACAATTACATAGGTTCAATTTTGACGCTGGGTATCGTCGCCTGAGGTCGCGTAGGTCTCTCATATGGGAGAAGCCGCCTAAACAGGTACAACCGCAACGTCTATTCCTCCCGCCAAACAGCAGTTTAATTGCACTGTTGTGTTTCGGATTGAAGGACATTGTAGCCAAAGTAAGTACTGGACATATTGAGACTTAACATCTTATGTCTCAGGATGGCGAGCGCAGTGGAAAGCTAAGCATTGTTTTGTAATTCAAGGTGTTGTTTGGTTTTGCTACTGTTTATGAGCGGTCGTATCGCTTACTATCAGGCGTTCAATCGAATCGAAATCGAATAAAATAAAGACGCCAATACCACTAGATAAAATATGAGCACTTTTTTTATTGCTATGAATGGTGTAACCTGAGACAAAACTGTCATCCCAGATTCAGAGACATTTCATAGGGAGCACTTTGGTCACTAGATCCACCTATAGTTCACTGAGGTTATTTCGACATCTCTAGCACAAATCTTAATGCCTCGCATTCTGATTGAAAAACTTGTGTAAAGCGCCTTGGCCGACATGGGAGTCGAATCCAGGCTCTCACACTCACAATCCATGAACACATAGCTTCAATGAAGTACATAAAGCTGGTAAAATTTTGGCCTCGTCGCACCCATAGTGGCTAGTGTCCACTTCGCCTACGTAAATGCGTGTAAAAGTTTGTTTGTCCGTCAAACGGGCAGATTGAGCGGCGTGCGCCCGCGCAATCTTGCAAACGAGCCACTTCCGCGTAACCACAGATATCTAACTAGTTTGCCAGATGTTTACTTTTCGGCGGCCGTAAGTGATGTATTTTAATAATAAAAAAAATATTGCTATGAATGGCGAGTCGAGCATGCCGTTCGCCTGATGGTAAGCGATACGACTGCTCATGAACAGTAGCAAAACCAAACAACACTTTCAATTATAAAGCAATGCTTGGCATTCCACTGTGTTCTACAGATTGCAAATTAATGAAGTTTAAAATATGAATTGTTATTCGTAATGACGGTAGTTTCAGTACCACCTATTCATGAAGCAATTTTTTTGCAAATATAATTTAGTGGAGGGTAGTAAGTTTTCTTTAGTTCTTTCCATGAGTTCCTGGTTTAGTATCGTCTTGGGTTTCAAGTGGTGTACGCGGTCACCAGTTTTGGTCGTTGTGTGGACAATTTGTGCAAGTGGTACTTGGTGGAATGGATGTTGTTAGCGGTATCACCCCTTCTACTTCAGAGGAGGTAATCAGGTACGCTTGATAGGTTGTATTACATTTTGTTGGATACACTTTTATGATTGTGTTGGCCCGTCTGTGCGGATTTTAATTTTTGAAGTGTAGACCTATTGTTTTTAGCCCGATGATGATGAAGGCTAAGGTATGTTTTTAGTTTTTCCTTTTTCACCCAGCGGTATAGATGGTCATGAATTTGTGTAATAGTTTATAAATTCGAGTGTGACATAGGTTCTTAAATATCCTGAATGAATGGTTTTCGTGAGATACATGCAAAATTACCGCCAGCGAAAGTTTATATTATTATGTTTGAATGTGATATATGTAGGTTCCATAATATCCAGAACATATGGTTTCTGAGATGTATAATTACCGTAAAAGAAAATACGGACATAACCTTGGTTTTAAACATTTAACATTTAAATTTTGGATTGATTTGAAACCAAAATAACAATTAACATGTTCGAGTGTGAAATAGGTTCCAAAATATCCTGAACATACAGTCTCTGAGATGCATAATTACCGATATAGTACATGCGGATACAACCTTTGTTTAAACCTTAACTTTAACTTGTTAATTTTGGCGTAATTTGAAACCAAAATATCATAGAATTGTTGCAAGAAAACAGTACTCTAGATTCAATGACCTAAAGTCCTAAACTATAGCGTCAAGTGTTGACTCACTGTGAGGCTGGGTGCAATCGACCGTCGCAATGACACACCCCAGATCAGATGACGGATGCTGGAGTTTTTGCTGAGTCTTTAACAGTATGCTACGTTTATTTATAGGACAGGAAGTTCGCACTTAGCGAAATTACTCATGAGTCGTGTTTCTATTAAAACTTGACACTTTTTGTAGTAATTTGGAGACTAAATAAAAAAAAAAAACTGCTTCGGCCTTTCCTCCTTTTGACAAAGTAATAGGAAAAACTTGATATATTCGAAAAGATTTTGAGTTCTTTTGTGTCGTAGAAACGAACTAAGAGTTGGTTTATGATTGTGGCTGTTACATGGGCTGTTACCTGTATTTGAGTTGCCTAAATGTCAGTCGATTTGATCTCATTTGTTTTTTACAGAAATTCCTACATATAATGGTCGATAAAAAAAAATTATCAGCAGTAGTTAACGCACTCGAAGTAGAAAAAAAATACTAAAAATAAACCTCTGCTTAATTTAATTTCACTAACATTCGTACATAAATAAACTTCCAACTTTTAAAATAGAAAAACCCAATATCACTTTGCCCTACCTGGGATTCGAACCTGAAACCTCAGCTTTATAGGGGGTGTAACTATATAGGCAGGCATACCCTGACAAGAAAAGGAATAATCAAGTAGAGTTATTGAACGAGTGTATGATAAAAAAAGAAAATATCTGTTACCTTGCGCAAAAAAATATAAATGTTTTGACACAACTTGAGGTCAATATACTTACATTCATTAGGATACATGACATTTGTATATTTAAACCGGTTTTGCGAATACGAGAATTACTATTTGGGTGGAACTAGTTTTTTAGAATACGTTAGGTTGCTTTGTACGTTGGATAAAACGTGGGTTAACTTGTTGAGAATAGTATTATTATATGAACACAATATTTTTTATTATTTTTTAAATATCAGCGTGCATGGATTACCTATACTCAATTTATTAACATTTTCATTTAAAACGTCGATCAAAAAACTGTAATTCGATTAACCCTGAGAAAGATTAGGTTCCCAATTAGCAACGTATCTTAGAAATTTAAGAAATGTTAGATGAAAATGCACTCAATTTTCAGATGAACATGTACATTCATCGTCAGTCCATTTTTCCATATCCACTCTCCCTAAAAGACCAATCAAATCCACCCGAATAAACCCAAGTCAATCTAGTTTTACCAAAATTTGATTGAGTTCAATTGAAATAAACGGCCAATTAATAACAAATACAATTTTTTATCGTTACTCCATTGTGTCTGGATACATTAGATGCGAAGTGGCGGTCAGCCGCGTTTTGATTGCTACAGCCGGTGTCTAGTTACAATCGCCAACCACATTTGGGACGTGGGTTTAGCGCAGTACTTGGTAATTAAGACATAATTAATATTGAATAGTTGCATATCTTCTGAATGTTATATTCAAAATTCAGAAAAAATCAAAATTCAAAATTATTTTATCGTGAACATAGGTATAAATGGTGTTACATATTTTTTAGTTAGATCAGCTATGACTCGCCACACTGGCATATATGATTTGATTAATTTGTAATGTCTATATTTCCTTGCACTACAAATTCCGTACGCTACTTTCAAACTTTGATTAATTCATTACTTAACAGGTGTTGTGAGATTTTTTTAAAGTTTACTTTTAAAAACGTAGAGTTATACCGCAGCTCATTACCACTTTTATGCGTTAAATTATTTGCAAAATCAGTAAATAATATTACTATTGATGCTTGATATCTCTCTCATTCCCTTGAGCCACAGGAATCCCACTATTGAACCCTGGACTTCTCTAGGAATGCTGAATATAATCACTTATTACATCAGGGCCGGTCATTTACATTTACGTTTATTATCAAAAATGTGTAGATTGTAAAATATATGGTGGGACCCCACGCGAAACGCCAACTAATAAACCAAATATGGTTTTGTGTAATTACTTAGATTATGATGTCATTACACTTATTAATCATTAATAAATTGCGTTCATACAATTAAAAGGGGTACTTGTAAAAAAATTGTTGCAGATCTAATCCATTTCTTTAACATTATGTAAGTTGGTAAACTTGACATACCTTCTCAATTCTAGTTGAAATATCTTAGTTGTACAGAGCTAGCCTTATAAATACCCGTCACCCCTTTATCCCATAAGGATGGGCAGAAACTATAGCATTACCACATTAAGGGGCTCGCCCCTCATGAAACGGAACATGCAAGCCAAAACGTGAGTGTCTTGGTAGTACCTCTGCCTACCCCTTCTGGGAAAAAGGCTTGAGTTTATGTATGAATTGCAAAGCCAGAAGGGTAATTTAAGAAGAATTTACAACTATGCTCTTAAAATACTATAGTAGATATGTGGGATGGCAGATGGCCGCTATTCAGTGGCAAATAGCAGTACATTAGTTCGTCGTGTTGATGTTGCGTGAATCAATGGACCGAGATGCGCTGGAGGGTGACCATGAATACTATAAGATATTGGATAGAATATGATTTGGTATTTAGATTTGGTATTATTTTGATTTGGTATTAAGGCAATATTGTTGTCTTTTTTGTAATTACGTATCTGTGGAAGTTTTTATAAGAAGCCTTTGTACTGCAGTAATCTTGTAGTTGAAAATTATAAAGTTATAGATAGAGGATTGTTACCTTGTTGGTTTTTCGCTATTTCGTGCGTATTTTTAAGGTTCTTGATGTATATATTTTATTGAAATTCGTGTCTTCTAGCTATCTCATTATAATAAAATATTCGATAACAACCATAGTTACATTTACTTAACAGGCTTTGCTTCTAGCCCTTATTTATAAAAATCTATAAATGATGTATGAATGATGGTCACCCCACCGTAGCGCCGCGGAATGGTATCGGGGCCGGCTGGCGAGTTGCTTCTCCAGAAGCGCCATTTCGTTTTGATGCACAAACGCGGTTCAACGACCTCACACATGCCACTTATATGCACATTCGTTTCATGTACCGACGCCAATTTTCAGTCAATGGAAACGATAGCTCGGTTGAAGTTGTTATTCTGAAAATTACCGCGGATTGGATCGGCCTTGAATATTTCCTGTGTTGAGTTTATGTAAACACTGTCAATAGTAGGTATAGTCTAAATACATATTAAAATAAAATATGTAATGTGTAGGTTATTATAAAAATTAAACGAAGCTGGAAGTGTAGGTCGAAAACTGCAAGAAATATTTGGGGCCCACACATATTGGGCTCGTTGTCGAAATCAAAGGCTCGGCTTTTTTAGTTTTCATTTAGCATCTGTTCCGCTGAAATATTCAAATGTTAAATTATTTGAAGATTTTAAGACGGAAGGGTTTTAATTATGTTAATATATTTCTAAACATTTGCAGGATGAATCTCTATTGAAAATGAATTTTATGTAAGATTACGATTTATAAAAACATACATACATAAAGATCGAACTGTAAAACCTTCTTCCTTAATCGGATAAAAACACAAGAGATCCTTGTACTCCCAAAATTTCCGGGTCAGAATTGGGCAATACGTCAATTTATGGTTCAAATTAAAATGTACCGGCCCATCAATCCGAACTCAATTGGGCCAGATCGACCCACTTGTGGCTAATTGGTGGGCAAACAAGCCAGAATGTCCTGGCTATTGCTATTAATTGAATCGAGTGTGGACATTTGTATTTTGTGTGACTGTTTTGTATATTTGATTCGAAGTCAAACTACTTGTTTATGGCTTTTTTATTGGTTGGTTTTGGAGTGCCATCTGGTGGTGATTGATTGTGTAGCTTGAAATTCTAAGTGGTGTAGTGTTGCGTGGTGTAATAATGGGGGGTCTGGAAAATAACTGTCTATTTGACGTAAGCAGTCTAATAAGCGACGTAAAATAATTGCTATTCTGTCCATTGTCGTTCATGAAGCTGCCTAAACATTTTTTATTTTTTCCTCTAGTATTATGGATATTCTTGAGAAACGATAAGTTATTATACTTATGCGGAGTAACAGTTTTTGTTGACATTGCTTATCATTTTTGCTCTCTAAAACCTTTATTAAACCAGAAATCTATTCATGATTAGAAAAACGAATGTTGATAGATGCAATCATGTAAATTGGTCTATTTGCTTTATGTCAGTTAGTTGACTAGAATATTTGTTAACGTGACACATAATCGATATGCTAACAATATGAACATACAGATAAACGAGGCATGACAATTTGCTTTTTAATTTTCTTAACGGGCTGATATTTCTTTCTCGACTATTGTCTCAACACTATTTAAATATACATTAGAAATATGTCCAAGTCCAGTTATAATGATTTTCATTCAAGTTCGATTACTCAGTAAATATTTGGTAAAATCGTGCGAACACAAGTCGTTTGCCAAGTCTTTTGTTTGCCCACTTGACATTTTTCTACTGACTTTCTTTAGGACAGCCTTTATGGCATAGTGACCGAGAATAGGACTTTAGAACGAGATGTTTCGGGTTCGATTCAAATATGTCGGGGATCAAAAAATATATGTTTTTAACTTTGTGGGATCGACAAACTTCATTGATTTCAATACTTTAATAAGATGTTACACAATATCAAAATTAAGGCGAACTAAAGGATGCAAAATATCGTTGAATTCAGGCGGTCTTTGATAGATCAAGTTTTATACTATTTAAAACAATTTTGTGTACTATAGCGGAATTTCCATTGTCGTAAGCGTAATATACAGCTGTGTTAATATTTAAATATTAAAAATAGTAACTTTTATGATATCCCCTACAAAATACAAATCAATAAGCATCTGCCCCCGCAGATATTGAATTTATTACTCTAATTAATAATAAATCATTATAATGTACAGTTTCCTTTCGTGTTCGACGTTCAATGCGTTTTAATTGGGGCCGAACCCTTTTCAATACCATAATTAATTACAGTTTGTAGTTTTATTTCATGCACAATATTTTATTGTGATTTTTTGCCTAGTGACTTGACTGTGTATTAACTGAGAAAAATGTGTCTAGCTTCAATACCTAAGTTAGGAAATCATTAAATGATTGATGTAAAAGCTATTTTTTGGCTTTAAAATTACAACAATTAACATACATATATACATAAGCTCACGCCTTTTTTCCCAGAAGGGGTTGGCAGAGGTGCCAGGACACCCACATTTCGCCTTGTATGTTCCGTCCCACGATGTGGTAGGTGTAGAGCTTATCGCCATATCGGAAAATTCCCGACTCTGGGCTGATAATGAATAGAAAAATCCAATATCACTTTGCTCAACCCGGGATTCGAACCTGAGACCTCAGCTTTGTAACCGTACCGTAGTACAACTACGCCACCGAGGCAGTCAACAATTAACTATTTAATTAACAGCCTTGAATCTCTTAAATTATTTGGATCCCTTCTTTCACCGCGCCGAGTCACCCTATGTAACAAAATAAAAACAAAACACAATCCAAAATCATTATAATGATATAAAGATTTTGATAGTAAGTTTTAATATTTTAAATTCGTTGTTGCGTGACCTGGACTGCAGTAAGTATTGAGGGGTGTTATTTCCGGTGTTCCTAATAATGTTCGATAGACCGCGTCGCTTTTATTTCACATTTTACGCTCCAATGTGTGCGTAATGACTATAAAAAAGTCATTTTGTAGTTATTGAAGCCTATAGTTTTAACTAGTAATAATGTGTTTGGATGCCGAACCTGCTATAAAAATGAACTGTATATTGACAAAAATGTAATCGGTTTCTACTTTGTGTTTACGATTATATTCCTCCGTATTTCCTCTTCGCCTTATTAATCTAGAAGAAGATTGAATGTATTGTTAGCTATATAGTCTTTCATTATTTAAGTTGACCAGTAGCAACTTAATATAAGAATTTCAAGTCACAGAATCTCTGTTGTAACTTTACCGCTGGCACCATTATTCATTTATAATTACAACCAATATTTACTCAACAGTACCGTTTCTTTGCCATGCCTTTAATTCCCAGCCATCAATCTTTCCATTCATCCATTCCAAGTAAGGAACTTAAAAGTAAAAAATAATTGTTATAACATCAATCATCCCAAATATATTAAACAAATTCGAAAAACCAGTACACGGGAGGAAGTGGGTAATCAACATGGTTACAATCCATTCATTCGTGGGGGGTGTGCCTCCTGTCAAATTAGAGTGCGGGCCTGTCGTCGGAGTTAATTATGACCCCCATAAAAGTAAAGATCGTCCAGTCGTAATGTAATGTCTTCATGCTGGCAAATTGCTGATCATGCGTCAAATTTTGACAGCTTGTCATTTTTTAGAATTCCGCAAAGCTATACCGGGAGAAAACCAATATGTTTTGTAAACAGCCCTAAATCTTATTTGTCTAGTAATAATATATTTTTTGATTGGGTTTCAATATAGTTCCCAGATCTTGAAATTGAATTATTTTTAAAACATAGATAGGTGCAACAATGACTAGAAATAAGTAATTACAAATAAATGAAGACCACAATATCAAAACATTAATAACATAAGCATATCGTCAAATTAAATTTGATTATTCTTTCCAACTTCGTTACAGTATTATTTTTATTATCCTGAACCCACTCTATATTTTGCTATCACACTTACCTAATAATTCAAGACCAGTGTACGTAATTTTTACATGCAATAATATTATAAGCTGTAATCTGCCTCCCCGTGTTATGATCACGACGTATAAGGAGCGCCATTAAGGGTATCGGCAGAGATGCCAATCGCGCGACGTATATGGAACATGAGATACTGCGGAAAACAAATACGGGGCGGAGATCTTTTGATGAATGGGATGCTTTTTGGGGTTCTTGGTACTGTTAAGAGGAAGCGCAGTAAATAAATTATTTATACACCTCAAATATTGTTTTTATTTTTTCAGATCCAAATTGTTTTAACGATTTAGTACACACGTAATTAAAACGGGGACTAGATAAATTTCCAGGTTAAAATTCGGTAGAAATTTTTAATTTACCATACTAGCAAATGTAAGTAGCCGTTTCTTAGATATCGTGTTTATTCATTTATTTAAACTTCATTACACACACAAAAAGACTAAGAACTAAAATACAAAAATAAGTGCAACAATCGGCAGTTGCATCACGAAACGGTGATGTCTTCGAGACAACCTTTAGACACAGCTTTAGATGGATTAGGGTGACTACAATATGGCAGAAATGGGCGACGCAATAAAAAAATACAAAAAATTACAGTGATTCAATAATCAGTCGTATAATGTTATTTAGACATCCATACACTACATAAAGATTTATATAATATTTCATAATGTTTGTCAAAATAATACATAGGTAGATTGGTAATAGAAGAAACGCGGTTTACGCCTATGTAAATTACTTAGTCGTTCAATAACACTCAATGACTTTTTAAACCATTTTTTAATATCGTAATTCCACTATAAAAAATACACAGTTCATCGACCACTGTCCTGTAGTGTTTCATTAAAAAATAAAATGTAAGTTTTCTATCCGATGTAAAAACTAGATAAGTGGCACGCAACGTGTCATAAACTGACTCACGGCTCACCCCATCACTAACGGTCATAAATGTCATAAACGACAGGTTTGTGGATAAAGAAAGGTTAATTACCAGAGACAATATGACTATTTACATTATATTTTGAATATGCTTGAGTAGAAAACTGAATTAGCATAATCGGCCGGTTGGTCGGCCCAGGTATCGCTGGAGCGATTCCGTGGAAGGTGACCTGCGCTTACTTCGAGTCAATTATTGGTGAGAGGTGGCGGAGAATAGAGATAGGTGGAGAGCTCTCATTTCGGAGGCCAAGACCCACTTCGGGTCGCTGAGCCAGTGGAGTTAGTTAGTTTAGTTAGTTAGAAAACTGAATTCATAAGAGGAAAATTAATACTAAGTATGAAGAGTGGTGTAAAAGTCCAGTAGTTGGATAAATTAGCTTAAAATATGATCTAAAAAATAAGGCTAGGGCTTTCAGAACATTTGGAGTTTCAAGAAGATGACCGTGAAAGTCGCGCAAAAATAAATATTAAATTAATTTGATAGTAAGCATTTGCAAAATCATTGCGAGCGACGGCTATATTTCAGTAACTCTGTAGATGTAATGGTGGAGCGCGCACCACTTACGTCCGAACACTTTATGCGCTTTCCGCCCTGTCTGTATATTTATGTCAATGATTTCAATACATATAAAAGAATGATAGAAAATTGATATGTTTAATGATTGATGATTTTATTGGTAAAATTCTTGAACCCCTACTATTGCCCTGGAAATATTATACTTAGGTATACTGTATTTTTTACTATATTAAACTGTAGTCTTTGATGGATACGGACTGAAAAAATATCGTCATGCTGCGTCCTTACATAACAATTCATTAAGCTGTTGGAGACGCTGTAGTTAAGTAGAGGAATGCGGTAGGGACCTAATGAAACAAAGCCGTCACTATACGAGCATGAAATAATACTATTGTGAAATTAAATATGGTGAGATGTCATTTCATGGAGCTTTACTTCCGTAATTGAATAAGCGACAATTTGAAGTTGGAAAAATGGTTAAAATACAAGGCTCGATAATCGATAATCGAAATACAAGGCTCGACCTTTTGGAGCTAATATTATTATTTCATTAATTTATAAATATTGCACACCACACAAATAAAAAAATAATACAAAATACCTACTCTGTATATATAGAATGTACTCTGTGTTATATACGTGCAACAAACGGCGGTCTTATCAGAAAACCAAGCCTTCCAGAAAACCATAACAGATATCTTCTTGATATATTTAATTAGATTTTTAAGTTGACTAAAGAAAATAATATTTTTTTCGTCTCATTTGATAAAATGGACTGTAATTAAAATTACATAAATAATGATTTTTTTTATAGTTTAACTTTTTTCAACTTAAAAAAGCTTGTTACACTTTGTATAATAATTGATGTAAGTAACAGTACACAATCACCGTGAAAGGTAGTCGGGCTGTGATTAACTGGGTGCGGCGCCGAGGGGTCCGCTATTAACTCATTACTATTGTCATTATGACGTTGCTGTATCTAGTCGCTACTGTTGTGACGGTTACATACTCAATTTATAACTTTTAAATTGTTGAGTTATCATACTTTGTCAGGGAGGCGACGATTACCTGTAGTTCTGTTCTAACCATGTTTATTAGCACGATATAAGAATATAATTTGTAGTTGTAGAATTGTTGCAAAGGTTTTAGGTTCAAACTGATCGGGGTCTGATTAAAATTGTGTTTTGGGAGTTGAATTGCATAATTGAGTCAAAAAGTTAGAGCGGGAACTTTTTCTTGAATATAATTTAATTTATTTCACCCACTGACATATTTTTTTATAAATAATGAATGTACAACATTGTTGTTTATCTCGATCTGTGCTTAATATCGGACACGGGGCGAGATGGATCGCAATAACTTAATACCGTCATATCGCCGCATTTATCTTACCGGGAATTCAATAATGTTGAGGCAAAAATGGCTATGAATGATGCATGCGCTTCATGACCGATTTGGACGGGTTTCCATTGTATTACGATGTGGTAAATATTAATGTTTCAACCAAAATGGGAACGTATGTTTGTACGCGCATGTATTCTTGAGGAGGTAGGTAGAGATTTCACTATTGGCACACGTATATCGCCAATCAAAAAGTTTACCAATGTATCGATATGGTAGGGAGCGCGGCTTTTCCTATTCAGAGCTCAATTTGCAGTCCCAGGCAACACATACTGGATTTTGAAACCGAAAAATCATACTAAGTACAGTGTCTGACTTGGAAATCGAAATCATAAATTCATGATTACCTATGCGTACTAAACTAAAACGAGAACTGACGTATTTTTTTTTTCATCTCTCTGTATCGTTGATTTTTTACATACCATAGAAACTCTTCCGAATCGCTATGGTACCTGTATGTACTCTGTAGCCTATATACCAATACAGGTTTTTTCACGATGTTTTCCATCACCGTTATTGAGCGAATATTTAGGGAATATTCTTTATTAACATTGTTAGAAGATATTAGAACAACTTTGATATTCCCAATATATATTAATTTATTTTTTCTCGGGTGATGAGCTGCTATAAAACATTTCAGACATAAAAACCGTTTTACAATGCAAACAGACAGTGGGCGTGTCCATCTGATGCATGAGCGCGGCGTCCGTCAAACGACTCAAGACTTAATTTCGACAGTCGCAATCAATATAATAGTGAAAGTACTCATTACACATTATTTTCATGTTTAATAAATACCCCTTCGATTAACATGATCGAGTGTCGTCGATTTCTTTCACTTAAGTTTTTAATCGCGATAAAGGAGTTTGTTTTTTAATGTTGGTTTAAATTGGCTGTATGGTTTTATGGCCTTTGGCTTTAGGTTATTAATTTAAGAAAAAAAATATATTTATTTATGAAACCGGTCAATATCTGTTGTGTAAATGCGTTTTTAAAGCTGGGCTTTGTATATTCGGCATCAATAACGTAGTCTAATGATAATTTAATAATATTCTAGGCGTTACGGGACCTAAGTCCGATTTGTTATGATACAAATTATTATCATATGCACGAAGCACTCATAGGTACCGCATAAGTAGCTGTGTGGCGAAATTAGTAACCAAAAACAAACTTAGAAATAAAAACCTAATATTACTTTGCCAACCCGCACTAGGCCAGCGTGGTGGACTATATGCCCTAACTACCCTCGATTGTAGAGGAGGCCTGTGCCCTGCAGTAGGACGTATATGGGCTTATACAGTACAGTACCGCACATTACATTGCAGAACAGCTTTTCGCGCGACATATATCGTTGGTAATCTACAGCAACAAACTCTCACAATAATTACTCAAATAAATATATCTATTCATATCAACCTATCGGGAAATACCCGATAATTTTGAAGCTCTTGTGGTATTATAAGTGAATATTATACAATTTGTTACAGAAAACACCGCGGACAAGCAAGGCCGTCAGATCGAGGAGAAGTCCCACCAGTGGTTTGGCGCTACACTTACCAGCACCGGCAGAAACGGGCCCATCGTGGTGAGTGTTTATTTCTTTTGTTATTAATAGCACTGTCTTCGTCTACCACATTCACGTGACGGTAGAACATTTTGTACCTCCTTCAAAGATTTCCACGGACAATTAGGACGGATATTCAGGTTCAGGCTTGTTTCGACTTCTTTGCTAGTGTTCTTTTACTTAAATAAATAAATAACACCCAAAAGTCACATACATAGTCCTGACCCCACACTAAGATCGAGTCTTGTATCGTGGTATCAGAAGCCACCAGAGACTTTTCGGTCTCACAAACACCCTGACGCGAAATAAATATTTGTGGGCCGTACGAATATTTCTTTCGGTGCGGAGATCGAACCCGCCGCCTCTCGTTTCAAAGGCATCGTTTAACCGATTGCGCCTCGGAGGCTGTCAAATACTTCTTTATCTTCCTTATTTTCTTTTAAAATACATATAATGTTTCTCTGAAAGCCATCAGCGTGGATGTAGGCGTTATAGCATATAAAACACCATGTTTTAAAAATACTTTGCTTTTGTTTCAAGAAACTAGGTCATTTTTCCAAGCTCAAAGCCTACACCATTACCCCTTGCCATTTGACGTGGCCTCATAAGGAACGGTGACCTATAAAGTTTACGAGAGCGACGCGCCCATCCTGCCGCGCCTGTCACTTCCATACCTCTATTATATCGTTTGTCTTTCATGATTGCTAGTAGCTACTGATAAGGTTGTGTGAATCCATTGCTGAAAGGTCAAAGTTTTATGTCGGTGTGTTTGAAGTTGCTTAGAACATGGATTGTGCGAAGGCCGGGGAAAGCAGTGCTTAGAAAGAGTTCTGAGTGTTATTTTTGTTTATCGGTAGATGTGGTGCTTCCTAATTACTAATACCTATTCGTCTGGACACTGGACATACTTGGTCATAAAAAATATTCGCCGGCTACGTGTGATATGTTAGAATTAGATATGAAGTTGCATTCTCCAACTCCACTGCTAGTCCAACGTCAATTTTTAAGCTGTCCTATTTCTGAAGTGATATTCGTATAAAACAATATTTTTATAAATTGAAAAGTTTTGTAAAGTTATAATACGTTTCATATCTCACGCCTGCGACAGTGTTAGAAAATATGGCGTACCACTTACACTTCACGTCGACTTTCATGAACCTCTGCATACATTTTCGCCTTTGAGGTGCTCCTGACTAGTCCTTTAGGATGTCACCGATTTGGCTGGCATAGTTTTAACGTGCCACTTATCATATCTTATACCATCTATCTAGAAACAGATGAAAAAAAAATTAAAACTATTTTGTTTATGACGACAGATGGCGCTAAACCAAACTAATTAACATTATCCCCGAATGTAAAAAACCCTCACCGTAGCGAATCTTATAAAATAACTCAATTAGGGTTCAAACATTGGGTTCGTGCAAACAGTCGTTAATTTTAGACCCCGTTGGTTCAATTTGGGGCAAGTCGGCCCAAGGCCTTTGCGATGGGGTTGGGACATCGTTAGGTCATGAGGTCGCCTTTACGACTGTGGACAGACAGACATAAAAACCGTCTGTGTAAAGAAATCAGGTTAGTTTGCGGGACAATTTTTATTGCCCTGTATTCTTTTGGCACAATTTAGGCATTCCACAAAATTACAATGAACCTTCTAGTGCTTAAGGCTTTGTTAATTACGTTTTCCCGCTGGAATAAATCGTGAGAACCAAGCTGCTGTTTCTAATATTGGTAATTATGTAGAAGTTGTTATTTTTGAAATATAATTTCCGCATTGAGTATATATATACTACTCTGAAAAATGCATTAGAGAAGTCTTAGTGAAAAGTTTACATTGCAGAGTTGGGATTTTAGATATTTATTCAAAAACTTTCTCACTTTCATAATAAAATAATCCCAGCCACCCACAACACCAAATAAAATTAATTTCATTACACGTTGTTATTTTTAACAGACGTTCCGTTTCGGCATTTAAGTTTTTCGACGCGACGAGTCGCTCGATCGCTTTCGGAGAACCGCCTTCGTTCAGAAATGAGACGGTTTTTGCCATTTTCTACTTAAGGAGTTGGAATTTTTATTTCGGTATGCCGAATTAGTGCAAAAAGCGAACTCTCTCATGGCTGTCGGCGCAATTTGTTTAGGTATTTTGTTCCATTTGCTTCGAGACGAAGGTATGGTTGGAATTTATAATGCTGGCTGTATGTAGGCTGTATCGATAAATGCCTTCGACGCTAATAGACAATAAAATTGTCTCTCAATTACTTTGTGTCATACTAATGAGTTTTAATGGGCAGTGGTAATGACGATGCTTATAGAAATTAATTATGAGTATTAAGTTTGCTTTTAAATTTATAATTTTGATTGTGCATATATGAATGTGCTTTATGTTTAGATTTCTGAAAATTGTATAATAGATATCACAATATATAATTTGTTTAATGTATAAATTATGTTATTAGTTTGATACTATTTATTTTGTTATTTTAAATTAAATTTACTTGCTTGTTTATATTACAATTCGTTTGTTAGATTATGAACAGTGCAATTATAAGTTCCCTCTGATCTGTTTTGTATGAAAAAGATGACTACTATGGAATAAAAAACTTATCAAAAAAATTAAATAGTATAAAACATATGAAAATAAATGTTAAAACCAGAGTATCCCTTTTGCCGACCGTACCAAGTTCTTTCACGACAAAAACTCGGGCTATAAAGGCACATTGTAGACATCTAAAAATAAATTATTGATTTATAATTACTCGTCGCCCCTTTCCGTCGACAAACGAGGTGCGTTCGCTTTTTGCTGTAACCCATTTGTAACGAATAAGTCCACGTTTTGTCACAGACTATAAAAATACTTTTGACGGAGAGCAGTCACGTCTTCAATCTAATTGATCCATTAATGGCTGGAGTAATGTTGATAGTTTTTTGTTAGAAATTCGTATCGACCAATGTTCAAATGGATAGTAGTTACAGTCTATAAATAGCAATCTTTGAAAACTGTAGAGTCCCAGTTAAATTAGGAATTACAAATTGAAAAATCTTTCCGTGTACTAGTAGAAATAGTTTTTTGGTCATTATTATACTGCATTGAGAACTTTGCTTATCTTATTCAATAAAATATGTATATAATTTCGACAATCCTAGCGATGCCAAAAAACTGACCCAACTACTTTTAACTAAATACATTAACCACAATATTTTAACCAAGCAACCTATATAGATTTAAAAAAATACATGCATTATAAGTGCAAATAAATTCACGAGATAAATCCCTAGATATGGCGCGTCCGTCACGCGGCGACGTGCACGCACCGCCCGATACGTATCAAAGATTAATTGCTCAGATGTGACACTTTGTTCAACTTGATCTGCTTTCTAAAACGGACCGATGTGTTTATGCCTCAAGGCAAATACCAGAATATTAATCAGATTATTTATCCTAAGGTAGAAAAATAGAATCAAAAGTCTTGTGATTTGATGGTAATGATATGAATATGTTGATTTGTTGTTACGAAAAATAATATGCCTCTGGTTATTTTTTCCGCTATTTTCGACGGGGTCACTTTCCAGGTGTCACTTTACAAAATTAAGTGCGGCTTATGTAGTACACTCATGAATCCCCTTTAACATGTCAGAGTTACCTATAAGTAATCAATGGGTTATTTTCTAACAGATGTCCTAGGCGTACCACTTTGGAAATAATCCAGACAAGAGTTAGTCGCATAGAGAAAATTCCGCATAAAACACAGGCGCATTCCAATGCAAATCGCCGGCAGACAGGTTGCCTATCTAGGCATGTTTTACGTAATCTATGTACATCTGCATACATTCTCCCCATACGGGTACAGGTCTCCGATTGATTCCTAGATATCCCCATGATTTCTGAGTAGGTTCTATTTGGTATTGTTCGCTTCACTCCGAGGGGGGTTTACTATGAATATTTATTGAAACGTAACCACTCGCATATTCAGAGTTGGATAAGAAAATGCAAGTGGTTTTATAAGGTAGTCGGAGGTACGCGGTTGCGTTTTGTTCTTGGTAAAATTGTGGGTGGTTTCCAGTTGTTGACAGCAGGGGGCTTAGGGTAGGCTGTAGTATTCGTAGTAAGGTTTTCTACCTTAATCTTTTTCTTGCTAAGTTGTTTACACATTACAGTGATACCGATTAAAGGTAAAAAAATAGAAGCAAAGTAGCAAGGATGTGGTTGTACGTTTTAAGTGGCTTTTTTCTTTTCTTTTTTACAAGTTTTTTGTTTTCTTATATTTACTGTTAAGTAAAAAACTATCTTCATGTAAGTACATGCCTTGTAAGTAGCCAATTGATTAACAAAAACCATTTAAATTTATTAAAACAAAATTTGAACACCATGTGGAGTGACTGCAAAGGTAACAAATTGTGCGCTTATTTGTCAGAGAGCGAATGGTTCGGTTCTTGCGCGTGCGCACCTAATATGGCATCGGTGGCTGTCCGCCGCGCGCGACAAATTTGGACGCAAATGCCTTTGTGCGAGATACTTTATTGCCGTTTTTTATACACCGTTGTGAAACTTTTACTCGACAGTGTTGAGTAATTCATATCGGATTATGGTACCGTTTGCGCTGAATTGTAGTTGTTTTGTATCATGGCAGTAGCTTTTTGGGTTTATTTGCAGATATAGGTGTACATTTTTTTCATAAATAATATGTAAAATAGTAATGTACAAGTTTTGTAGTTTCAGTAGTAATTGAACATTTTGCTTTTACAGCATTCAGACCTAACTCCTATACTTTTGGATAGTCCAAGCCTTTTTTACAAATCCGGCAAACGAATCCAGTCCCCATTTCACGTCTAGGGTCTTTACTAACTATAGTGGCTTCGATTTTTTTGGAAACAAAATAAATATTCAGCTGTAATTTATGTCACAAGAACGATACAATCAGTCCTGGCTTGACACATTTTGGGAAAGTAAAGCTAAGATTTATACAAAAATAAATACCTAAAGACTAGCAGACTTCAGAAAATTAATTAATAAAACACACCGAAGTATTAGCTAGAAAAACACTAGAGGCCTTCATATTCATAGTCAGTTAATTAACCTATTTTACTTATACAATATTTTGTCATCTTCGTTCAAACGGAATTCAAAAGTCGTTGATTAAACATTCAATAACTAAACTAAATAAACAGGCGTATAAACTGACTGTGAATAAGGTAGAAAAAATAAATATTAAAAAAACCTGATTGAACAATGATTTATTGAGACATCTATCACACTATAAAGCAACAATGTCAATTACAACTTTAAAAGCACTTAATTCAACAACCTTTGTACCAAAAGTACAAAACCGACGCACCCGAAACTGGAGATGTTGGAAATCACCGAAATTCCAGCGTTAATATCACGGTACTTAACTTCCCATTATCGTATAAACGAAAAGAATAATCTGGAATTAGTCACGCACGAGCTCTCGGGCTAAAAGCTTAAGAGATTTCGTGGTGACGTCACAACGTTTCTAGTTGTTAGGTTCTGTATAATATTTTTAATTCTAATGGACTTCGACGGCTTCGCGAAGGTATAGTTTTCCAAAAGATCATGCTCGAGACTGGAGAGTAAATATTAAAATATTTTATTGAAATAACTAAAAAATGCGTGTTTATACTCGTATATATAATATATGTGAGAATTAACTTATGTTGAATGAAAATACGGATTTTATTAATTGTTTACTGTTTACAACTTTTAATTTAAATCCTCAATATTCTGGTAGCCCAAAAATCTATCCATCTTGTTTTTTTTTAATCCATATTAAAAGGCTGACAACGAAAAAGACGATGGACAAGACTGCATGAAAAGAATTTTCGACATGCCCAAAGGAATCCCAAATAAAACTATTAAACATATTATTGTTAAGGCGTTTTTAGGCTGTGCTTCATTAAACCCCATTCATTATTTTACAATTAACGTTACTTTTTTTTAAATCCCTTATGCTTTGTTAGGCAGTATTGTTGAGAGATGTTTTGATGTTTCGAATAAAATCAATATGTCTTGCATTCCGTCATTAACTTATCGTTGGATAATAAGAATAACATACATATAAGGAGTTTTATATTCCGTTGTTTGTTTAAGTTTTATTTTATTTATTTACTTTTATGATTCACTGTTCCAACAATCAATTAATTTTGTTCATAGTAGTTTTTATATTGCAACTATATTTTGTTCCTCTTCCTTCATAGACATTTCACTTTCATATCATCACTTTACATATGTTTATAAAATCTAGTGGAGAACTTTTCTTAGCTTCTTTTTAAAGTTTTCTCCTAATTATTTCGATAAAGTGCTAGTTAAAGCGATGAATATTATTATCAACTTAGATTAAAGAAGACATACGCAAATCATTGAAATATCACGAGTCAAAGATTTATTGTCCCTAAAGTTACATTTTGCCACTTCTTGAAGCCAACTTACCTATTGTAAACTTTGTCCTTTGAATATAGATACAATGTTGTAATTGACACTGTAAAATCGTGCTCTCACCATTAAAACCTCTTTTATGTATCCAATACATCCATTACCAGTCTTGCAGACTCATCGTCTCCATCGATTCCACTATTTTCGTCACAATCGGCCCGATAAAATCAACTTACAAGATGTCTTTCACACTTTTTTGTACTAACCATTAATTTAATTGTATTTGGGTACTCAGGGATATAAGGTGGAGTAATCACTCGATGATTCATTCCCTACTCTGAAATATCGATAGGTTGCTATCGTTTCAACATCTCTGTATACCTGCTGAGGTGTTTTCAATTCTATTTAGAATTTAATAGAGTACAAAATCCTTCGTTGTGGTTGTCTAGGCGGTACGTTTAAGTCGTCCTGATATTGATCTGATAGTCACTGCTCTTGGTACCGTTACTATGAATAAACGTGTAATTTGTAATGAATAATTACCTGGTTTAGTAGATTAGTGGGTGTTTTTTGAATTTATTTTCGGCAGCCTTGTTGGGTGTTAGGAAAATTAATTTGGGCTCCTAATTCTCGATTTTTTTTTATCTCATTTATCGGTGTTGTAATTACATTGGAGATATATTTTCACCTACTAAAGATAGTGTTTTGTTTCTAGCTCAGAGAGAAACAAGAGACTAGAAGTTTTATCAGCAAAGTGTTTTCATTTCCTGTCTGCTCTACCAATATTCATATTGTGTGCAATTCTTGCTAACCCTTAAAGGATTTTATAATTTTTAAATGTATTGAAATAAAAAAGTTACTTTAGGTCAAGATTAGTTGTGTGATTTTATGCATTTTAATGTTTGAATATTTTAGAATTAATATTTTTAAATTATCGTACTTAAACAATAGTTTTACTTGTTGTCACTTATGACAGTAAGTTTTTGATCTAGATTCTAGAAATATTCAAAGTTTTATTAATAGTAGGTCTGCATGACATTCGCATCTTCCGGTCATATGCTAGTGCAGGTTCGAGCCCCGGCTGACGCGAACCGGTTAAGTGGGTTATTAACGATTTTAACTGTTCACTTTATTATCATTTAATAAAGTTAATTGGATTTACGAGATAAATGCAATTGATATCTACACTTTAGCATAACCTCATAGTAAGATATTGCACTTAACTCGTTGGATGGGTAGGTTACTCATTTTAATTAGGAGTAGTGAGGAAAAGGAAAAATAGATGCGCTTTTTATAAACTTCCTATAAATGAGAAAATAAAATGAAATTTTATAAAACGTACTTATACCATCAAATCCTGAGTTTTCAAATGGAATTAAGTAATATTATTTTCTGCAATAAAGTAAGCATTATCCCGTACTGTGCTATGTCTTTTATGGAATTGAAAAGTAACTTAAAGTTTTTGATACGCGATAAAAGATATACGCGTCTTATCTAATTCTTGCTAGTTTTGAAATATTTTGCCTCTAGTGAATTTATTTATTTAAATATTTATTGTACACATAAAAAATATACAACATACAGAAACTAAAAAATAAAAAGTACAAATGGCGGTTTTATCGCTTAAGATTACTCGTTACTGACAACCACGGAATGGACTTAAAAGAAGGAGAAAGAGAGAATATGTGAGAATATGTTAGAGTGAATATGTGTGACAGGGAAGTATTTGTGCTTGAAAATATAGAATATAGTTGTTAAAATGTACTAGTATTCTATTGATTACACATTATCTGTTAGGCAGCATTGTTCTCGGAACGTGTTGCAGTAACTCATCGGTGCTGATGCCAGTTTCGTATGGAGACGGTGGTTTCCTGCGCACCATCGATATTATAAATAGCGAATGAGATACGTTTCCTGTGTTTCTGTTGGAAGTGATGAGCGCTTTGGCTTCTATTTCGTGGTGGGTTTTAGTCTACTGGCGCTAGTTTATTCAGGATATATATTATAATAGAAACGTCCTGGGGTACATTTTTAGGTGATTGAAAGGGTATTTATTTTTGTGTGAGTTTTGGCTTTGCTGTCATTCCCTATTTTTTATTTTATTATTACGCTATTAAACTACACTACAGCATAAATGTCTAGTGTAGTGTGTACATCAAATTGCTCGGAATCATTCAATCATCCATCCCCTAAGCAATGAATAGATAGGTATATAAGAATGGATATATAATCGATCGCACAAATATATGCCCTGCAATCTCTAATTATAAAGTAACAAATTAAATAAGAGCAGTTATCTTTTGTTTTATAGACGCAGATCAATAAAATTGTGGATTCACTAAGAGCATTCTAATTTATCCTCATATTATATCGCCATATTCTCTAACCTCACACCACATCCAGCTAAGCTTTGCTATACCATAGTAATATTGCATTGTGGCGTCTGCGCAGCGATGCGAGCCGTTAATAAATATCCAATTGTCTTCCCAGGACGAGCAGTACGGACAAAGCAACGCCAGTGTAAATACTAAAGATAAATGCTCTTGCAATGTTGAATACGTGCTAAAAGCCACATGATCCTTAGGCTATGAGGCTATTTTGTCTATTGTAGCTGTGAGAACTATGTGTGAAAACAACTGTCGTATTTATTTTTGTTTTACGAGCTGAATTGCGTCGGCTGTTAAACTAAATACCAATTTAAATGGCGGTTATTTATATAGTACGAATTTTAGTCTCTTTTTAATGGCTTTGGAATTTATTGTAAAATTTAGGAAGTGCCTAAATTGTGTGATAAATTCCATAGATTATTCGGTTTTATCAATTTGTAAACAAAGATTAACTGAGTAAAGCATAATAAGGCTTGCATTATGACTTCTAAAAGATTTCCTAACAATGTTTGAGCCACAAATTAAAAACACCAACAAGATGTTGTATTTCGTGCAAACCTCACATTTTTATGCACTTTACTAAGTAACGAACTATCAACAGTAGTGCCACTAAAGTCAGCAATTTGAAGCCACCTCAATAGGTGTTGCCATGACAACCGCCAATTTGTCCTCACAACCAGACACTTCAATGCTCCTGCCAGCCCTCAATGGGGCCATAGCGCTATACTGTGCAATTCGACAGCAACCAATGACTCGGTTTATGAGCTTTTGTATTCGGATTTACGCTTATTGTACAGCTTTAGTTTATTGTTTCGAATAATAGATGGCGGTAAAAGCGCACGGCTTTAATAACGTTGCCATTGTAAGTTTCATTTTAATTTGAAAAACGAATAATAGGTGGCGGTAGCTCTTTGCCATAATTCATGTTTACTTTATCGGATTGTCGCTGTCTTTAAAATATTTTATCGATTTTTTGTCCTTGCAAAGAAAGTTCACGAAATGTGGTATCCAGAGAAAGGTAGATTTATTAGCCGTTTCCAGTGAAGTAGCCATATGTCACAGCAGTATGACAGCGCGAGGGAGCTCGTTAAATATCAGAGGTGGACTGGTAAAGTTCAGGGAAACTCAAGTAGTGTTTTATAATGGCTCGTTCATACAAGACAGTATCTGGGATGGGTCAGTTGGTAAGCAAGTATGTTGTTACCTTAGAAAATATATTGAATTACAAGCATTTAAAACCGTATCAGTTTTCCCAAAAGGTAAAGAGTTAACTCTTTACTCTCTTTTTTAGGAAATTATTTCCGGACGTTGCAAATAAGATTAACGATGATTTTCATTTGTGTTAGGTAAAATAAGTTCAAGCGGATTTCTCGGAACATCTATTATAAATTCAGCTCAAAAATCAATAAAAAAAAAACAGGCCTAACTGGTATAAAATCGTATTAACTTATTTCTTTTGTGTAGGCTTGATTCTTTACTCTCCATGTTTATACCTATATGATTCTATTTGCACACGTGGGACCGAAAAGTCTGTTCTAGTTTATTATGCCCACGACACAAGAACCGATCTTATTGTAGGGTCAGGACTATGTATGTGGTTATTCGGTGTATTTATTAATTACCTTGTCCTTAGCTCTTAAATACAGGCAAGAGCTATAAACTCTACGAAACGCCAGGCTCCTATAATTTTCTAATTACTTGAGCAAGGCGCTTGTTCCCATTATCTCGGTCCAGAACTGTCCCATTGTGAACGGAGAGTATTTATCGACGGCTCGACATGTTCACGCCAGTAGATGGGTATCGACATAAGTTATTGCGCGACAATATCGCGGGTCATCGGGCAATGGACACCGGATTAATACGAGTTCGTGTTGCATAAATCGCTAAAATTGATATAGGACAAAGGTTCAGACGTATACCTGCTATGTAATTGGTAGTTCTAATAAGCTAGCAAGCCATCTGACACGTAACAACCTCGAGGTAACTGACTGAGGATCAAAGGGACCTGGAAATGTGTAGGGCCTAAAATTTAGGTACAGAGAATTGACAAAAGTGTACTGGCTCACTGAAAGTGTTTCATTCATTCGTTCACAATTTAATACAGTAATTGTAGTAATTATTATCTACTTTTTATGGCCAAATATATAAAAATATTGTTACTTCCACTAGAATAATAAAACGACTAAATAATTTAAGTGTAATAAAGTGCAAACGGTGCAATAGTCTAAATACCGCGTTATTTATATCCGTGCAAGCATCTGCAGTAACGGCTTACCAAACAGAGAGGCACAGTTATGGGAAAAAATCTGGAACACCGGGAGGTTTCCCTTTATAGCCGACGCCATTGATGTAACGGTGTGACCAGGAACTACTGTGGCCTTTGGATTTCATTGAAATCAAGTGGAAGAGACAGATGTTGCAAAGAGTCGACTTTTTTCGGCATGTAAGGTTTTTGCTTAACATCTTGTGTCTCAGGATAGCGAGTGTAGAGAGGAATGTCAAGCATTGCTTTGTAATTCGTGGTGTTGTTTGGTTTTGCTACTGTCCATGGGCGGTCGTATGGCTTACCATTAGGCGAATGGTACGCTAGTCTCGCCATTCGTTGCAATAAAAAATAATATTTTTTATGAGTATGCAGGTTTTTGTTTTAAATTTATGAAAATTCATGAAAATGTAACCGTAATTTTTATACAGTTCTGATAAAACTTCACATAATTCAATAATTTAATTTCCGTCATATCAAAAACCCCTTTTAATAGCTATGGGGTCTAATTATGGAGCAATAATATCCAAATTAAGCGTCGTATGAACAGCATATTACACATATTTTCATTCGACATTGCCCACTTATGTCATTTATTTAAAGTATTCGACTTTCGTATTTCGATTTTGTATCCATACAAGAAACTCCAAGTAAGAATCGATAAGAAATTCGAAAGTTTTTTTTTTTTTTTTTTTTTTTTTTTTTTTTTTTTTTTTTTTTTTCTCGCGGGGAAAATCCCTTTACGGACCATCCCACCCCAAGGGGCGGGGGTGTGTCGGACTCACCGGTGCGCCTTCCGGCCCAGCGAGACGTGGAGCTGGGTCGGGTCCCTATCGTATTCTGCGCACCGAAATACGGACTAAAAACCCCGCGTCGGCCACCATCGGTGCACTTTGGAGACGGCCCCGGGATACCGCTCAACGGACGCGCCAGGACCGCCTCCTTGTGCACTGCCGCTTAGCGACGCAGCTTTGGACGCGTGTTGCGTCACGTCTCGGGGGCCGCCAAGATAGGGACGGCGGCCCCGCGTGGCCTCTGCGGCGCCGGGTTAGTTGTTGTCCCGGCGCCTCCTACGTCTCCTGTGGCGACGAGCGGGATCGGTCTGCTCCCGATCCCGCTCAGCGCTCTCCTTCTGCGACATGACACGTTCGCAGAAGGAGAGCATGGCTCGCCACGAACTCCGGCTGCCGACCATGGCGGCGACCACGGCCGGCAGCGAAAGGTCGCTTCCAATGACCGCAGTGAGAGCGCTGCGCTCCTCGTCCCAGGCTGGGCACTCCTCTAGCGTGTGCTGGGCCGTGTCCTCACGGCAGTTGCCACAATGGTGGCACACGGCGGACTCCTCCGCTCCGGCTATGCGACACAGGTACGCACCGAAGCAGCCGTGCCCGGTGAGCACCTGCGTCAGCCGGAAAGTTGGCGCGCCGTGGCGCCTGTCCAGCCACTGCTCGAGGACAGGTCGCACTGCCGCGACGGTCCTCGTACCAGCACTAGGGCTCTCCAGTCTGGAACGCCACTCCTCCACAGCGGACCTGCGGAGGGAGGCCAACATGGCCTCGACCTCCCTGGGGACCAACCTCTGCCCACGCCCGGACGCCTCCTCTCGTTGGAAAAAAGCTGACGAGAGGATCTTGGCGTCCAGCACCCAGGGCAGAGTTCCCGCCAATACGCAGGCCGCCTCGTGCGAGACCGTGCGGTAGCCCCTGATTATTCGCTGCGCCACCATGCGCTGCGGACGATGCAGCAGGCGGACGCAACGATCGCCCAGGGACCCGGCCCAAACGGGACACCCGTAGAGGGCCATGGACCGCACGACTCCAGCATAAAGATTTCGGCAAGGGATGCCAGGACCATCAGTGTTGGGCAGCAGGCGCCCCAGTGCGCCCGCTGCCCTCACCAGCTTCGGCGACAACTCCGCAAAATGCGCGCGGAAATCCCATCGACTGTCGAGGACAAGACCGAGGTATTTCATCCTCGAGCCGACGGGAATCCGCACGCTCTCCACCGTGATGTGGGCCCCAGGCGGAGGCCCACACCGAGGACCGTGGAAACACACGGCCTCGGTCTTGTTGAGGGCCACCGTGAGGCCCAGTCGCCGAATCCTGCCCACCACCAGTCCAGTACCGAACGAGGCGAGCAGGGCGGACCTCTGGAACGTCCTGGCCGTCGCTGTCACCAACGTGTCATCTGCATAGCAGACGACAGCGACGCCCCGAAGGTTGGTACCACGCAACACCCAGTCGTAGCCGATGTTCCACAGGAGCGGCCCAAGAACCGAGCCCTGCGGAACACCGCACGACACTTCTCTACGGTGCCACCCGTCGGCGCCCGGATACACAACGTACCTATCAGAAAGGTACGAGTGCACCAGACGCCGAAGGTAGGGCGGCACTTCGTGGTACCGCAGTGCTTCTTCGATGCAGGCCCAGGGCATGGTGTTGAACGCGTTGGCGATGTCGAGAGACACCGCCACCACGACCCTACCCCGGGACACTGCACGCTCCGCTTGTGCCTTCACCCGCAGAATCGCGTGGACCGTCGACCGGCCCCGCCGGAACCCGAACTGGCAGTCCGCCAAATCCGGGCCCGTACCCTCCAAATGCTCGACGAGGCGCGCGTGGACTACGCGTTCGAAGAGCTTGCACACCTCGTCGAGCAACACGATCGGCCGGTAGGCCGAGGGCGAATCTGCGGGTCGCCCCTCTTTGCGGAGCAGGACAAGCTTGCCCGTCTTCCACCGCGACGGGAAGATGCCCTGCTCAAGGCACGCGGAGAAAAGGCCGCGGAGCCTCGTACCCAGCGACTCGACGACCAGCACCCAGACACGACCGGGCACCCCGTCGAGACCCGGGGCCGAGTTCTTGCTCCGCAGCCGAAGCACTGCCGCCTCTAGCTCTTGCGGCGAAACCTCCGGGATATCCCTTACCGAAACCAACGACGATGGCGCCGGTGGACGTGGCGCCATCGGTGGAGGAGTGAACTCCTCGGTGGCCGGAAACAAGGCCGCGACGACGTCCTCTAAAAGTTCGGTCCGGAGACTCTGTGTCAGAGGGGGCGCCCATGGGCGGAATTTCCGCATCGCTACACGGTACGGACGCCCCCACGGATCTCTGTCCAGAGACCTCCGGAACTCCTCGTTCGCCGCGGCCTTCGCTTGCGCGATGGCCACCCGCAGCGCTCTCTTCGCCTCTCTGTGGAGGTCGAGAAGAAGCCGCTCCTGCTCATCGTCGCCGGGTCTACGGGTCCGACGACGACGGTGCCTGGCGAGTCGGCGGCGCGCAACCTGGCAAGCCGCGCGCAGCTCTGTGAGCTCGGCCGACCACCAGTACACCTGGCGCTTCGCTGGGAGGCGGGTGACCCGGGGCATGGCCGCGTCACAGACTCGCGACATCGCCACCCCGAACCATTCCGCCTCTTCCTCGACCCGCACCGGCCCGTCCGGCACGGGGAGCCACGCCTGAACAATGGCAGCCTCCTTCGCGGCCTCCACATCGAGGCGCTTTGCGGCCCAACGTCGGCCGCCCGTGAATCGGGCAGTCGGACCACCACCGGACTGGCGGGTGGAGACCTGGGAGGATGAGACGCTGAACCGAATGTAGAGATGATCGGACAGCGTCTCCTCCTCAACCAAAACCCTCCAGTCCCGAACACGGCGGGCAAGGGCCGGGGTGGCGAACGTGACGTCCACCACCGAACCGCCGTTGTGCCGCACGCACGTGTTCTCCGACCCCCGATTCAGGACGACCAACCCGATGGAGATCGCCCATTCCTCCAGGGCCTCGCCCCGCGCGTCGGTCACCGACGAACCCCAAGCCGAGGATTTGGCGTTGAAGTCGCCGGCTACAAGCACGGAGCGAGGCTGACTGTCCAGCTGTACCAGGGCCCCCAGGCGCGCGAGGAAACTCTCGAATTCCGCCTGGGACCTGTTGGGAGAGAAATAGACTCCCACTATCCACACCCCTCCCACCAGGACCGCCACGCATCCCGCACCCTTCGCTACTTTTTCGAAGGGTGGAGAGCCGGCGGCGCCCTGGGTGAAGACGGCCACCAAGCCATCAAGGTCCCCTGCCCAGTCGTCGCGGGCAGGGACAGAGTATGGCTCGGCGACCACAGCCACGTGAATCAACCACTGCGCCAGGGACTGTTCGAGCATGTACTGTGCTCCTTGGCAGTGGTTGATGTTCGCCTGGAGGAAACTTAAGTCCATTTATGTATGGGCGATCTCCATCGCCTCAGGGCGGGACGGTTGCGGCCGCGTCGCAACCTCGGCTCCCACACCGCGTTGTGTACGGTGCGGGACCGAGGAGGCAGCGCAGGCCTTGCCGCCCACCCGGTGGTCCGCGGGTTTCCCAGCATCTGCGCAAATTGCGCAGTGCGGGTCCGCGGAGCACTCCCGGGACTTATGTCCCGGTTGACCGCAGCGGTAGCAGAGCCCGCTGCGGTCGCACTCGCCGGTGCATTGTACCCTCACATGCCCCTTATAGAGGCATCGGTAGCAGCGCAGGGGCCGGGCCTCAAGCAGCCGCACTGCCGCTGCCACCCAACCCACGAGGACGCGCCCCGCCTTCACAACTTTCTCCGCTGCCTTCGCCGGACAGCGGAGCCACACCGCGCCCAGGCCCGAGCGCTCGTCGCGAATCTCCCCGACTTTGACATCGTCGGGGGAGCACTCGCCGAGACGGGCGATGGCCGTTGCGACTGCCTCGGGGGTGGCCGATGCGTCCAGCCCCGAGACCCGCAGTTCCGCTGTCTTCACGGGCCGGGAGACACGTACGTCCTCGCCCGACCCGCGAAGGACCTCCCTCATTTTGGCGACAAGGGAGTCGGCCCTCGCCTCCGACTCAGGCCCGGGCACCTCGAAGAGGAAAGCCCCGGTGGCAATCCGCCTTGACCTTAGCCCAGCTGTGATGCCAATGCTGGCCAGGTCCACCTTGGCTTGGACCTCACGCAGGACTTGTGCGTAGGTTACTCCCCGCTTCAACGCCTCCGGCGACACCGTTAGAGTCACGGCGGCTTTGCGCGGGAGGCGGAGCTGGGGAGCAGCCCTGCGTGTGGTCTGGGGTGGCTGTTGAGCCACCCGGGACTTCTTCTTGCCCCTCTTTGCCACCACAGTCCACGGAGTCTCCGTGGATGTGGTGGGTTGCGGGGGCGGGTGTGGCGTCTGCGACCGAGGCAGGGCGCGTTTGCGGTTGCCTCTGGTTCGTCCTCGCGGTTCCCGTGCAGGAGCTGGCGGCGGGACCGTTTTAGCCGTGATCGGCCGGGCAGCTGCTGCGGGGCGGCCAGCAGCCGCAGGGGCGGCTTTTCGCTTTCCCGCTCCAAGGGCCGGCCATGAAGCGGCCGGTGTTCCCGCAACTACTCCCTGTGACTGCGGGGCTGCCTTGGCTCTGGCCCTGTCGGCAGCCAGCGGAGGCCGGAGAATCGGCTCCGGAGGCAGCCGCATGGCGATCGCCTCTAGTTTGGCGTCGACTTTCGCCATGTGTACCTCTAGCAGCTGCTTCAGAGCATCTGCCTCCGGGACGCCGGATGCCAGCTCAGCCGCTGGCCGCTGCTGTGACCCGACCGACGCCATCAGGTCCGCAATCATCTTGCCCTGAGTGGTAAGGGCCGCCTCCAGCGCCGTCACTTTCTGGCGGAGTTCGCGGTTCTCCGCCTCAACCCTGGCAAGCTCCGCAGGGGCCGGCTCTTGGGCCAACGCCAACAGCTCCGACACGCTCTCATTGATGTCCCGAACGTATGTTCCCTTTAAGTGTCGGGACGTCCGGGACACGTGTCGGAGCCGCTCCGCCATTCGCGTGAGGACCTCGCTGCGAGTGGCCGGCGGCGCATCTTTTGGAGCCGGCTTTGTCCAGGGGTGCGCCTCCTTGGCCTTCCGCAGATCGGCCTCATCCGCCTCTGCGATGCACTCGCTTTCAAGCGCCGCCTCGTACGCCGCCTTTGCTTTTTCTACGGCTTCATCGTCGGCACACGAGCTCCCCGCTGGAGCCGGGGGCTTGCGTTTAAGCTTTTTTGTGGCAGCACGGGAGTCCGTCTCCGCCGTACTGCCACCATCACTTCCTCTTTGCCGCTTTTCAGCAGGACGTGTCCGTCGCTGCCTTGTGCGGCTTTTTTTTGCCCGTGATGAGTCGCTGCTCATCCCGGACTCCGAATCGAAGTCGCGGGATGGCGCGTTCCTCAACGCAGGCGGTCTCATTGAGGAAGGTGCCCGACTGGACGCTTGTGAAGTGTCCGAGTCAGGTAACTTCTCCACCACTACCGAACAATCTTTTATTTCGAAATTTTTAAATGGATTCATGTTGTTCCCACGAGTATGGGGGAAAGGAAGGTCCGCCCAGGCAGTGCCCCCTGTACCTGGGTAAGCCTAGCGTAACCCGCCAGAGGGTCGGCCGGTACCCTGGCGGGGGTCGCACTAGAGACTGAACTGCCCATCAGCCATGCATCCCCTCGCGGTGCGCCGCCGCTTGGGATTCGGGGTACTTTTTATAGAGGCATCCTCCCTCGTGGTCCGGGCGGTTAAGCCAAGACCCTCGGTCCGGCAGGAGTGCGAGACATGACCACAAACCTCACAACCGGATTACGATATGCGACGGCGACCGTGGGAGGGACACTCCCACAGCCCGCCCGGCGGCGGGGTAAGCGCACACCGGGCCCGCCGATGCCTCCGGGACAAAACCGGAGGGTGGCCCTGAGATGGGCCCCACCTAGAAACGACAGATGGAGGCGGCCGCCACAAAAGACAGCGACCGCCAAACCCCCTGCCCTCCCCGTCGGATATTCGCCGTCGGCCATAGTAGTTGCAGAATAGCAACTACGATGACCCACGTTGCCCAGGATGCACCACGTGGAGGTTTCCGACATCGCACCCCAAGAAATTCGAAAGCTACATTATCCTCATCCATCTCTGCCTAGATGGCATTTGCGCTTACCATCAGGTGCACTGCAGTAATTATGCCGGGCCAGTATAAAAAATCTTTCAGTATCCATAAAAGAACATTTCCGAAGGTGTTGCTAGTTTGGTAGTTAACACGAATGTCCGGGCGTTCCTCGCAACAACAACAACGGTTGCCCAGTTTCCACTATTGTTTAGAAAATAAGCGGGTTCCAGTATTATACGGTAGGGTCTGCGATTTCACGACGCTGTGTTTTGCGTACTTCGAAAATTATTGTTAAAACGGGATTCTAAGAAGTTCAGATGCAAACGGTTCTTGTGGCCTTTGAGTGATATGGTTAAAGATTTGATAGAAAATCCTCATGTGTTATGAAATATAAATACAAAAAAGATGTACAATACTGAGTTCAATGTTGTTATTTTTGTTTAGAACATATTGGTTTTTGCAAGTCTATTTCTACGCACACCCTAGTTAATTTTGAAGAAAACATGTTACTAGTTCTAACATGTTTATATTTCCACTGTTATAAAGTTTCAGTCGATCGGTCGAATATTTGCGAGCTGGCATAAACCCCAACAGTTCTTGTTTTAGAGATTTGCGGTTCCAAATGATTCCAACTTATTTACTTGTCCTATCATCACAAAACCTCTTAAAATATTGGTTGCATTTCTGTGCAAAAACTATGCTTCTTTAGTTGTATCGAAGGCGTCGGGTGCAGTGCAGTATTTTTTTCCGTTTATACCTCAGAGTTTATACACTGTATCTGTATCATCCCACATACATCCCACTGTAGGGCACCTCCTTCCTCTACCATCGACATTCTGATTGAAAGGGAATAGGCCATAGACTATGTGTCGTAACCATGCTTGCGTAGTGCGGGTTGCTAGAAATTACATACCATATAAATTCTTACAAATCAATATGCAGGTTTGCTCATGATGTTTTCCTTCACCATCCTAGTGCGTGGTGATTGAATACACATGTAAGTCAGAGGTGTGCCCTGGCATTTGAACCCGCAACAATTTGAACATATTGGCAGCCGCGTCTGGCCCGTTTACCAACATGCCACCACGCACTTTGTAACTCATCATGGTGGTATTATAGTAATTTATTGTGTGCATGCCCTTTGCCACGTCCCATGCCCGTACATGGCGACAATCCCTCATGTAAATGTTAACTTCGAGAAATTCACCCGAGCACGAAACTCGACGGTAATTGAGAAATATTACCTTTCCAGATTAATGTGTGTTGCCAAATTGTGATATGATCTTATGTTTTATGATGATTGTTATTATACTCATGTAATTATTGTTTCTTGACATTCTCCTGCAATGTGTGGCGGAGATTTAAATTACACGGAGATTTTATAATTTTGCAATTGCCAATCATCATTACGAAATTTAAGAGTTCGAAATAATGGCTTCAGAATCAAATGAATCGTTCATGTCCATTTATATCATACTAAACAACTTAATCAGTCTCCTTAGCCACGTTTCAAGCACTTGCAATCTATTCTCTTTCTACAATCATTAACGCCTTGACCTATACGTGCTACCTTTATGAGGTCATATGCACCCGTTAATAAAGCTAAATATTCTGTTTTTGCCACCATAACATTCAAAATGGTCACAATTTATCAACCATAATTAAGCAAACGCAAATACTATAACATTAGATATTTATTTTTTAAGTGAAGATAATGCGGGAAATCGTTGTTGATAAAGTAAGTGATGGGCCACATAATTTGCCCAACGGGATACTCAAAAATAAATAGTGACGTAATTTGGTGCTTTAGAATTTTCATATTTTTAGGCGAGAAATGGGGACGTAATATCTATGTATCGATTTTTAAGTATATAAAACATATTATAAATACAGTTAATCACGCAAAGTTGCGGGCAAATACTAGTCGTTCATAAAACACAAACAAACAGTACTGCCATACCAACCTCCTTCCTATATAAAGTTGTAAAAACGTTGCCGCAGTTCACAGTTGTTTTTGAGAATCTATCGCCGAGTTAAGGAAGAAAAAGCGTTGTCTCTCGTCGTATAGGGGAAGTGGGTCGGATCCTTGTGAGCTAATGCCTGTTCCATGGTAGGACAGTTGTACTGGCTAGTACTGCGTTGCTATATTTAGAAATTCTGCTATGTGAATGATTGATAGACTGCCTGGAAAAAAGTGTTAGGATCGAATATGTTCAAGGGGGTTAATCTATGTAACGATACGAACTTCGAATGTTCGGACGCCGTACGTAAAACTTCACTAATGTGCCTAGATACTCCACAAAATGTTGGAATCCTCTATCGTACGTCGTAACCATAGACTAAGTTCGGAGAAAATGATAAGTATAATAGAGAATAGTATTTATTTTTAGAAGTGGAAAACTTATATCTTACTGCGATCCAAAACGAAGCGAATATACATATGTATAAGAGATGATTAGGTCAATTATTAGGTAGATTTTTACTCACAATCCTAAAATAATATTAATATTTTTTCCTCACATTCACACGCACGTTTAAGAATAAAGTAGCCAAATCCATTAGCAATTTTTCGTTCCCCGGTCGTATCAGCTGCTTTATTTATAGTAGAAACAAAACAAACAGTACATAAACAAGTCCAGCGAGTGGGCACGCGGATACATCGCATTCCACTTAAAATATCGTGTAAACTCCGCCTTATCCCACCACAATCCATTCTGTGCAACAATAAGATTTGATAAGTTCGCCGTTTAAATAAGCGTAGCTTACCGGGTGAGCGTAAATTACGAACCGCTTAAGATAATTAAGGGAAAACCTACCTATATAATACGTACATAAACTCACGCCTTTCCCAGAAGGGGTAGACATATGTGCTACCAGAACATCCACATTTCGCCTTGTTTATTTCGTCAAACGATGTGATTAACACAAGCCTATTACCACACAGGGCACAATTTTTTGACGCCGTTGATATTGAGTAGAAAAATTCAAATGCCGACACTGGATTTGAACCCGAGACCTCAACGTTGTAATGTTTTTTCAACATATTTACAAGCTCGCTGTTTTTAAAGTTACTTACACATTAACTACATATTATAACTATAGGCTATACTGCATATCTCTAAGCGACATTTTCTTGCCGAATTGGGCATCTACCTTTAATGATACCTATTGTTTTAAATAATAAGTGTTTTCACAATGGGTGCATTCAAATGCGTTTTTTGGTCTGATGGCTATCGTCAGGGTAAATAGTCAGACCACTGTTTAATCATATGGGACAGTTTTCTGACGCACTGACCATTGACACCATACCATGTACAATGAACTAGCGGTGTTGTCTGTGCAATGCCAAGATCAGAAACAAGATTGTACTATTATTATTTTTCTTTATTGTACATAATTAATATATACACCGAAATAAGCCAATAAAAAAATAGTTAAACTTAAAGTTAGTTCAATCGTTTCGATACAACCTTTGTACGGAGATAAGAAAGATGAAGAAATAAAGAATGTATTTTTATTAAGATATGAGAAAAGAGAGTCTTTGATCTATAGTGACAAAAAGAACATATCAATACCATTTTAATTTTGAACAAGATTTGCATTCGTCAGTCCTAAAAAATATTGTGTATTGTTAATCTTAAAATACATCTCAACATACTTTCTCATAATCTAAAATCACATCCAATCATTCAAATATTTGTCAATTGTCATTCTAAAACCAACAACATAATTGCCCATCAAAGTGCAATTAACACTGGTCCCAACAAACTCATATGTACAAACATTTTGTGTTCGTCCGTATGTCACGGAGTTATAAATCAAACAACAATGGCTCTCAGAACGAGGCTCTAACTAAATAACTTTGTTTGGCAGTTACACAATTTAGCTGTGAAACCAAGAATGGGAATTATGGGTTTAAAAATACTCGTTTATGTTGCTTTATATTTATGATTGAAGTTATATGTAAATCAAGCGAATGTAGATATAAAAACGCATTAATAAATGACATCGTAAATCGGTAACAAAAATTGAATTATGTTGGAATGCGGTTTCGAAACTATGGATGGGAGCTATTGCGTATTGATAGCAGAAATCTTAATCTATAGAATCTATAATATAGGTTGGACCTATTTATTTCTTTAAATTTCATATATATTGTTGGTGGACTTAATACCGGAAGCATTATCTACCAGTTACCTTTGGGTGATGTAGATATGATCTGAAGTGGGTGTTTAAATAATCATTTATAAAGTTAAAACAAACGAAATTATAAAAATAAAAGGACTAGATGTAAATGTCATATAACATATGTTATGCGGTGTTCAATAATTTTAATGTGTGTTTGAAACAGTGTGAGGACTCACTGCAACTTCTTTAAGTCGTATTAACAGCACGCATTTGAATCACGCCTCAAGAAATCCCTGGTAATATCTTCGAATAATATATCCAGAGAATCAGGTTGCGGCTTCAGTCCATTCATTTTCAGTGCGTATCGTAATAAAACGTAATCTCTGTGACCCAAATCCATTGACGCCCGTGCTATTCCGGGAACTAACCGGGCCACCATTGTGTTTCGTGTCAA
Source organism: Hyles lineata (assembly GCA_030180105.1). Classification (NCBI taxonomy): domain Eukaryota; kingdom Metazoa; phylum Arthropoda; class Insecta; order Lepidoptera; family Sphingidae; genus Hyles; species Hyles lineata. Next base: position 1,706,194 of record JARJEE010000006.1, on the reverse strand, counting down.
TTGCTGGAAAACCGTCTCACTATGTCAGTTTCTTTGATTTATCGATGTTGAAGTGTTTTGGCGGTCTCCGATGCGTGTTTTGATATCGAATTGATGTGGCTTTGTTTTTTATTATTGCGAAATAAAAGGGAATTCGGAATTACTACTTTACAAAATCCAGACAAAATGGTTTGAGATTGCTTTTCGTTCGTAATAATATGGTATATCTGTGGGTATATCGAATACCCTTTAAGGTTCCTAAACTCTAATCCTATTCCTACGCATTTTGTTAATGATTACAATATTCAGTTTGAAAAATTAACAAAACGCGTATTTATCAAGTATTTATTGGTAAAAATTGTCATCTGGAAATCTGTTAAAACACATAGAAATCTTATGGTTGTTTTTTATTTCTTTTCGAGGTCTTTCACCCTATGCAACATAAAAGGTTTTGCCCTAATTAAAATAAAGGTACAAGTGCAACCTTTTTGTTCTAAGGCATTCTCAAAAACCATCTCGAGGGTCCGTATTAGTCACGTAATAACTCATACACGAATACGTACAAAGAATCCACAAAACGGTACGTTTTCTTGAGAAACTGTTTGCGTTGTAGAACAAACTCATTCGTTGAGTCAGAGCATGACACACGACGCAATGCGCTGTGAATCAGACATACGTCCATGATCAGACATGCTCATATACAGCCGCTGCCAATAAACTATCCCAATCCAAAATTTGCCGTTTGAGATTGACAACTCAATCTTTTTTCTGATACTATATTGCCAATAATCAATCTCAGTAGTGAAAAAACAATGGCAACATGGTAAGAGACCAATCGAAAAGTAGGAAGCAATCCAGATTGACTTCAATCTATTTTTTTCGATTGATTATTGGCATCGGCCGATAGATCGCTAATTTTAATACTATGAACTTTTTGTTTATGGAAATAATAATTTAATGATGGTGGGTCTCGCAAGTGGAAGCCTTGGTAGGTACCACCACAGAATCTATTTCTCCCGCCAAATAGGAGTGTAAATGCACTATTGTGTACCGGTTTGAAGGACTTTGTAGCCAAAGAAACTACTGGATGGTTAACTAATTAAATCTCAGCGCAGTGGAATGCCAAGCATTACTTTGTATGGTGTTGTTTGGTGTTGCTATTGTCTCTGAGCGGTTGTATTGTATCGCTTACCATCAGGCGTATGGCATGTCTCGTCATTCATTGCTAAAAAAAAACATGGTTTAATCGATTTGTGTATTCTCGATTATGGCACTAAAACCTTGCATATCTCGGTTCTTGGCGATACATTAACGTGTTTTACGATCATATGCGTGTTTCTCATATTAGTCATGAAGATGACCTCAAGCCTCAGGTATTTTTGGATCGCTGGTTCTTTTGTGTCAGGATTATCAGGGTCCGCAAAGGATTGAACTTGAGTGAAATTTTGTAAAAATAAATGGTTCGTGATATGCCTTTCTCGGCAGATTAGTGGAGAAGTTAAGAAATATTGTTGTGGGTTTTAATTGAACTAGGCAAAGTTAAATATTTCTATCCATATGTGGTTATTTGTGAATTTATTTTGTTTATTGTGTTTCAGTTCTTCAAATGCAAAAAATAAATTTTAATGAATTCACAACCTATTTTATGTGATGCATCTAAAAAAGCTTTGATTTTCGCCTTCTTTAAAATTCCAACACATGCGTAAATACTAGAATCATAATGAAAAGGGAAAAGGTAGTTTCATAACACAACTTCCAAAAAGGGAAGACTTTTTAAACTCACTCCCGAACCCGAAATATTCTAGCGTCAAAGAAAACAAACATATTTAGTTATGTAGGATTACCGGCCATAACGCCGCCGGTTTCCGGCCAGATGCGTTTCTATAATTTACGTAGATTATTCCCAACAGTTGCCACGTGCTGTATGACAGGAGGCACAGGGTTGCCTACTACAAAATTGGCTTTTTTATACTAGCACAGTGATAGATATTGATTTACGCTACAATCGAGGTGATGGAATGTCCAATGTTTTTTTATTGCATAGGTCCATCGAGTAAACAGGTCACCTGATGATGAGTGACCACTGCCATTCATGAACACCCACAACGCTTGGATCATGAATGTGTTGCCGGCCTATTAAAACGGGTGGAGAGAAGGAAGAATGAAGAATGGGAAGAGGAAAGGGGTATTGGACATCCGGCTATCTCATTCACTCGTCGATTTCCTATAATCGACTGTGCGGATTCACTGATATGAGATGGTTATCTCCCGCTTTTAGACACAAATAAGCGAGCCTATGTGATAACCGTAGAATATTTATAATATAGAGGGAGCACTTTCATGCATCTTTAAAAACGGACATATTTTCTTTTCCGTAATATTGGTACCGCTTGTATAATAGTGAAAATATAAATAATTATTTAACAACAAATTGCAATCAATTTCTTCGATAACCGAAAGTATATTTAGCTATTATCTTTTTAAAATGAGTTTGAGTGGAATTAAATAGCCCTAAACTTTTTAAATTTATTTTTGTTTTCTAAGTTATTTGTGCACATTGGACAACCTGATAACTATCAGCCAATAGGAGGGTAGAGAGCGGTGGCTCGGCACCACCATTTTTATCTACGTTTATGAAGTACTAGCACTCCCTCTATATTATAAATACTATAAGGTTATTACTTAATATGTATATGGATGGAACGTCCTAACTTTTGAGTCACTGGTTAGTTTACATTGGACTGTGTCACGCCCGTTTCGGTAATTAAATTGTTTATTTTAAGAACGTCACCGCCATCTTGTCATCGCCATGTTGAATTTCATATAAATAGATGTAAATCCACACATTTAAAATAGATGGTATTGGATAATTAAATGGGTGCAGCTGCGAGATAAACCATTTTACACTTGAGCCTCCTTTTGTGATGGATTTTTTTATAGATATAAATATCGATTGGTTTGTTTAGTCAGCAAATATGAGTGGACTTTGAGGTTCTGGATTCGTTATTTAAAACCGAAATAAATTGACCGAAATTGGATGTTTTTCAAAAGAGGTAAACACTAGCACACTAAATCATAAATCTTATCTTTCAAATATTTAATATAAGAAAATCCATTTATAACCATGTTTTCATAAAAACGCGAATTAAAAATAAGTAACTTTTTTTAATTATTTTACGACAAAAATCTTATATAGGAAATATTTCTGATTGAAATTAAACAGTAGCCCTGAACCGTTCATACCATAAATGATATTTGTTATAACTAATAAGATTAACTGCGATACATCAAGTTCATACTAAGAAAGTTTATTTAGAGATCGCGTGTAAACATACCAATTCTGTGAATGGTTTATGAAAGTTATAAATATTACTGGGAAAATAAACATGGCGTACGGATGCGACACAGCGAAGAAAACATGAAGGTCAATCGATATTTTTATTGATTGTTTTACAGAACTTTATAAGAATATTTACTGGTGGATAGGTCCCTCCTATTACTTGAGAGGCCGCCTGGGTACCACCACAATGTCTTTTTTCCCGCCAAACAGCAGTGTAAACACACGGTTGTGTTCCGGTTTGAAGAACATTGTAGCCAGAATAACTACAGGACATATTGACATACAGACAACAAGAGTACCCATTGTCCAAATTCATTGGACATAGAGACAAGAGTACCCATTGTCCAAATAATATGGTGAAATTTTTTATAGTGCCTCAAGTAAATTGCCCATTTGGTTTAAACTAGCTACTATTTAACAGGACTAACTGTTAGGTCCGATTGCATAAACTAATTTTGACGATAACTTTAATTTTGACAATGTCATCGCCATACATTTGTGACGTATTTGATGACATTTTTGAAGTCCAAGTTATAGGCAAAGTTAGTTTCTTCAACTGGCCCTTAGATAAAAGAAATAAATAACACAGATGCTCATTTATTTAATTATTTTCTCACAGGCTTGCGCGCCCCGCTATGTCTCCTACGTGTCAGCGAAGTTGAACCAAAGAGACCCAGTTGGTACATGTTACGTAGCCAAGTCATCGAGGGCAGACGATGTCAACGAATTCTCTCCTTGTCGAATATGTAAGTATTTTATATTTAACTTTATACACACTCGACAGTATTACTTTGTCCTGAACATATCGAACTTATTTAAAGGCAATATTAAAACTTATTTTAGCTATGAAATGTTTTGTCTTCTTCGATCAAACTGGATTCAAAAGTCGTTCGAAAGGGACAAAACATTGGATAACTTAAACAGGTTTTAAAATAGTCTATGAATACGACCGACAGGATTTAAGTCTTTAGTCGTGGATATCGGTCTAGGCCAACGTCGTGGACTGTATGACCTAACCCCTCTCAATCGTACTCTCGATTGTAGAGTACTTAAGCCCGTGCAGTGGGACGAATATGGGCAGATTCAGATTTTTTATCTTACATCTTTTATAGCTTGACCTTTTACACAGCTTTTTTGTCATATTAATAGGTCAACAAAAATCTTAAATCGATATTAAAATATTTACTATTACTCTCTGAGCACCTACATTCAATATTGTATTTTAACACACATTATGAGTACGTTGAATTTTTTTCATATTTTATTATGTCTCACAAGTAAATATGTACAATACAAAACTTAAGTATATCCTATTACATGTCTATTTTATTGTAATATTGCTTTAACTAAAGAGTTTACCGAGAATGATCGATGAATTCTAAGCCGTAGAAAATGCGCATAGATGGCAGATACCTTTAATGTGCGATGCGATCGGATTAGCAAGTGATCGCTGTAGATTAATTCGTTTTACATCGTCTAGAAATTACATTGAAGTAGTACTTTATATTATGAGAACATCTAACCAGGAAGATTATGTTAGCAGACTGAAGTATCGAATGCGTAATGCGTGTAAGTGCCTGGATCTTATATCGATAATATGAACAACTATTGGGCTAATTGTCGTCTAAATTTTTAATATTTTATTTTGATAAAAGTTATTTTTTAAGCCCACAAGTGTTTAAATCAGTGGAATTTTTACATTGTTATATTTTTTGAAATTGCGAACTACATTATGTACATTTTACTTCAAATATGACAATGGAGCTCTTATTTATCGAAAATAACATAATTGTTGATAAAATAAAGAAATCCCATTAGAACACGACAGCGTGTTCCGCAAAACGTTAAAAAACGTAAAAAATGTTAATTAATCCGCCATTTTTCAACATGACATTAGTGAAGCGATCATGGCGCCCGCCCTATAAAAGCGCGCGAAAAGTGTTGCTCACTTCCGCCGGTAATGGCGGCACCCGCGGTAAAATTGGCGTATCGCGCGCCGCCGGCGAAACATGATTTACGATTACTCTTTTGTGTAAAAAATAACTGGACGGCGTTTATGTGTAATGTTACATATGACGAGAAGTTTCATGTTATTTTAAATGTAGCGGTTATGGATGTAATTTTTCGTATACTTTTACATTTTATTACACTACAATTTCTATAGAAATTAATTATAATACAATTATATTTTTATGTATTCAATGCCAGAGATATATAGAACTTAAACTGCGATTAGTGGTCCTTTTCCCGAAATAGCCCGCATATACAAGTTCCGAACTAAATTATTTATGATTCTTCGGTTGTTTTCTAAACTTCCTTCGTCTTACTTGACGCCTTTTGCCCCCTTTTTATATCCAAATAGAGAAAAAGAGAGAAAAAAACGATCAAAGCGAATTGTTAGTACCTGTTAGCGCATTGCAAATTTAGTTTCTTTGAACAGCATCCGGATTTCTTTACAAAATTAATGGCTCGGTAGAAACAAAACGATTGTAATGGCAATACCGCAAGGCAACTGAACGAACATAATCTTTCTCAATTCTTTGCCAGTTATAACCCGACAGTACAGGCTGTCATCAATCTATATCTATGGTTTGTGTATACTTTTTAAGCAAAGGTCACAAAATCATACAGACAAACTCAGACACCGAGTAACCCGAATGCATTACTAAAATGCTCGGAATGTTGTCTATGAATGAATATGCTTTTTATTTATGTATTGTATGAGAGTAACACGCATAATTTGTTTAGGGCACCGCTCGTTGGATGAGGGTGAGTATCGAGAGGTAAAGTTGGATGTATGCACTCCGTAGTTAGGTTCCATCCACTTCATACATCAAAAACAAAATTCATGTATTTCATATCATATGTTGTGTATATTCTATGTATGTAGACTTATATATATTATGTATTAATATAATTGGTATATTTATACAATTGGCGAATATTGGAACATAGGTACAGTATCAACGATATAAAGAAAAATGGCTGCATAAAATTTATATATGTATTATTTATTTTATTGCATGTATGTACATAATTATGTAATATTGATGTTGTATGTGTATAATGTTTTAATTTACTGCACACACAGGTTCTCAAATACATGGATTCATAGCGCGATCTGTCCACTATTAAAAAAATAATTGTAATATCTAAACGTTGGCATTATTGCTTAAAACACAAACATTTAATCAAACCATTTGTGTGAAGCCTAAATAATGACACATCGATACACTTTATTATAACAAATGTTTTATAATAATATAATACAATTAAATGTTATTTAACTCGTTATATATATGGAAATAAAAAAATGAACATATATATTACTGAATATTTTTCTTATTGAATGGAAGTAAAATAGGATAATCAAAAGAGACAATCACAAATATATTTATGGTCAATTTGTGCAAATTGAAACCAACACAAATTAACAGGAAATAAAAAATATATAATTAAAAATTAAACAAAAATGAAAACAACGTAATTGGCTGTCAATTATTATTTTTGTTTAAATAGGTTTGAGTATAATTTATTTTTCAATTTTAATAATTACTTTTACTAAAGCATTTTGTTTTACTTCCACAGCTAGTCACGGCCAACGAAAAACCGGCGTGTGTCAGGCTGGATTTTCTGCCTCCGTATCAAAGGTAAGCTTTTAATAAATCTCCTTTTTTATTAACAAAAAAATCGCAATTTTAACTTAGAAATTAAAAATATATACAATTTAAAAAAAGTGTTAGAGTTTTAATGTAGGCGATTTACCTATTTGTAAAACATCCTGAAGGATCCTTTTTTTTAGTTTTCTGCCGATACCTGTAGTAGAATTCTTTGCCGTACAAACGATATGAATTTTTTATTCAACTTTCGCATAAAAGCAGCCATCATTAATGTTTTTGTCACGCCCAATTACGTTTCGATTCGTTTTCAGTTAAATTCGCCGTATATTTTTAATTTTATTTCATTTCGCGTGGAATGTCTGGAAAGTGCTGTTATTACTGTAATAATTTGTAATTGCAACCGAAATTCCTTGTAACTTTTTTCGTGTATTTATCATTCTTAACGATGTTCCTTTGGCATGTCCAACTGGCAGTACAAATTGGAAAATTATTCTCTGCGAATGAAAATTACCTTACTTTAATTTATTTAAAATATTTTACGAAATTATAATATGTAAACTTTTATCTGAATGAAATTAAAACCAATATTCTTCCTCATTGCGTCGTTCTGTACATTTATTTGGGTCGTGACTTTCTCTCACCATCTTCAATTGTATGATGTCATTAAATCGATATTATGTTAACAAATAAATAATTATGGCATAAACTATAACAATAAAATCCGTATACGGTAAAACACTCGAAGAATTTGTCTAACCGTGTGACACTCAGATAATACGTGCAAAGAATTCTATTAAAACCAAAAAAGTGTGTCACGTCCAAAAAAATGTCGGAGAGTAATGTAAAACATCGTGATTTTACGATCGTGGGAATAGAATTATTTTTGCCCATGTAAGAGGCATCGTGATCGCGCGGCGCGATGCGCGGGCGCACGTGATGCGCATGCGCACCCGCCGCCTCGCCACCGCGCGCACCTTATGAATTATTAACAACTTTTATTGTCCCGCGCAAAAAATAACAAACAAAATGGCCGACCATTCCTATTTCGAAAATAGTACTCGAGTATTTATTGTCGTTTTATTATGTCTCCGCATTTGGGATACAATTGAGTTTTAATCGGCGGCGGTGTAACGCCGCCTTTTATGGACTGCTACGCCCCACGGGAACTTGCTAAAATTTCTACTCGCCTTTCCCCTTCCTGTCACTTTATATTCTAAATTCGCGCTTCCTGCAATTATACTGAAAAAGTAACAAGTTCCGATACATTTTAATCAATCCTTTAATTGAGCTTTTTTTTTCTACTACCATTATAGGTGACTATGTCGTATTACTCACACATTGATATCTTTTCTTGAGTCATATTAACTATGGGCAAATTTACAAAGCCACGTTCAGAATAATAATTTAAAAATCGTTTTGTGGATGCTTTTTCGCCCCACTAAACACATAAACTTATGTTAATGTTGACTACTATCTATTGATAAACTCAAAGTTATTTATGATAAGGGAGATAATCATAAAATTAAAGATATAAATGTTTAAAATCATATAATAAATCAAAAAACGTATAAAAACAAACGTTTTAGATAAAAACATCAACTTTAACAGATACTAAAATCAAATTGTCTATGCTATTAAAACAAACACACTAAACCACAAAAGCTTAAGATGGAAGATAAAATACTTTCACAATAACGGAACAAATAACATATTTACTAATCGCCATCAATAATCGTACCAAATAAATTTGAATTAATTTGTATGCAACTGGCAAACATAACCTCACTCCGATATTTTATATCGCGCTTTTACGATCCGAATGACATTTGATACCTTCGCTTGATAAAAAGAAATACGGCAGTTGGCACCTTGCATGTTTGATGCATAAAAATAAATAGGTTAAAAGAAAAAGTGTAGAATTTTGATAATATGTTGTGATTGAAAATATGCGTCAAAGAAAGGAAAGCTTCAATAGTCAGAGTTTTGTTAGAGATAAGTAATTTTATAAGCTTGGAACTAATGTATTGAAAAGAGATCCTTGGCCTGGGCACAGTATATTATGTGATAAGCGTGATCTCAGAGATATATTACGAAGCTATGAAGTTATTGTCAATTTGAGCAACCTGTCCCTATTAGCCTGTGATATTAGCATTTAGATATTGGTTTTCGACAACATACGGAACAAAATTACTTAACATCACATATCTTCGGCTTTTAATAATTTCGAAAAATATATCTAAAGAACTGGCAAATTCTTAAATTACTTCAGGGCAATATATCATAGCCAACGTAAATATTTATATATTCAACAAATTCGGATTGAGGTTTTAAAGTAGAAAGACCTAAGATACCCAATACACAACTGTGCCAAGAAATGAAAACAAGAACACCACCTCGATATCTATTTAACGCAGAGTGAATTTAATTGTAGGTAGTGTAAATAATAAATTAAGTATCGGTGCAGCCATGTGTGCGAACACCTCCGTACATCGCTATTCATTGCCGGGCGTGTTGAATCCTAATCAGCAGTGGCTCAATGGCGCCATGATTCAGCCGCAACGCGGTCCACTTACACGTAGTGTAGACTCTCCTTACTATCTCTTTAGAGGCAGATTTGTTACGGACTAATATGGAGTGCTCGTGTTTATTGGGTATCGGTTGTATAGTCTGTATGTACAGGAATGAATGACCACATGTGCGGTATCTATAGTATTGTTAGTTTTGCAAAATGTAAACGCTGTTGAGCCAAAACAATGATTGATTTTAAATAAAGTGAAAGTAGTGGATCTTTACGTACTAAAAAAGGTGAAGGAAAACATCGTGAGGAAACCTGCATACCGTAGCGATTTATAAGAATTTCTATGGTAGATATTTAAGTCAGCCAACCCGCACTAGGCCAGCGTGGTGGACTATATGGCCTAAGCACTCTCAATCGTACTCTCGATTGTAGAGTAGGCCCGTGCCCTGCAGTGGGACGTATATGGGCTGATACAGTACAGACAATGGATCTTTATAATTGAAATCAATAGACAATAATGAATATACTAGAATTCAATACTAAGAAACCGAAAGTAAAAATGCAATGTCAAAACTTAACTTCCGTGAAACATTTTACAATCGCCGCCGAAAACGTTTAATTCTTTCAGTAGTTTTTTTGTCAGCTCGGCGCGGAGCTAAATTCCTTGTCATTGCGACGTCAAGCATTCCTGTAGGTTTACAAACATGGGTCCCGGAACGCGTCCGTAAACGGCGGCCATTTGCAGACAATGGCGTCGCGCGGGAAACCGATGCGTCCGCAAACTGCAAACTGCGACGTTCACGGATTTGTCCGCCGCATCGTTTTATTTTCAGCGCGTGATTTATTTTCTTATTCAAAGTTTACTTCTTTATCAGTTTTTGTTTGACATTGAATTTATTTTTGGCATATGTTCAAAATACAAATGAATTAATATGATTGTGATTTTCTAACACTGGACGCAAATTGCACATTGCTTGGCAACGAAACCTTAGTTTTCTAGAATCCATAAATTGGTAATAAATTGTTTTCTTTAAGATATTGCGCTTTGTTTCATCGAATTGAATTGCATAAAGTTAGGATTTGTAAGCATTTTGAAAATATTATGTAAACCGCTCTGTTACAAAGAATAAGAATCAGTAAATAATTTTATGTTGGGATCCAAACTGAAAAACATTCTTTTTCCGTTACCCGCCCTTATATGCTTATTTATTTTCATCCGTTTGGAAATTTCAAGTCATATTTTGGTACTAAAGTGAAAATAATGTCTGCAAATAAAACACCACACCCCTTAAACATTATCCAATTACTGAAAATTGCATTGTAAAAGTGTTAAAAATCCTCCAATGCACTAATACAAAATATTATACATCGCGTGTACGACAAACGTTTCCACAAATTATTCCTTTCTCCAGCCGGTATATGCAAAGCGTATGGGATTTTAAATGCTTCCAATATTTATGGCTGGTTGATTGAATATTCAATTATTTGCGGCGACCCGTGGCTTTTGTTCGTCTTAACCGCTTCACGCAACGGGCCTTTGCGACCGCGGCTAATGATTTTCTATACAATCGCAATTTCAATATTGCATGCATTTGTATGGGGAAATGGCTGTAATAAAGTGCTGAGAGAAACGCGTTTAGCTGAACCAACTGTATGAGAATGTATGGGACTTGATGGCGATAGTTCGTTATTTTCTTTAGCAAGGTGCACACTTAACATGTGGCTGACTTTACTAATAGGGTATATCTGGTTGGAGAAAAATTGTTCAAAAATTCAATAGTCGCCCTTGCATGGGTTAATTAAGGCAATTGTTACCTGACCTAAAGAACTCTATCTCCAGGCTCTACTGTTAAAAATTATCCAGATTTGATAAGATATCGTATCGGGTTAATTTATTTCTGAACTTAAGATTATTATTGGGCCTACATCTTTATAAATTAATTGTACCAGTGGTACCATTAGTTCTACCACCAACCAACCTTTTTCTAAATCCTGCAACTAACTTTTTAGCTTTCAAAATACTTCTTCAATGCCTTTACCCTGAACAATCTATGCATTATTCAACCACCAATAACATGGTAAAGAGGCAGAATAAAACGTCCAACCCCTGACATACGCCACGTGACAGGTCCGAAATAGGGCGAGTGCGCATGCGCCGCCTGTCCGCCTTTATAAGGCGACGCGGCCGCGCATATTTATTCATTGGTACCGCCATACGTTGCGGTTTGCGATCGTATAGGTAATTTTGTTTTTTTTTTGTTTTGATACTACTGATGTAGAAAATGAAATTCGTTTGTAAGACAAGAGGGACGATGGTTTAGAAAAAATGCGTTTTTTGTATTTGAAAAAAGTATTTTTTTTTTAATTATTGCTTAATTTTGTGAAATTAATCTTGTTCTCTTTGCAATTTTGCAAATGGGTAAGCCATGACTCGATGTATGAATTTGGTAAATTTTATAAAAATCTTGCATGAAAATTCTAAATAAAAAATAAGGTATCAATTTCAGAAATAAAATCACATCAAGTCTAAACAGAACAAAAAAAATGTCGCAAAACTTCCAATTTTTTTTTGCGAATACTTTTTCTGATAGTACTGTCCGTCAGACCACCAAAGCCACGGATACATATGTTAACATGTTTTTTTCTCCTGTCTGTGCGTCAAGTGTGAAACCCGAAACGGCCGCGTTATCTGCCACGTTCACACGCCTGGGTTTAAGAGACGTATGGTTTTTGTCTTTCCGATTTTTGTGCGGCCCCGGCGATAGGCGATAGAGGTAGCGACAGCGATAAAGTAGTATATTAATTTATTTAATATTACAAAATTGGTTGCTAAAAAATTGCTTTATTTTGGGATATTACAATTTTAAATCGATAATAATACATTATATAACACTGATTCTTAAAATACGGATATTTACTAACTTGTAAAAAGATTGGATTATACATAATTATTAAAAAATAGAATTTAATTGAATTATTAAGAAATAAAGCCGAGTGTGAGACAATATGTGTTTGTAAGACAACTGATATATTATATCCTAAACTAAAAATATAATATTGAGTACTCTTCAATTTGTGACAGATATCCTATCAACAAAGCTCTGACTTAGACTTCAATTGTTTTTTTTTTTTCGCAAAAAACCGCTTTTTCTTGTAACTTAAACACAGTTGTTAAAGATATTAAACTGTCACTAACGGAGAATGTGCTGTCAACGAAACAGAAGTAAAATAAATGGCTTCTTTTACCCTCACCTGCGAAACAGGGTCCTGCATGAACCGCAATTTTAAGTGATATATTTGTTATGTAAGTTTGTGTCGAGACGGTCGTCGCAGGTTCGAATCTTAGGGACACGTACTTATGAATTTTGGAAGTCATATGCGTATTTTAGTCAATTATCTTGTCATTTACCGGCGAAGGATAATATAATGAACAATCTATGTATATGTGTGGTTATTGCAATATTTCCTATTATATTTTAAATTCTGAAACCCTAATTTAACAAGCATGGTCGACCATACACTAAGCGCTCTATAGCACAGTAAAACCAATTAACCAGTACATTTATTTTCTTAAATAAATAAAATCAACAAAAAAGAAAAAGATTTTCCAATTGTAATATTTTCGTAATAAATAATTTCTTTGTTCATTCCTGTTAAAAATCTTAAAAGTTCATTGTTTCTCCATCCATACATAATTGTCATGAAATCAACGCATTCACACACTTATAAACATGCACTTATCTACCCCCCACAATTAATGCGTGTACCTCTTACATTATAAGTGGTCCATAAAACCGATACCAATCGTAAAAGCGATGCACCCAGTAATGGACAAGTAATGTTTCACACTGCGGTGTTGTGCAGCATTAAAATCTTAAGCTTCATTCGATTAAGGGCATTTGAAATCACTTCGATTGTTGATTGATTTTTAAAAATATCACAAATTTTTGATAATTTAAGGAGTAAAAGATTGAAGTCACTACGCATTGAAAGAGTCCTCTATCTTGCAGAAAGTTAAGAAGGTTGTAGGTATCTCATAATATTTGACAGCCCGCCTGGGTAGGTTGTCACCGCAATGTCTATTTCTCCCGCCAAACCGCAGTGTTAAGGCACAATTATGTTTCGAATTGAAGGACATTGTAGCCAGAGTAACTACTGGACATAATGAGACATAACATCTTATGTCTCAGGATGACCAGCGTAGTGGAATGCCAATTGCTTTGTAATTCATGGTGCTGTCTGGTGTTGCTACTGCCTCCGAGCGGTCGTATCGCTTATGGCGAAGGATAGTAGTATGCTTGCCATTCATAACTATAAAAATATACATATATTTGAAGAGCCGGTACAATTTTGTCAAATGAAGAGAGTCAGTCTACCAACTCTGGTAACATGAGCAATTTCATCAAACGCAGTAAATTTACTTTGCGATGCTAATGAAAACTTGTGCGATTGTTCTACCCGCATAAAACCTTTTACTTTTGAAATTAAATTAATTGGTATTTCTATCTATTTTACAAAATTCTCTTATTTATTCTGTTCCAGGATGGCCAGCGGTTGTTCATGGGTGCGCCAGGCAGTTTCTACTGGCAAGGTAAATATAATTTCAATTATTTATTTCAACAAATTTAACGGCAGCTGATATATTTGTTCTAATGAAATGGGTTTGTTTAGAACAAAATAATAGGATAATATAGTGAAACACCATAAAATTGTTTTGAAAATAAATGAATCATTAAAAATATTTTCGAAATGAAAATTAGTTTACATGAAACTGTAAAGCAATAAGAGATGTCGAAAATTATGCTAGCATATTTAATAGATGTTCTCTTGATAAGAAATTCATAATATTTTTTAAAAGGGTACTTATTAAAAATGAGAAATCCTACGTTCATTGTAATAAAACTTTAAAAAATAGGAGTGCATTAAATCGGGGTTGATAAAATTACTCAATTCTCTTAGTAAAAATGCATCAATTGTTTGACAGATCCAACGTAAAAATGTTAAGCTGTTGTTACAAATGCAAAACATTCGAAATAAATCATCTAGAAACTTCTACAGCCCTTTGAAATATCAATAAAATGACGTAGTAGCTGCGATAGGATTTTCCAGATTTCCAATAGGTGCTCCAACTGATTGAAATTTTAATCCGAATTCACAGGACGAACATTTTCTATACAACCAAACGAAACGTTCTACTACTATATGCCGAAAATACCGGAGGAAGGTAAACAAGAGCTAACGTACCGACAATTTGACATTAACTCGTAACAGCATAACATAGCGAGTCGCTTCCCAAAGCATAATCCGTAAAGCCTTGTGGACCATACGCAGGAGTTTTAAATGCAATTTTACCTGTTCGAGTATAAGTGCTATTACCTTTTCAACCGTAAAAACAGCTTACGATGTAATTACCGCCTAAAATATGATAGAAAAGCACTAATCGTGAAACAGTATTTATAACGCCTGGAAAGATATTTAGAAGGTAGACGTTACAAGGTAATTGTAGCAGATTTGAACTCCATGACATTCCAACTGCTTCTTAAAAATAGTGCTAAAATTGAATACAATTGCAATTTTTAAAACATCCGACACACTTAATAGGTATTAGGTTTTTATTAAATACTTTTATAAGTTTAAAATAAGTGATGACAATTTATATGATATACATAGGTGGCAATCGATAAGTGGATATTATGACCGACTAGTTGATAGAATTATTATAAACGCAATAATTGTAGATAAATATTATTTTAAAGTCGCTTGAGGTAAGAAAGAGTGAAACAAGAAAGGCAAAAAGGAATAAGGAAGGAAGAGTAATAGGTTTCAAGAGAAGGGCTTCGCATAAATAATACTAATAAAGCTATAAATGTATAATATATTTGTTGTGTTGTTAACCTTAACATAATAAGTGATACTGTAATAACACTAGCAACTGATACCGTTATTCTAGTTTCATCGAATTTACTCGAACAAGCAAAACTGTCTTTAAGACAATCCTGTATACCCATTTACATCAGATATTGTATTTATCTACAATTTTCGATGTTAATGGTCTCATTAGCTTTCCTGAAGTCACGGTTGAAAATGGTGCATCTACCTGTGGGTTTGCCGGATACCCTTGTATGCTCCAATTCTACTAGAACATTTCTTTAGAGCTCATCTGCACGATGACTGATGTCCATGAATCATTGTGTCACTTATCTGTGCTAACAAAAATATTTATGAATGAAATCGTCATCTTAGTTAGTCTTTATGTATGTTTGCTCATCGACGATCGATACAAAATTCGTGTCTTTCATTCAATCTTTACGTTAACGTCTCTTCAAAACCAAGCCACAACTCTGCAACATCTGTCCATATTTCTGTACATAGGGTGTCAAGTTTTATTAATGCTTCCGTATAACAAATGCGTCCATGTTTAAAACAAAACTAAACAAATGATTATTGAAACGGCTTCCCATTAATTGGTTACTTACGTTTTGGTGGTATTTAACACGATTCCTGAGTCTACATGCTTACGAGTGGTTTTAATCGTATAAAAATTATACAAAAGCCTTCCTCATAAACCGACAATTAACTCATTTAAAACACGTTGCTACTGACGCTGTGAAGGTTCAATTTAACTTTCCAAATGCAGCCAATATGGATATTAAACCAATATATTTGCTGTATCATTTGTGGATGGATCAACAATTGGAGGAAAATCATCGCTTCACAATCTCATACTTCTAACTCTTCAACAAATCCCAATGTTACATCAATCGCTTTCCTAAAACGATTTGCTGAGACTAAAATCCCTGATCACTTTAGTTTTTCGTCTAACCATCTGTTCCATTGTAGGTCAGCTGATGTCTCAGACGTTGGGTGCTCGTCCGGCTTTGATCGCGACTCCGGAATCCAAAGCCGCGTACGATGATTCGTACATGGGCTATTCCATCACGGTCGGAGATTTCGGTGGTCAAGGAATCCAGAGCGTTGCTGTCGGAGTCCCTAGAGGGGCAAATTTGAAAGGATTGGTAAGTAGGCTACTGTATTTTCCTGTTGTAAAAAGTCTGTAAAACGTTGTTGTATATGCACATAATATGATTCGTGTATAATAGGAAATTTCATTCAAATTTATATCATAGAAAATAGTAAGACGTAGAAGCATAAACAGTAATTTATAATTAATTTGTTTCTTAATTTTGCTCAGTATTTTGATTCGTGTCCGGGCACATGTCCGGGCCATGAGTACAATAATTTCATAAAACACAATGCCGATATTCACTTGTTTAAGGCCTAGATGGGAAAAAATGGTGGGGTAGTAATATATAAAGTACAAGCACACTACATAATGAATTTCTCATTACTGGTCCTTAATGAAGAATTCATCACGCCTAAGAAGAATACTCGTGATATATTATTTAATGCTTGGATTCAGTAGAACTTGTAACTGACTAACACTGTCTTTCCATGTACATGCTCTGAGTGTAACTTTTATAAACGTTACCATTTTTTTATCTTGTATGCAATTGATTCAATAATTTTCTTTTAATTTAATTAATCAGGTCGTCCTCTACACGTGGGAGCTGCAAAACATAAGGAACATCACCGGTAGTCAGATCGGTGCCTACTTTGGCTACAGTCTGGCGTCAGGGGACATTGATGGTGATGGCATGGATGACGTCATCGTTGGAGCTCCCATGTTCACCAAACCCAGGAGCGATGGATACGAACACGGAAGAATTTACGTCATTTACCAAGGAACTGATAGGGTGAGTGTTTTTAAAGCTACATATTGAAGACAACCGTGTCGACCAAAACCGCAACAGAACTAACTGTATTTGAATAATTCGTATAATTCTGAGATCTTCCGCTGCAGCATAAGCAATGAAGAAATAATTGTCTGTAGCCAATCAACACTCTTCTTGGAAGGCATTTCACTGAAGTGCACCCCAACATGTAAAAATAATTAATATGTACTATAACCTTAAAAACCATGATGTAAGTATGTTATGGGCCAAGTGATTAATGCGGGCAGTATTCATAATGCCCGGGCATTATGAATATGGCTACACGATGATCGGGCAATGTGATTAATAGGTGATTTTTTACGTGGTGCGCAGCCGCATTGTGGCATCTGCGATAGATCTATAAATTAGAAAGGTTGATCTGCTTATGTTTAGTTGTTTTTTAACGTCCGAAACATTATCTTCAGAAGAAAATTAGTGTACCCACTTTATGGATCAGTTAGGTCGACTGTGCCCCAAAACTGACTCGGAACACCCCGACTTCACGTAGTCTTTTGGTTACCGACCCTAGAGTGTATATAAAATGCCGGAGGCGCGGAGGGAGAGCAGCCCCCGCCCGCTGTAACGAAGGATAGGCAACCGTGCGAGCCGAAGCGGCTGAGGCTGGTCGCCGGAGGCGACCAGCAAGCCGAAGCTGCGGAGGTGAGCATGGGTGCCTATCTTTTGTTACGCAAGGGCGAAGGGGCTGAACTTCCCGTAGCGCCGGAGACGATGCATAAGCTAATTTGTATTGACAAGTGTTTCAAGGGTTAGGTTGCTATAATAGATATTTCTCAGGAATGGTGCGTTACCTTTTCATGGGAGTGTTACCAGGGGAGGCGCGACACTCCCTCTCCCCCTCCACTTCTCCCAACCCACCCCCTCGTGCTGCTCTATTCTAAATTCTACCACTTCGGCTCATTGTTTTGATTTTAATTTGCTTTACATCACTCTGCCCAATAGGCACTTTGCATTATTCATAATGCCCGGGCATTATGAATAATGCTCGATTAATCACTTGGCCCATAACAAGTACACTAAATCATAGACTTATCAATATTTTTCTACGTTATTCCAGTCATACTCCAAGAGCCACGCGAGGACAGGTGAAATCTCCCGAGGCAGGTTCGGTTTGGCTGTCACATCACTAGGCGACATCAACTATGACGGATTTGGAGGTAAATAACACTTTAATCTTTAAATACATTAATTAAATAAATGTGCAATGAATTTAGAAACTCGAATATTACAACACGTTGAATGCAGTCGTCAATATCCTTGGGGAACGTCTAAATCCGATAGTAGCCCTCGGGCGTTAAAAAATAAAAATGTTGAATATTTTATCTTCCTTTATATCATTTATTCTCTAAAGAGAGGACTTATGTTCAGCAGTAGACTTATAATGTCTGATGCTTATAATTTTATTACACTTCCTGACTCTCACAATATTCATTAATTTCCAGACATAGCAGTAGGCGCTCCCTACGGAGGTCAGAACGGGCGTGGTGTAGTCTACATCTACCACGGCAGTGAACTGGGTATCCTGGACAAGTACTCCCAGGCCATCACGGCTGAGGAGATCTCCCCTACCATCTCCACCTTCGGCTTCTCCCTCTCTGGAGGAGTTGATCTGGATAACAACAATTATACTGACCTCGCTGTTGGAGCTTACAAGTCTGATAGCGTTGTATTTTTGAAGTAAGTGAAGTTTGAGATCAATTTTGTTTCTGTGGTAGTGTTTATTGCTGAAATTATGGTTTAGATAGGAGATTGTTGTAGTTATTTCTGTTAGCTATGTGATTATGCCAAGGTCGAGCATTCCAAGCATTGCTTTGTAATTCAAGGTGCTGTTTGGTTTTACTATTGTTTATGAGCGGTCGTATCGCTTACCATCAGGCGAACGGAAAAAAACAAGACTTCGCTATTTACTACAATACTCCAAGTCCTTACCTTGTCTTATTTATTATCAGATCCCGCCCAGTAGTGAAGGTGACAGCAGACGTGAAGTTCATGGGCGACAGCAAGTTGATCTCCCTCACTGACAAGCGTTGCCACCTCTCCAACGGCACCGAGGTTGCCTGCGCACATCTCATGTTCTGTCTCACCTACACCGGGGTTAATGTCGACCAGAGAATCAGTAAGTATTATATCATCATTTATCTGACCTCTTATTTATTTATTTATCAATCTTTATTATACATTGATTTATTATAACAACACAAAGGGATAAACTAAAATACAAAAGTACAAAAGACGGTCTTATCGCTCTGAGCGATCTCTGCCAGACCTATATACATTATGGGTAATAATTTCCTCATAATATTATATTCTTCACATAATTTACTCATTATTATTTTTCCTTTGGGGGAGGCCTATGTTCAGTAGTGGTCTTCCTGTGGCTGAGATTATGGTGATGAATATGATGTTCTTCTGTTTTGCCAAGCTCTTCAAAAATATACAGCGCGTTAATCCACTATGTCAGATGAAAGCTTCTCTGTTGATTGGATGACTAGTAACTAAATATTTTGTTTTTATTTCTAAGTTTCCCAAAGATTTTTTAGGGGACAACTGCTTCTATTACTAAACAGCAGTACCAATGAAATATATTCTAACATTGCAACAAACATGTTGATTCTGGGAACATTAAAGCCACTAAAAGTATTCTTCATATATATTAACCAATCGTATTATGATCTGAAATAATCAATTTATTCAATTATATGATATGTAATTATGAATAACGTGTATCTATGTACAAGTCTTTATCACATAAAATGTTATTTATTTCCAAGCGGAAGGATATATCTGCTACTTCGGTGAGTGAGGTAGCGTCATCGTTGTCTGTGTTTTAGATATCATCAACCACGTTACCTTAACCATCCCTTAAAGTTTACTGATCCAATTTATACCATTCTTTTCAAGTCCTTATTCCTTTCCTTCATCCCTACATAACATGTACATAAAACTTAGTCGTGGCCTGTGTTAGATAAATCACATTGTTACATATCACACGAAACATTATTTTCAATCGAACTCTTGCCTACCCATTAGGGGATACAGGCATGACCATACAATTTAAATGTAAATATTTAAATAAATATTATTTTTACAGAATTCGAGGTGACCTTAGACCTGGACTCGCGACAGAAGACCAGCAAGAGGTTGTTCTTGGCGGAGAGCCGCGAGACCACGTACAAGACACAGGTGTTGCTCACCCAGGGACAACAGGAGTGCGGAGAAGTCAAAGTGTATTTGGATGTAAGTGGACTGTAGTTTAGAAATTGTGAAGTAACATTTTGACAAAAGTAATACTCTCTTTATTATTGATAGTGCACTTTTTGTGGCCCTCTCTTACCGGAACTTCAAGTCTGTTCTCTTGTTTGATGTGTGTTACGACTTTATAATAATAATTGGAACTTTTTTTGTTGCTGACCAATAAATTGTACGAATAATTGTGAAAGTTGTCTGTATGATACATAATTCAATGCTTGCAAAACAAATACATTTTGCTATCAAGAATTTTAACTAGCTTGTCCTAATTTCAGCAGTACAAAACAATCGTATTACACTAAACCCTCTATTCCTAATTTTCAATTACAGGAGGAGATTCGCGACAAACTGACTCCCATAGAAGTGAAGATGTCCTACGACCTGATCACGCAGCCGTCCGGAGATGTAGTCCCACCAGTCCTGGACCAGACCAGGAGCATAGTCCACGCCGACTCCCTCAACATCCAGAAGAACTGCGGTCCTGACAACATCTGCATTCCTGACTTGAGGATGTCTGCTACCACGTACGTATATATGATTATGATTTTCCAGTAGAAATTAGGATGGCGGATACTGGAAGATAGTATAATTTTGGTAGTAACGATCATATCAATGCGTAAAGCGCCATTAACACGGGGCTTATTAATTAATAACGAGAAACATCTTGTGATCGCGTGATGAAGGTATCGTATTCTGACAAACGTTTACACGGTGTAATTTTTTATGTGTCCATATGATAATCGCATCTTCGAGGCGAGAAACTCTCCCAGAGTAAATGTGGCTTTAATTTTACATTTCGGCTGTCCGATTTCGGTCTTTAAAAGATTTGAGTAATCTGAGACTACTAGTTCCATCAACCGACAAGAAATAATTATGATTTGGTCTTCTTTTTGTGTTTTGTTTTTCCTTTTGTCACTTCCAATCTATCTGTATAACTAATCTAGTCATTTGAAACCATCAAATCGTAACAATATAATTTTGAATGTCTGTATTCACAGGCCAACAGTAAACTACGTCCTAGGCTCCGGAGAGAACGTGAACATTGATGTGAAAGTAGAGAATGCCGGTGAAGATGCCTTCGAAGCTGCGTACTACCTGAACATCCCAGCTGGAGTGACGTACGCTAAGATGGAGAGACTTGATAAAGACAATGTGGAAACTCCGATATATTGCTCCATAGCTCCTAGAGAAGCTGGTGGAAATACCACTCTGAAATGTGATCTTGGAAACCCCATGGCTAGTGGGCAGAAGGTAAAGAGCTAAGATTATTTTTTTAAAACTATCATCTGATTGGTATATACTGATATCTATAATTAAATTGAAGTTTTGTCTAAAGATATCGATAAGATCCTGAACTACCATAATATTAATTTGGCAGTTGACCTTCTTCTACAAAACAACATTCAAAGTCGAGAAATACTGCTGTTATTAGGAAAATAGTTCCTAAATATACTCTTTTTACCAGAAAATGCCTAAGTCGATTATACTAAGCTATATTGATTTCTGACTATCCATCTGAAATATCCTAATGCCATTGAATAATTTCCAGGTGCATTTCCGCGTGATCCTAGAAGTGAACTCCCGGGTCACCCTGCTAGACTTCGACATGGAAGCGAACTCCACCAACCCGGAGCAGGACACCGGCTACGACAACACCATGCACATGGTCATCGGAGTCGTTGTGAAGGCACACATCGCTATCATCGGGTAAATATTGTGCTACATTAACTAAAACAACCATTATCTGCAATGAATTCAATACTAGCTTTTATCATACATAACATGTATTACTCTACTAGGGAGAATATGGATAAAAGATTTTTAACCGCACGTGAACTTTTAAAAGTTGAAAGATTATTTAAACCGCTTTCAGTGGTATATAGCGAACTATTAGATGAATGGCAAAATAGATGGGAAATATCTTTGAAGGGACGGCATTTATACCAATTTTTTCCTTGCGTGCGTGATCGTTTGACAAAGACTTGGCTAGATGTCGATTATTGCGTATCACAGTTCCTCACGGGCCATGGTAACTTTAAGTCTAAACTACATTCTTTTAAGCTTGTCGAATCGCCTGCGTGCCCGTGTTCAACATCTAATTGCGAATATGAACAATCCGCGCATCATATACTTTGGGAGTGTAGTCTTTGGCAGGATGAGCGTAAAACCATGCTGGATAGTATGCAAATAACATCTGGAGTTGTATACTACATGGACCTTGTAGAGACTAGGAAGAACTTTCGTGCTTTCCGGCGTTTTTGCCATACATATTACTGGAATCAAGTATAAAAGCTCACATAAATAGGTCCCATTTTAAGGTAACAATAATTTGATCCGTGGTGCTTTACGGCTGGCTTCTCCGGCCGTAAAAGTCTTTTTGCGAGGTTATTTGCCTCTTTAGTTCATTGTTTTGTCACCCGCTTTGCACGGAGGGAAGTGGACAATAATTTATTTCCAACTCCTCCTATTAATTTAACTTTCTGATTAATTTCGTTGCGGGTTAAAGACAAGTTAGACATTCCCGGAGACTCGCCGAGCTTCAATGCTCGGTGTCATTACATTGCGTGCCACTGTTGATCCTGGCTTACAGGAGTTGCAGTGGTGGGTGTGAGGGCGGGACAGTTTTTATCAATTTAATATGTGTTGGTTCTAGTTCCAGATCTATTATAGAAAACATGAATTTTCAGTTCTAAATATGGCTTTATAATGAGTCATATTTTTGACATTAATATGGTTTTAAAAAATCAGGTTGGAAAATTTGGTGAAGATTATAAACAAAAACATTTTCAAAAGCTAGAAATGTCCGCTGATAGAATTTAATTAAAACAACATATAGAGACGGGACAACAAAAGTGTACAAATTGATGGTTTAGAAGATAAAAATAAAAATTAGTAAATTAACGATGGATACATCATCTACCAATATACTTAGCCAATGTAAAATTGCATTCATATTAAAGGAACTAAAATATATTTTTGTTTTTCACAGAACATCAGACCCACCTGAACTCCACTACAACGCGTCCCTCTACGACACACAGAACCTGAAAGACGACACCAAGCTGGGACCCCAAGTGATTCACAAGTACAACATTAAGAACGAAGGACCCTTCACTGTCGACGAGGCTGAGATCTACTTCATGTGGCCATACCAGACCTTAGATGGTAAGGGTGGATTTTTACAAAAACCTTATTGTGATATATCTATTGTGATGACCTCTACTGTATCACTTTAACACATAATAACCTTCAAATATACCAAAACATTTGGTATCCTTATGTGCGATGTCAGCCTTTATAGTTTATACGAAAGATCAAAGAGACTTAACAAGAAGGTCATATGAATACATTATAAATAACACCCAACAGTCACATAAATAGTCCTGACCCCACACCAAGATCGAGCCTTGTGTCGCGGGTATCGGGAACTACGAAAGACTTTTCGGTCTCACAAACACCTGAAAGCAATATTTTTGGGCCGCACAAACATTTCTCTCAGTGCGGGAATTGAACCCGTGGCCTCTCGTTTCACAGGTGGCGTCTAACCGTCTGCGCCACGGAGGTCGTCAATGAACAAATTAAATAATTTATTGAATCCATCAAAACGTTCAGGGTTCAAATATTCAACAAATAATTTTATTTCTTCATATTCAAGTAATATTTGTGATAAATCTTTCTTTCAGGCGAGAATTTGATGTACATGCTGGTCCAACCGCAGTGGCTCGGCAACGTAAGATGTGATGTGGCGAGACATATCAATGCCGAGAACTTGTTTGTGCAAAACCCATACGCCTTCATGCTGGGGAAAGAGAAAGAAGGTGAGGCTTATAAACTGAAAATAATGAACAATCCATGCAACTTTCAGAGTATAATAGCTAATTAATGGTCTGATTATGGGACAATTTGTCATAGAAAGAAATGTAGAGAGTATTTCACTAGTAGAATCAATATACAACTCTAGTTTCTTATTCATGTTTTATATCTCCGTAAAAGCAGATAAATTTAAAAATATTACAAGTCAATTTATAAAGTTCAGAAGTGTGCACTGTAGGATCGTCTAATTTGACATTTACTGTTTGTTTTTCAGCTATGTTGAGCAGTGACATGTACAGCGCATCTCAAATCTCAGGCGGCGGTGGATACTACGGACAATGTAAGTTAAAATCAAAATCAGAGTCCCTTAGTTTTTACGAATACAATGTTTTCATTTCAATAATTGTTTTAACTTAAAAATGCTAAATTTAATTTGCAGCTTACTGGGAAGAACATTCCAGCAGTGGTGGCTTAGTAACATCCCAAAGCGGAGGCAGCTCTGTATCTGGTGGTCAGTTCGCCCAGGGATCTTCAGTACAGTTCAGCGGATCCAGCTCAGGTCAATTCAGTGGAGCAGGCGGCCAAAGTTCAGGCACTCAGATCACCACTAGCCAGAGCGGCCATTTTACTGGAGGCCAAGCTTCTGGTGGACAGTACGGCAGTCAAGGAAGCTTCAGTGGCCAAGGAGGACAAGGTGGCCAATCCGGTGGAAGCTACTCCTATAATAAGACTTGGACCAGTTCGAGTGGAGGTCTCACGGCTGAGGAACAAGAGATTATCAGAAAACAGCTCGCAGCTGCCGCCCAGGGTAGTGTGAACAAAGAGTTCAGCGGTCAAGGCTCTCACGTCCAAGGAGGATATTCGCAAGGAGGTTATGTCCAGGGAAGCACTCAAGGGTCTCAAGGTGGTTATGTCCAAGGTGGCACCCAAGTTTCCCAGGGTGGTTACGTACAAGGAGGCGCGCAAGGTTCTCAAGGCGGGTACGTCCAAGGAACCTCACAGAGTGGTTATGCCCAAGGTGGCTCGCAAGGTGGTTATGTCCAGGGCGGATCTCAAGGAGGTTACATGCAAGGTTCCCAGGGTTACGTCCAAGGAGGTCAAGGTGGCTTCGTAGATGGCGGCAGAGTTGTACTCGTGAAGAACAAGACCATTATCTATGATCAAAACCATAATATTATATCGCAAACCGAAACTAGCACCGAGTATGGAAACCTTGGACATGAAGGCGAGGCTGGAAGCTCTTTCAAAGCGTAAGTAAAAATAAATAAATAATTTACTTACTGGATTGAGTCAGTCTTTTAGTTGCTGTCTAAAACTTATCACGATTTATAACGACCACATCGGAAAAGTATGAACTACTTAATCATTACAAATTGTTTCACTACAACTCAGTTTTATATTGCATTTATTTATATATATATATTTTTTCTAGATACCTGAACAACCAAGGCGGCCAACAACAACACAGCGCAGCATTTGCTCACGGCTCTGGCGGTTCAGTTCAGCAATCAGGCCAGGGTTACTCCCAAGGATCAGGTCGTAGCTACGTTCAATCCGGACAGTTCGCGCAAGGAAACCAACAATTTGGCCAAGGAAGCCAATACGGCCAAGCTGGTGGAGTAGATCAAGGCTTTGTCCACGGCTCATGGGGAACAACAGAAACTGTAAACCCTGATGTGATGAAAGCCAGTTCATCTACCTTCAGAGGGGCGTCTACTGTGACTGTAGTAGGAGACGAAGAAGAGGACAACCTTGAAGGTTTTGGAGCATACGCTGCTAGTAACCCTAACAACGAGTTCAGATACGGCATTGCTGACGTCACTGGTGCTGGAAGCCACGGAAGCCAAGGAAGCCAATCTGGAAGTGGAAGCTACCAATCAGGTGGTAGCATGCAATCTGGAAGTGGTAGTTTCCAAAGTGGTGGAAGTCACCAAGCCGGAGGCGGTAGTTACCAGGCTGGTGGCGGAAGCTACCAAACAGGTGGTGGAAGTTACCAATCAGGTGGTGGTGGATCTTGGAGCAACGGATACTCATATTCTTCTAGATCAGGTACGCATACAATTTATTCATCGAAGATTATACATAAACTCACGATATAAGAAATTATTCTAATTCGCATATCACGAATTTATGTTTTAAATATTGATAAATGCGGTTATTTAGAATATTATGTATTCTAATTAATTATGTTCGCAGGTGGTGGATCCTCATACAGTTCTCAATCAGGAGGTGGTTTCGGAACATCTACAGACAGCAGGCGCGAAAATACAAGAAGAAGGCGACAGACTGAGCAGGTAATTAAAAAAACTTAATAAGCCGAAGAGTTTGTTTGTTTATTTGTTTGTCACCTCTAATCTCAGGAACTACTAGTTCGAATAAAAAATATTTTCGTGTTGAATAGGTCATTTTCGAATAATATATATAGCCTATACTTTATCACGCTATGATCTATAGGGGGGAAGCAGTACCTAGTGAAAAATTTAGCAAACACGAGGTCTGTCCTATTGGCCGATATTCTAAATTGCAACACGGGCGGATCCGTACTGGAACGCTAATATTATACACAAGCATATTAACTCATTTTAAGGTCTAAATAAAATAAATAGTTCTAATTGTTTCTGGTCTTTATTTCCATACATCTGTGCTTATCTCACGCTTACTTATTATGGTAAGTTCCGACTTTAAGGCTGAACGCGAGTATCACTTATCGAGGCTTTCTACGTCTCTCATCCTACATTTAGGAGTCAAAAACGCCCCTCCTATCTGAAGCATTCTGTTTGAAATGGATAGCCTGTAGAAAAGAACATTTAGGTACCTTAGTTTCTTTTTACAAGAAAATATACTTCTACAGGTGGATCCGAAGCTGAAGGAGATTCTGGAGAAATGCGAGGAGAAGTACAAGTGCGAGGTGCTGCGCTGCACCACGGGCCGCCTGCTCAAGGGACAGGAGGTGTGGGTAGCACTCCGCTCCAGGATCAACGCGTCTGTTCTTAACGAGGTAAGTGTTGGAACACTCGTTGATCTTTTTGAAGTTAATTATTTACTGGGATTACTGGGGTTACCGTGTGCATATGTTTTGGCCTTTCTGACGTTAACTCCTGTCACTCGAAAGGTTGCAAATATTTCTAACAGAATCAAGCCCCACGTACATACGTCCCACGATACGAGCCTTGGCTGAAAGTACGATTTAGAGGGGTTAGGCCATATAAGTCCACTAGCGAGTGGACCACCAGCAGGGCTAGGGTGTGGTTTTCCCATATTTTTTTTTCATTTCATTTCATTCATATAGCCTGGTGATTCCAAATAAAACTCCCAAAACTATTATTACACCGTATATTTTGGTTACACAACACGCAATTCTTCCAGATCTCCAAAGACCGCGCGGTGATCCTGTCAACCCTGGGCGCGACGCGTGTGTCCCGGCTGCCGATGGTGGGTCGGCCGTCGGACCTGACGTGGAAGACGGCGGAGGCGCGCACGACGGTGACGCCGCAGCTGGCGGCGCGCGAGTCGGGCGCCATCCCGCTGTGGGTGGTGGTGCTCGCCGCCGTGGTGGGCGCGCTGCTGCTGCTGCTGCTCATCTTCGCGCTCTACAAAGTGAGTTTCATTATCAGCTGTTCACTTAATGGTACCCTGCCTAAAGGATGTAGGCTCTATCGGCAGCTTCTCATTGAGAGGTGTCTTGGAATGTCCGGCGGAACGTCATCTCGCCGTGACGCTGTCCAGCCACTGGTCAAGGATAGGACGCATTGCCACAATAGTTTATGCACCAGCACTAGGATGATCCAGTCTGGAGCGCCATTTCCTTCATGGCGACCATGGGCAAGGGAGGCCCATTTGGCCGCCAACTCTTGGGGCTCGCAGATTTTGCGCATGGTTGCCATGGAGGTTTGGTGTTCCAGATTGGACGATCCCAGGGCTGATGCATGGACTATGGTGGCGGTGCGTCTTGTCTTTGACCATTAGTTGGACACGCGTCACGACGTAATGACGTTCCGCCTGAGACAGACCGTAGCGAGGTATCGCTGTTCGGTACATGCCTGTAGGAGGGCACGGCCCAGGATCTTTCTGCTTATTACAATCCCGTTCGCGCCATCTGCGAAAGAAGCGGCAAATTATAAATGGCTGACGCCTTTGCCCTTTGGTTAGAATTCCCCTATGATATCCCCTGTCCGTCATAAGGGGCGACCTTCAGGGGTGATCGGAGTCGCTAAGCACACTGCGGGGGCGATGCACCCTCACAAACTGCGGTTACGAGGTGGATGCTAGAGCTTTTGTCCTCGCTTCTTTCGTGGACACCCATAACATCTCAATGGGTATTTAAACCAGTTGGAAGTGGGGGTCAATTTTGTCCAGCAATCTAGAGGAACCAGTAATGTTCCTTGTGCGGGGCGGGCACAGAGATAGGAGTCGGGTTACTTCTCACCTGGGATATCCAGTGCCGGCGTTTGGTTACTGACCCGATCCAGTCGCAATATATTTTGTGCTGAGAGTACAACTGTTAAATTTTCGTTCCGGTACTCTTGTCACGAAAACATATTGCGACTGCGCCGGGTCTCTAGTAAATCCTACGCCAGTTTACCGAACAAAACCCTTTGGTGGCCGTCGCGCGAATTATGTTCATCACTGGATGTCCCAGGGCGAGAAGCGCTCCGATTTGATTCCTGTGACCGCCCCATTTTAAATCATTACTAGTCGCTCAATTTGTCCCTAATTGATGGACCTAGTTGTCCCATATTCACAATTACCCAATGTTCCACACTAACGGTTTGAATGCCCTTGAAGATGTTATAGGCGCTCACGATAGATCGAGGCCACGCGCTCTATCGTCCACCCGGAAGTGCAACTTGTGAGGGCACATCGCCTCCGTAGTGTGCTCAACGAGCCTAATGCCCACCATTATTAGGTCGCTTCTTACGATTGGGAGAGGTTACTAAGTACATACAAAGCAATCAACAATATGCTAATAATATGTGTCTGGCCAGACAACAATGATCCTCTATTCAGCTATATGCTGCAATACAACGTAGCTGTACTGTAATTACCTATTATATATTTCAATTTAAAAATATATTACTTAAATATGACTTACCTGTTTGTCCTCAGTGCGGATTCTTCAAGCGCAACCGTCCCTCGGACCACGCCGAGCGGCAGCCGCTGAACGGCCGCGACGAGCATCTCTGATACCGGACCAGTGACGGCGCCTCCAGCGATCCGCCGCACTCTTCCCCCACCTCCCCCTCCCCCTCCTCACCCACTGACACCAGCTCCTCCACTGATGCCGCCAGTGACGTCACCAGCAGGGACTCCACCAGCTACGACAGATACTGACGTCATTAACTATTCGTTTATCAATTTAAGACTTAGTTGAGACAACGCGAATTGAGCGCGATTTACATGCGATAGAATTGGCATATAATAGATGCGTATGAATTCGCGCGCGTCAATTCCTTTTATTTGGCTTGTATAATTAATGGGGGGATGTTTTAAAAAATGGGGTATTCAAAGGCAATAAATCTAAATTAAGGTGCGGCTTATTCCATTAGTGTCAGATATTTATTGTTTCATATTCATTACCGCGTCAATGTGACTACGAAATAGTAACACAGTAAGTACCTCATGATATGTCGAAATTTGAGATCTTATCCTTGAACATTTTTACTACAAAAACGTTTTAAGGAAAACATAAAAAATTGCATTACTAGTCACCGTAAAACACGTTTCGGTAGCCATTTTTTAGATTAAGAGTTGGAAAAGTGTATTATAGTTGTAATGTACGATAATTCTCGTATTTTCATACTTAAAACTACTAAATCCTAAACTTTTGCTACTGGGAATTATCGCACGTTATGAAAGGATGCGAGAGTTAATCTCGAAGTGTGATACTGTATAAAGTGTGTATTTTAAGGTATGAGAGTTGTTCAGATTTGTGATTTAAGTCAAATAAATTTAGATATTTTTACTAAATGTAGGTAACATTTTATCTATGTCTATTGTGACTTCATCTTTGCACGTCCGGATGTGAATATATGAAATCTCGTAATTTTTAGTGCCTTTTAGATATTTTGATGTTTTTGGTATATATCAATAAAGCTTTGTACAAACTGTAAGGAGGCATTATCTCATTGACTACGAATAAAAAATATGAGATTAAGGACTACATTTCCCAAAAAAAAAGTTTTAATAATTAAATAAGGAATATATTCCGATAAAAAAATTTAGAGCATAAATTAATTGTGACTAAACATAAGCGGAATAATTGAAGTTTTAAATACAATGTTATTCAAATCTTAGATATATTTGTCAAATAATTCATGGTAGAAGTAGTTAAAGTACATTAAACGCGTACATATAAGAGTGCCTTATAGCAATACAAGTAATACATATCTCGGTCGTGCTTCTTTAATATTCTAGAACTGCTTATAATGTGCCTTCTGCCAGTAACTAATTAATGTAAATATGTTAAGAGTTTTATATAAGTATTTATGACATTTTTTCACAGAAAAAAAAAACAAAAACTTTTTTTTGGTCGGATGTGTAAAAATATTTTGTTTAAAATGTATGTACTTAATGTTTTCCGAGTGAGATGTGTAATTTAATAGATTTTTATGGAAATTGAAAATATAGAAAAACTACAATTTAGAGCAATATGTGTAGTGTTTGTAGGTCAAGCAATATAGAGTAGTCTTTAGACTACACTGTAGAGAATTTTGCAAAAAAATACCGAAAAATCTGTGAAAAAATGACACCATATAAGCCATTGTTACGTAATTGTAATTATATTATTTATTTTAATTGTACAAGTAAGTGCATCGCTTCGACTATAGTTAATTTTATAACTAAACACATATTGATGCCATAAATAACTGTAATGGTATATATTTTGGTTGTTTTACATGTCTACGTAATAATTTCTTTTTATTTGCATTTACCAAAAAAGAAATTTTAATAAATTTTTGTTTTTAATTTATGACTTAATTTTATTTACTTGGACCCTACCCTCTAAATACTCTACGAATTTAAATCATGTAACTTTAGTAAAAATATAAACAATGATTTTTTTATTGTATTCTAAGAAATCATATGAAGAAATATTTTGTTGCAAACATGGAAAAATTAGTTATGTAACTTTTAAAAAAATATTAGTATTAAAATAGTAAAATTGTTAACCAACATTTTTTTAGTAAATAAAAAAGCAATCATGCATCGTCAAATTTATCAATATCTATTAATAAAGTAAGTATTAATAAAGTTAAAATAAAATAATACATACTATTCCTTAATAAGAATGGATCAAATATTTTCCGCAGTTAATTCCAAATACTCAATACATAAGTAATTCGCGCCGTAAGACTACATTACCGAGCTAAGCATTAAGATTTCCAGTGTTTAATGTACGCAGATCCGCAATAAACCAGTTTAATGGCTTGCTTTATGGACCACTAAATTTTCTCGTATACAATACCAAATTGTTGGCCGGCAGTGTAAATTATTGTTCTAATGTATTCGCGTTTTAGACAATTCTTGAGAACACATTAAAACCTTCATACATATACGGCAAAAGCTGTATGAGCCAATAACGCTCATACAGCACTTCTTGGGCATATATTTTCAATACGGAGTCAATACTGCCTCGGTGACGTACTGATAGCGCGCGAGTTGAATGCAGTCGGGGCCTGAGGTGAAGAGCGGGAGCATCTCCCTCCGCCGTCGGCACGTATCCCCTCCCGTGCCTACAGCTTAGTGCTGTGTATTCCCAGCTATCGTACGCTTGTTAATACTCAGCATATTATAGCCCGTGTTAATATTTGTTTTTTTTAATAATTCATTATGACAAATCGTGCATCAAATTATGTTAAAAATAAAGAGTTTTTATTCGTCGCCAAGCACGAGCAATAGCGAAAATTGTGAATAAATAATTTGTTTCACTTGATTTTGGTGTGTAAAATAATTACTTATTGAAAATGTGTGATTTATTATCTTGTTTATTTTTTAATTTATTTTTATTTAGTGATAAGTGACAAACTTAAAACAATGTTAATAATTATCGATATACCCACTATGGCCATCAATAATTAGATCACAGCACTACCGCATTCCTAAGCTCTGCATTCAACTCGCGCGCTATCAGTAGTTGTATTAGGGTACGATTACAAAGCTGAGGTCTCGGGTTCGAATCCCGGGTTGAGCAAAGTGATATTTGATTTTAATATTCATTATCAGCCCAGTCAGGAATTTGTGCCCGATATGGCGATAGGCTCGCCACCTATCACATCGTGGGACGGAACATACAAGGCGAAAAGTGGGTGTCCTGGCACCTCTGCCTACCCCTTCTGGGAAAAAGGCGTGAGTTTATGTATGTATGTATGTATGTATGTACGGACTCAATACAATGAGTCGTAGCAAAAGCAAAACGAGCGTCACGCGCTAACTTGACATAAACGTAGGCAAGTTGCGACTCAGATCAATGAACGTAAACTTATATTTACAATTTTACCACAAACTATTGAAAATTGTCGTTTGGTGTGAACTATTCCTGTCTACCACAACATCGTAACTACTAAAGGGATAATTCAAAGGCGACAGCTCCCACAATGACTAAAAGAAATAAAACATAATTACCACGCCTGTATACCCAAAGGGGTAGACAGGGGTACCAATAATGAAATCCGTCTCAAGTAACAAGTTGTAATTTAAGTCGAGAATATTACCAAACAGATTATCATTAAATCAATAAACAGCGTAAAAATGTCAGGAATTCCAACAAAAGGTACTAATTTCCAGCCTAAGATACTAATAATGAGCCAATAAACACACCTTATCGTTATGTAAATATCCCAAAGTTCTCATATCTGAATCGGAGCGGTCGTAAAACAAATATTGTCCTTCCATTTATTATCTATCCAGACGAGCAGTCCAATTACAAGCTACATATATATCACCTCCGCTTTTATTCCATTTCAAAACAGAGGGGTATTGAGGAGAAGTATGTGGGGGGTTTTACTCACGAATAAAAATTATATTGGTTTATGTAAACTACGCATGTTAAAGTGAATTTACTAAACTATGGTGACAAGGTAAGGATTCTGGCAAGGTATTGGTTCATTGTAAGTGGGAGTAATTATTGTTAGTTATCACGAAGAAACTACTGAAGAGACCGAATTCATTTCATATTTCCTGATCTTAACTGAGCCAACATCCAAAAACAACTGTTGGAAATGTTTAATAACTTTTCACACGTGCAGGATTTAAAAAAGAACGGAAACTAGCTAAGAGAATACCTCATAATCTTTCACATAACTATCTAACATAGAGGTGCAAAAAAAGCTATTTTATCTCCCATTTCTAGCTACTAAATACAGCCCCGCTGGCCACTTGTTCAGTTCGCCCTTTAAATAGGGTCGGAAGATAAACTGGCGATGGTCGCGTTCACAGATTAAATTAACTTACGGTACAGTCGGCAAAACAACTGGAATTTTAATTATTTAATAATTTATGAGTGCAGCAATGCAGTGCTTGATAATGTTATGTTTTAAACGGTATCTGCTAGAGTCGCTATTCTGGCTTAGAAAAATAACATCGTCTAAGGGAACGATTCTTAAATGCTTCGATCCAATTTTGTTGATCGATTTATCCAAACTAAAATGTCAAATACGCATGAGGTTAAATATAATTATTTGACGGCGACTGAGGACGGCGACATGTGCGTCCTGTGACTACGTCGTATTAATCTAATTCCAACATGGGGAGGCTGTGAACCGAGAGGTCCTGTGTTCGATTCCTATATTAGACTATGTGAATATTTCAGCTCGAATAACTTGTACAAATTTTCCACGATCGGAGTTGTGTGAGGTATACGAGTAATACCTAACCTCTAATACATTATAGATAAACTGTGTGTTAGTACACCATTGCCACCGGTGCAGAGACACGAGCATCAATTGACTAGAGCAACAATGTAGCCTTCGCGAAAAAAAACCAGACAAGCAGAACGGAGTTCAATATGTACTTTGTAATTTAGAGAGATTGTAATGGTCAAGGAAGCTACAGACATACATACATATTTTAATAACTAATAAATTATTTTGCCGACGCTACAAATCCGGATTCACAGATAAATCTCCAGTGTCTTTGTCTCCGCGGAACGTCTGTCCGTGTGATGGAGCGTAACCGTTGGATTGGAATAACGACCGCCCATTTGTTTGTATTCCATCTACTTCAGCTTCGATCCCTGGCCTTGAGTAAATTATAAAATTAGCTATGTTGTAGCATTTTTGAAATTAATGAGATTTTTATCGGTAAAATGTGGATTTTAAAAGATTTTTTTCGTTATTTCAGTTATTTTTATGACAAAATTAACGTCAGTCCCATTGCCATAACTATTACTTAGAGACTACCACATAAGAATTTAGATTGGGCGAAATTTGATTTTATAATTAGTATTTAACCAATTCTTTGAATTGTACAATTTGAAAAGATTTAAAAATGAAATCTGGATTTTAGATAACTGTCCGCAGTGCTTGTTGGATGTGCTTCAAAATATCCTACGCGTCTATCGGCTTACCATTAATCCTAACCAATAAAATACCTAAAAGTGGTAGAACCACCCTATACTTATCTAGAACCTCTGAAAGCACAGGTTAGGTAGTTCAAGCAGAGTGAAACAAACTGTTTCACAAAAAAAACTACATTATGATTAAAATGACCGCTTAGCCGTTATATTTCATTCGTCAAACAAATTTCATTTTAAGAGACGGGCAACACATCTACAGTCTTAGAATTGTAGATATTTAAGATCGAAAATTAATTGAAGGCGAGCTGTTTCGTTTGCCGTATCCGTATCTAAGCAATAAAAATGGCGAGACCACAAACTGCCCATACAAGCATGATTAGATTATTTCGTACCAGACAGCAAATTAACTCTCAACCCAACCCTCCACCGCTGAATGTGAGAAATAAAACACAATCGGCGGCGAGGGTACATAAAGCCCGGTCATTACAGTACGTGGACTAGATAACCCGCCGCCCTGTTAATTAACCCTGCAATGGAGTGTATGGGGGTACGGAAGGCCCCTTGCACCTTGTTATGCGTGGCTATGTTGATGGAAATCTGAATGGTATGACGTATGTGAATTACGTTTAGAAATGTGAGGTATAAAGGGGTGGTACGCTTTGGCCTTCAATTGCTCATTGTGAATTTATATCTAGATTTTTTAATAAAAAGAAAGGATTTAAATAAATACACCTTTTTTATATGGCTATCTATTGTGATTTTGAAAACTTTTTTTTTATTGCGGTGTACAGCGAGACGAGCATGCCGTTCGCCTGATGGTAAGCGATAGGACCGCTCATAAACAGTAGCAAAACCAAACAACACCTCGAATTACAAAGCAATGCCTGGCGTTCCACTGCGCTCGCCATCCTGAGACATAAGATGTTAAGTCTCAATATGTCCAGTAGTTACTCTGGCTACAATGCCCTTCAATCCGAAACACACCAGTGCATTTACACTGCTGTTTGATGGGAGGAATAGACACTGCGGTGATATCCACCCAGATGGCCTCTCACATATGAGAGACCTACCACCAGTAAGTAGTATATTTATGTAAGTTATCGACAAAAGACGCCAATAATACGCTTATTTTTATACTTGTTTTAAAATTTTACAGGCTTTTCCCTAGCACATTTAGAAAATGTATATAAAATATTGTTTAGCTTTGTCTGTACTGTATATTAATCAATACAAAAACGAACTACACCAATCAATCCTAACATTTATAATATTTACAACATTTTGATATGTTTGAGTATGCGTAAACCTATCCCAAAATAAAAGGCAAATGATAAAAAGTTACCACTTATAAATGGGCTGGCGCGGGCGCGTGGTGGTACCATCCTATGTGAAACAATGGCTACAGGCGACATAAAGTTGTCACAATCGGCGCCACTTTCAGCACGAAAACGCAATAAATAACAATAGCGTGACTATTCAGAGGTTGACGAAATACTCACGGGCGACATGTGAAAAACTACCAACACTACATAGAGAAATAACCAAGTAACAATTTGAAAAGGGTAATACTGATATACATCATGTATGATATGTATGTGATATGTACAACATTTCGTTTGTATTGAAAAAACCTACCATATAAAATATTTACAATTGCAAATTGCAACAGCAAATTCGTTATATTTTAAATAGTAAAAGAGATTCTGACGAATTCAGAGTCGCCTTTTTTTTAAATCAGTTAAAAATAATGTTAATAACAACGGTAAAAAAGGCTATTCAATATATTTACTTCATCCCCATATTAAATTGCTACATCTTGAAAACGCTTTTGGCAATTAATTTCAAAATAGACATCAAACTAAATGTCGTTAAAATGATGTGCAGTTTTAAATAGTAAAACTTTGGACTTTATCAGCCCATATACGTCCTACTGCAGGGCTCGGGTCTCCTCTACATTCGAGAGTCTGATTGATAGTGACTAGGCCATATAGTCCACCATGCTAGCCCAGTGCGGGTTAGTGGACTTTACATACCAAAAAAACTCTTACAAACCGTTATAGTACGCAGGTTTCTTCAAGATGTTAACATCGAAAATGGTAACTTCTAAATTATATTATGTAGTTCGAACAAACTAAATACAAGACAGTCAAGAAATTCCAGCAATTAAATGTTACGAAGCATGTGGATGGACTCCCTGACACATATTAAACCCCATCTCAACAAACTTACAAACTTTACTCTTGTTCTAGAATATTCTACTACAACCACACGAGTTGGTTGTAGACTGTCACTTAAAGACAACACTGTGTTGTGTTTGGAGTTAGACAAAAAAAAAAACTTATTACAACTATAATTATTATAAAGTGAAATTTATCAAACATTCATACCTATACCAAACATTTAATCAATGCTGATTAATATAAAACTAGAATCCATCATCGAAATGCATTATAATATTTCAAAATACCTATGGTATCTGGATAAACTTTAAGCAATTAAGAAAGTGGATTATGCAAAAACTTAAAAAAATCTGTCAAAATAATAAACCTACAATAATTATCGTAGGAACAATGATTCATAGCCCAAACTAATTATTTTTTCCAACTACCAAAAATATAAGTAATAGAATTAATAGAAAATATCCCATTAACACGCGACAGAGTCGTTCGCACATCGTTAAATTATCACAACACACGCTCCAAAATTCAATTCCACTATCCTTCCATACTATCACCGCAAATAAACATCGATAATGAACCCTACACCATGGGGACAAAGTCCAAAATTGAGTCATAAAAATCAGCCCGGATATAAGTAAGCAAAACCATTTACCGAATCCGGAGATATCATAGAGAGTATTATTAAGAGCTCGTTGGGGATTCCGGTTGTGTTGTGTACGCGT
Source organism: Hyles lineata (assembly GCA_030180105.1). Taxonomy (NCBI): domain Eukaryota; kingdom Metazoa; phylum Arthropoda; class Insecta; order Lepidoptera; family Sphingidae; genus Hyles; species Hyles lineata. The sequence goes on along the minus strand of JARJEE010000006.1, from coordinate 1,668,470 downwards.
TTGGTGACAGTATCCATTGTTTTAATTGCTACGATTTCTACTATACTAATCATATCGTTATAATGAGGACTTTTATGAGAGGATATATCGTTTAAAACGTACGGCTGGCTAATAGTAATAGAGGATTTATGCTATGTAGATAAGGGAAAAGGGTAGATAATCACAAAAGTTTTGTAGAAATTTTACATCTTAATATTAGTTGGGAATTTGTCCTAATCAAGAGAAACCTAAGAGAAAAGAAGTAGAAGTCGAATAGTGAGTGAGAGATGCTCCAGCAAGCTCATTTACCGAACGAAACGCGACAAAAATATTATTCCCTAATTTTTTACTAATGAGTAAGTTGACCACTTTTATGAATCAACCCGTATATGTCTGTCTACGTCTACGTTTCATTTACAATTAAGTAACTTTAGGATATGGGCTAAGGCACTTCTACATAAGACCTAATAGACTATGGTCAAGCACGCTGGCATATTTTGGGTTGGCGAATTTTAGAATCCTACCAAAGAAATAATGTTTGAGATCAATAGCCAAATTACAGCGAGCAAGTTTCTCGCGACGAAAATCATATGCCAGTATCGCATGACATAACCGATATAGATTATATCGTGTTCTGGCAATGTTTACATGCTGCATTTTTTTCTATATCGTTACGATAGTCGTATCTACAGGGCGAGAAACGGTCCCATGTAAATGGGACTTTCGGAGTGCAAGTTGCCTTGCAAACAAATTTTATGCGTGATAATTGTCCAATAACAGACACCTATAGTAAGTTACAATGTGTGCCGTAGGCTTGAAACTACATTTAAATCCACTAATCTACACTATCACCCTCGGTCAAAAAACATCGCCGTTTACGTGAAATATCCCGCAAATAAACGGAGACGGATCTCGTCCTCAACAAAGCATTCAATATTCAAGGCTCGTTTGCGCGCGGCTGGCTCGGTATCGACGCTGTATATTCTTCAATGTGGCCTCTGCCCCTCGACACACATCTCCCATTACTGTATTAATAACTGGACTATGTGCCGAATTATGATTAGGGGGCATGTGGCTTGGGTGTTAACTATTTGGCATATTGTTACTTTATTAACGGAAATTAGGTATTTCATTGAAAAAAGAAAGCATCATATCATAGTATTAATATGATACTAAAATACAGATTTATAGAGTTCAAAATTAAATAATACTATAACAACAATGTTGTAATAGAGATTAAGTACTATGTGCATTGACTTGTCATAATGCTGGCACTTCACATGGCTGTTTGTATTTGCTATTGGGTGTTTGTTGTATTTGGCAAAATAAATGACGTTAAAAGCAAACATGCAAATAGAGGCAAATATGATCATTTATACTTACGTATTTGTTATTGGCCTTGTTTGTCAAATAGGCAAATAAGGCCACACTTTCTAAATTAAACTTAAATTGTTTGCCAAATATGCTAAATACACAAATACAAATAGCCATGTGAAGTGCCAGCATAAGAGCTATTTAATTGCCTACATGACAAACGAATTTCATTTCATATGAATACAATCGAAAGGAAAAATAAATAACTATTTTCATTGATAGGTAACGAATCATGACAGTTTCTTTTTAATAGTCAATGCTCCGGCATCGTCCTTAAGGTGTCTTATCTAGTTGACAGCAGTTCGTAAAAAAAAAACTTAAAATTTAATCCATCATCGATTATTTTTTTCCGCAAAGGCTTATGTCGTAATAAAGATATGATAGGATGTGACATAATGATAAAGATATAAGCCTTACTCAAATCCTCAACCCAGTTATAATAAAAATATAATGCACAAAATTATACGAGCTTGAACTAAAACGATTAAAGTTATATTTTACTTAATAAAAAACAGTATTAATAGACATTATTAAAACCAGACAAATTTTTAAACCCTAAAAATCCATCCTAACATCTCAATGTACCCAAACCGCGTCACTCGCACGAAGTCCGCGCATAATTATCTCCGTATAAGACGAAGTTGGCAGGACGGGCAGGTAATAAAGCCAACTTCCTGGAACCGATCCTTCATAACCGGGCAAGAGTTGGGAACTTTGCAAATCCACTACGTTGCATCGGCACATACGCTGTGAGGCGACGTCGAGTATATTCGCGAGCATGTTGGGTTGAAATAAAAACCGAATTTAAAAAAGATAATATACAGTAAAAAATAATACCTCTTCAAAATGAAAAATAAAATCTATTTCATTATACTAGTACTTGTACACGTTGATTAATTTGCTTATCGACTTAACTAGCCAACAAATCAAAATATATGCGTAATATATTGAAAGCGGGCTGCCAAGTTCCAAACATATAGAACCTATGCCTTACATTCCTAATTTTTTCTACGTCATGTTGGTTTGTTGTAGTCCTGGGTTCGATTTCCGGGAATGGAATTAGGTCTCAGTATGCTTAAACGGTCGCCCCAATTCACGTCTTTGCTTGGAAATTAAAACAAATGTAGATGTTATTCATATGCCTCTATTTGCCTACCCTTTCGTGAATACACGCGCAAACAAGATTAAGCCAGAATTTAATTCTTAAAATAATATATACATACATAAACTGCCGCCTTTGTCCCAGAATGCGCAGGCAGAAATGCTATCAGACATCCGCGTTTCATATTACTATGTCTGACCCGGGATTCGAAACCGAGGCCTCAGCGTTGTAACCGTACCGTATATAATGAATAATATTAGCAAAAATATTTTCCTTACCCAAAAGCAGGTATTGGCAATATTCGTTACCAAAAATATGAGTTACATTATACACAGTCCATAGACTACGTGCCGCACAATTCAACTTGGCAAATTATGTTACTACACGCCAACTTCGAAATATACGGCATAACTAGCAATCTACCAATGCTAGGCGGAATTTCAGGTAATTTTCCATCGACGGTAGTAAGTTCAATTACTAATGTGAAAAACAGGCGATGTTGCAATCGTTGCGAACAATGCAATTTTAGAAATAGCGTGGTTCCGTAGAACTATTACTCCAAATATATCTGAAGTACAACTAATATACGTTTCATTCCGACCTTACAGTGAGATATATTATATATTATATAAGTCTCAATCTTGAAATCGGAGCCATAACATCTTATTTCAGAGATATACACCCACTATTCTACTTTCTACAGATGTTTTATGGACTCCTTTCTAAATGATCACATACAGATATTAGTAAAAAAAATAAGCGGTCATAAACTATGTATTTTATCGTAGGTATACAAATTCGAAGTTCTACAAATGAAATCACTAATAGCAAACAATGTCATAAACAACATAAAATACACACATACACCGACCATTAAAACGGTACATAATGTTGATAATGTAAAACAATTTAAGTACAACAATTCTACTCACCGAAGCTGCTACCCCGAAGCCTGGTGGTAGGCGCAGACGGCAATGCTGGGCTACTTCACCACTGTAACACTACTTCCACTATAGTTCAAGACATGAAGACTAAATAAATTCAGAGCAGATGCAATCAGCTCCGAAGCTCACACAACAATGAGCTCAATGAAAATGGAAATGAGGGACGATAAAAACTACCCACAATTGGAATATATATTTATGGTAAAAAAAAATATAAAATACCCTGAGGATGTCGCTTTATTAATCAATTGATGAATTTAATTATCAATTATTTAAGCTATTTTACTTATATATCTTATTTAATATGTATAAAATCATGTATTTTTATTTTAGTAATTGTATAGCTTTTGAAACAATTATCTATTTGTTCTTTTTTATATTTGTACTATTAAGTTGAGGACTCATAGCTCTATTAAGTTCCAATAAATATATCTATTATTTAGTTACCCAATTTTTTATTATTATCAAAATATAAAAGATTTAAAATTTGGGACGGTATAAGATTTTCTCGGGCAGATGGCGCCACCATGCACTTAAGGCACATAAATAGAAAGAAAGAAAGAAATAAAAACAATTTATTGATACACAGACGCAACGTACATAAAACACACAGTATTATAAAACTTAATAATAAAAATAAAAAACTTAATATGTAGATAATCACAATATTCGCTGCATCAAATATTAAATAAAAACAAATAATGTTCACCTATTTGTCGTCCAATGCTAAATTAAGGCTTCAATGCGAATTTCACAGGGTTCCGTTGGAAACTGCGTGCATCCGGTGTCTTAACTTCCTACACATTAGTTTAATTCGTACACCTAGAAAATTAAATTAATCTGTCTTATTAATTTCAAAAGAAAAATCTTAGAAAAAAAATAACAGGTAATTAAATCGTTATGCTGTGGAACCCAAAACAAAGTGTAAAATGAAAGAGTAGCGCGTTGACCGGAAACAATTTGCAGTGTATAACGAGTTCCCGCCGATTTGACATCACTGTTAAACGTTCTGTCCACAGCTGTTATATAAATTGGTACACTGCTGATATTATAATTAAGTAAATATTTCGTTTCATTTTATTTCTGTCAATAATGTGCACAAATAAAGGAATAATATTCAAAATTACGAAAATACTAATGGCGGTCTTATCGAACTGGGCAATATCTTACAGACAACAATTGAGTTGATTTCACAGAAGTCAATATAAATGTTTGGATATTATGACTAATGCATAAATAAATCATATATGGTGTATGTCTGATAAAAATTAAGACAAACTAAAGGTTACTTATTGAACAAGCCTAATAAGAACCAGTCATGACTGAAAACTAGCTAATATTTTCGGGGTGATCCAAACTAGGCGTAGCCTTGGGCTAGGTACCAATCAAAGAATTAGAATATCTGAATACAAAAGAATTAAGTACACGTAAATAAAATCACAATATAAAGCTTTTATTTTAAAAATAAAATCTATACAAATAAGATTACAATCTAAATTACAATCTTTGAATTGTCATTCCTAGATTTTATCCAGTGTTATAATAGTGGAGTTCAGAATGTTTTCAGTTGTTTCGTAATCACTAAATACTAATATAAATAAGTTTTCATAAACAAAATCTCTCATCACGATATTTATTATTTACCATACACAATCCCAAATAAACAATCTCCCAATAAAATATAAATATGTATATCGAACCATTAATAAATATGATAATATTCGTAGGCAAATCCCGTTGCGCCGCCGCAAAAGTCAATCCCATTTGTAGTAATACCCGTTTAGAAGTATTGAGATGTAAGGCCGCAAGATATTTACAGAGGATTGTCTCCCGAATCCTAGTTGGACATATTTTTTCTAGCATTAAGGCGGTGGAGTTTTACATATGAAACAAGGAGAATTATATAAAAGTTGTTTTAAGTGTTGTTGTTTATGATTTAAGATCGCATCAGGGTTGGTGTTGATTTACGGTCGCTGCCAATAAACAATCCCAATCCAAAATTTGCCGTTTGACATTGACAGTTCAATCTTTTTCCTTCAATATAGTATATTGCCAATAAACGATCTTGGTAGTATAAAAACTATGGCAACATGGTAAGAGTCCAATCGAAAAGTAGAAAACAATCCAGATTGACATCAATCTATTTTTTTCGATTGATTTTTGGCATCGGCCGTTAGATACTACTAAGGGATTTTTGGTTGTAGTTAACCATCTATATTTCTTTTTATATGATCAACACCATCCTTAAAAATTAGAAAAAAATATTAAGAGCATTTCCAAACTCTTAGCATTAGATATAAAATTTATTATATCTGAGAAGATAATTCTGCTTATTAAGGATGAAATTACTATTCACAAATGCGATAACTTCAAATGAAATGCTAGATGGCATGTTACACCGCCTTAAACTATACAATGAGAATATATAGCAAACATATATAATAAATTCATGGATTTCTATGTAAATACTCTTGCTAACTTACCATACATATTTGGTTGATTTTCTATTGATTTATCAAACAAATGCTACGTATGGACGGTATTGTTTTCTTTTCTATTTCTGGCGTCACCAGCCCTCTCTCAACTGAATTCTGCTTGCATGTTATCCTGAGTTTTCCATCGTAGTTCATATCAAAATTTTAATAGTTAACAAGCAGGCAGGAAGAGCGTTTGTAACCAGGATTGAACATGTCCCATGGCGAAAGGCTCGTTTTCTATCACACCGTGGGACAGGATACACAAGGAAACGTGGATATCCTTCTTGTTTCCCAGGAATGCTCTGCCAATCCCTTCTGAGAAGAAGGCGTGCATTATGTATAATGCTTCTGTAATCACACGGCATCATGCTCAGATGATGACCTGTTGTCGCGACTAAGCCGCGCAACATACGTGCCTACCTGTATTTTCCTTTTTATTTGTTGTTATATCATAATAATGCTTATGTATTGTATACAGTTAATTGCCAGATAATTTAAGCATTTTCTTTCTTTCTTCTATGCATTTATTAACACATCAATCTGTATCATCTACGTATCTATGTTTTCTACGTATATATATATACCTATATGATACACGTTTAGTCAGGGGCATCCGCTACATTTAAAAAGCCTTCGTCTTTTTTCTATCAAGATTATATCCCCTATTACAAAACTAATCTTCAATATAATAAAAATTGAGACGATATTACACGACTCACGCGGCTAGAGACGCAGTTTTAAATCGAAGGTTAACCTAATCTGGCCTATCCACACGGTTCCATAAGTTAAAAATATTTGGGCTATAAGTGTGGGGAATAAGATCCCATGTTTACGATTGGCCGAGGATAAAACGGCAAGGATACAAGGAGGAATAAAATAAATTGAACGGAGCTGAGACGGCATAGACGATGCTCTTTATTGGCGTTATGGCCGGCCGTTTAGCTCAGACGTCCTCTGCAAATGAGATTAGATAATAACGTTTAGATATATCGTGTTATGAGTAATCTCGAGTGTTATTCTTTTGTCTGTATGGAGTATGGAGCAAGACACAGTTTTGTTCAAGAATTATGAAGTAAGTGTCTTTAATATCAGCCAAAGAATGAATTCTGCAGAGGGAATCTTAATTATATCTTAATTATATTGCAGGCAGTGGCGTAACAATAGGGTGGCAAAGTGCGCAAAATGCCACGGGCCCCCGGCCTAAGGGGGCCCCCGGACCGGCAAGGCCCTGGTCTGACAGGGTCTCAGGCCCGACAGATTCCTGGCTTGATAGGGCCTCAGGTTCAAGCCCGACAGGGTGTAAGCAGATTAGAATATAACATTAATAACGAAATTATTAATAATAAACAATTGACTACATTTTAAACATAACAAACATTTCTTCATCATGTATTTGATTTAAATGTTGTATTTTTGTTTCATTATAGTCTAACAAATATGATGAAGTGAAACGATTTGTGATTGAGAAAGGTTCTCTGTAAACCCAGAGACCATTGGGTTAACAAGAGACAGCGCCAAGAATTAAAAAATAAACGAATAAAATAATAAACAAACGCCCCTACGTTTCGGTGACGATATAATCTTGATCTTGAGGAGCTGCAAAAAATGATGGACGGTCTGGATTCAGTCTCATAGCGAATAGGTCTAAAAATTTACTTCGACAAAACCAAAGTAATGATCCACCCTCACCTTGATCCAACCTTTCGCTTTATGTGGCCACCAGCTCGTTGTTGTTCCCAAATATACTTAACTGGGGCTTACCCTTTAACTAGGTAGAAAAAACTTTGAGAAAGAGGCTACGAGTCTTCTCGTCAGCTAACACTTTTTTTCCCAAAAGCTTGAAAATGATAGTTTTCAACAAGTGCCTACCAGAGCCTACGGTACCTACGGTGCTGAGCTCTCAAAGCATGGCTGGTCCAATGGCTTATGGTCGCTCAGCGAGCTATGGAGCGTGCTATGCGCGGTGTCTCTTTGGAAAATAAGATCCGTAATGAGCTGATCGGACAGAGAACCAAAGTTATAACATACACAGACACACACAAAGATATAACGTACATAGCACACAGACTTAGCAATCTGAAGTGGCAGTGCGCTGGCCATATCTTGTCTTGTGTTCTTGAGTGGAAACCGCGTCTTGGCTAACATAGTGTAGGACGCCCGCCACTTAAGTGGAGTGACGATTTGCAAAAGGTCACTACCACATACTGGACGCGACAAGCTGATCACAGGGTGAAAAAAATTTGAAGGAGGCCCATGTCTAACAGTGAACAGCAAAAGGCTGATGATGAATGTTTGAGTTGAGGGTTATGACGACTAGAAATACATTTTAAATGCGCTAAAGAGATACGAAACATCGAAAGTTCACTTAATTAAAAAAAATACCTTTTCGTGGCCATAGAGAAAGCGCAGATAGCAGTAATAAAGCAGTTACTAGCATAATGTGATACAAATTTAGAGAAATGGTTAAATGAGTCCAAGGGCCAGATAAAATACTTAAGTCCGAAAATTCAAAAAAGGGCTAATTGCTGTTTTGGGCCCAAAAACTCCATTATATTTGATACTCAAGATTTTTCTAATACAGACCAATTATGTGAAGTTTATCGGTACTATGTGATAGAAAAAAATTAAAATGGAGTTACAAAAAGCAACATACAGTCGAATTGAGAACCTCCTCCTTTTTTTGAAGTCGGTTAAAACACTCTTTAATCATTATTAGAGAAACCTTTTTAGATTTTATGCAATGATATTAGATCATAATCCAATGACAAATATGAAGCGATGTCATTAAAAGATTCTGTGCTCTTCTGTATAATCCCATATAAGTGCCATTGCAGGGCACGGGCCTCCCCTACGATCCAAAGTACTATTGAGATTGGCTAAACCATTAATTATAGTCCACCACGCTGGCCCAGTGGGGGATGGCGGACTTTACATACCATAGAAACTTGCAAATGGCTCCGATTTCCTCACGATGCTTTCCATCACCGTCATAGTGCATGGTGATTGACGATCCATACACACATAACTCCGAAAAGTCAAAGGTGTGCCCTGGGATTCAAACCCGCGACCACCGTGAACATGTTGGCGGCTGCGCCTGGTCCAACAGGCCACCACGCACTTTAAAATATAATCATAAAAACGAAACTACAATGTAATTTTTTTTACATTTACAAAGGGCCCCATTTGATGAATTTTGCCACGGGCCCCCGATGGGGTAGTTACGCCACTGATTGCAGGGAATCTTAATTGCCTCTCACACTTCCACAGCTGATTTGCTGTGGATCAAAAACAGTTGTGTAGAGGAATTGTGAATAACTATGCTTACCATAGAATATCATATTCTAAAGGTCTGTATGGCTCCTACACTCATGAATTTAAATATTTTCAAATCAGTGGCCGGAGACCTCCAAATATTTCGACACCGACGTGTTGAAAACTGTTGCCAACGATTCCTTTAGACTCTTAAGAGTATTCGTATTTTAGTAAATTGTGTTTTATTGGAAGTGACGTGGTGTGTTACAGGCGATGTGACCTCACATAAAACCTAATATTGTGGCTTATTGCGCGTATAAACTTGTGTGTTTTATGTCCAATGAAAGTTTTTAAACACACACGCTGAAAATATAGGTAGGTACTTGTAATAGCACGTAAAATCGTATTAGCATAAAAAAGTCACGCATTCCTGCATATATATGAATGTGAGGAAATCCTCAGTTCTGCCTCCAATACTTGCCATAGTTGAGCTTAGTTCCACCCCAAGATGTGACAAGGGTGCGCCTTTCGCCCTGCCCTGTTACCCAGGCACAAATATATAATTAATGTTTTCTTCAACGTTTCATGCAACTATTATGAGATTTTAAGTTTCAAAAACACTTACAAACTACAATGTGAGTTGCGCGGTCTTCATTGACCTTCGCAAGATCCAACCTTTACAAGTGTTATCTATAGTTTAAATATTTATGAATAATTAAATACGGCAAATTACCTAAAATTAATTAAATCAAGAAAACAAATTTGGAAACTAAAACTGGACTACAGCAAAAAGCACTCATTAAAAAGGTATAAACTCAACGTGAAACTCTTTTGTAACTTTTAGTGGTCAATTTCGTTGTAGCCATTCCAAGTAACTTTGTTTTTATTTCACTATATTGTTTTTGTATTACAATGGTCTCGTGTATTGCATTTTGTTTCGCTATTTTTACCTCCCCTTTGTATTCAACACAATAGCAAATAGGTTTTCAAAGTTATTTCATATCTAAGAAAAGTTTTTCTCTTAAAGTAATTGCAAGTAGAAACTGTAAGAATCAACGTGCTTCAAAGCGTGAATAACATATTTTCTTATAAGCGGTGGAAATGTACGTTAACATTCGCACACGTCACGGCATTGTGGTTAAATTATTCAAATTTCAAAGCTCGGAAATGCAGAATTATTGCGGAGTGACAGACTGGAGTCTGGACACTGTATTTTATAACAAAATTTCAACCTGTAGTGAAGGTCATTGCTTAATTAGTCACAGGGCCACAATATAGTTACATTTTATCTAGAATTTGAAATAGATTTTCAAATATTTATAAGGTTACTTACCTTCGAACATTTACCCGTTTCGATATTGGTACCAAAACATGTAACAACATGTTTCCAATAAGTCGCTATCGAAATATTTTGGTGAAGGCCCATATTCAACGGTGAACAACTGAAGACCAAGTTAAATAATTCTAATAATATTAAATGCATAAGTTTGTGTGTTTGTACGCACAAAAGACTGGAATGATTTTGATGAAATTTGTAATCAAGATAGCTGACGCCATGGATGATGATGACTGAATAAAATGCAGTGTTTTTGTCGAATGTGAACGGAAATTAAATATATACGATACTCTTTCGAACTGAAATGAATGCAATTCGAAATTTTATTATTAAAAAAATTATCACACGAAATAGTCCCTGTGTTTCTAAACTGGACTGGACTCTAAAAATATCTGCACTCGAGCGAAGCCGGGCTGGACCTCTAGCATTACAAATGAAGGGAAATTTGTGTAAACAATCTTTGTTATTTTCCACATGTACAACGAAAACCCGCTCACCTACATCCCTAAACACAAGTATACCGGAGCTAAACGTTTCGTAGTGGCTTTATTTACGATTTGGTAGGAAACCATCGTTTTATTTGCGTTCCGTTCAAAAGGCAGTGCGGGCTTCGAGAGCGCTCCGGCTGCTAGTTGAACTAAAAAACGAACGCTTCAACCGTTCTCGAAGCTTCAAGTACGCGAGACGCGTCCGTATGAGCAAATCTATTTGAAATGTCTTGTTGGATTTAAATGTTGGGTATTTTGGCGGGATCTGCATTTATATTTGATTCTACATTTCTAGTTTTGGATTCGTTGGAAATCTCTTCACCAAGATTTGTGATGCGCGGTTGAATGGATTTAAGAGTTTGAATAGGTATGGGCTTAGGATATACTAGAATCATAGTGCATCCACGTGAAACGTTATGAAAATCTTAAGTTCTTTAGTGTCTTGGAGAAAATAAAAAAAACTATCGGATCTATATTTTAGCATTTGGCAATAGCAGCATACGATGAATGGCGCCAGATTATTTTTTTGGTTTTAGAGTCCCAGTTTCCGCTATCCAATACATTCTGGTTTTTTAAAGTATGAAATCGCATCATACTCATCAATCAATATTTTGTCATAAGCAAGCCCTACTCTAAACATGGAATCTCCTAAACGGATCACGTCGATTGTTATTAGAATAAATACTGTTTATTACTGATCACGTTTAGCTAAAATTCAATAATTATTTAAAGATTCTTGTATTTTTTTTTGTTGAAAAAAAACCTATTTAACGTCTTTTTTTTAATAAAAAAACGTAGCTTTGTTTTATTCTACCTGCCATTCCCGGTCACAAAGCCGTGAAGTTAGCCTAATACGATTACAGAAAATGTAACTGTATCCCGCCAGAGAATCCCATTTGTATCTCATTTCCATACGAATTAATTAAACCGAGTATTGCACGTGACGTATTAGTTAATCATAATCCGATATTACTACTCGTATCACAGGATAGGTTAATCGAATTGGAACATGATCCGCTCGTATACAGAAGCTCAGTTGATGGATAGTCCACTGTTTATACCCACAATTACAAAGAAATTATAAATTTGTTAAGTTTGATGATTCAGATAATATAATTGCCAGAGATAATTATACTAAGGCGCACTATACACAATATTCGCGGGCTCAGCAACACAGCCCGCCGACATAACCCGGCGGACTATAAGAAAATAATCATGTCGGCTACAAGCACCAGCACATAGACTAAAGGCGGTAACATATTACTGAAACGCTACGCCACGCGACCCGACGCAACACGTGTTGTATCTGTATCAGCCCATATACGTCCCACTGCAAGACACGGGTCTATTCTACAATCGAGAGTACGATTGAGAGTGGTTAGGCCATATAGTCCACCACGCTGGCCTAGTGCGGGTTGGCGGACTTACATACCGTAGAAATTCTTATGAATCGCTATGGAATGCAGGTTTCCTCACGATGTTTTCCTTCACCGTTTTAGTGCGTGGTGATTGACTATCAATACACACATGACTCCGAAAAGTCAGAGGTGTGCCCTGGGATTTGAACCCTCGACCACCGTAAACAGTGGCAGCCGCATCCGGTCCGTTTACCAACAGGCCACCACGCACGTGTTGAATTAAATGAAATCGTAGTATTTTCTATGATTAGAACCACATTACAAACACGCCATGCAACGTAGCATCGCATGTTCGTATTGTGGTCCTGGTCGCCTTAACCCGCACGACTAGCCGACATGTTGACAGTATGTCGGCGTCGAAAGCACTCAGTTTAGTTGCCCGGCGACACTTAACAAACTTGCAATTAATGGAGTCGCCGACATAGGTCGCAAGGCCGGCGACTTTGGTTTGTATTGCGCATGTCAAAGTTAACTTACACGATGATGAGTACACTGTACAGCAATGCTAAGATAAAATATCCCTCCATGAAAACTAATTATCTCTAGGCGCTCTAACACTAGCTTAAATTATAAGATTTACGCCGATACGTATATATGATACTATTACCTACATATTATATTCCTAAATCGATTTCCTTTACCAACACGTGTAACTATATGAAATATTTAACTCGGAGTTAGGCCGTTGGTGTGAGAATAAAGCAAATCTAACTTATATGTTCTCATGACATAACTACTTATTACTTTTATTTTTCTAAACTTTTGAAAAACAGAATAGGCAAATTTAAAAGTTGTCAATACACAATTATTTTTAGTATTTTGCGCCCTGCTAACTGTCCAAATTCTTGCTTGCCCAGAAGCTTGCGCACAATAATAAACATAGCCACTGATTAACTTAATAAATCACCGAGAGATTGGGGAAGGTTTCGGGGGGTGAAGGGGGGTTAGCTGTCTCCTGTCACTGCCTTTGTGACGTAACCGAGTTACAGCAGTTTGCGAATTATACTAACTTTATCGGATTGACGCGTCTAACGCAATTTGTTGAGGCCCTGAGCATGCCTTGGTCACGGGGTTGTTTCCGTTTGCACGATTTGTTTGTAGTTCTTTGGGAATTTTAAACTTGAATTCAGTGATAATTAAAATATGCAGATTTTTTTGCACAATTACAGTGAGTTAAAGGGTATATTACCTCAATGCACACTTATAGAAAATATTATTGTAATGTAGAAACGCTAATCAAAGAAGAAATTATAAAAGTGGTTATTGCAAATCAAAACTAAAGAAATAGGTAAGAAATTGCGGGAAATAATGATTTTTCAATTTTTATTAGTTTAAATTGCATGTTTAATTTTCAATTTTAAAAATGTTCTAAGATTTCTTTCTATTTAAGAACAGAACAATCCGCAAACTCTAATTTGAAGCCGAGAACCCTCATTGATTTGACAGTCGGAATGATAACACGAAAATTCATCCGAAACCCTTCTAAATGGATGTCAAAACAACGACATTGCGTGATTAATACGTGCTAAGAACACTGGCTTACCACCGACCTTCCATAACTCATCTAAATAATATTCAAACAACCTTAACACCTTGGAATAGAGTTTAAAGTCGCTAAATTTATCCAAAAGCAGCCAGCCCCGCACTCAAAAGTTTTACGTAATGAAAAATGCAAGTTTGGAGTTGAACTCGCTAGGGTACTTAGCAAGTATCGCGTGTCGAATGACAAATGACCCGGCTCTGACCCTCTTAGATCCTTTCACAACTTCGCCTTAAGTACGTACAAACTTTTACGGGATAAATATTATTTTACGTAAGACCCGGGAATGATAAAAATACAGATGGGATTCTGTTTGCCCGCGTTTTGAGTTAAAACTTAAGTTGGAGTTCAGGAAATGAGTTTAGTCTTTGTGTTATGATTGTTATGAATGTTTTTATTATGAGGAAATTGTGGAATACTATCCTTTATTTTAAGACGACCCCGCTTCGCTCGGGTGCAAATACTTTTTGAGTCCAGTCCACTATAGAAACAGGAATTAATATCGCGTGATTGCACATTTCACGAGAACTCTACATTGACAGAGAGACAAATACTGACACAACACAATAATTATAAAAGTCCAGAATTTAATTAATAATTTGTTTAATAAGATCTTGATCAGAACTAAGCCTTGTAGTAAGTGCGGGCAACTCCATTCCACTTGTCATTGGTCATCGTCTGAAATAAAAACGTGAATTGTATCATCAGCACGTACTCCATCTTGTTATAAGTTGAATTTACTAAGATTTAAACTAATGACAAATAATAGGTGTACAAATAAGTTTCCGCCGTTTTTTGTCAACATAATAATGTTGATTGCGAATGAACGATAATTTTAATTTAATTGAAGTATGATCCATCACTAGCAACTACTTTTTCCTATATTTCAGGCAGCTTTCAGATTCCACGTCTGAAGAATTTCCTATCTTTTGAGGCTAAACACGAATCAACCCAATTCTGGGTATCGTCATATGATATGAATCGCTGTTTCGATAGAGCATGTACCATTGACCGGAACAGATGATAGACGGACAGCACAATGTCTGGTGAATACAGCGGGTGGGGTAGTATATCCCAATCAAGTGTTTTCAAATAGTTTTTCACCGGAACCGCTAGATGCGGATAAGCATTTTTATGAAGAAGAATATTTTTGTCGTGTCTCAAGTAGTATTAAGGGCGTTTTCCTTCAGAGCACGGCTCAATCTCATCAATGGAGCTCGGTAGAGTTCCAGTGATTGTTTCGGTTGGATTAAATAACTCGTAATACACCACCACACCCAACTGATCCCACAAAATACACAGCATGAGTGTTTTTCTATTAGTATTCGGTTTTGATGTAGATATTGACGCGTGGCCAGGTAGTCCCAATGATTATCTTCTTTTTTGAATATCATAATGTATCCACTTTTCACCACCAGTTTAAAAACGGTGATTTAGTCGTACAAGACTGTATCACTCACGACATGTTCTCTCGCTCAAGGCAGCATCATTATATACTTCTATGAGCAATCGATGCGCCTTAGATGCAGATATTTTTAAATTAAAAAAGTAGATTAAAAGTTCCCGCAAATGACGCTTATTTGGGTCAAATGTTGTCATTTTTGGATCAAAAGAAATATATGATGCTAATACGAAGTTAATAATTTGATAGAGTTGTGTTGTTCTTGAATGAGCAACCTAATTTTCAAGCTGGTTATCATCTGCGAAATTTAACGTGAACTTCGTGCTATGTCATTTCTATCAAAACGGCGGAAACTTATTTGTACTCCTAATATTATATCAGTTCATAAATGTCCCACTGCAGAGCACGTGCCTCCTCTACAAATGGGCGTGATATTGAAAGAGATTAGGTCATACAAGGTATATCTAGACTGCTACCGAAAAAAAAGCCAGGTGATAGTTTTAGTGACTAAAAAAAAACAGCTAAAAATTTCGCCAATTTATATTTATGCGACAATTTTCTTTTTGTTTTAATATCAGTGTTTGGTTGGTAAATCCATATTTTTTGCTAAATGAATACTTAAACTCCTTGCGTACCATTTTTATAAATAAAAAAGGGTGTACACTATTATTGGTGAAAAAAAAAAGTATATATTTAACACTAAAATACGACGATAGGAAAATAATAAAAAAAATAATTAAATATCGCTTTTCATTACAACATTTTAAGTTCCACTGTGTAGTCACAAAAACCTACCACCCGGCTTCGTTTTCGGTAGTAATCTTGATATACCCTGTATAGTCCACCACGCTGATCTAGGCGGATTGACGGACTTTACATACTATATAAATTCTTACAAATCGCTGCAGTAATCACGATGTGCTAATTCGCCGTAATAATGGGTTGTGATTGACTATCTACACACACATGACTTGGACAAGTCAGTGGTGTGTTCTGGGATTCGAACCCGTGACCACAGTGAACATGTTGATAGCTGCGTCTGGTCTGTTTTTAGCAATTCAATAACTAATATAAAATATTTTTCATCAGCGACTTGGAAGATCAACGAATCTTTTTGCATATTATACATAATGCACTGGTGGTAGGTCTCTCATATGTGAGAGGCCATCTGGGTGGGTACCACCGCAGTGTCTATTTCTCCCGTCAAACAGCAGTGTAAACGCACTGTTGTGTTTCGAGTTGAAGGGCATTGTAGCCAGAGTAACTACTGGACATATTGAGACTTAACATCTTATGTCTCAGGATGGCGAGCGCAGTGGAATGCCAAGCATTGCTTTGTAATTCAAGGTGTTGTTTGGTTTTGCTACTGTTCATGAGCGGTCGTATCGCTTACCATCAGGCGAACGGCATGCTCGTCTCGCCATTCATAGCAATAAAAAAAAAAATATGGTAATGTACAACTACAAACACAAAATCTTTCGTTCAATGGAGTTGTTTGAAATGATTTGATGAAGAGTAGGTACTTAATATGAAAAGAACATGATGTTTGTCTATAATCTCACTCTTTATGCTCAATTCTTCCATACGTCTTTCGCAGACCATTTTAAATGATCTTATTGTCACTCTTAAATAATATTTTACTATGTTCTAGAACGTTATTATAAAAAAATATGGTGAAAATGTATTTTAAAAAATATTAAAAGTAATAAAACTCCCGGCTGCGTCATTATCTGTGTTTATTGAATTTATTGAAGAACCGAAAAGATGGAAACAAGATTTTAGTTTGAATATTTCATTTTGATTTTGAATGAGCTTAGTTGACAGTGTTCACAAACGCAGTCAGAGGCATTATTGTTCAATGAATTTAATAAAGATGCCAGAGACATAATAAAAAAGCACTAAAAGCTTTACTGGTGGTAGGTCTCTCATATGTGAGAGGCCATCTGGGTGGGTACCACCGCAGTGTCTATTTCTCCCGTCAAACAGCAGTGTAAACGCACTGTTGTGTTTCGGGTTGAAGGGCATTGTAGCCAGAGTAACTACTGGACATATTGAGACTTAACATCTTATGTCTCAGGATGGCAAGCGCAGTGGAATGCCAAGCATTGCTTTGTAATTCAAGGTGTTGTTTGGTTTTGCTATTGTTCATGAGCGGTCGTATCGCTTACCATCAGGCGAACGGCATGCTCGTCTCGCCCTTTAAAGCAATAAAAAAAAAAGCTAATATTAAAATATTACTTACTATTACGAGTTCGTCGCCTTTGTATTCCCTCTTGAAAGTGGCGACAAATTCATCGCTTTTAGATACCTGGTGGATCCTGTCACCCTCAATTTTATAAACAGATTTTACCTGTAAAAGTTAAAAATGATTGAATGTTATGTTGACGATTCTCCAGGACTCAGTAATTTGCGTAGTCAGCGATGACCATTTAAAGTTTGAAAGCAATAAAAATACTTTGCTATAAAAAGATAAATATGTGGATAGAATTTCTTTGCAGAAATCAATTTTGTACAAAGACATTTGCCTCCGTACTCTTATTTATTTTGTAAGTCTTTGTACAATTATTATTGTTTGTAACTCTTTAGTTATACTGCACTAAATCTATACATATAAATAAAATTGAAGTGTCTGTTTGTAAAGTGAAAATAAAAAAAATGTCCACCAATATATCGTTATATATACGATACCTATAATGAAAATGATCTTAGATTTTTTTGTCAGTCTGTCTGTTTGTCTGTTTGTCTGTTTGTTCCGGCTAATCTCTGAAATGACTGGACCGATTTTGACGGGCCTTTTATTGTCAGGTAGCTGATATAATAAGGAGTAAGGTAGGCTACATTTATTTTAGAAAAAATCTTTTATTTTAGAAAAATAAAGTTTTTGTTAAATTCTACGCGGACGAAGTCGCGGGCACAGCTAGTACTAAATAAATTTATTAGGACCTGCTGAACCTTTGGTAAATACTCAAGAGTTATCATCGTCGACAACTATTAAACACATTTTTATGATATATCCCCAACCTAAAACTTTAACTATATCATTAGTCTAAAAGGAGCTCGCACTCATTTGGTTAGATTTAATACTTTATTTAAAGTATAAAACATTTATACTTACACTAAAATCTCCCTCAATAGGTTCTTCAAATTCTACACCAGACCGGAAATTGAGCTCCTTGTCGCCAAACGGATTAGAGTAGAAGACAGTGTAGGTGTCACCATTTTTAACAATCTTTTCTTTCAATCCATCCGTCAAGAATTGTTGTATCTTGTCGTCAGCAATATCTGCAAAATATAAACAATTTTAGGTCTCACAACTTTGGTTTAGGTATTTCTTTTTTGCAGGTTGTTCGAGACTGATATATTTTATATATCTGCTGTTTTATTGCACCTGGCCTATGACCAGCAATGTATGTCTCGTACCTGGTGGAAATGAATATAATTAATTATAAATATTAATATTTTCCTATGTGTATTCCTTGTGGGAAAATAAATAAATATTATACAGCCGACTCTCCATAGTTCGAAGTTGAAAACTCTCTAATATTTCGAATTACTAAGAGTTCGAATGTAGGTGAACAGGCCTACGTGATCGATCGGTGTCAAATTCCGTCTGCTGTATTTTTAGGATGGCATAAATTAAGGCTTAGCTTACATGACTCATGTGATAGTAAGAACATGTGAACTTAGCCTAAGGCCATAGAAACATAATTTTAGAATACATCATAGGTACAGGGAAATAACAAAAAAGAAAATACCGGACCGTGAAACTTTAAATTATCAAATTACGAACAAGTTTTTTTTATAAAATATTGTATTTCTACTTAGGAAACTTACGTCCTAAGGAAACCGCAGGAGTACGTCGGTAATGTGTGCCTGAGCCTCAATATTCCCGGACCTCGACCGCGAGGTAGACCAAAGAATCGCTGGCTAGATGTCGTCAAGGAAGATATGAGGGTCAATGGCCTTACTATTGAGGATGCCGAAGATCGGGCGAAATGGAGGAGAATTTGCCGGAAGGCGGACCCTGGCACCTGCCGGGATAACGCCAGGTAGAAGAAGAAGATTGTACTTCTACTTACTCAAAGACTTGAGAAACTCCGCATAGTTTTCCCCCTTGACATATTTGTATTCTTTCCCAAGGAACGACATTGTGCACTACTTTCTTTTACTACTGACATAAAGTAATCGTTGCCACTTTATATTCAATCCCATTATCAGCTGATAAACCGCGTTTAATAGTTTAATTAGCCAATAAAAATGTGGGTTTACTTTATTTTGCAGTGGGTATTTCTGAATTTAACTTTAGATTAGTTATACTCTCACACCGCATGGTAGGATAACGTAACAAACAGGCGTCGCCAGCCGATGGTCTAGGGATTGGCAATTATTATGGAGAATCAGAAAAATGTGATTGCAACTTACACAATTTTGACGGCCGCCTCCTAGACGGTCAATATTATTATACAATATTATGGTATACGAAAAAAAATTATCGTATAGTAGGCAAGCCAAGTCATAGATTTTGGTTACTTTACATTTGGCAATTTTTTTAATCCCTAGGGGGGGGGGGGGGGCTTGGCAGCTGCCCCTACCTACCTGTCCCCCCTTGGCGACGCCCTTGGTAATAAATACACCCAACAGTCACATACATAGCCCTGCATTTCATACTTTGGAGACTTTTCGGTCTTACAAACGTCTAGATCATAAAATTCAAATATTTATTGATACATTTACAGATTGTGTATTAGTACATTAACAACTGCATTAATTCGGTTAAACTGTGTCGCAGTTTTTAGCGCCCACCTCTAGGAGGGGAGATGGCCATATCCCGACTCTTACAAAATATTCAAAACTATAACTAAATAAACTGCTACTAATATTATTTAAACAAGATAGAAATGTTATCTAATAAAAGAAAAAATAAAATGCAAACAAATAAATTAAGCCATTTCAAAATTTTGTTCCTTTCTGTCAGTGACAATACAATGACGATAATACAATAAAGATAATAATTACATGTACGTAGATATTTAATGTTAAGAAAGTTTTGAGCCATGATTACAATATACTTGAGTCAATAAATTACATATGACAAAATTATTTTCATTTGTATCCATAAATCTATATAAGAAACTGGTATATTTCTCTATGTATTAAGATTCTTTGTCTGAAGAATCTGTAAGATTATTTGATTAGTAAACATCTCATGGTACTAACCTTCATTATAACCCCGAGAGCTGTTATCTAAGCATTATCTCAGCTGTAGATTACAAAAGATACCGAAATAGAACATCAACACTGAATTATACTTAACTAGCGGTCGGGCCCGGCTCTGCCCGGGTGCATACACGTTTTAAAATGGCGGTCAAAATGTTTAATTCTGACTATCAGTTTAGAATATCGACCAATCGGACCATGAAAAACGAACAAAATTTTCTCATATTTGCTAGAAATATCACTACTGCTTTCCTCCTATAGGTCATAGCGTGATGATATATAGCCTATAGCCTTCCTCGATAAATGGACTACCCAACACTGAAAGAATCATTCAAATCGGACCAGTAGTTCCAGAGATTAGCGCGTTCAAACAAACAAACAAACAAACAAACAAGCTTTGCAGCTTTATAATATTAGTATACTGTATAGATTAGCTATTCGGCCCGGGTTCACACGAGGCTCCACCTGGGTGACCTCACCTCTATGAAACGATACGAATTCGAATCGAATTCGAATTTTCGGATGTGCGACGTCTGGATTAGGATATAAGTTTTCCACTTTTAAAAATCAATACTATTCTTTATTATACGTATCATTTTCTCTGAACTTGGTCCTCAGTCTATATTTATGGACTACTTACTGGATCCGAGTCTATGGTTCAACATTTTGTGGAGAATTTAAGCACATTAGAGAATTTTTACTCGTACATTCGAAATTCGTATCGTCTCATAGAGTAACCAGTAGTCCACGTAAGAAACACAGAAACTATTATATTTCCTCACTAGCTGTGCCCGCGACTTCGTCTGCGTGGAATTTAACAAAAAAGTTCATTAGTTTATTTAGTTTTTTTTTGGTTTTTGCATTTTTAATTATCAACCTTTGTAACGAAACCATACCGCGAGCTAATTCTACGGTGGCGCCATCTCTTAGCGAGCGGCGGTAAACTCCCGTTACACATTTATTTTCAGTTTTTGTATTAGCTTTATTGAAAAATTTCTTTATACACAATATTTTGTAAATGTGATATTGATTCGTTGGTGGCAGAAGTGGTGGGAGGCGCCCGACGTGACGGCCCAGTGGTGGCATGCGCGTGAGCTGCGCGCGGGCATTGCAACATTACTTAATTTTTCTAAAATAAAAGATTTTTTCTAAAATAAATGTAGCCTAAGTTACACCTTGTTATATCAGCTACCTGACAAAAAAAAGTCCCGTCAAAATTGGTTCAGCCATTTCAGAGATTAGCCCGAACAAACAGACAGACAGACAGACAGACAAAAATTTTTTAAAGATCATTTTCGGCACAGGTATCGTGTATATAACGATATGTAGTTGGACATATTTTTTATTTTCACTTTTAAAACAGACACTTCAATTTTATTTATATGTATAGATGACAACTGTTATAAATATTTAAACGCAACATTACTACCGTACTTTCAACTTCCCATACCATTCGTTTGAGATTGAAAGAGTATCGAGTATATTTCAAATCCATATACAACCTTACATTTTGATGGGATAAAAAGTAGCCTATGTGTTAAGGGTGTCAGCCAGTGGCGGTACTTCCATACAAGCCCAAAAGCCCGGCTTGCCCTACTTAATACGCATATACTCAATCTTAAAGGAAAATTAGTAACATAAATAAAATACATTCGTTTAATGCAAAACGTCTATCATTTTTAAATTTACCGCGTCGCGGCGTGCCATAATGGAGCCCCGCGCCTGCGACGGAGCACCCGCGCACACAGCGCCACGCCTGGCAACTCGCGGCTCGCATAAGCGAGCGCCGCGGTCTAAAACTAACATAAAAATATTTCATTCAAAATCAACGCTGGTCCACGCCTGACGCAATATCTTAAAAAGACGGAACACACCAAAATATTATCTATCTTTTTCTCTCTCGTGTGCTTTTACCTGGCTTTTGGCGTATATTGCCCTCTCAGTCGCACCTATGGGTGAATTGCTACTACCATGACACTACGTACCTATACATATAGCTATTCTATAATGCAATTTGTACCAAGCAAAATGCCCGGCTTCGCGTAGTGAAGTTGGGCACTTGACGCGTCATATTATGATCCAAATTTATGGAAAAATATTTATGTTTTGCTATAAGTTATATTGGATAATATATAAAATAAATTGATATTTTTTGAGACCGTATTATGATGTTTTAAATATGTTTATTAATATATAATTTGGAATTGTACATAATTTATGACCTGTGGATAGTTTCACGTTTATTATTATGTCTTTCGAGCGGACGATTAACCAGTAATCACAGAACATCTACGTTTAGTTTTCGTTTAATTATAGTATTTTACGTTTATTACGTATAATAATGGGTGAAAATGTGCCTTGTGATGGTTTGAAGTGCGTGCAAGTGTTGATCGGCGAGGAAAAGGTAAATTCATTACATTTCGTTGACAAACAACTACTCGTATCTGGTCCAAAACCTACGCCTGATTTGTTGTGATTTCTCAAAGTACAGAAAACTATATTATGCATTAACATCTTTTCATAATTCCGGTAAACAGCGTATAGAAACCTCTTTATGCGTCAGATACATATGTGATGAGATTTCAAAACATTATGCTCGCGTAGACAGTAATCGTAGTGTTTTTCAGATATTAGTTGACACTGTTTGCCATTGAGCTCATCAAGAGCTTCCTTTCAGGGCTCATGATGAATCAAAAAATCACATGCATACACAAAAACATAACATGAATGTATTAATAACAATAATTTCTGGCCGCGAAATTAAACACGGCGCCGTACTTGTGCTATTACTTTATATTGTAATTAATTTACAAAATAATTGCAATATAAAGTTACGTATGCATGCCCAAAAGTAATTTGACTTACACATTTGTTTTATTCATCTATTTAAAACTAATGATAGGCCATTCAGTATTTTGGCAATATTAAATAGCTGGCTGTGAAAATCGCGCCATCTATTAGATTTTTTCGAAATAACTTATTGTAATAGATTTTTTCATAACGGTCATAAAGACAGTTATTATTTTATTAGTTTTTATCCTAATCTTATAAATATGGTAGGTCTAGGACTGCCTCGATGGCGCAAAGTCGAGGTCTCGGATTCGAATCTCGGGTCGTTTTTCTATAATATTTTTTTTATCGCATAAGCTCGCCCCCTATCGCATGATGAACACGTTCTTCTTTTTTAATACCATTTTGCTCCTGAACCAATACATATTCTTGCTAAAAAAAATATTGGGCTTGCCCTAGTCCACAACCCTAGGCACGCCACTGGTGTCAGCTATCTCCATATAAAAATTGGTCCAGTGGTTTGAGCGTGAAGACTGAAGACAAACACACGAACTTTCGCATTTAAAATATTAGTAGGATTATGAGTAGTTTTTTAGTAGCCCGCCTGATGGTAAGTGGACCACTGCTCATGGATCTTCACAGGTGTCCAGCATAGCAAAGTTGCCTACCTTAATAAGAGCATTGTCTTTAACCCTGAATAAGGTATTTCCCGGCACTTTCTCCCACGTACTACAAATCTTTGGAACTAGTTGCCAGCAGCATCATTCCCGGACAGATACGACCTGGCGACCTTCAAAAAACGAGCGTATTCCCACCTCAAAGGCCGGCAACGCATCTCCTTGCCCTTTGGTGTTGCAGATGTCCATGGGCAGCGGTGTTCGCTTACCATCAGGTGAACCGCGTGCTCGTTTGCCCCCTATAAAATAAAAAAAAATAAAAAACTTCATAGCTCTTAGAAAACATTGTGAAGTGTACGTCTTAAATATAAATTGACTGTTGAGCAACAGAAATTTATCACGTATCAGTCGATATGCTTTGCTAAACACACCAATACATACAGAAAGAACAACACTGCAATGTCTATTGCTCCCGCCAAACGGCAGTTTAAGTTTAGATTGAAGGACATTGTAGACAAAGTAACTACTAGACATATTGAGACTTTACATCTTATGTCTCAGGATGGCGAGTGCAGTGGAATGCCAAGCATTGCTTTGTAATTCAAGGTGTTTTTTGGTTTTGCATGAAAAGTACTTAATATATTTTTCTATTATTTTTACAAAGACTAAACTAACGTTTCTACAACTGAACCCCAATCGCCATATATTATATATTTAAGCTGTATATACAATTTTGTGTAAAGGCGGACTTAATGCCTGAGGCATTCTCAACCAGTCTATCTTGGATGGTGCAGAGAGAAAACAAAGTAGTATAAATTAACAAAATATGGTTATGTTATGATGTTATTATATAAAGCTAAATTTAGTAACAGGTATGTTTGTATGACATTAATCTGTTCCAGCGTTATCTTAATAACAGTTAGTAAAAAGATAAGGTGCCGTATGATGGGAAAGATCAGTTAAGGTATTCACTTCAACGGTTGTGTTAATACAAAGATTTTTTTGTATTCAAATAGGTATCAAATATCTTATTAATTATTTCAACAACAATTACACAGTTAAGACTTGAATACCATTCATATTTAACGACCAAATTATTTGGATTAAACACTTTTTTGAAAATATTCTTTCTCTTATGTTCGTTAATATATGACCGACATAGCCCAGCGGATTAGTAAGTTGAGGTGGCAAGTCCATTGAAATGTTACAATTTAAGTACCGAATATTGCATTTCTTAGAGGACGCAATTTTATTTTTGGGACATGTTTGGGGGGTCAATAGAAGCTTAACCTCAAGTTTGTGGGGTCGCCACCCTTGTCCCCCGGCCGCCATCTTGGCAAAAGGGGTGAGAACACTTTTTTCGCGATAATTCGGAAACTATACGTCTTACAAAAAATTGTAAGAACATAATTTGTAGCAAATTGTTTTGCCTACAAATATGTTTTTTACCAGGTCGTCTGACCATCTTGTGGGTGGACGTCCCACGCTGCGCTTTCCGCTACGTGGCCTCCATTCGAGCACTTTCCGACCCCATCGGTCATCAGATCTCCGCGCCATCAGATCTAGATCTAGATATATAATATATTCATCTGATATTTATTAGTTTACACCTGACTTTTATTTTATTAATATTTAGTGATGCGCCTACTTTGATTTCTCTGCACCACCCAAAGGTTGACTGGGAGAGAATGCCTCAGGCATTATTCCGCCTTTATACTTTGTATATAAAGCATTTAAATAAATAAATAAATGATTTCCATATCTATGTAGATGACATTCAAATATACATTTCATCTAAACCATCGGAGATTGATAGTGCAACGGCTAAACTAAATGAGGACTTTCTGAGTATTGCAAAATGGTCGACATGTAATAGCTTATTGCTTAATCCAGATAAGACTAAATACCTAGTCTTCGGCAGCACTCATTAACTTGCCAAATTAAACCCATCATTAGATGTCAGGCTAATGGGCAGACCTATTGAACGTGTATATGATGATTGTGATTTGCGCTTCGAAAGTCGTGTTGCTAATGCAGTAAAAAATTATTTTTACAAACTTAAGGTCCTATACAGAATGAAGCCATATTTAGAGGAAGATTTACGTATACAGCTTGTGGAATCCCTTATCCTTTCCAAATTAAATTACATGGATACAGTTTATGGCCCGCGCTTATTAGCCAGAACACAAAAGCTCATCCAGCGAGTGCAGAATGTCTGTGCACGTTTTTGCTTTAGCATAGGTACCATTGAAAGCACACGTCACACCTTATATATATAAATACAAAATTTTGAAAATGAAACACCGAGGTAAACTCCATCTGGCGTGTCTTCTCTTTGGAGTGTTGACGCACAATGTATCTAGATACTTTCATAGCAAATTGAATTGGGCATCAACTCACACATCTTATGGATCCCGACGGTGTGCCAAACAGCTGTTTACGCGATGTCATAGTTCCGCCACTTTTCGAGGTAGCTTCCGTTGCGTATCCACTCAGTGTTGGAACAACGTCCCTCCGCCAATAAGAAATCTGAAAAGTATTTATGGTTTTAGGTTAGCACTGAAGTCATTTATTCTTGAACATCAACGAAATGAAGGATCTTTAAAACATGACACTAGCGCTATCTAAGTTACATTGTTTTTGTGAATGTATATACGTAAACATTAAATATTATATTACGTAAATATTCCCCCTTAATAGAATTTATTACTTGTTGTGATTATCATTATTTGACATAGGCTATATTACTATTTTAATTTACTTACTAGTCAACTTTCAATATTATAAGAATGCAGTTTCCATTATATTTAATGTACTCTCCTGCAATTTAATTTATTTATTTTATATATTTCCTTTGGTTGTAAGGGTCTGGTTGTCTGCACAGCATCTTGCCATGCAGATTTAGTCCGTATATTGTAACTATATAGTTTTAACGCACGATGTTTTACCTAGCGTTTCTCTTAACACGAATTCTAATTGTTAAACTTGGTACTCATACCTTTGTATATGTTTGTATATGTCCTGTTCTAAACTATAATTGTAAGTAACGTCTTGTAGTTGTATAAAGTTGTTGTTAAACTTGGTCACCGTTTAATAGAGCTCAGATGCCTGGGAGTCTTTTTTCAGTGTGCACTCGTCAGCGGGACGCGAGATATTTATATGTCACTACCCACATCTGGGCGGATATGGCTTTTATTTTGTTTAGTTTAATTTTTATTTTTTAATATATTTTTTTTGCGTATTATGTTTTTGGCGCTGGTGACGTCACTTACCGGTGATGCGGAAGACCAGCGTTGGTTTATACCAGCACATGCTGAGCTTGAGCCGTTTTGTTGACAAGCACTGTTATACGAATATATATTGTATGTAGTAATTTACTTAAGCCTGTAATCCATTGCTTTGGCATAGATAAGGTTAATTTGCGTAAACAAAACTAACATTTTTATGACAAATTGAATGTCAATAATGTTACATTATTAAATTGATAAGGTATCATTGTTTATAGTAGGCACGTGTGGTTGTTTATTGTAGTTTAAAAAAGTTAAACTGTGTGATAAGTATTCTGGAGTATTTTTTTTTTTATGTTATAGGAGGCAAACGAGCACGCGGTTCACCTGATGGTAAGTGAACACCGCTGCCCATGGACATCTGCAACACCAAAGGGCATGGAGATGCGTTGCCGGCCTTTGAGGTGGGAATACGCTCGTTTTTTGAAGGTCGCCAAGTCGTATCTGTCCGGGAATGATCCCGCT
This sequence comes from Hyles lineata, assembly GCA_030180105.1. Classification (NCBI taxonomy): domain Eukaryota; kingdom Metazoa; phylum Arthropoda; class Insecta; order Lepidoptera; family Sphingidae; genus Hyles; species Hyles lineata. The sequence continues at coordinate 1,640,782 of JARJEE010000006.1, read as the reverse complement.
GGCAACTGGTTCCACAGATTTGTAGTACGTGGGAGAAAGTGCCGGGAAAAACGTACTGTGGTGGATTTCCAACCTCCAAGGTGATGTGGGTGGTATTTGGAGGTTTGACGTGTAAGTATTCTTAGTATTTCGACATCTCTCACGCATGGGTGTATCGAGAATTCGAAATGACAAGTTTTAAGTACGGGCCTTTATAGAATAATTATGTCATGAGATTATGGAAATCATTCGTTACAATGTTACAAAGTGAGTTAAAATATTTATTATATTATGTTGAATGAAATGGTCTTTTTTTGAAAACGATCGGGGATAGGACTATTTTTTAATTTGTGCCGTCTTAGTTTGGTCTATCTATCGTGACTAAAACTTTTAAAACCCTTAAAAAAACTCTTAAGACATAATTTTATTACACTTCCTTAACCCATGTCGCCTAAAGCACACGCGTTGAACGATTAGCGAGCAGACATATTATCTTCATTTGGCAAGAAAATTACATGGTTCGTACATTGGTTCGTACAGACTATTTTATCAATGACTGCTGAACTTATCAGGCTTAAATAATCAATCAATAATATCGATTGCAATTGAATTAAATAAATTCTTTAAGAAATATTTCTGTGTTACTTCCAAAACATGCAATAATCGAAGAAAATAAATATAAAAACACCTTGAGTGCCTTATTGATCTGTATCTGTATCTGTATCAGCCCATATACGTCCCACTGCAGGGCACGGGCCTACTCTACAATCGAGAATACGATTGAGAGTGGTTAGGCCGTATAGTCCACCTCGCTGGCCTAGTGCGGGTTGGCGGACTTACATACCACAAACCATACCATTGACAGCCTCCGTAGCGCAGTTGGTTAGACGCCGCCTGTGAAACGAGAGGCCGTGGGTTCGATCCCCGCACCGAGAGTAATGTTTGTGCGGCCCACAAATATTTCTTATTGGTGTTTGTGAGACCGGAAAGTCTCTCGTAGTTCCTGATACCCACGACACAAGACTCGATCTTAGTGTGGGGTCAGGACTATGTATGTGACAGTTAGGTGTTATTTAAATTTTATTTAAATTTAAATAAAAATTCTTATAAATTGCTATGACGTGTTTCCTCACGATGTTTTCCTTCACCGTTTTTAGTGCGTAGTGATTGATTATCAATACACACATGACTCCGAAAAGTCAGAGGTGTGCCCTGGGATTCGAACCCGCGACCACCGTGAACGCCCACATGTTCACGGCCGCATCTAGTCCGTTTACCAACAGGCCACCACGCACTTAGTTATTGATCTGTATTTGAAAAAAACATATATTTATTGAGAGTAGGTATCTTATACCGATATAAAATAAACATAGAGCATATTTAAACATATATAAAAATGATTAATGGTGGTGTAGTTGCTCACGATACGATCACAAAGCTCAGGACTCGGGTTCGAATCCCGGGTCGCGGTAAGTTATATTTGATTTTTCTATTCTTTATCAGAATATAAAAATTTATGCCCGATATGGCGGTAGGCTAGCCACATCGTATGACGGAACATACAAGGCGAAATATGTTTGTCCTGGTGGCACCTATGTTTATCCCTTCTGGGATAAAAGGGGTGAGTTTATATATGTATGTATGTATATGTAATGGTGGTGGGTTGTAGTTTAATAAAAGAGTAGCACCTTTATCATAACATATAAATAATTATTTGATGATATTTGTCACCAACATTTAAGGTGAGCATTAAACGAAAACAAGTAGATACGTCAAAAAATATTTATTACCTTATAGTTGTGTATGAAATATAAATATATGATATATTATAAATAATGAATTATGTATTAGCAAATGGAATAAACATTTTTTTACATCTTCAAGCCTTGTAGTAAATACGAGCGACGCCATCCCACTTGTCACTGGTCATCGTCTGAAAATGCAGGAATTGTTAGCAAAACAAGCTGTGGAACGATCTACCTACCAAGGTTTCCTCAAAAGAAATCAGCATAGTGATTTTCAAAAAAAGTTCTTATAAAGATTGCAACATGGACCTCTGCAAAAAAGGAGTGAAATATCCTCACAGGATCGGCAATGGTCAAGTGATACGTCTGGTGCAGACGTCCTAAGGGTAAACTGTACCATCAGCCAGCCGTAAGCTTGTCTGCCTTCGTGGCTTCTCACCTCACATACATTCATTCGCATATGACCCACTAAGAATGCACTGTACCCGAAGTATGTTTGGGAACGTAATCACGTAGCCACACAACCCTTAGATTAAGGACTCGAATATGGGTGACATAACCACGTAAACACGCACCACAATGTGTATGTAAATTATTTTAAGTATTGCTCTAACAGGCGTCTTATTCAGTCGCTGCTATCCCGTATGACTACACCTCCTTAGAATAAAAAAGGAAACGAGCGAACAGCCCTCTTCATGAAGGAAAATATTGTGAGACCTCATACCCGATGTCAAGACCAGAGTAATGGTAAGGCACATTATCATATCATATCAAAGGAATGGTTTATATGCTTTAAACTTCCATCAAAACTCCAAAACAAAAATATTATGTAATAAATTATTAATCGGCAATATGGTTTTCTCTTGTCTACGGACTTACCATTGGGGAAAAATACCCTAAAATTTGAAGCGTAGTTGATATTTGAAAGAATATCAGATGCGTGACCGCAAATTATAAACCAAATGAAGATCAAGTAAGTAAAAGAAGACTTGCATGCTTACCACCACGAGATCGTCGCCTTTGTACTCCTTTTTGGCAATAAGATTAGCGTCTTTGGTCTTCATCGCCTGGTTAATGGTGTTGCCATCGATGGTGTAGGTAGATTTTATCTGTAAACGCCATTGTGTGCTAAGTATTTACATAAGTTTAGTGAGGAATTATTACACGACGAATATACCACATCTGCCTTAATACCAGAGCTACACAAATCAGAAGTTATTATTTATTAAGTACAGCGTGGCACTGCACTTCCCGCATAACACTAAATATTGTTAAATCACTACATGCCCCGTAGCCTCTTGCTGGAATTTAAAACCAAAATTACCATAAAAGATGGAGAAAGTACATAGTGGCCTATGGGTAACTGACAGGATTCGACTGCCAATAGGTTCACGGTGGCACACCGCGCCGTGGCGATTTATAAGAATTTCTACGGTATGTAAAGTCCACTAGCCCGCAGTAAGCCATAGGATGGCCTAGCATAACCCCTCCCAAATGTATTGGTTATGATGGAGAACAGTGCTCTACAGGTGCATACAAAGACTTATACGGCAGTCCATATAAGTCGTTGTATGCGCCTGTATATGTGGCAGTCCACATATACAGATTTTATTTTAAATAATCTGCACTTACTTGGATATCATCGTCCATAGGCTCGTCGAATTCCACGCCAGGCTTGAAGCTGACTTGCATATTGCCCTGAGGAGTTATGTATTCTAGTGTGTATGTGTCGCCATTCTTCGTCATCTTCTCGCCTAAATCACTGGACACATAGGTCTTGATTTTGTCATCAGTCATTCCTGAAAGGAATATTTTGTCATGTCTTTTATATACCGGGTATATCAAGACTGCTACCGAAAACGAAGACAGGTGCTAGTTTTAGTCACAATGTAATTAAACATTTCGCAAAGAAACGTGACAATTTTTTTAAAATTATTTTTTAAATATCGTGAGTTTGGGTGGTAAATCCATAGTTATTGCTAAAATAATTATTTAAAGCCTTGCAATAAAAAATACCATAGCATCTTTTAAGATACATGAAACTTCAAGGTAAACCATAAACATTTGGGAATACCCGTGAGTAACTAAGTGAGAAGGCTAAATAGGAAGTCCTGTGCCCCCCCCTTTCTGTAATCACTAGACCATGCCCTTGACTAAATATGTTAAAGCGACATTGAATCGTATTTTAACAACGTAAGAATATGATACTCACCCAAAGACTTCAGGAGTCCTTCATAATTCTCAGTTTTCACGACTTTGTATACCTTGCCGAGATATGCCATTTTCCAACGTACTTGCGACTGCTCACACGAATGTGACTTTACTAAACATCTTTGGGTTTATATACAACTTTTATCTCTTATCATTTTATTATTATCGTATATCCCACTTTTGTTTGCTTAAGAATTAAAAATGCATGATTAACGTTTGAAGTCACTTAGATTTTGATATCTTGATTATTTTAGTAAATTACTAAATAAATAGACTAATATTGGCTCTTGGAAGGATAATCTATTCAGATATTGACCAAAGCTCATTATATTCTAGTTGTAGGTATTCCGTTTACATTCAATTTCGAGTAGGCAGATGTAGTTCGCTGCACCATTAAAAATATGACCACCTACTATAGACATGGACGTCCCCTATCACATCATGGGACACAATACTCAATGCGGAACGTGGGTGTCCTGGAAGTACTTCTGCCTACCCCTTCTGGGAAGAAGGCGTGAGTTGATGTACGTTTGAATGTACTATAGGCATGGACGTATAGAATTTATAACAAAGGGTTCTAGCATTGAACTGTGCCATCGTTATTTTCAATCCGAGAATTTCTGAACTTACGCCCTCCATGGATTTCCTCCAAGTAGATATGCAAAGCGGCTTGTTACAAGAACACTACATCAAGCGACGCCCTGCAATCTTTATAAAACTGAAATAAACTATCATTAGGCTAACTAGGCCAGCGTGATGGACTATATGGCCTAACCCGTATCAATCGTTCTCTCGATTGTAGAGGAGGCTCGTCGTGCCCTGCAGTGGGACGTATATGGGCTGATACAGTACAGTACAGGCTATCATTGTGTTACGTATAAGGAAATATTGGTATACATATAATCCAATACTAGGATAACGACCCCCACGCCAACCCCTCTCAATGCAAACATTACTATATAATTTTTATAATATCCCTGAGTATTGAAGTATTACTGCGTACACGTTGGTTTTACCAGCCATTTCGATGTTTACACAAAGCTTAAACCTAAACAACCCGCCAACAATCTATAAAGATAATGGACATTCGTATTCGATTTGTCATTGTTGAACCATACAATGGTTTTTACAAAATATATTAGCCTGATTAGTCTTACTGGTAAGTACAGGATTTATTTCGCTATCGACGGCTTTATTTGCAAGAAATCAGCATCCAATATCAGTTTTACTGGTGGCAGGTCTCTCATATGTCGGAGGCAGCTTGGGTAGGTACCATATGATATATTCTATTATTTCTATTTCTCTAACTAAACTACAGTGTAAACGCACTGTTGTGTTCTGGTTTGAAGGACATTATAGCCAGAATAACTACTAGAGATATTGAGGCTTAACACCTTATGTCTCAACATGGCGAGTGGAATGCCAAGCATCACTTTGTAATTTATGGTGTTGATTGTTTTTTTTTTCTATCTATTAGCGGTCGTATCACTTACCATCAGGAGACTGGAAGGCTCATCACGCCATTTATTTGCAAAAAAGCTTCTGTTTTAGACACCACCAACCATAAGGTAAAATTAGTCATTGTCGTTCACGCCAGTGTGTCGGATTCTGTGACCAGATATACAGGGTATATCAAGACTGCTATCGAAAACGAAGCCTTTTGGTAGTTTTAGTGACTAGAAACATAATACATACATATATGCATAAACTCTCTCCTTTTTCCCAGACGGGGTAAGCCGAGGAGAGTAGCCGGGAGAAGCCAGGATACCCACGTATCGTCTTGTGTTTCGTCCCATGATGTGATAGGGACGAGCTTATCGCCATATCAGACCTAGATTGCTGTCTCAGAACTAATAATGAATAGAAAAATCCAATATCAGTTTGCCTGATTCGAAGCCAAGACCTCAGCGTTGTAAATCGTAATCGTACTGTATCCGTCATTGGCACATATACCTAACGTGACCATGCGTCCCGATTTAGGCGGGACAGTCCCGCTTTCAGGAAGTCTGTCCCGGTGTCCCCAGCAAGGCCTACATAGTCCCGCTTTTGCAGACCAAACGATGATCAAAAAGTATTTCCCGCTCGAAACGCTTTATCGAACTATTAAACGGTTGGGTCAAATTATTATTCCATCACTTACGTAAAAATCAATCTTAATTTCAAAAACTTTTCCACAATTAACGTACCCTACGTTATGTGTCTGTCTGGAAGTCACGTCACTACTGGGGCTTATAAATCGTGCCTAACTATTTTGTGTTTAGTGCTATGATTTTTTTTTTGTAATTCAATTTTCTTTATTAAAAACTTGTAAAACACGAAAAATCTTTTTATTATTATTTAATTCCACAGATGTCCCGCTTTGGCACAAACAATAAATGGTCACGTTACATATACCCAATGTATTGTAAATATTTACCAATATATGCCATTAATATTGTTGATGTACCCTGACTCGGCATCTGTCAATAACTGGCGGAATATCATTTGTAACGTAAAAGGGAACTGTTGTTTATTAAGTAACGTGACTTGTAGGTTCCGTGCGTGCCGGCTCCCGAGCTATATCCGTCTTCAATGCTTCCATTAGCGAGAACAACGGATCTCTAATTAATGGAGTTTATATTGGAGATCCGAGATAGAACGTGTTTTGATTCGGGTCGGAGATTGCCGATTCATTCTAAATTGAGTTATTTTTTATTTTTCCGAATGTATTATACGGATTGGAAGTGCAAATTTCGCTTTATGTTTATTTATTTTTTATTTATGTACGTGATTTATAACAGGTACCTAAATCCCTTTTGATCTCTATATTAGTACTGTATAATGGTTTCTTAGAAGTGCAGTCCTCCGTGACTACGAAGGCTGTAAAGTAATTGAAACGTCGCGTTAAAGTTAAATAAATAAAAAATAAACAAAAGCTGCGACAAAATCGATGCGTCCGAAATCGATTCGTAAAAAATAATTTTATTTCAATATATTCGTACTGATCAGGAAAATGAAAAATCTAATATTAAAATCATCAAAAGTACTGCTATTAAGTATCAACAATATAATTGGGCAAATTGTTTTTGTGACACTAATTCTACCAAGTTTTTTTTACTTTCTCTTAAATATAATAAAATAAATATAAAAATCTACTTAAAAATAGGCTAATCCTACGTGGAATACTTGTATAGGTCACTACGTTGGGCTTTTGCCCACTTACACACTTTTTCGTTAAAACCAAATAAATATACGATTTTCTTAAGACAATAATTATTATTTAAGCCATGAATATGCAAATATTCATGGCTTAAATAATGAAAAAACCATCGCAAATCTACGACTGAAAGCTGTTAATTAATTTGAAAATGTATTATTAATTGCAGGTGTAAAAACGAACGGTGTTCACCATAACATGGCCGTAATGTATGCAAGGTATTCTCTCGGCAAGTGTTTATTTTTTATAATTTAAAAGTATAATTATCAAGAAACATCACTTAGTTTTCTCAGCAGAAAATATTTTGCGTTGAGAACAAATTATGCACATTTTAATTAGTTGCTCATAGCTCAGTGGTTAGATGTAGTTGAATAAAAATATATGTCACAACTGAAAGCATAACATTGAAGATATGAAGATTCAGAGATAAAACATAATAGGCACTCTTACGACAGCCTACGTGGCACAGTCGGTTGGACGTCGTCTGTGAAACGAGAGGCCGCGGGTTCGATACCCACGACACAAGATTCGATCTTTGGATCTTTGATCTTTCATGGGGTAGAGTGAAATGCATCTACCCTTACCCAAAGTTCACCAGACACATATTAATCATATACATAAACTCACCTCTTTTCCCAGAAGCCGAGGGCAGAAGTTGCAGGACACCTACATTTCGCCTATCGCCATATCGGGCACAAACCTGGGTTCGAATACATTCTAGTATTTGTAATGGCACTAAATCAATTAACCGATATTTACTGAGAAACTAAACTTGTAATACGCCATACCGCGTTAAAATAGTGACTTGAGGCGGCGGTTTTGAATACCCAATTTTTTTGATATAAACTGAACACTTTTTTTCTGAATACCCTACGTTATTTACCAGCATTGTATACTAAAACGTAGAAGATTATGTATTTCTAACTTTTAAAAGGAATCATTTTAACCAGTTTGTTTAATTTCTTGGTATAAATGCATAAGTGCAAGGTAAGGTATAATAAGTCCATTTAGTTAAGGGACAATTAAAAATAAACTTCCAATTAGTTATCTTTTATTTAATAATAAATTACGTATCATTAAACGTTAATAAATATACTTTCATGAAGGTAGTAAAAATAAAACAGAACAATAGAAAAATATTAAACTTTATTCACAGTATACAACTGATATGTTAGTTACATTTAGTTACATTCAAAGTAACAATAATGAACACAAAATATACTGGCAACGGTAAATGCATAAATGTTAATATATTCTTATAACATCCAAATTTATTTCAAATTATTATCTTCTTTATTGATAAGTGTATAAAAACATATTTCAGATTTCTATTATATAATTTTTTTGCAATGAATGACGAGGCGAAATCTCCATTCGCCACATGGTAAGAGACACGCCTGCTCATGGACAGTAGTAAATCCAAACAACGCTATGAATTGCAAAGCAATGCTTGGCATTCCACTGCGCTCGCCATCCTGAGAGATAATATGTTAAGTCTCAATATGTCCAGTAGTTACTCGGGCTGCAATATCCTTCAAACCGGAACACGACAGTACATTTACAAATCTGTTTAATTTATATGGCACAATTAACATTAGCATTTTTAATATTATAATACTTCAAGCGTTAACACAATAAAATGTATATATTTAAATGTCAAACAATTATAAAATGATTGCCTCGTCATTTTATTTTCAACAATTATAATTATAGAACCATGTATGTCAAGTTTTATTGATTACTTTATCTGTCTATAGCTATCTGTTATCTTATGAATAAGACATTTCCCAAAAAAAAATGATTTTATCAAAAACAAATATATTTATATACTTTTAGCAAGTCAGCATGAAAATTATGAACCATGTCATGTGTTTACAGACTATTTATCTCTACGTACAATAAAACTTAACAATATTATATATTGACGGAATGCACATCATTATTATGTAACAATTTAGTGGTAAATTATTTTAAACATTAGCAACACTCATGGCATACTTACCTTAGGGCCATAGGAAAACAATGGAAATATACAAAATTTCATCAAATAAGTCCTTTTCATAAAATAACTAAGCTTTTGTTAGTTTAAATTATAATTATGGCACTATTATAACGTTTATAACATATTGATTCGTCAAAATTTAACTTACAAATAAATCCTAAATAAAGTCTAAACAACATAAACTAGCGTGTAGTAGCAAATATTTATTATTAATCAGCTTTGAAATTAATTAACCTACAAAATACTACTACCATGGTAGGATTTTTGAAGCTTGACAACACCTTAATTTGTCTTTGTGGCAACGTCTGTCATGTCAACGTTGATACCAAGCCATAAATAAATCTAATTTTAAAATAATCCTACTAACATGGTAGTATTTTCGAAGCTTGGCAACACTAGAGTTCGTCCTTGCGTCGGCGTCTGATTGCCAGGTCGTCGTGTTGGAACCAAGTTGCATATACCCGCGTGGGTTCTGGCGAAGAATGTCGGTGGAAAGAAACTGGTCTATCCCGGGCTAGTACTTCTCGTGGATAGTCTTGTGGACGTGCCTGGGGGAGGGGTAAATGATTAATTATTTTTATAATTTATAATAAAAACAAAGCAGCATGTAATGTTGTATGCGTATATTAAATTCTGTAGTTTGTGATTTTATTTTCGGTGAGAGTTAATGATTTTTTAATCCGGAATATAAGGATTTCAGTAATAGCTTTACGCTAAGACGCATAGTACGTGCCTGCGTACGTATTATATGATTGTGCGTGTGTGTTTGTGTTAGAATCCGTATGTGTTTTTACATATGCCTATATTGAAGAAAAAGAAACAAAGAAACACAGATTAACTGTCGCAAACAACACATCGCATAACTCACACATCTTAAGGTTATATTTAAAAACTGACGATTAAATGACTAACTATGTATGCATGCGAGCATGCACCTGTATGCTTGTGTACGTGAATATATGCCTATGTGTATGGGTGTCTGCGAGATTACGTTCACATCCGTATACGTACGTGCTTATGTGAGCGTATGTGTGCGTGTGTGTGCGTGTGTGTGTGCGTGTGCGTGTGCGTGTGCGTATGCGTGTGTGCTTGTGTGCGTGTGTGTGCGTGCGTGTGCGCGTGCGTGCGTGTGCGTGCGTGCGTACCTGGTGGAAGAGCGGCGAGTGCGTGAGCGGCAGGCGGTGTTGGTGCGCGGCGCACACGCCCAGCGTCATGTCGTCGGGCGCCGCGCGCGCCGCGCATGCGCAGGAGGCGAGCGCGCGCGCCGCGCCCACGCTCAGCGCGGTGCCGCCGCCGCCCGTCACGTAGTCGTAGCCTGCACACAATATGACCATATAATGTCGATGGCATTCTAAAAAAAAACCGGAGAAGTGGACCGACGTGCAATATTCCTTTGGAACCAGCAATGTTGAGTTATGTTTCTAAACCTATACCACACATGAACATTAATTACATCGGTGATGTCTTAAAAAAGGAGAGTAAAGTAAAAGAAACGATCGAAAGCGTATGTTGGGTCTCCTACAGCCGAATAAAATGAGAAAGTAAAATAATGACTTCTTAGGTTTACGCGAATGTTACTCATTGAAATAAACTATTATTTACGGATTTTATCGCGGATTTAGTTTAATTTTTACATTTTTGACTTCCCGACGTTTCTATTACTTTGCAACTTTCATGGACTGACTAAATACAGACTAACTATTTAAATTAACTTTTTAATTTAATAACTGTAAAATTAGGGTAGTTGATTTGTAACAGTCACAGAGCGGGTGACTAATACCTCAGTCCGCTCCGTGACCACGAAAGCTGTAAAGAAGTAATTGAAACGTCGGGAACTCAAAAATGTAAAAATTAAACCAAATCGGCGGTAAAATCCGTAAATAATTGTTATATTTCAATAGTAAAATAAGTTTACACGTGTTACTGATACGCAGTTCTTACTCACGACTCAGCATGAGTAGGCAGGAACGTACCATTATCTCACCGGATATCATCATGAAAAGGCAACTTTGCCGTCACGTTTTGTTTGGTGAGTGAGATTGTTCAATACTCTTTCCTCTTACCATCCTTCTTCTTTACCACTTCCCTCACAATTTGATGGTAACACATCCATGTTACCACCACTGTTTCCGCAGGTATCCCGTATGATAACAGTAACTGTATCTTCCTTGAATATATGAACGACTTACCCTTAGAGGCTGTCTCCTTTTTCCCGTACCCATAGCCATATCTCTCGCCCAAGATGGTGCGGTCCGAACCGCCGCGGTAACAGCTCAGCACTTCACACAACCGTTGAACACTGTTCAATAAAATGCCAATGTAATACAAGAGCGAATTTATCATAAAATAATTAGTATAAAAAAATAACAAGAAGATAGTCAGAGAAGGTCCCTCAGAATTGAAGAGAACGACACAAGGAAAAACAGAAATAGATTTATAAAAATGTAGGTGACTATAGTAACCACTGTTAATCATTAACGGCCATTCTCTATATCCTATCTATCTTTAACTAGAGGTTAAAATGGCTACCATTACTATGTCAGTATAATTCTACGCTTTATTAAACAAATATAGAAACATACATTTATCTTGGCTAGCTATTTATAAACATATGCACCATATCTATACCTCTCTATCTTTTTTCAATGAACCATAAAATGCATCCAAATATCTATTGAAATCTCTAGTTAAAGATAGATAGATTATAGAGAACGGCTGTAAAAAACTTAGCCATAACGCATTAGAAACAAACGTCCTTATTTATAGATTGTTTTTAAACGTATTTTAGCTATAGAATGTCTTCTTCGCTCAAACTGAAAGCAAAAGTCGTTAGAAAGAGACAAAAACTCCGATAAATAAAATAGGTTTTTACTGTGTCAGCCCATATACGTCCCACTGCAGGGCACGAGCTTCCTCTATAATAGAGAGTCCGATTGAGAGTAGTTAAGACATACTATGCGTTTCAAATAAGAATAGGAACTTCAATGACCTTTAGTTGTCAAATATCACACGAAAAGTATGGTTAGCAACAAAAAAATATTTACGCATCAATTATATATTTTTTCACATAGTCAAATTCTTGAACATAAATTAACTAAATAAATTGAAACAATTACAAAATGTTATATGGACACATGAAAAATGAATGTTTAGTCATAAATAGCTTAAAAAAGTATAATTTTTTAATTTACTTCATATGCAATTTTTCGCCAGAAAGTAACTATAACACGACATTATTCATTCATTAATTTTTTTACGAATTATTAAATATTAAAAATATTATTTTTATTCAACAAAAATATTATTTTAAGCAATCTTGTTTTGCTCACCCTACCTAAATTGTGCGATTTGACAGCTACTACGAACCAAGATGGCGCAGGGTCAGTCCTATTCTTAGTTGAATCGCATAGTAAGACATATAGTCCACCACGCTGGCCTAATGCGCGTTAGTGGACTTACATACCATAGAAATTCTTATAAATCGCTTTGGTATGCAGGTTTCCTCACGATGTTTTCCTTCACCGTTTTAGTTAAAATATGTTTTTAACAGTAGGTATTTGAATAAAGTCTTTAGTTCCAATGAGTGAACAACATAATTTAATAGTTAAGAAATTTAATTATAGTTATAACTATATCTGCATTTAATTTTTTTTTAAATATTGTAAAAACATATAATTTTTTTTTTATTGCTATGAATGGCGAGACGAGCATGCCGTTCGCCTGATGGTAAGCGATACGACCGCTCATGAACAGTAGCAAAACCAAACAACACCTTGAATTACAAAACAATGTTTGGCATTCCACTGCGCTCGCCATCCTGAGACATAAGATGTTAAGTCTCAATATGTCCAGTAGTTACTCTGGCTACAATGCCCTTCAACCCGAAACACAACAGTGCGTTTACACTGCTGTTTGACGGGAGAAATAGACACTGCGGTGGTACCCACCCAGATGGCCTCTCACATATGAGAGACCTACCACCAGTAAATATAGTAAATATGACGCTATAAACACATACCCCAATATAGTGTCGTCATCAGCCAAGAATATCCATTTGATATGCGGTTTGTCTTGAACCTCTTTCACGGCGTGTTTCAATATGGCCACTGTTTTCATGCAGTGACCAGTTTTGGAGTTGGGCACTCCAATATCAATAGCGGGAAGGGACGGATCTGTCAAAAGATGGCAATTTGAGGGTTGGTCGTCTTTCGATTCGTTTTACGAATATTTGTTCCCTAATTTTTATTGCCTCAATAATTGGACAGAAGGTTTGGATTCCCTTTGTCTTCCAGTAATTCAGCTTCTTCTAGCACATTATATATTTATTTATTTATTTATTATTTACTGCACACACAAAAAAACATAAGACATACAATATTTTACAAATAAAATTGAAGAGTACAGTTGGCAGTCTTATCGCCCTAGGCGATTTCTTACAGACAACCTTTGGATGGATATAAGAAAAGGCTAAGAATAAAGGGCAGTATAGAATTTAAAGAAAATATAGATATATAGATGGATCTAGGAAGATCCAAAGGGGCTAGTGTTTCTAAATAACCAGATATACATTTTCGACATCGTAAATACAAGATGATGCTCCGATTGTGAGAAAATATTTTCGATTTAGTGAAAAATATGTTCTTTAGGAACATTTGGTGGCCGATCTAAACAAAATACGTGTCCTGAATATTAATTCTAATCCAAATACAATTTAGTCCTGCATTTTGTTTCTCGATTCAAACAATCTGGTGGATATCCTTACCATCTTTGTCGCTATAAAACATGAGGTTAGTGACGTGCCTGCCCCAGGTCTTCTTGACAACCTTGGCCCTGGTGGCGTGGAACCCGCTCCATGTCTTCACGGCGAAGTAAATCGACTCCTCAGGTATGGCACTGCCCTGCCGATAATCACTCAATAAGCATACGTGATCGATGAGGTACTGATTGAGGTACTATTCGGTATGAACTAATAGATGGAAATGTATTAGCTGAGTTGATAATTTGGTCCTTCTTCTTTATGTCATTAATTACTGAAGTGAGCACTCTAGTATATGTAGTCCCGCTGATAACCTGCAGGCCGGCATAGTTATATCGAATGGCACGGGACCGTCGTCTATGTCGATGTCATTAGATACTTTGCACTGTTTAGACGGTATTTGCACTTACCATCAGGTGCAGTGCAGTCAATATGCCTTACCGATGTAAAAAAACATGTATTCGTTTATAACGCAGCAATACATTTGAAGTTCACATCGGACGGGTAGTTGCATTTAACCTTATTTATATTAAGTGCATGACACCAGATACACAAACGATGAATTATAAACAAAATAATCAAAACATTTTCAGCATTCAAGAACAAGGATTTTTCTAACAAGCGTACCAGGTTATGTTAGCTAATTATCTACTTTTTTTATTTCAATGAACGGCGAGACGAGCAGGCCATTTGCCTGATGGTAAGCGATATGACTGCTCTTGGACAATAGCAAAACCAAACAACACCATGAATTACAAAGCGATTCTTGGCATTCCACTGCGCTTGCCATGCTGAGACATAAGATGTTAAGTCTCTATAGGTCCACTCTGGCTACAATGTCCTTCTAACCGAAACATAATAGTGTATTTACACTGCTGTTTGGCGGGAGAAATAGTCAGTGCGGTGGTACCTACCCAGGCGGCCTCTCACATATGAGAGACATACCACCAGTAAACTACACAACACTACTTCCTAAAATTATGTTTATTACTGGTATACTCACACATATATCAAACTGGCGCGGGTACGTGGCGCAGTTGTCTCCCGACACCACGCAGAAGCTAAGGTCTGGAGTCAGCAACGGTCCAGGGTTTTTGCTGTTACCGTATACCAGTTGAGCTAGCTCAAACGCAGGGTCTATTGAGAAATCTGCTTCTAGCTTTCTTTCTCCGCTTTCTATCTGATGTAGTAACCTGATGATAATATTGCTCTTCAATTTAGAATCTAATGAATTAGCTATTTAAATTGAAGACTATCCCGCCTACACAACTACCACTAAGGGCTGGCATAGTCATAAAGTAACTATGGTCCACACAAATATATGTAACAGTAAATTTAAAAAAAATATCACTGCTCCTGTTAACCGAGCATTGAAGCTCAGCAAGTCTCCGAAAATGTCTAACTAGTCCGCAACGAAATCAATTAAAGAATAAAATTAATAGTAAGACTCGGCATTCGGCCTTCTGTAGCAGCGCGGGTAACAAAGTGATAAATTATAAAGCATATGTGCCAAAATACCATAATGTAGCAGATTAATTACTACAGTTATTGGCAGTTACTGAGAATGACGAATCAAAGTGATATTTCCCAAAGCACGTATTGGTTTAAACAGTTTTGTCTTAAACTTGGTCCGACCTAAATTCAAATCTTCTGGGTTAGATTATTCAAAATCAACAATCAAGTATATATTTTGTTTCTGTTAAACTAACCGACTAACCTCGTTTATGTTTAGCTATCAGGAACTAAATTATTGCCTTGTTATCGAACTTTTCATGCCAACTTTTAATACCAATTATTTAGTTCAGTAATGGGACACAAGGCCAAACGAACCGCTGTGCAGTTTAACTTTCCGTTTACATAACTGACTCACAGTAGGAAAGGCACATGGCATAGCAATCATTTTTATTTCGCTGGGTTAAAATTTTAACTAACCTTCACTTATATTGGATTTCAAAAGGAATTAGTTGATTATTTCTTTTATCTGAATGTAAGTTGATTTTGATCTGTTATATTTTAATAAAATATATTTGAAAATTATTATAATATATAAATATATACTATACGCAAATTATACGGATTTATAAAAACAACATTTCTTAGTTTATGATTGCCCTATAATGCCGAATAATATGTTTTAAGTTTAAAATACACCAAAACGACCACTCCGTACCTAAATGTAACTCAGAACCCTTGGGTCACAGAATCAACGACAATTTTCACAAAATAACCATATAACATAAAGAAATATAAAAAAAAAATATAATTAACATACTGTTCAATAAGCTCCAGCCTCATCGCGAATCCACTAGCAAAGTTCGGGTACACGAATCCTCCTTCCTCTTCCAACTCCTCGTAGAACGTGAAGTGATGGATTATCGTCGGCTCTTCGTCACTTAGAGGATATCCAACCCACATTGTTTCCTATGAAAGTCAGAAATTAAATAAAATGATCACAATATATTACCCAACAATTTAGAAAAAAAAAAATTACATTGGAATTTTAGGTGTACAAAGAACATCGGTCACGTCCATACATATTGGGACCTGGCAAAAAAATATATTGTACACAGCTGAGATATAGTTTATTTTGTTGCATAGTGCTTAAGTAATTATGTCCAATTAGATGAAGATTTTAAAAATCCGGATTTATTAAAATATTTCATATATTTGTAACTTTTTAGGTTAGGATTACACGTATAAAAAAATAGCACATTATAATGTCATTGTCAAAAACAACAACATAAAACAAGAACATAATTTTGAAACACTATGCTGAATTATATGAACACAATGCAAAAAACACTTTGAAGGATAGACTGACGCTCCGGGTTCATGTTGGAAATATGAGAATACTTCGCACTTTTAACGAAATCACAAAGCGATATCATTATCTAATGGTCAATCGTACAAGGTCTTCAGAAATGCAAGGGTCTATCGGAGCCCGTTATCAAATATCAAAGCCAAGTCATAAATATAAACAGAGAAATAACAGTAGGCGCAAATTGGAAATCACAATAAAGCAAATGACAGCGCCCAGAAGTCATATGTGTCATAGAAAATACCTACACTTTATTTTTAATTCAGCACTGACTACCTTCAACGCTGTAGATAAAACCTTATTTTGAAACAAAGTATGAGTGATGGAACGCGCTCATACGCGTTCAATATTATTAAAACACTTCAAGATTTTCTTTTTTATCCGGCTATTTAAAAATATATGGAAATATGCATTTTTATTCTAATAAATCGTACTATTTTTTGATGTACTATTCATAACTGGTCCCTTCAAGGTCCATTATGGCCGATGTTCTTTGCAAACCGCCCGTCCCCCTTTATCTGCCAAGGAATTTAAATAATTATAGCCTATATCTGATAATGTAATGCCCTAAAATTTCATTCAAATCCATTCAGTATTTGTTTCGAAAAAATAACTTATATACATCAATTTTCAATACCATACATATTTATATTATTATTAGAACTCTAAATCGTCAAGTCGTTAATTCCTTTCTATTATACTTTAGAGCATATAGACAAAGTTGATGATAACCGAGATTCGATCATATTTCTAGTGTACCTTTTGTTTATCAGCAGCCGCCAAGGCTTCAATAAGCTGAACGCATCTCACTGCAGTGTGTGACTCCACGAACAGCACCCATCTGACGTCACTGCTCCTGTACTTCATTGTCAAAGGACCCAGCAGTGGAAGGATCGTCCAAGCGCCAGCCATCGGGAAGTCTTCGTGAGTGAGGTGGACTTTTGGATACCTCTGGATGATGCAATATTGTGGAGAAATATAAACTTTAACATCTTAGGCTTCTATCCCTCCATCCATCAGCCAAAGTCCACTGCTGAACAAAGGTCTATCCCAATGTTTTCCACTGTGACCTGTTGGAGGCAGCCTGCATCCAGAGACGTCCCGCGACAATTATCAGGTCATCTGACCAGGTCATCGTACCAGGTCATCTTAACCTTAGCTTGTGTGAAATATTAATCGAAATGGAGCAGTTAAAAACTTAGGGAAAAGAAATTACGGTGGAAATCCTTGGGAGGAGGCTTAGGCAGGCTAATAAAAAAGAAGAAAAAAGGAAAGTCGGTATTACTAACAGAATCGAAGATTCGACAGATACAATTACTTCAAATAAGGTTTTATTGAAATATACCCTGATCGAGCCGGCATATTCATACCTTCATCAAAGCCTTAACGACTTTTAACTTAGCTAACTGGATGATGGAAGCCGAGCTCAGCCATTAGTAGCATTCAAAAAGAAAATACGACGTCTACCAATAGTTTTTTAGGGTCTGATGATGATTGCCAAATATTTTTCTTTACGGAATATACCGTTTGCAGGGGCAAATTGCGATGCCTTTTAGGCGTTTCATTCGAAATGAAATTTCAAGCTGTCGTGGAGCACCTTTGAAAAGCAAACGATGGGCGTAACGAAACGCCTGGTGTTTGCTTTCAGGCTCAGAGGTATACCAAACAGCGTAGATATTTTTGGAATATCAGGAAATACTTGCATAAACTATGAAGTTAATAATAATATTTTCCTTGGTATACCTGAAAGTATAAAACTAGAAACCTAGGTAGATTTTGGAGTTTGAATAAAATGTTTTAAGTAATGCGTTTAGAAATTGAATTGATCTTTTATTCCCCAAAACTACAGGTAACCTACAGTTACTAAATACGTTTTTGTAATATTATTACTACTGTTTTATGTTATGTAGTATAAAATATAAATGCACACAGCGTACTCCATAAATATCATTTCATTATTATTTCATTGAAGACATACCCCTTCCAGCTGCCATATTTGGTTTTCAATGTCTTGTTTGAGCCTCTTCGCCACGCTGGCATGGTACGGTTCTGACTGGCTGACTATGGTGAAAACCACGTTTCTTGAATCTGCAACAAACAGAATTATAAAAATATGAAATCGGAAATAATCCTTGAATATTAATGACCCTGATGGTAATTTCACAGAAATTCATTGAGTATCCTTAAAAGAGAGATAATCGTCAATCGGTTGATTTAATTATGCCGTCCGTTACGATGCTTTACATTGCAATGCCGTATATTTATTTGCAAAAAAACACTTTTAACCTACATCCTTTCTCCGAATTTTTCGCCTTCATTTCTTATTTATTGACTTCCGAGAATATAAAGAGTAATGCTTTATTTAAACGAAACAAAACCGAAGGCTAAGTGCTTAGTGACATCAATTAATTTTTTAAGCATTCAATTTATTTAGTTTCCCAAACCGTCGAAATTCTATTAGCATCTGTATTCTGTGGGTTGGTGGATCGAAATAAACTGCCTATGCTTTGTAGCCTAAAAGGACCATTAAATCTAATTCAAGGTTTGACGAAATATCATAAATTGTTTCAAATGAGATTTGCAAACTGATCCAACTCGATATCAAAAACAGACAGATGTAAGTTGTACTTCTTCGCAAACACTTACCGTCCCTCTAAAACCATAACATCTTTACATCATACATAAACTCTCGCCTTTTTGCCAGAAGAGAATTTTGCCTTGTATGTTCCGTCCCATGATATGATGGGGCGAGCCTGTCGCTATATCGTGCACAAATTCCTGTCTCCGGGCTGATAATGAAAAGAAAAATCCAAATCAACAATTTTGCCCGACCCGGGATTCGAACCCGAGACCTCAGCTTTGTAACCGAACTGTAGTACTACTAGCCACCAAGGCAGCCTCTAGTAATATTTCAATAATTTCCACCCGCATAAAGCAGTTATTAATATACAAAAAACCCCACCAGCATCAAGTCACGCTAGATACACCCTCTGATTTACGAGCCAACACGAGCTTGGCAATCTATTTGTTATGATCTATCTACTTCGACAGGTGAGCCGGACGATCTATCTTTATACGATACATTACCAAGCGGGAGCAATCGCTTTATCACAAGATGTGGTCATCACTCATAGTTATTGCTTGATTCTTATCTGTATACGAAGTATCAGCAAATACGGGCCATGCTTTATGTGAATAAGTTGCTTCACATAATAGCTTTTAGTCCATCACGGGTGTTCAGTTTGGTAGATAAATGAATTTTATTAGTTTCATGGCAGGTATTAATTTAATGCCAGATTTTCAAGCCACACGAACAACGGTATGAATACGAGTTAACAATCTATATATGTCATTTTTCTTTGCTACGGAGGGAAGTAAATAAATAAATAACACCCAACAGTCACACACAAAGCCCTGACCCCACACTAAGATCGAATTTTGTATCGTGGGTATCAGGAACTAGGAAAAACTTTTCGGTTTCACAAACACTCAGACCCGAAAGATATATTTGTGGGCAACACAAACATTTCTCTCGGTGCGGGGATCGAACCCGCGGCCTCACTTATGAACCATCAGATCCCAAAACCTTAATAGTTGTCGGGGAACAGAGGTGCTTAAGCCTTTTGGCCCCAAATGCCCATATCTTCCCATATTGGATGAAAACCCAACTTCATTATAGTTGTATGTGTTGGCGTTGTATCGAGTGACTTGCTTAAAACTCACAACATTTAATCTAGAGAGTGTCCAGACAGTCAATTAAATCTACAACAGAATGCGATTCGCAAACCCCCAACTATTGTTGATTAGATTCCGAAAACCACATCCGAATGTATTTCCTGAACAAAAGTTAATACAATTTGGAACGGAATGTACGTCCGTAAGCTCTTCAGCCGCTCTACGGTATACTCATTACCGTTTTTAATTTATCTCAGAATAAGAATGCTTCAAGTTTTTCATTTAAAATATTCTTTAAGTTTCATGAACGTTGGGCATTTTTTGTCGTTTCTTTAGACACCAGGAATCCGTCTCCTCTCAGTTATGTTTTTAAGAATATGAATATCTTGTCTCGGCTCAGCGATTGTACCTTTTGAAAAAATAATTAATTCAACTTTAATACCTATTCTAATTTATTTATCAAAATAAAGATATGTAATTGTTAATTTAATATTTCATAGTTTGTAATTTGAAAAATATCGTTTAAATTGGTTCTTTGATTGTCATCACTTGACACAAATATCCGAGGGCGGGCAATAATATATATTTCCTGATAAAATATCTATTTAGCAAATCCGACTTAACCACAGAAATACAGATTTGGTTACACAATATTATATTTTGTTCTCTCACGCTTACATGCCAGCAAGACTCCAATTTACAAAAGAAAATCACATATAATTTCTCCAATAACCCCAAGACCAAACCGAAATCTTATTCAAATAAATCATCAAATCAAAACGCGAGTGGCACTGGAATCGAACCGGCACTCATGAATTATGCAGCGAGCCGATCACCCCGGGTGAAAAACATTAAAATCGCATCGAACGCCTTCGCTGACGATAACGTGTGCGAAGTTGCGACGGTAAATTTAAAATGAGTGAAAATCGTGGGTAATTATGTTACTGTTTGTCGGCTTTCAGACAGTTATCAAGCTTTATTTTAATGTTGTAGTAGACGAAAAAGATCTATTACAATAGAAATGAAGGCAGTTAAAGGAATTTTTACGGTCCAAAACATGCGTGAAACGATCGGCTTATAACAAATTTAAGAATTTCTTTGCATTTTTTTATAAAATGAAGAATACATACAAATAAATTACAAACATTGATTTCGTTTTACAAGACCTTTCGGATGATTACTAATAAAATATAGAAAATGAAACGGTGTGAAATCACAGCACTACAACAGCATACTTTAATGAAGTTCGCGATGCGATGGATGCAAAGGAAAACCAAAATAAAAAACCAATATAAAGCACAAAAAAATAAAAATTCGCTAAAGTAAATAAATTAAATTTGGAGAAAAAGTATGTTACACAAAACATGTGAACTATGATCCTATTCCATAGCACTTAGCAGCATTACAATTGGTTTCTAAATATTTATACACAAGTGTTGAAAATATTAATCCAACGATTCCTAACCCACTAAGCTTGAACAACATCAGAGTTGTGTCTCATAAAAAAAAATATACTACATATACTGACTGCCTCGGTGGCGCAGTCGTACGAATGCCGGGTCGGGCCAAGTGGTATTCGATTTTTCTACACATTATCAGATATCATTATCAGTCCGGAATCAGGAATTTGTTCGTAATATGGCGATAGGTTGGCCCCTATCACTTCGTAGGACAGAACATACATGGCGAAATGGGGGTTTCCTGGCACCCCTACCTTCTTCTGGGATAAAAGACGTGAGTTTGTTATGTATGTTACCCCTTACATCACGTTCACATCACTTTTAAACTCCGCATACAAGCTATAATCCCGCATATTGCCAGCACGGTGCGTGTCTTCAACGAACGGTTATTCCTTATAAGCCGCTGTAACCTCAGCTATCGTCACGTGATCATGTTTGTCTTCAGGCAAAACTTCATTTTCTTGGGATATAAACTCACATGGTTTAGCGTCTTTATTATTTTTGTTAGCATGAACAAAGTTTTAAGATTAACCTGTGGCACTATATTTCAATGTACTTCTCATCATAATTATGATGTATTTGAGTCATTTTTCGTAACAGCATAATATATGCTTAAAAATATAAAAAATCTTATATCCAGCAACAGGAAGTCCACTTTAAATATTAGCTTAAACCAATGACGCCCAGTGAATTTTTGAAAGTCACTTACAACTGTCTACCAGGTCGTTCGTGTCTACCAAGGTGTCTACCGATCAGTATGTTTATCTGACGTTGCGATTATCAGTAAATTTAAAATCACTTTTTATTCTACAAACTAACCTCTTAACGTTATCGGAGCCCGTTCCCTCTTAACCGCAAAACAATTTACTCGACGACCAACAGATTCTTTTCTCAAACAATTATATTATGCGTCGCACAAGACGCGGTCTGTATTAGACATCCTATTAAAACTTGCTTGCTTTACTTCAGCGACTATGAAAAAATTAAACGCAACCCCGTTTCTACCATACAAAAGCTTATTGTGTACCAATAAATATATTTTTTAAATACAAGGTGAGACGTGGGTTTCCTGGCTGTACATCTGCCTACGCCTTCTGGGAGGGAGTGAGTTTATGTACGTATGTAAAAAAAAAAATATTTATAAAAACGTTAAAGACTTCGGGCGCACTCAGTGACGTATCAATGAAATTGATCCTTTAATCTGCACTAAGTAACTTCTAAATAATGATTTTATCGGCATTAAATTTATCTGAGTATGGCAGTAAGTAAAATAAGTTAAGATACTGGAACCAACTTTTAGCCTACGTTTTCAAACAACACAGTTGTTTTAAATGTAAATTGTATTGAAGCGACGTGACGCGACGCCTAGAAAATTATTGAAGCTACAGACAGTAAGACAAGCCATAATTCTATCAGGCGCAATAACACAAGCTCACAAACAACAATATCACAAGTATTATTTCTACCAAAAGAAATCAATACATGTCAAAAACCTATCGATATCAATTTAACGTTGGTTTTCAGACAAATTTGTAGGCATGCAAATAGGTTCGAAGCTCATCAATATTGCAGGAATCAACTCCGAGAATGGGCAGATGCTTGCGAAAACCCAAAGGATTTGTTGGGGACTATCTCGGGTGTAGGTAAAAAAGTTATTACGACGAAAAAACACACGATTTCCTATTTCGGTGTTTTATTTATTCGTCAAATATTTGTTCAACCTAGAGGCAGTATTAATCAATATACACTTTCAATTAGGAAACGTAAATATAATTTCATTAAGTTGTTATGAAGTAAATATTAAGCCGGAGTTGTCGACTACAATACAAACAATGTTTTGTGTGAGTGAAATTCTGAAACCAGTTGAGTCGCCTGAACTCATTAGTAGCATTACATCTGAAGAAGTACAAGATACATTTACTTACTTTCTTACTTATATTATAAACACGAAATTGGTAAGTACGGATGTATGTATGAATGTATGAATGTTTGTTACTCTTTCACGCAAAAAGAACTAAATGGAATTTGATTAAGTTAGAGGTAGCTGACACCTTGGAATGACATATAGGCTACTTTTTACCCCGAAAATATTTAGTGTTCCCATGGGCTGAGTAAGGAATTCCAATATGTTATACAGGGTATATCAAGACTGCTACCGAAAACGAAGCCGGGTGGTAGTTTAAGCGACTTCAGACACAATGCAACAGAAAATGTTGCAAAAAAAAGTGACAATTTTTTTTTTGTTATTTTTTTCCTATGACCATATTTGGGTGGTAAATACATTTTTTCCTAAAATAATAGTGTTTACCCTTTTATTTATAAATAATCTAGGGTATAAAAGTGTTTAAATTATTATTTTAGCAAAAACTATGGATTTACCACCCAAAAATGACGATATTTAAAAAATCATAAAAAATAATTGTCGCGTTTCTTTGCGAAATTTTTAGTTATATTGTGTTTGTAGTCACTAAAACTACCACCCGGCTTCGTTTTCGGTAGCAGTCTTGAGATACCCGGTATATTTGCTACTCTTTCAAAATTGAATGAATGTCAATGGCCTGGTGAAGTCAGGATTGCATGCTTTTCGTATTAGAGCAGAATGGGACGGGACAGAACGACATATCACAGAAAGGTACGGGAAAAGCAATAGAGGCCCGCTAGTTTAACTTAAATTGTGAAATACAACATGTAACCCATGTTGAAGGAAGAAAATCATTTTATTGGAATTATGGTAAATAGTCCCAAATAATAAGTTAAAAACGTGATATCATCGGGAAGTTATTTTAGAAGAAACTATTATTAAAATATAATATAGATATTGAATTAAGGTACCTTTAAAATATTCCAATATACGTTATTAGTTCTTAGTTAAATATTTTATTAAGGTACAGCAGCATTTTCTTTATAAATTTCAACGTTAGCAATTACAATTTTACTTGTTTTTGAAACATCAAAGGACGGTATACACTGAGTCAGGTACATTATTTCTCAAGATTAATAAGGAATTTGAAATTCCTTTGATTAAAATAAATCCAGACTAGGAAACAACAAACTATAACCCAATGAAAATTTTAATATTTTCCATACCAATGATTACAAAGACGTAAAAATCAAAGACCAAGTTTCTGTAAATCAATATATACTATAATGGTATTGAAATCATTAATATTCATAGTCAACATATTATTTATGCCAATCAAAGCACTAAAGCATTCAACGACGACAGCGAACAACGACGAAATTTACTGGTGGTAGGTCTCTCATTTGTGAGAGGCCATCTGGGTGGGTACCACCGCAGTGTCTATTTCTCCCGTCAAACAGCAGTGTTAACGCATTTTGTGTTTCGGGTTGAAGGGCATTGTAGCCAGAGTAACTACTGGACATATTGAGACTTAACATCTTATGTCTCAGGGTGGCGAGCGCAGTGGAATGCCAAGTATTGCTTTGTAATTCAAGGTGTTTGGTTTTGCCACTGTTCATGAGCGGTCGTATCGCTTACCATCAGGCGAACGGCATGCTCGTCTCGCCATTCATAACAATAAAAAAAAAAAAAAAAAAAAACGACATCAAAGGCCCTGATAAATCATTCAAACCAAATCAAACAAAAGTAATAGTATGAGAATACGGGAAATATTATATCAAAAAACGTAGTTACAATTTCACGAAGCACATTAGCCATGGCATGGCGAGGGGAGGTAGTAACGGGAACCGGGCCATCAATAATTCCCGATCACATTGCACGGATTTCACGCGGCGTCCTGAGGGATTGCCGTCTCGAATATCTGGATGCTCCAGTCGCCGGCTCCCATTTTACTGGGCCATTTGTTATGGAGTGCATTCGAGCACTTTGATCCGTAGCTGTGAAGTTTCTGAATAGTCAGTGGCATGAATAAATAGCTTTATCAAAGCTATATACGGATGTAGATAGATAACTAATTGGCCCGAATTAGAAGTTATTTATGTTCATGTGGAACGAAGGATTCCAATTATTATCATTTAAACGTTTGGATATGATAATCCTTATAAAGGGATGAACAGCAGCAGCAGCACGCAGGAAAAAGCATGACCCATTGTCACGTTCCGCCAGAGCCGAACGTGCGAGCGAGATCACGGAACAAGCAATACAGAGGCACGATCGACTTAAGCATTCAATTCAATTTAAAAAAGTATGCAAACTTTCAACAATGTTTTTTTATGACGTTATCACGTCAAAATATCGTTCGTTAATAGAGGTTTTTTGGTTTTGACAAAAAAAATGTATTAAGTGTTGTTATTTTAATACTCTAAAGCCTTGCATACAATTTGTAAGACCGTGTTCAAAAACTCCAAATGGTAACGTTGCAAATGATACTTTTTGCTTAATTCAGTATCGGATAAAAAAATTACTTAATTCAAAAATATTTTACAAACATAAATGCATAAAAATAACTATAATATTTGCTATTGTCCATACGCAACCATTTTGGTAGTATACTTGCTGAAAACTTTTACCCTGTGCAAAATACTGTGTAATAAGTACGCCTTCACTTTTCAATCATTAAAAATAAGTATACCCCGTACCCAGCATCAGTACAAAAATCAACTAAGACAGTTCTTTCACCTTTCACTTTTTCACCTTGCAAGACATCTCTATCAAATCCTCGCTGACTGAGCCATCAATTCCGACACAAAGTAGTTTTATAAGAGATTTGAATACAATCATTGAGTCACACAAGTTACTCAGACGGTGCTATCAGATTTAACTTTGTAGTTTCCAACACCATTTCCATTTGGAATGCTACGTTTCTCACTACTGTACTTTGATACCAGTTTACGAGCTTGAATTTCATATGATTTTTTTTTAGAAACAAGCCATTAAATGGCTTCGATTAAATACCAATTTTTTTTCAATTAGTAGAGAGACGACCATGCCATCCGCCTGATGGTAAGCGATACGAACGCTCATGGACTATGGCGAAACCAAACAACATCATGAATTACAAAGCAATGTTTGGCATTCCATCGAGCTCGCCATCCTGAGATATAAGATGTCGAGTCTCAATATGCCCAGTTACTCTGGCTACAATTTTCTTCAAATCGGAACATAACAGTGCGTTTACACTATTCTTGTCAAAAAAATAAACATAGCGTTGGTATCTACCCAAGTCGCACATCTAACATATGAGAGACCTACCGCAAGTAAAATTATTTTGCGAAATAAATTAAAACTAATCTTACATCTTTAGTTGGAGACATAGATTCAGATATGTACAAAAGCAATGACACATGAGCGCTGTTGAAGCAACTGGATGACAGATACAAATTCCATTACATTTTGTTACATAACTCCAAATAAATACATATTTTTATGAACAGTTTCCTCATATTACATAACATCGAAAATAACCCTTGTACTCGTATTGCATTCGTAAATTTAAAAAACGCATTACCTGGCAAATTTATATCCACCACAAAATGCAATATGGCGGATCATTCTGGAAACACCGTATTACGCACGAAGGCAATATTTTTCGAGTTTAATTCCCAAAATGAAATCGTAATGGACACGGGTCCCATACACGCCGATAAAACAATTAATTTGTACTTATTATTTGATCCGCCCAGCCTCGATGGCGAATTAGATAGGCATGACGGAATGACGGTTCTCAAGTTCGATTGACCTGGCTGAAACGGTGTTATGTTATCATTAATTGATTAAACATGCTGGAATTTTGAATTTTGCAATTGCATATGCTCTTATTTTTGATCTGGCCTTTCAGTACGCCCATATTACGATGCAAGATGACTTAATCCATAAAGCATATTGATTTGACTTCTGGCCTTCCAGTCAACAACTCTTGCGAGATTCTCAAGTTGATTTGTAGATACTACCGGACCTAAACAATGGACACTAGCTTTATCGCATTCAAATATAATATATATTATATACTCGGTATATAATATACGTATTGTACCAATATGGTTTACTGTGGCTCATACAATACTCAATAAAGTGGGCGGAAAATTGTGCCAAGCAATGAGACATGACATAGGTAAAATACTAATAATTTACCGACCTTTACAGGAGCTTACGTAACACGGCTCAAACGATTATTAATTCAAGACCTATCAATTTATTATGTAACATGTAGCTCAAGTATAATTGGAAAGCCAAATTACAGGTTTCAGTCAAGTACTGAACAACGATAATGACCACAAAACACCATGTTATTTGTACAATCCTTTTTGTACCGTTTTTGTTTCGAAAGCCAATTTAGTGATCAAAAATTTATAGGGGATAAATATTGCTCTGTTAAACTGTATACTTTTAGTGCCTACTTTGAAGGTCTTACGTAAATGTGAGGTTTTATTAGACTAGAATAATAATAGTTTGGTTAATATATTTAGTTCAGATTCCTAAATTGAAAGATTCTTTGATTATTTTATGCGACCTGAATTAGGTAACATTAATTACGTCTGATTATTTAATTATTTTTTTTTCGAACGCCATTCAATCTACCTCTTAGAGACTCTCATAAAACGTGTCAGTTTTAGACATGTTTCATATTATGCAGATGCAGTATCTAGTCTATCAATTGAATCAGCCAATGCTTCGATCACGTTTCTCTTTTGATTTCTCGATTCTACGACAATTGTTAAAAAATACAATAATACACCCAACAGTTCTACATAGTCCTGACTTCACACTAAGATAGACTTTTGTCGTGGGTATCAGGAACTACAAGACACTTTTCGGTCCCACAAACACCAAGACCCGAAACAAATACCTGTGGTTCATATCGTTGTATTCTAAAGTACTAATATCTCAACTAGCAAATTCGAAATGGGAATAAACTAAGTGCAATCCAAAATCCAGCAACAATAACAACACTCACGGTGCATTGGGATGCACAGCGAACTAACTCAATGAATACATGCTTTGTACTGCGGGCTTGCCTGATAAACTAATAAATGTGGCACAATCAAAGCAGTATAAAACTGAGTGTATGTGGACAGTGTTCGTGCTGGGTAATTCCGACAAATTGTACGGATTCAGGGTGCATGTGGTAGGGCCCAAGCTCACTTGAATAGTAACAACATTAGAATTCTATTAGCAATAGTCCAGGAAGTAGGAACAACAAATGGGAATATTTCTGTTCAATAGTGGCTATGAACACGTTGAAATATTTACTAGAATAATTCTCATATTGTAGAAAAAGGACTACACATAAAATAAGAACTAGACTAAGATATTTTATAATTGAATAGGCATAACGAAAATATATAAATAAAATAAACATATATTTAACATTGAAATATAAGTATTAAGCCATCGGATGAATAATACCTCAGTCTGTCCAGTACTACGAAAGTTGCAATGTAATAGAGACGTCGGAAATATAAATTAAAAGTTAAAACTTATTTTAACTATCGAATATTTTGTCTCTTTTGAATTCAATTTGAGCGAAAAAGACAAAATATTCGATAACTAAAATAGATTTTAAGCATGTAGTTATGAAATAACTGTATCTGTATCAGGCCATATACGTCCCACTACAAGGCACGGGCCTACTCTACAATCAAGAGTACGATTGAGAGTGGTTAGGTCATATAGTCCACCATGCTGGCCTAGTGCGGGTTGGCGAACTTACCATAGAAATTCTTATAAATGCTATGGTATGCAGGTTTCCTCACGATGTTTTCCTTCACCGTTTTTAGTGCGTGGTGATTGAATATCAATACACACATGACTTCGAAAAGTCAGAGGTGTGCCCTGGGATTTGAGCCCGCGATCACCATGAACATGTTGGCAGCCGCATCTACCAAACCAATAGGCCACAACGCACTTAATGAAATAACTGAATAATATTTAGTCACAAATAATTGCTGGATTGGGCATTAATATTTCATACATGTTTATAGTTACTATTGTTCTATTTGTTTCTCAAAGATTAATAAAATTAAAAATATAAAAAAAACATTTAAAACGTAAGCTATAATTATACGTCGAAAAGTTGCGGAGTTTTAACACACCGCTGAATCAAACTTAGTTGTGAAAAAGAATTCAGGGTTCCTACAGTGCATGAACAAATGAAAACCAAAATGCTTAGCTCAGATTTTTATAATTTTGTAGAACGCAGTTAAATAAAATCTAACATTGTTGCGCATGCAATTTTGGCAACAAAACAAAAACACAAAAATGTAATAAAAATCTATCCGATTAAGTTTCCACCGACATGGCGGAATAGACGCGAAACAAAGTTAAATCAATTTAGTTTTATTTTTGGGTGTACATAAAAAACGCGAGTGGTGTAGTTTCAGGCAACAAAGTTTAGTTACATTCATTTGTTTTTTACTCTCGTTATTTCAACAAAAGTGTTGCACCCAATGTACACAGTAATAATATTGTGCAAATGTTGCTTCACATGTCGCAGGGACAAAGTTTTTCTGTGAGAATAAAAAGTATCCTGAACTTTGCATACGCATTGTCCGACATACTTCTATTATACTAGTGGCAGAATCCGGTATCAATTGACTACAACAATTATTTTTATTATATAACCATCTACTCGCCTGCGATAAAAGGCATGGACTATGTATGTGACTGATGGTTATATTAATTTATTTATTTATCTTGTATTAGCCGGAATAACCAGACGAGCAGGTCGCCTTAGCTATGCGAAATTCTTTCCCTACAATCATTAAAAATATTTATCTTTTTCCGATAACAAACCATAATCAAATACAATGTATAAAGATTAAAGAACAGACAATTGGAGCTTGATTAGCCGTAATATGGAACTAGCAACTAATTAAAATTCAATACAACGCTGGCACAAAGTTAGCAGAAACTTCGCCTCTATTGTTGCAATTAATTCTATTTAAGTGTTACTCTCTTCTGAGTAATTTAATAGATGTTTTTACTGAAATTATTAAGTGACCTCGATGCATATATTTGTATTATATTGTAGTCTAAACAAACTAATAACAATAACTGCACGGAACAAACTCTGAACCCGAAAACACGACACACATGCGTCTGCCTTATTTTCCACCATATACGCTACCGGAGCCCATTCAAATATTCTACCACGTAAAACACGAAAAGAGGCTTAAGACCTAGACCTAAAAAGAACCAGATACACCATCCAATCGCCCGCATACATGAGACAGATTTTTACATAAACTCCACGATGTCGCTATTCATCAGAGCTGTAAAATTTGATCAAAGAGCCGTTTAAGCGGAGAAAGAGCGTTTGAATCAATCGAGATGGAACTAATCGCACGGAAGTAATGTAGAAACGTCCCGGTGATCAAATACGAAGCGACGCGTAAGCACATCTGTACGTTTATAAAATTAAATCGCTGATGGAGGGGAATTTACCTGGGGGATGAAAATCAGCAATTTTGTGCGGCTGAGAGGATATGGTGCTTGGTAGCCTGTTGGTAATATGTTCACGGTGATCGCGGGTTCAAATACAAACACACCTCGGACTTCGGAGTTATGTGTGTACTGATAATCAATCACCACGCACTAAAACACTAAAACATGTCTATGGGCAGCGGTGTTCACTTACCATCAGGTGAACCGCGTGCTCGTTTGCCCACTATAACATAAAAAAAAAAAAAAAAAAAAAAACGTTGAAGGAAAACATCATGAGGAAATCTGCATACCACAGGGATTTGTAAGAATTTCTGTGGTATGTAAAGTTCGCAACCTGCACTAGGCCAGCGTGGTGGACTATATGGCCTAACCCCTCTCGATTGTAGTGGAGGCTCGTGCCCTGCAGTGAAATGTTGATCGCTTACAATACAATACAGTACAGAGAGAATATATTATCAGCTGAGAAGCTGTTATTAGAAAATGTAATATTGTTAAAAGCTTTAATATAAAATTTGATAGTTGCCAGCGTCAGTGTCGCAATTGACTGAGAGCCGACTGCGAAACTAGAAACCGCGGGTTCGATACAAATGCTTGTCTGGACTGTGGCAATATTTATGTCGAGTTTTCTAAAACGAAAAGTTTTTTGTGTTTTTTTATAGTTTCTGATACCCACGACACAAGATTGATATTTTAGTGTGGGGTCTGAACGATGTATGTGATTGTTGGGTGTATTTATTATTTATAAAATAAGCTAAAGATAATTGCTTTATTATAATATCAAGAAACATTTTTACACTGACAATACCCACCTTCCTTCAATCAATCACTGCATCACCTTACGTTCGATTGTAAGAAAATTCCTCGGACATTAAGTCCACCACTATACAATGTATTTTTATGAAGTGTAAATAAATAAATAAGTAAATACCCAGACCCGACATGTCTACATAATAGGCATGCAGACCGTACAATGATTTGTATTTGTATAATATTATACTTATCCGAACGGAAGCCGCATAACGAACCAGATAAAAAAGAATATTTGTAGTAAAAATATTTTTAACAATTTATCTACACTAATATTATAAAGAGGAAAACCTTGTTAGTTTTTTTGGTTGTAATGAATAGGCTCAAAAACTACTGGACCGATTTTAAAAATTCTTTCACCATTCGAAAGCTACATTATCCACGAGTAACATAGACTATATTTTATTTTGGAAGAAAATAGGGTTCCGTAAGATATTTAGATTTTTTGGACACAAACTGAAAAAAATCAACCAAAGAAGTTACTTATTTTGCGTATGCTGCCTAAACTACAAAAGATAGAACCATAAAATGTTATAATTAATTGTAGATCTTATAAATATCTACAAAAAAGTCCGCGACACACTATACCTATCTATGTCGAGTGAGGCACAACAACCACATTTTTATTTAAAAATCTTGAATTTTTTTTTTGGACTACATTTAAACGCGTTTATTTTACTCATGCTATTAATCCTTATCAAAATAAATTATTTCATCAATAAGTACAGTTTATGTTGATAATATTTGGTCTTTGAATGATTAAAATTGGACGTTTGGTTTTGAAGTTGTGGTGAAATTAAAATATTACGATTTCTGCTGTACGGCCCGTTGTATAAGATATATATGGATGTTTGTGGAGAGAAGGGACATAAAGTAAAATAGAATCGAAGGTACGGGAGAGGGCTGGGATAGATCACAGATTTGTTAGGACGAAATTTAAATGCACGTTATAAAACGGGATGGATAATAAAGAGAAGGGACGGGACGGATTGGGAAGAGACTGAACAGGCGGATGAGACGGGATTGAGCCGGACAGTAGGATAGCTACGCCAAGTTTAGGCATACAAGAGTTTATACGAAAAACAACATGTATTTGGTGTGGAGTGGAATCAAAAAATATATGCACCCAGGCGAAGCTGGGTCGGGCCGCTAGTGTAAATATATTTTATCAATTTATATTTAAAAGTGTTTGACTCTTTTATACGATGTTTTAATATTGTAAAATTTTCGGGTTATTTATACGTTTTGACTGCCAACTTATTGTGTCAGAAAAAGTTATATTAAAAACAGATTTACACACAAGTCTTAAATTCCTCATTATAATAGGCCTTTAGAATCTTCACTTACTTTGAAATTTTCTGAACATTCAGGAAAAAAATAAAATTATAATTACGTAGGTATAAGAGTCACACAAAGGCTTGAGTTCTAGTTTGTTACCAAAAATTAATGAAATATCAAGCGGACATTTAAAATAATATGATTTTTAAAACTTTGACAACACTGTCATACTGTGGTACAATTGGTAAATTAACAGAAATGTAATTTTAATAATAGGTCAAAAAGGGTATACAAGCAAACAAAATAAAATCATTCAAAACCAAGATAATATTTGTATGCAAACATAAAAAATAGGCACTTACCAAAACAACTAATATATTCAGAACAGGCAAGAATTAGCAGGAACGTAACTGTAACAAAATATTTATCATTTTATATCGGCGACACGAAACATTATTTTTAAAATGTAACTAGATTTTATGGAAGATAAATAAATTATGTTCATTTTCCAAAGCTTTCGAGGTCAATTCCATTAAAACGGTTAACTTTTTTATAATCTACTTATTTCACATGATAAATTATAATTATACTGGGATTTATTCAAATGCTTTCTTTGTTAGTTTCATTAAAAAGAAAATATTTTTGAAAATGGAACGCGCGTTTACCTCTCGCGCACATATTGGCGGGAAACTTGGCGACGAAGGGCGTACACCACCCCTGCCGTTCGGATCGGTACTGACGAACTACAGTTACGCGCTCGAAAGCTCACTTAAACTTTGCCCTACAGCCTTCGCGGAAGATGTCAACCCTAAACGACATATTGTGATTTGTTATAGAAGTTTAGATTAACTACAAAGTGTGCGGATAAACAATCAAGTTCCTTTTATGAAATTACCTGTAATTGCATAGAATCAAAGGGAAAATATAAATGATAATTATATTCATTTGTGATAGCTAAAAGCTTTAAAACCAAATAATTTAAAATGAACTGCTAAAAAGTCAAAAGTATTAATCAATCATTATTTCGAATCCGTTTTACAAACATCGGCGGTACCTTTAAAAGAGTGACAAAGGCTTCAATCTTTTCACAGTTGTTGAAAAATAAAACTACGTGTCTCTCACTGCTAATGAGAATTTCTCCTATGAATTTCGTCAAACGTAAATTTTTCTACCTGAATATTTTTTATAGCTCTATGGTTTTATATTTGAAAGTGGGCCAATTAATCAATTCTTAATTGGAGTTGTGCGCCTACTGTACAGTATAAGAGTGCTTTCCATATTTTGAATTTACTGTTCAAAAAAATTCAAAGTACGAAATATTTGCATTTCATTCGGCCTAATTGTCATTGGTTATTAGAAAGGCATCTTGTTAAATGTGTGTCAAGAACTATTTTTGCATCATCTATATTTTATTTGAGGAAATTGACTAATTAATTGTGCGTAATCATTTTCAGTAATATTTTTTGTTGTCACAAATAAAGACGTTGATGTCTGCACCACAGTCCTTCTCTTGCACTACCACCTTATAATTTCTAACAAATGAACAACAAATAAACTCACTCAACGAAATTAGCACCCAATTATTGCTAACAAACCATCCTCAGTAACAAAAGTCCAATAGCCGGCAAATAATTTACAATAAACAATAAACCTATACAAACCAAGTCCCATTTAAAATATTCCCGAGTACGAATCAGGCTGATTGGGCCATTCACGGGCGTTCTCTTGTTCCCATTCAAAACGGGAATTTTCATTCCAATTTTCTATTGAAAACCCGCAGTGGCGAACAGTTGAAGTGTTTCAGTTTGTAAACATATTGTGTGGTTGTTTGTTTGATTGGCAATCAAACACAACCGTATGCTGTATGAATTTGTGTATTTTTTAGACAGTGACTAGGTACAATACACCTGATATTCATACTACTTTATATGCTTAGAGTATTTATAATATAGTGGGAGCGCTGGTACTTCAAAACCGTAGACGAAAATGGTGGTCCCGGGCCACCTTTTTCTGCTCCCCTATTGGCTGATATTTGACAGGCTGTCCAACATGCACGCATTATTTGAAAAAGGAAAATTTTAATAAATATAGTTTAGCCCTAAACTATATTTAATTCCACTCAAGCTCTTTTTAAGAGAATAACTAAATTAAATTTTGGTCTCCAACGGAATTTCTTGCAATTTATTGTTAAATAATAATAATTATTATATAATTATTGGTGTGCTACCAACATTATTAACAAGAAAATATCTACGTTTTTGAAGACGCAAATGCATGACAGCGCTCCCTCTATTTTATAAGGTAATTACTCTAAGATTTTATATTATATACTCTAGTCTATGTGTTAGTGTATACTTCTTGGTGTATACCGCCTATTGGCCTATCTAGTGTAACAACACTAAAATAGTAACGTAGGGTTGTTCCTTACATTCTTCGATCAAATATACACTAGATACAACATGAGCGCTTAGAAAATGGCACCAAAAAAGAGTGCTTTAAGCACTCTTTCGCATTCAGTCACGCACCGACCGTTGCTTCTAAAACGTCGCATAACTTAGACAATATTATTTGAAAAGCTACTTTAAGCTCCAGGAATAAGGTGGAATTTGTGTTAATATATTTGGAATATGTGATCTTTTTGTTTACTTTTTTTCATGTCATGCATCGGTGCCACTTTTTAATAGAACTTTTACAGGGAACTGTGTATCTAGTGTATATTTGATCGAAGCTTACATTACTAACTTATTTTAATATCTGGCCAGTATAACTTTACAAATGCAATGGATGTATTCCTTTTTCAATTGAATTGATGTGAAAAAACGAAGGTTGGTTGGGCTTGGAGATTGTGTCTAATTTTAAACAGTCATAAAAATATCTATTGTAAATGAATTAATATAAATTTGAAAATAAAGAATAACATCTCTTATTAATTACTTCTGAGCTTTCTTTTACTAACTTAATGACAAAAGATATACGGCCTTTTTATCGAATGTTTTGTGTTCTTTGCTCAAACTGAATTCAAAAGCCGTTTGAAAGGGACAAAAAATTCGATAAGTAAATAGGTTTTTAAACTATCTATAAAAAATTCTCTGGTATGTAAGTCCGCCAACCCGCATTAGGCCAGCGTGGTGGACTATATGGCTTAACCACTCTCAATCGTACTCTCGATTGTAGAGTAGGCCCGTGCCCTGCAGTTGGACGTATATGGGCTGATACAGATGAATAGAGTCGACAGTATTTTAAAGTATATTAAGCAGGTTTATGTTCAGCTAGACAACTCAATTACGCCCTTTCGTTAAAACACAGGATAAACTCCAGCCAATATAGCAAGAAAGTATATGCGTGATTCGCTATGTTCTGTTTAGGGTTTGCCCTGTTTAAGTTTTGATTTACTCTTAAGAAAGAGGGTTTGATACCGTCTGTAGACGTATCTTTACTAAAAAGGAAGCTGAAAGCTTTGTTTCTTTGTTACCTTTAATCTCAGGAACTACTGGTTCGAATTGAAAAAATATTTTTGTATTGGATGGGTCATTTATCAAGAAATGCTATAGGCTTTATATCATCACGCTATGATATATAGGAGGGAAGCAGTAATGAAAAAATCTAGCAAATAGAGAAAATTTTATTCGTTCGAAATTGAACATTTTGGCCGCTATTTTGAAAAGTGTATCTGCACCCGGGTGGAGCTGGGCAGGACCTCTAGTTAGTAATATTTTGGTTCTGCGCGGGTCATAACATCACTAGCGAAATAGTCACCATTTTATTTGGTACAACATCATCGACAATATGCAAAAAGTCTGTATTTATAAAATAACTCCTAAGTTATATCATACAATATTTTCGTTAAATATGATCGAAAGAAATCCTCACTTCAGGCAGCAGGTTTCCGTACGAATGTAGCACAAACAGCGGTTCAATGGAATTGTCGAGGATTTTTCCATGCACGTCGAGGCGGTAAAATAAAGCCAGGTCCTTCGGTGCACGAAATATTTTACGAGATGGCTACGTAACGAGACTCCAGTTTTAAACTGTGGCTTGTTTTAACGTTACGCTTGGATTAATGCATTATGGATTGGTGGTAGTTTTGTTGTGTGCATAAGATAATACAGATACGTTTTACTTGATGGAAATTAGCCACTGCTGTATATGAACATATAGAACATTACGATAAAACTATTTGAAATAAAATACTAGGGGTAATTCAATAAACCCAACAGTGATATAGTTCTGACAATTCTATTCTTATAATTCATATATTTTCTATTGGTGTGTGGCAATAACAGGACTACAAATAAAATTTATTAAAATATCTAATAAACGCTTTGTTTGAGTTTAGTGTTCAAATATAAATAGCAAGAATTTGTACTCGTAATTATTAGATACTATTACAATATGTCCAGTATAATAAAATGTGAAGAGAGAACAACTGATCCTAACTCAGGTTTCTAATAAAACAACACAATGACAACAACGTATTCGACCGCCAAAAGATCTTTGTCTAGATTTTCAGTCACACAGTAACCAAAAACAAGTACTTAGGTACTATTTAACCATAAACATTTGCCTCAACATTGAAACCAATCTATCAGTTTTTATTCATCTTCCCACTCATTGCACGACTTCAGTCAAAATATATATTTCTTATGCCTATGATTTTTTTTTTATTGCTTTAAATGGCGAGACGAGCATGCCATTCGCCTGATGGCAAGCGATACGACCGCTCATGAACAGTAGCAATGCTTGGCGCTCAACTGCGCTCGCTATCCTGAGACATAATATAAGATGTTAAGTCTCAATATGTCCAGTAGTTACTCTTGCTACAATTTCCTTCAAAACAGTGCGTTTACACTGCTATTTGGCAGGATAAATAGACCTATCCTGGAAACCTCCCACATAATTATGAGAGACCTACCACCAGTAAAACAAATAGTCACAATATTCCTCTGAATGTTTCATGACCTATCCACAGTCACAATTCCAGATCACTTTAGTGCGCAGACGGTCAGAGCGATCGCCGCCCGAGCCATCAGCACGATTGCACCGTTTTGAAGTGTTGGAGATCCATTAAATATTTCACAGCGTAACGTCGCCATAAAAACGCCCCGGCTCGAGATATTCTTCAAAGACGTAAGGTGAAGCTAGCTTTGCTGAAGACCGTACCTAAATTGGGTTTTTTATTGTTTTCTTAATATAAACGGCCTTATTCAAAGACAGTTTTAAAACATATTTTAGCTAGCGAATGTTATGTCCCTTTTCAACGAATTTTGTAAATTTACAAGAAAAGAAGAAGACAAAATGAAATGGCTTTTTATTATTGGCACAGCTTTTAAGTAAAACTAAATTGTTTTTTTTTTTTTTTGCCTAAGTATTATGCCAAGAATGGGTTACTCTTTCAGCTTATATATTTCAGCGCTGGTTTTAAAAGAGAAGCTCAAGTGACACACAGACGTCCAGTAGGTACACAGACAAAACATTCGATAACTAAAGTTTTTAAATTGTACATAATATATGAATAAGTCTAAAAGGCGAAAACGAAGCCAGGTGAGACTATAAGTGATTTCAAACAATGCCATTACAAATATACTAAAATGTATTGACTAAAAATGTTTTTTGAAAAAAGATTTCTTTAATACAGAAAACACTTAACCGTTCATTAAAACGTAACTATCTATTAAATTCAGCATGGGTTCTCCTTTTCACAAGGTATTTGAAATATTTTATTTAGATTGAGCATGATATAAATTATTATATTACAAATGTACTACTTGTAGTCAATACACCACAGAGTGAGGCAGAAAATGTTTACTTAGTGGAAAGGGGAATGTTCTAGGCATCCAAATATCCAGCAGACAGAAACAAGTAAAGTCAAGTATTTAAGTTAACTTTGTGAAAAATAATATTTGTCAGAAATATAATATGCTAACAGACGAAAAACAATATGTAAAATGTATATGTAAAGTAATAAGCAATAACATAAAATATCCAAAGCAATAGAAATTCAAAAGGATCTCAAGCCTCAAACGTTCTGATAAAATTACGTTCGTATGACTTTTGACTCCAAATATTCATAAAAATTAACACATGCATATTTAGAAAACAAAATGCATCAAATGGCGGCACTCCCCGGCGGGGAATCGAACCCCGGTCTCCCGCGTGACAGGCGGGGATACTTACCACTATACTACCGAGGATATGCTGGCTAAAACTAAATTTCCGATCACAACCTCTTATCAGGTTATTCTGGGCTATTCTGGGCTGTGTCTTCTCACAGTGGTAGTCAAATGCCACTTAGCTGGGCTATTCTGGGCTGTGTCTTCTCACAGTGGTAGTCAAATGCCACTTAGCTAGGCTATTCTGGTCTGTGTCTTCTCACAGTGGTAGTCAAAGGCCACTTAGCTGGGCAATATCTCACTGCAGGGCACGGGCCTCCTCTACAATCGAGAGTTCTTTTGTGAATGGTTAGGCCTTATGGTCCACCACACTGGCCTAGTAAGGGTTGGCAGACTTCACATACAATAAAAAATTCAGGTTTAGCATTAGCAAATTAGCATTCGAAAATGATACTCTGGTTAATAGCGATAATACTTCTACAATGTTTCCAATGAATTTGAGAACTTTTATGTCAAGTTTGCTTGTTATTTGTTACTTTAAGTGTTTTTCATTTAGTTATTATTTAAGATAATGTATAACTTAACATTTTTATTGTTACTTGCTTGCATTTTATGTTTGCTTATTAGTGGTTGTATAACATGCACAATACTTGATAAGTGTTGTAAGATGTTATCATTGTTTCATTGTAACAACTGTTAGCAAATCTTAATAATATTAAAAAACATTCTAAAAATAAAAAGTTCAAATAAAGAACACTTGTAAAATAGAGGCCATTCTCTCTTATTTGTTTTTGTTTTACGTTTAAAGAATGAATTCTTATAAAAACATACAGTTCTTTTATGATGAGATATAAACAAATAAATAATACAAGTACTTAATTAATTTATATCTAGGACGCTGGGTTAAGATATATTACTGGTGGTAGGTATCTCATATGTGCGCAGCCGCCTGGGTAAGTACCACTGCAATGTCTATTTCCACAACCAAACAACAATTTAAAGGCATGTTATGTTTTCGTTAAAGAACATTGTAGCCAGAGTACTACTGGAAATATTTAGACTTTAACATCTTATGTCTCAGGATGGCTATGGAATGCCAACCATTGCTTTGTAATTCAAGGAGCTTTTTGGTTTTGGTGCTGTTCTTGGAGCAGTCTTATCACTTACCTTTAGTCCAAAGGCATGCTCACCTCGCCATTCATTACAATAAAATTCATATGTATGTATATACATAATAACAATGTGTACATATATTTTTTAATTTGTTCTTAGACTTTTTGTCGAATCGCATTCTTTTACGTCATGAGGTAATATATTATACAGTTGTACAAACAATATATTTTGCTTTCAATAATTGGTACATTACTTAATTTAAATCTGTGTTTACTTTTCAGTTTATGACACTTTATATGTAGATATTTTTCATGAGAATACAAGTGTTATGTGTATAAAGTTGCTCAATATTTAATAATTTTGTTATGTTAGTTTGATAGTGCACATAGTTATATTTATACTTTAAAAATATATTTTCAGCCTTTTGCAACAGGTGTGTGGTTTTAGAAGCCAAGCCTCATATTTCAATAAGGTATTCTAAATGAGATTTTATTAGTGAATTATATTTAGTTGTATGGATTGTGTTTGGAATATAGTTGGATGTTTTACTTAATGCTCCTAATTTGGAATTATATTTTGTTCTAACAAGATGAGTATGTATACCGAAGATGTGAGAGGAAAGCTATTATATTAAGGTCCCTGTTTTGGTACTACAGGGGACCCTGTTCACCCTGCAAAGGGTAGCTGGTGTCTCTGGTCTTCCAGCTCAATGCACTGTGGATACCAAAGTGAGTCCTTAAAAATCCTATGCCTCCTAATAAACTAAGAAGTATGTACTTGGTCTATTGCCACACGAACAAGTATATATAACAAGCGTTTATATCTACGTAATATATTTGTATTGCACTTAAGTATAATTATTAATTAGACTAGTTTTTGCATCAGGATCCAATGCAATAGTGCCCCAGCTTATTTGTTTTCATGATTGAATTTCATAATAACTACACAAAGCTATACATGAACTTACTCATGAATTTACTTTGGTCTCACCATATTGTATATCTCATTTTATTTATTTATGCCCAAGAATGGATTCAATTCTGGTATTCCTTCATATTCATTGCTTTTAATTTTTAATAATTAATGCAATAATATCAAGATATACCTAGTGTATTTTCACTATAAAAGAGATTGAGCGCAATTACGAAATTTCAATTAAATTAAATAAGGCACTGGCGATATCCTAACATATATTGGTGTACGGAAAAGTAATAAAAATAAATTACAGGGACTAGATCCCTGTAATTTCTATTTGATAAAGTTATGTCTGCCTGTCCGCATTACATGAAGAATACAAGATTTATAAAAGAACTTCACGATTATTTGCCATGAAACACACCTATAAGTTACAGTTTACACTGTAGTATTCAAGTCGTAAACATTATCATAATTCCAATACTGACA
The DNA here is from genome assembly GCA_030180105.1 of Hyles lineata. Classification (NCBI taxonomy): domain Eukaryota; kingdom Metazoa; phylum Arthropoda; class Insecta; order Lepidoptera; family Sphingidae; genus Hyles; species Hyles lineata. The sequence goes on along the minus strand of JARJEE010000006.1, from coordinate 1,598,864 downwards.
TTTCCGTAAAAGCTCTCAAACATTTTTCCGAAAGTTTCATAAGTGCAATTATGTATTATTACCATATAACATAGAATTTTACACCCTCAAAAAATATAAACCGATAATTTAAAGATATATACTTACCAAAATGCATTATCACAAAACTTATAAAGTTAATTTAACACCGGCAAATTATTACAAAAGTTTTCTACTTTTTAACAAACTCAACTTTTGTTTTGACTTTTGACTTTTTAGTTTCTCCGTCTACGCTTTTGACATACTTATTTTAAGATTATTATAATAAAAACGAGAGTGATAGCATACCACTTTTACGGCGTATTAGAAAAGGACAGAATATTTTCTTGCTTCAATTAAGAATAAGGTTTCGTACGGAACACAATCAAACTTATTTTCAACGTTGCGCGCACAGACGACTAAAAATACAGACGGCCAACTCCATACAAATGTTTTAACACGTTATGCATACTCACACAACTACATTCATTTATACATTCTACATATAGAATTCCATAGAATTCATTCAAATGTTCATCGGACCTTTCATTCTTTTCATTGATAATTTTACCACTGACCAATAGTATTTAAGATTATTGTTCCGCGTATTCGAGCCATCTACTTCGCGCGTTATACGTATATATATTTTGACGAGTTTCGAACCAGAGCTGGAAATCGGTACTATACCGAAATTGCCGATTTTTTAATAATAGGGATGTAAAACATATTTTAAGCAATCCGATTTTTATTACCGAAAATTTGCCGGTTTTATATTTGTGTATCATTCATATGCATGTTAAAATTACTCGATTTCATACGAAAATAAAAAAAATAAAACAAAGTTATAATTCAAAACCTTTACTCAACAAAATTTATAAATGAATTTTATTTCATATTTCTACATTATTTTTAACATTTTTATCATAATTTAATATTACAACCTAAAATACTTTTTATACATTTTCAATTTGTAAATATTAATTCTCTTTATTTTAGGACTATTAAAACAATGCCAAGTCAAAGAATATCACTGAACTAACAAATAAAAGTATAAATGGAAACATTTAGTGCACAATATATTTTCCAATACCATGAAACAACACAATATTGCTATATTTGTAAAGTGTAAATTAAATATAAGAAGCCATTCGTGTAAATTAATAATAAAATACACCCAATTTAACAAACATTTGAAACAGAGCAAAATTAAAAACATATGCTCTCATATCTGAAGTATTTAATAACAAATTATTATTTAAAGTAGGACGTAATGAAAAATATATTTGGGAAAGTCATAATATCATATTTACAATAAGAAAATATACACAAAAATGTATATCAAGTGATATGATATTATGATACATTAAAAAATAGGCAATAATGTTGTGTGTAAAGTGTAATGAAAAATAATGATAGTAAATTGTTTACATTAACATATTGAAGAATAAGCAATATTGTTAAATTTATACAATAAATGTGTTGGCTTCAAATCATAGAACACATTAAATGCATAATACCAACATACTAAAACATTTGAGATTAACTATTATATAACAACATATTAAGTACTAAAACGTCCCGACCCCCAATTTTGACAGATGATGTTTGTCAAAGTCAATTTGACAGCCTAATGTAAATAGAAATATATTTTAAAAATTGAAATTTGTCATTGACAGGTGGACGTGCAAGTAGTTAAAGAAATAGGCAAAAAATATGTTTATAATAAGGTAATTTTGAAGAATGCTTTTATGCTATTACAGTCCATAATATAGGTTGGTAGGCATACCTGTTTTATGCATAATGTTTTCAATATTATTCATTTCATTCTTAACTTCAATATACTACTGCATTGCATTTCATTTTAATAACATATGACCAAAAACCTTTAACAAATGCCTTTTCTGAACATCTTAATCATATCAAATAGTATCAATATTATAAACAGATTATTAATGAACATAATTAGTTATGCTGTGAATTAACCTTTGTAAATATTAACATATAAACCTACAGAGTAGAGATCCTTCAGACACAGAGGTGAAACTTTCTTTATGCTTCCAACGATGAACCCATTTGCCTGCTAAATACTTGGACTGCAAATTTAACCCGAGTCTTGCCTGGAAATTATAAAACAATTAATTAATAACAAAATAAATATGAAAAAGACACAATCAGTTGTTTACACTGCTTGCCTGGCGTTAAATAATAATTATAAAACATTAAATAATTATAAATTAAGCTGTGATGAACTTGCGGGTACCTATACCAATAAAAAGCTCTAATATTGAATTGTACTGTACTAGATCAGTCTATGTTGTCCCAATTGCAGAGCACGAGCATCCTCTACAACCGAGAGTATCAATGAAAGATGTATGGCTACATAATTCGTCACGATGGACTCATACAAAAAGTTAACCTTTTCACATGAGATCCAAAAAATCTGTATTTTATAATATATTTGAACATATTGTTATTTCTTATATTCCGGCAACAATTTAAAACTAGGAATAGTGTCACAACATGGTCACAGCGGAATAAAATATTATATTTACCTTGTTTCTGTCATATGAGGTTAGAATTATGTTTTTCAATAATTTTGTGCTCCATGCTCCGCCAACATAGCTGTCCATTTAGTACATTGTTTTTATACTTTGTTTGGGAAGGACACACAACACTTTCTTCAATACTTTATTTGATTTGTGGTAAATTCACCCGGGAACAAAACACGTGACCAACTTTAATAATTATCATGAAAATCACAAGTTTATAGATACCATTTGCACAAAACAAACTATATAACGTTCGCACTGCTAAATATTTACGTTACTGATTACAAAATAGATGAAATAACATTAAAAATATAAATAAAATCAGCCGAACCAAACTAACAAACAGCGATTGACTTGACAAAAATGGCGGCAAGTGCTAAGTGCACACGCACACATTTACAAAAATAGCGTAAGTGAAAAAGATGGGGCGAAAACGCCATATGAGAAAGCGAGATGAAAAAATGAGTCACTTTTTAGGCCCAAGTTAAACGGGCCTGGTTGCGCGTGCGTTATATTCTGTCTAATGAAAGCTGAGAGTGCAAAATAGCGGGAAATTTAAAAAATCTAGCGCTTACAACCCTGCGTGTACTAAGAAATATCTAATCGATACTTGATGATTTAATTTTTTAATTGACGTATTTTTTCATTCTTAATCTTCGAGTTTTTCGTTTCGCTGATAATCCCTAAAAGTAAAACTTGCATTTTTTAATTTATCTAGATAAGGTATATACTTGAAACTAAAAACCCACTAAGTATTTACAAAAAATCAGGAAGGTATTATAATTGCCATCATTTGGATTTTTGGATTTTTATATAAACATGTACTATGAAACCACTCTACGATGCTAGGTCAACGGAAAACACCTTACAGGATGTCTACAGACAGATCATGGCCAACAGAGTTGTCAGATATAAGGGTATTTTTTTTTCCATATTTGCTACGAAATCCTAATAGTTGATACATAAACTGCTTATAAATACATTTGTTTAAAATAAATCAATTATCGTAAATAAAACCGAGCTACTCCACACCATCAGTCCAACAGTCTCCAACTAAATCTGTAGTCTTCATTATTAGATTAATTGATAATTAATTAATAACTAGCATGATACATTACACATAATACCTCTTTCAATAGTCGCAAAAATATCATATATAATATTATCGCAGTCAAATAATTTTATTTGATGAATGCAGTAAAAAGTATCAACATTTCTAGAACCACCTACATGCAATTTCGGAAATAGTTAACAACAATCGCGATTTTTCTTTGAAAACGGTATTTCTTTCAGGTTTCACTGCTTCGTAATCATTAATCATGTCTTAAAGCACCTTTTTCACATCCTTTTTTATTCCTTTAGGCATTGTTTAATACTGAAAACTACAAAACTGTTCACAAATTGCTATTGAAGAGGTTATGTAAACAATAACTAATCATATTTGTTGCCAGTACAAGAAAAAAAATATTCACTCTCAGCTTTCATTAGACAGAATATAGATACAAAGGAGATGGTCCAGAAATGTATGGGCCTTGGGCTACTTGCGCCAGTATGGTGTACAGAACATGAAATATAGTTCGTGAAATTGGCATTCGATTTCCGTATGAAATACTATTTTGCGTTGCTTATTAACTTGATACAAAAATAAATACTAAGCCGAGAACAGCAACACTACAAGTAATATGGCGACAATATGGCGGACCTACTGAAATGCGCATGTTTGACAACCGATGTCAAAACTTGACGCAATATGGAAGTCGTAATTCGTTTCCCTTTAGATTAATAGACTCTTTGTTAATCCCGTAGACGGAGAAACTAATAGACGGAGTCACATGTTCTATCCCTTTCACACAAAGCGAAAGAGATTTATACATAACGTTCATGTAAGAAAGAGATGCAAGCTTTTGTAGCCTGTCCTTATCGGCGTAACCGCTTGACTCCAGGAAATTTGACGTTTTGGAGGCAAATATTTACATTATTTGGGGTGGCCAGCGGTCCGACGGTTGATATTCCCTAAAACAAAAGATATTAAAGATTTAAATTACATATTAAAAAACAAACTTCATTAATTATTTTTTATTTTTTAAACTTTTTCCTTATATGTATTGAACTGTATATGGTTGCGCATAGATATTGTTTTTGAAATAAAACTATTATTTACGGATTTTATCGCGGATTTGGTTTAAGTTTTGCTTTTTCTAACTTCTCCACGCGACGTTTCGATTACTTTACAAATTTCGTGGTCACGGGGTGGACTAGATATTATTTTGTTATTAGCTTTTATTACAATAGTTTTTATTTTCAGAACTAGCTATTTATGTTTATCATGTTTATGTTATACAGTGTTTTTATTAGTTCTGGGTGATGGCTGGTGGCCCAGGCATGTATGTGCACTGCAGTTCCACTCAAAGTTAAAATATCGATATTTTAGCAATTATATTTTTTTAAAGAGCGGTCAATGTTTCCCGATACCTTAGGAAAAACGTGTCAACCTGGCCACACTCCCACAAATATCGCTATCTCATACTAGGTTACACGGTGGCTACCCCTGTGGTTAATCCCAAATGTTTTAACTGCAATGGCACTATTATCATACTTTATTGGTCATGTAATATAATATAACATATTGTTTATACAATGAATGGCAACAAGTCTGCAAGATTCTCGAACATCATTATATGCGAACTATTTGTAGGTATTTACGGGTTAGAAAGTACAATTATATCTATCTATAAGTGCGATTTTGTTCAAATACCGGCTACACAACTTATCTAAATAATCCAGAATAAAAATCTGATGGGACACACCACGGCACAGATTTAATCACTTGTTGCGACTGCTAGCATGTTAATAAACAATCATATTATTATGTACTTAATAAGTTCTTAATTATGAATAAATGATATGAAATGAGTACACTAAAAAAATGGAATCGAATTTTATTGCAGCCAAGTATTTTCCTATAACTTAATATATCTAATATAAGAACTTACTAGCAAATATTTCTGTTCAAGCTAACGTTGTAAACATTATATTCCATCTACCCACTCATCAATGAAGTGGATACCAAAGACTTCTGCATAGTTAAAAATTGAAAATAATATGCTAAGATATAAGAGGTATTATTTTTCAAATAATGTACATGACATTTTTAACTGGCGATTATATTGAGCACATACAAGAAAAAGTATGAATACATTGATGAAAGAAAACTAAAACAATACTTGAGGAACACTAAAATAAGACCAGATCTTGCTTTATAATATTTTATTCATATTCTTCCAATAAATCATCTCCAATCAAAACAACATCCAGGAACAATGCCGGTGCTCCTATATTGTTCTGATGCCGAGCCCAACTTAAATACCACAGTATGGTCATAGTATGAGCATGGCTACCCACTGGCCGTTGTCCAGCTAAATTCCTTTCACCATTATGGTAACCAGGAACCAAACATGAAGCACTTGCGGTTATTGTTTGTCTAAAATTATTGAGACTGATACAAAATCTTCTTGCTGCGGAATTGGAATAAAATCTTGCTCATTGTCTACAGCTTGATTTATTTAGTAGTTTATACAGATACTTGCTTGTTATGATAACTAAAACAAAATAAAAAAGATTCAATATGAGTAGGAGAATTAAGATAAATATAATGTTAATTATGCCATATGAATCATCATTATATTATTTAGAAGAATGGCAAGTATGGTAGCAAAGTCGACACAAAAAATTACGTTAAATCCATTCTGCATCTTGCCTCACAGGGCCACTTCTAGGCAAACTATGTGTGGGCCTTTCATCAATAGTTGTGGTACATATTACACATACAGGGTGTTGAGACCGTTGCATGTCTGTGGCACACTGCACTTGTCTATGTCCAACCATCCAACAAGCATACACATCCACCTTGTGATATCTGAATAAAAGTCACAATAAATAAATCACCACAGTTATGAATAGTATTAGTACATGCATAGATATTTATAGTATGTTTAAGCGGAATCATTACACAGTTGCATATAACTTAGTCACTTTATTATTTTGTTGCTTATGGATATTATTACCTCTCTTGAACTTATCCTATTTAAGATTTCATTTTGTTTAGGTTTTTCAGATGTGGTATGTGACCGCCTTGGGCTAAGAGACCAATTGCAATGCACACATAGATGTATATCATTGTTAGAAGACAGTGAGATCCCTTGCTGTTGCAATCTCTTCCATGTATACATCCAATAAGCATGACATAACCAAGATTCTTCAGGTATCTAGAGTGAAATAGCAGAAAATATAATTCAATTAACAATTTAAACAACAATATAATAAACATCACTTCTTACATATTCATGTACTTGTATACTAGTCTTGTGGACACAATGCAATTTGGCTCTAACATGATTACTTCAATTATACTCCTTACTTTGTAATAACTGTAATTAATTAGCATAAGACATACATTTCCTTAGTTTATGAAGAAAAAAGAAAATAGAATATTTACCACTTGTGTTGTTAATTAATTCAGCTATAAAACATTTTTCAACACTTAGTGTTCTTTGGCACTTAATGCAATTGAAAGTGTTGCAAATGTTTGGGGGCTCACATTCTTCATGTACATGAGCTTCGCTGGTACCAATAACGGCTTGCATAGAAAATGCAAAATACAGTGTACATATAGCCCCATTTATATCTACCTGAAATAACAATATATTATTATTTATGAAGTTAAGATAAAAGGTGTATTAGAAATTGTCTAGTTGCCAATCATACCCAAGCCACAGCTAAATTCCAAGTGAACTCAATAAAACAGAGTAAAATAAGTTTCTACAGAATTATTACCAAGAAAATATACTAATACTACTACTTAATAATATGATAAGGGAATTATAGAAATGTAACATTTCACCTGGTTACTAAGATTCTGTTCAATGATAGAAAACATTTCATTTCAACAATTGCAGAAGTGCAATTCAAGCAAAGCGTCATTTATGATGTACTGAAAAGCAGAATTGAACTTGAAATATGAACATTGAAAAAGCATAAAAATATTTATATATAGCATTTTAAATAATGTACATGTTTACTTACCAAAATACGAACTAATAATTATTGTGTTTAAAGGTCAGGAAATATCACATGAGAGAATTAGAATCCATAAAATGAAGCCAGCTCAACATAACTGTGGGTAGACCCCAAGAAGGTAGCAAAAATATTTAACGGAACACCGTATACATTTCCGAAGAATCAAGAAATTCGGAATAGCAGCCATTATGTTTAGCAATTGCTGTCATCATGTCATGTCAAACATTTTCGTTCTTAAACTGAAATAATGAAATAGAAATAAAATAATAATAGTGACATCTTTAACAACTTATATCATCTTTCAAAAAACTTAAGGACTATCGTATCAAAAGTTAAATATATAGACAATAATTTAAATTAATAGAGTGTTTTTAATCCTAAGATAACATATTAAGTTAAAAATAATGGGTTTGTGCATTTTTGAACGAAATGACAATTAGGCATCATGGCCGACAGAGTATCGAAGAAAATAATGCTCCCGTACCTAAAACAATCGTATTTTGTATAGAGCCCCCCGTGGACTAAACATTCTAAATGTATTTTTTTTTTGATACCACTATTTTTTTCTGATTTTTAACTGCATGAGCACAATACGGCCCACCGGGGAACATCTCCTTTATAAAAATATACAAAAGCAGATGATAGTAGTAGATCAAGAAGTACTAGATACCTACTTATCCTATAGAACGTAGTAATTACCTATTTTCTCTATACCTACCTGGGCATGACAGGGACCTCAGCTGACCCCATGAAGGGCATTGACTTTACCAAGAATGATGTTAGCATAATTTGTTTACCATATGTTTGAGGTAAAAAACAAAATCTAAAGTGGAAAAAGTAGTCATCATTGTGTACCTAGTACCTAGTACTAACAGTGCGTTCCACTTGACGATCGCAACGACCACGCTCACGGTCGCGATTTTTACCGTTCCACTTGCTCGTCAACGTTGCTATCGCAAACCCAACAGGAACGGGTTATGGGGCGTGTTCAGCGTTTTTTTTATGTATTTAAATATTTTAAAGAAGCTATAAAAAGTTTTTTTTTATCTGGCCCGGCAAAGTGGCGGCATTGCACCTGATGGTAAGTGCAAATGCCGCCCAGGCAGAGTATCCATTGGCATCGGACGGCAGTCCCATGCCGTCCATGCATTGTTAGGTTGCATTATGGGTTTGTAAATCTTAACAATAAACATTAATGTTTTAACGTCATATACTATGTGTATGTATCAGCCCATCTACGTCCCACTGCAAGGCACGGGCCTCTTCTACAATCGAGAGTACGATTAAGAGTGGTTGGGCCATATAGTCCACCACATTGGCCTAGTGTGGGTTGGCGGACTTTACATACCATAGAAAATGCTATGGTATGCAGGTTTCCTCACGATGTTTTCCTTCACCGTCATAGTGCGTGATGATTGACTATCAATACACACATGACTCCGAAAAGTCAGAGGTGTGCCCTGGGATTCGAACCTGTGACCACTGTGTACTATGTGATACACAATAATATGGCCAAATATTCGAAGGTTCACAAGTATTTGTTTTGGGCCTGAGTAACTGTAGGACTGAAAATTCTCTCGTAATCTTCGGCACCCACGACACAAGACTAGATCTTAGTGTGGGGTCAGGATTATGATGTGACTATTGGGTGTATTTACTTATTTATAGCGGTTAAAGCGGTGTAAAGTGTGTTTTTTTTTTCAATTTATTTCGCGTCGGTATTTAGTAAGAAAAAGCAATAAAATATAATTTGATGTTTTTATTTATTATTTGCATTTTTTTCCAAAACTTCTAGATTTTTTTTATCCATCTCCATTCTCTCTTTATGTCTTTTATTTTCGTTTCCCTCGTGATCCGCTTTTTGTTGAATTCGTTTTTTTAATAGAGGTACACAAGATTTTTGTGGGATAATGCTCCATTCATTAAATTTTTTGCTATTGATCTATAAGTTTCCAATAGTAAAAGGACCCATGGTGCACTCCATCTGTAAAAAGAAACTAAAGCACGCCCACATGTAAATGATACCATCATATATTATATGTACCTACAAATTGGCATAGTTTTAGAATTGCTTTTTATGCATACCACTATCCCCTGAATGATGGATTTGTTCCTCAACATAATTGTCACAGGAATTGTTAGCTGTTATTTTACTCTCCGCAACCAGACCAGTGAACGTCGATGGTTACGGCACCATGCATCCCTTTACTATTGGAAACATACAGAGCAATAGCAAAAGATTAAATGAATGAAACATTATACTACAAAAATCTTCTGCATTTGTATTAAGAAAACGAATTCAACAAAAAGAGGATCACGAAGGGAACAAAAATAAATAACATAAAGAGAGAATGGAGATGGATAAAAAAATTCTAGAAGTTTTAGAACAAAATGGGAATAAATAAATAAAAAAATTAAATTATATTTTATCGTGTTTTCTTACAAAATAACGACACGAAATATATTGAAAAAGAAAATCACTTTACACCGCTTTGACCGCTATAAATAAATAAATACACCCAACAGTCACATCATAGTCCTGACTCCGCACTAAGATCGAGTCTTGTGTCATGGGTACCGAAAATTACGAGAGACTTTTCAGTCTCACAGTCACCCAGACTCAAGACAAATACTTGTGAGCCTTCGAATATTTGGCATTATTATTGTTTATCATATAGTACAAGACGATAAAACTTTAATGTTTATTGTCAAAATTTAGAAACTTAACCCATAACGCAACCTAACTTTGTATAGCTTTTTAAAATATTTGATATATAAACGCTCAAAACGCCCCATAACCCGTTCCAGTTGATGAGCAAGTGGAACGGTAAATATCGCGGTAGTGAGCGTGGTCCACTTTGGCGTGGTCGTTGCGATCGTCAAGTGGAACGCGCCCCAAACCTTTGAACTTACGAGTTACGACCATTCCAACATTGACAGTACCTTGTGTACAGAAAAATTAACTTTATAATAATGAACTAAAGTCCATATTCACCTAAATATTTACAGTGTGACGTTTCGAACATCGTAAATAAATTGTTGTCATTTACAAATCACAATTCACAAGTAGCGTTAGAACTTAGAAACATATTTTCCACAAAATTTTGACTATTAGTTGTCTGGTAGGAAATATAAATGTTTTTTACTGCACGAATAGGTTCGTGGTTGTAAGTGGTGATAATGATATAAATAACAAAGTAATCTTTCAAGATATCGTGACGATAAGTAGTGATAAGTTATTATTATTCGGCCATAAAAGTTTCGAATTTATCACTTCAGACAAAAAACAAAGTTCGGTTCTAAACAGCATTATTGTGCTACAATGGGGACTTATCAGAAGGTTACTGACGAGCAATTGAAAGAATTTTTCCCGGATTTGCCATCGGGACCTTTGGATGTGTACAGGAAGAAAGCAACATTCGACTGGAGGCGACTGAAACTGGTTTATGAGACTTTGAACACTATAAACTTAAAGGTAAGTGCAAAAAAATACAATACAAGGGAACAAAGCATTTGTAGTTTATCATTACTTTCCAATGATATTTGTTGATTTTTTTATTCATCTTATTTTTGAACATCTATTTATTTCTTGATTATGAAGAACTACAATAAAAAATACAAAGGGGAGCTTAATGCTTTAGGCATTCTGTACCAGCCTACCTTTGGTTAGTGCAGAGAGAAAACGAAATAGGCTCATAAATTAACAAAATATGGTTGTGATATGATGGTTATAGTTTTATAAACAATATTTTTAATATACATACAAATACATATATGCAACATATGCATACATTTTATGTTGTTTAATGTTTGACATCTTTATCATTTATAATATTTTTGTATAAGTTTATGTATTAAATTATTATACTGAAGACAACATGACAAAATGTGAGACTCATTTAAATATTATAAACTATTTAAATCAAACATACAAATTAAACTTTGAATTATATTTACATATTTAATGAGATTTTTTTAATGCCTAATTAAAGTGTTGGCAGTAATTAAGCATAGCATTTGTCATAAAGTTAGCAGACATATACTAAGTTATCATTATTGCCATGGGGGCTGAGAAATTAGCTCTGTATGTGAATGGTTGCAGGTTTGATTCTTATACAGATAAATTCCCAAGAAGACAATTGTATGGATAATAATAAAAAAAAAAGTTTTCATTTCAGTGCCTCGGTAGCATGTAGTTTTACTAAAGTATGATTGCACAGCTGAGGTCTCGGTTTCGAATCCCGGGTTGGGTAGTCATATTGGATTTTTCAAATCAATAAGTCCATAGTCAGGAATTTGTGTTTGATATGGTGATAGGATTGTCGCCTAACATGAGTGTCCTGGTTCACCTCTACGTAACAAAACCTGGCAAATTCACGAATCATCTTTTTACCATAAAAGGGGAATAAAAGTATTGATAAAATATTATTTACTTACAATAAAATTGAATCCTAAATACCTACAAGACTGTAATTTTGGTGAGAATGATGTATTTGTTTCAAATTTTTGTCATTACAGCCATAGCATCAACTTCAATATTAGTTATTTTTAGTGACAGTGAATGTGATATGTCCAATTTATTAAAGAATTTAGTTTTAATGCTGTTCATAGTTGAAAATCTGACCTCACATAGTTATAAGACACTGAATGTAAAAGGAATCAAATTTATATTATACTCAAGACCCAGCAGTGGGTCACAACCCATAGTTTGCTGATGCTAATGTAATGTATTGGCTGGTTATTATCATTGATTTGTCTCAAACTTGATGCTCTGTGTGATTAATGATCTTTGGGAACACAGTCTTACCCTGCCCCAGCTAAATATAGTGGTTTCAGATATTATGGAAAATACACAGTATAATTTTGTTTATTTTTTAGCACAAAATATGGAAATTCATGGAAAATCACCCACTCTTCCAACACTCAGACGTGACCTTACCCCTGGATGAAGAAAGACACATTGCAATCAAGAGGATGTATAGTATATTTAATGAAAACTTTCTTCCCCTTGAGAAGGTAATTTCTACACACATTTCTAATTCTGTGGTAAGATGAATGCCTAAGTTGTGCCTGTCACTATCGCGGATTTATAATATATCTTTGTGTATAATATAATATACTTAATGGATGGATACCACAAGAATGAAGAGTAATGAAGCTAAAAGTTAAATCTTACTACTGTAGGAATGAGTTAGCTAACCCAGAGTGCTAGAACTGTGTTTCATATTCGACAGCCTCCGTGGCGCAGGCAATTAGACGCTGCCTGTGAAACGACAGGCCGCATTCAGATCCCTGCGGAGAATGAGAGAAATGTTTGTGTGGTCCACAAATATTTCTTTCGGGTCTGGGTGTTTGTGAGACCTAAAAGTCTCTCGTAATTCCTAATACCCACAACACAAGACTCAATCTCAGTCTGGGGTCAGGACCATGTATGTGAATGTTGGGTTTTATTTACTTATTTGTCTGATAAGTAATACTCCTAAACTTGATATATAATATGCCAATCATGCTTGTTCTAGCAACATTGGATCCAACAGGAAGGTCATTTGTTTAAAATATTCATTGAATCTACAAAGTCATTTAATTAAGCCAAATGTGGCATAGCTGTGAGTGATTTTAATGTATTCAACAGAATTTCAATAACATGTTCAGGTCATACAATTTACAATACAATGTTAAGTATAGATGTTCAAGATATGTAGCATTCCTGCATTAAAAATGTATATAATTGTGTGGACTATATGGCCTAACCACTCTCAATCGTATTGTCGATTGTAGAGTAGGCCCGTGCCCTGCAGTGGGACGTATATGAGCTGATACAGACAGATAATTGTGTTACTATTTTGTGCATCATTATCTTCAGTCATAAGAAGTCTACTGATGGTCATAGGCCTTCCCCAAAGGTTTCTACAATGAATTGTGGGATACCACTTGCATTCAACTAGTTTAGCAATGTTTATTTTCTATGACGTTAAAAGCAAATTTTGAGTAGGGCGCGGATAGGCGACCGATCAATGCAATATTGCTGCCGTATCTTCAAAAAATAATTTTACGTGGAATTTTCTTCTCCGTACAACGTCCTTACGGAATCAACTTTCTTCTGACATATTTTTTGGCTGATCCGACGTAACCTAACGTACCACGGCCTTTAAGAAAAGCCTAAGCCATCTTTCAAAGATTTAAGATTTGGACACTTATGCATTCTGATATTTGGTGCCTTTTTCTTTTTTGAGAACTTTTTAAGAAAAACAATCCTGTCATAAATGCTTGTTGGGTAACTTCAGGCCGTTTACACAGCGCACGCAACGGAACCCTTCGAATAGAATATTTTTTTTTGGAATCCAAAACCATTTATTCCCATTTATCACTATCGCTTGCGGTCGTACTATGATGTTATATAGCCTTCCTAGATAAATGGGCTATCCAACACAAAAAGTAGCAATTTTTTTCCATTTCTAACCCGTAGTTCATGAGCTCAGAGGTAACAAACTAAAAAAATACTTCAGCATTATATAAATTAGTATTTAGATGACAATAACTAAGTGATTAAAAAAACTTATGCGTCACCCAGTAAATTGTGTTCAGATCCGAGATAATAAATAACTACAATAAACACCACTAGAGGTTAATGGTCATATTAACAACAAAATTGTTTTGCGATTAACCTTCATTCTTTAGATTACTGTTTCGACTTCAAGGGTATATTGTTATTGCATTATATTGTCATGCAAGGACGTAAAATATCATTATTATTATACATATAGTAAAAAAAATAAAATATCGTATTGAATTTTTTGTATTAGCATAGTGCAACGCTAGTTTAATCCCATCTTGGGAGGGAAATAAGCTCCGCGAATTATGGAAGGCACTGGCATCAGTCTCTAACTTTTCTAGAACACAGTAGTAGATTTATGCTATAGAATGATATTTTTTAAAAAACTTCCGCCTACACAACCTCTGCAACTCCTGTTAGTCAAGATCAATAGTAGCACGCAAAGAATTGACAGATTTTTTAAAATTCAATATGTCTAGAAACGAGCAAACAGGTCACCTGATGATAAGTAATCACTGCAGCCCATGGACATCAACATTTAACATTACATTGCCAGATAAAATATACCTTATTAAAACTGCTATTAAGTTAACATAACATTGACAAGTCGATAAAGAGGCCGGGACGTTAGACTTAAACTTCTAGCTTGTCTTTAACCGCGGTTTACATTCCAGATAGTAGAAGACCCCAAAACTCTTCAAGCGGAGACTGAAGCATACTTCATGTTCGACAGCTCTTTAGCTGTGAAACTATCATTAACATTCCGAATGTTTAGTAACATGATAACGGGCAGTGGAAAGAGCCATCACTACCCCATAGTGGAGGCGGTGGAACAGGGGAGGATAGGGGGGTGCTTCGCCCTTACCGAGGTGTCTCATGGTTCTAATGCAAGGGGGATGAGGACGACTGCGACTTACGTGCCAGAGAAACGGCAGTTCGTCATGCATTCGGCTGATTTTGAGGCTGCTAAGTTTTGGGTAGGGTCTTTGGGTAAGCAAAAAACACATATTAGTCTAGATGACTTTTTAATGTAATTTTAAATTATCATCTGAAATAAATTGGATTCACTAAAATAAGGAAAATAATCACAAATAAAAAGAACGAAAAATTTGCGATTTATCATTATTTTAAGTTAATTCTCCTTAGAACTGTGAGAAAATTGTAACCAGTTTTGTATACAGTTGAGTTTTATTTTTGCAGGTAAATGCGCAACACACGCTATTATATACGCTAAGTTGATATCCAAGGGCAAGGACCACGGCCTCCACGCGTTCGTGGTGCCCATCCGAGACCAAAAGACCTTGAAGCCGTTCCCTGGGGTCATTGTGGGGGATTTAGGGGAAAAGATCGGTCTCAATGGCGTTGATAATGGGTGAGTGTTGGTGAAGGGAATAGGGAATTTATGTGAAATACATATATATTAATGTTTATTTTGCATTGGTGATAGTATCACAGTTTCTATTCTGAACATGAGCCTTCTCTACAATCGAGAGTAGGATTGAAACGGGTTAGGCCGTATAATCCACCACGCTGAACTGGCGGATTTTACCATAGAAATTCCACCTTAATAGTGCGTGTTGATTGACTATCAATACATCATGACTCGGAAAAGTCAGAGGAGAGCCCTGGAATTTGAACCCGCGACCACCGTAGCCATGTTGGCATAAAGTGAGTGGTGGTGGCCTGATGGTAACGAACCAGACGCGACTTTCAACATGTTTACAGTTTCTGTTAGCTGACAATAATAGTGTGATTAATTTCTTTGTGAAAATAAATAAATAGTACCTATAAAATTGTAAATTATGCTGTCGATATTTTAATCTTTATTTTGTAATATTATACATCACATAAGAGTTACATTTGGGTAGGACGTGAAATTATCAGTTAGTGGCGAAATAATAAAAAAATTGCGTTGGCTTTTCATTGCTTCGTATATTTTAAAATCACTTTATTGTTTTCAGTTTCGTAATGTTCAACAACTACCACGTTTCGAAGGAGGCGGCTCTGGACAAGCTGGGCGGTGTGGATGATAACGGAGACTACCAGTCGCCCATCAGGGATCCCAATAAGAGGTTCGGAGCGGCGTTGGGTATATTGTCAGGTATTTTACTTAACTTTTTTACATACCTTTACGAAATATCTAGATGAGCTGACCATGCAATATCAAAGGATATGTATGTATGTATGTATGTTTCCTATAGAGAAAATTGGCTCATCAATTTACTAATTAACGAGTGTCTCAACTTGAAAATAAAATTATACCCAAAATGTCACAAAATTAGATTTTCTGATCTGAAGACCTGGCACTCAAACTCACATTTTCGAAATTTGCGCTTCCTTCATTATATTCTATTCACCGACTAAATCATCATTCTCTTTAATCATTTTGTCCACAGGCGGTCGAGTCCACATCACGACGATATCGACTCATTACCTTGTGAAGGCGATCGTGATCGCCATCAGATACTCGGCAGTCAGAAAACAGTTCGGTCCTGAAGATTCTGCCGAAGAAACGCCTGTTCTCGAGTACCAACAACAAGTTAGTATTTTAAAGTAAAAAATATGTGCATATATATAGGGTGTGTAAAAACCGAGTAGAACCGAAAACTTACGAATGGAGTGAAGCTCAGTGCTGGACGTCTGAAGGATGGGAAGATGACGTTATGATGGTTGCAGGTTATTATCACTGGATGCAAGCTTCCAACAGGTTGCTGTAATCCTTCGGGGAGGGCTATCTTCGTATCTAGAGCTTCTTCCAGTAGTTTAAGGATGCGAAGACCAGTACAGAAATCACTTAAAAACGTGATATTTCCATTGAAAAAGAGTAGTAGCAGACTATATGACCTAACCACTCTCAATCGTACTCTCGATTGTAGAGGAGAACCGTGCTCTGCAGTGGAACGTAAATGACTGATACATAATAAGCATAAGGCCTTCCACTTCGTTTTTTGTATATAAAAAAAAATAATTAATGCATGAAGAGGTTGATGAAAGTGGATGAAGCAAAAGTAATATGTCAGGATCGAGAGCAAAGTGGCGGTCTATAGACTCTGCCTACCTCTATGGTATACAGGCGTGACGATTTTGTATGTATGTAATAAAATATTTGATGTGATATATTTTGTTTTTGTTTATAACCTAGTTTTTTAAGATGTCATGTAAATGGACAAGAAATAAAAAGGTATTTTTATTATTATTATCTATTATATTTTGTTTGTCGACAGCAATTGAAGTTGTTGCCATACCTGGCCACCACGTACGCGATGAAGATATTCTCCGTGTGGCTCAGTGAGGTGCACGTCAATTTGACTGTCAATAATATTCTGGGTGAGTTAATTAATTTTAGTCCATTTAGGGTAGCGTTTTCAGAGGACGTAATTTTTTTATGTGTAGATCTGGGTAATGAGGGCGAAATGGGTATCATAAGACTATTATGACATTACCATTATTAGATCACCATCAGAGACTTGTATAATACTTCCGATCCGACTCTTCCGTTCGAATCGCCATAGGTTATGCTACTACTAGGCTACTATTGAGGATGTCGTAGACCGGATGAAATGTAGGAGTCTCAGCTGGAGGGCGGCCCTGGTACCGGCCGGGATAACCCCCAAGCAGAATGAATGTAAGGCTGAGTTGTACAAACTAACTTTGCCAATACTTTTGAAAATGTCATCGCCATACATTGGAGACATATTTGACTTTGCTAATGTATGTGATTGACATTTTCAAGGTCAAAGGTATTGGTATGGTTATAATTTTTTTATTGCAATTAATGGCGAGAGGAACATGCCGTTCGCCTGATGGTAAGCGATACGACCGCTCAAAAACAGTAGCAAAACCAAACACCATCATGTATAACAAAGCAATGCTTGGCATTCCACTGCGCTCGCCATCCCGAGACATAAGATATTAAGTCTATGTCTAGTAGTTATTCTGTCTACGATGCCTTTCAATCCGAAACACAACAGTGCATTTACACTGGTGTTTGACGGGAGAAGTAGACATTAGTACCTACCCACATGCTTCTCACATATGAGAGAGCTACCAGCAGTAGTTAGTTGGTGCAAGTGAGGCTGAGTGTGCGCGGTGCAGGCGTGGAGGCGGCGCGCGCGGCGGCGCTGGGCGTGGAGCTGCACGCGCTGGCCAGCGCCGCCAAGCCGCTGCTGGGCTGGGCGGCGCGCGACGCCATACAGAACTGCCGCGAGGCGTGCGGCGGACACGGCTACTTGAAAGGTAGGCTGGAGCTTATTTATTTCATTCTTTATTAAGATTAGTAAGTTGAAGTGGCAATGGGCGGGGCACATAGCGCGGAGAACTGATGGCCGATGGGGCCGGAAAGCTCTCTAATGGAGGCCACGTAGCGGAAAGCGTCCACACACAAGGTGGTCAGACGACTTGGTAAAGATCGCGAGACGACGCTGGATGCACGCTGCCTCCAACAGGTCTCTGTGGAAATCATTGGGGGGGACTATGTTCAGCAGTGGACTTCCTTTGGCTGATGGATGGATGATGGATTATTGTACACAGTGAAAAAGAATAACAGTTTAGAAACAATACAAAACAACAAAGTACAAATGGTGGTATTATCGCTCTTTTCTGCCAGACAACCATAGGATGGATATAGGATGATCTTTTTACATTTTATAATAAAAATAATGGCGGGTAGCGGTTGGAGACGACGGGATTAAGATCGAGCCCAGTGACATAGGAGAGGCCTATGTCCAGCAGGAGATACGGATGGGCTAATGATAATGATGAATAACATTATAAAAGAATGTTGGCCTTACGGTGGCAAGGCTCGAGACCCAAGCCACTGGTGGTAAGGATCCCTAAATGAGAAACCTCCTCACCATACGTACCGTGTCCAGCTATAATGCATTTTAAATCTAGCTTTTGACCTAACAGCCTATCGAGAGCTTCTTGAGATAGTGGTCGATGCTCTGGTATCTATGTGCAGAAACAATCGGGACAATAAATTTTGAGTCGACATCCCACGTGTCCGTAACCTCGTATGCTAAATCTAAATATTTAGACAATATATATTTTTCGGCTTTAATGAGGTTATCGTCATGCGGAATGGTGACGTCAATAAGTATTGCACTGCGGGTCAATCGATCTATTGTCATAGTATCTTTATTATTCTTGTGATTAGATATCAAAAGACCTTATAGCCTCGATGTAGATCTTATAGAAAAAAATCCACGGTGATTTATACACCCGAATACAAATAATACCTACTCGAAATTTTACTTTGTAAGTGCAACGCTATAATACACGACATTCTACTTCTTTATGGCCCAGCTTTAAAGGCAACTAATTCACATACAATTCTTTAAGTATATTAATCAAACGTACCACCATTGTAGTGGAATCTGATTTAAGCTATTATGCTCCAAAACAACAACCTATATGTTGGCAAAAAAGAGTCTGTTTGTAATAAGGGCCTATAATCGAATTTAGTATTAACATGGCATGGTTGCCTTAATTGTTTTTTTTAATGCCAGTTATCACCGCATCGTACACTTTTTTTACCAAGTTATACCATTACATTATTCATTACATTCATAAATTCATCCATTGTTACCTTTAATCCATGAAATCTTCTCTTACAAACTTCTTACCATATATTTTACCCTAAATACAACCCCTAACCTTCTCTATCACTCCCCAGCGGCCTGCCTCGGCGACCTCCGTAACGACAACGACGCAAACTGTACATACGAGGGAGAGAATGGCCTCTTAGTCCAGCAGACTAGTAACTGGCTCCTCACGATCTGGCCCAAGAGACACCAAGCCCAGGACATGACTCCACTGGGCACTCTCAAGTTCTTGGACAATGCTGATCAGTTGCTCTTGGAGAAATGCCCTTGGAAAAGTGTGGAGGAGATGGTTGAGCCGAAAAGTAAGTTAAATGGTACCTTTAAGGCTAGCGAACACCGGGATTAAATGGCAAGGGATTTAATTTTTACCAAACGATATTCAACCTTATCTGGTTGGAATACGACATAAATTCCAATGTAAAAAAATGTAAAAAAATAAATCCCTTGGGTCTTCGCTGGGTACTACTAGTTTCATTGCTTCTTATGCTTAATATACCTATAGCTCTTGTGGAATGTGTTAGTGTATAAAAGAGAAAATAAAAAAATAACTTCGTATCATGAAAATAAATATTACATTTATCTTCAATATTATCGATAAATAATAGCTATATTTCAATTTTACCAAACTAATGATTCCTAAAATAGAATACCAGTAGAAAAACAATTCAATTTTGCAAAATAAAAGATATTAGAATTCAGATAAGCCACAGACTAGAAATAATCATGCCGTTTAATTCCAGACCTTATCCATGCGTACAAATGGTTGACTACCTTCATGCTCAAAACTACGTATGAGAAGGTGGCTGAACTGAAGAAGGAAGGCAAATCCAACCTGGAGGCGAAAAACGACTCGCAATCTTATAACGCCATCACTTTGTCTTTGGTGTATGCAGAGGTATAAAAACAATATAATTGCAATTTAACTGGTGGTCTTTCATATGTGAGAGGCCGCCTGGGTGGGTACCACTGTAATGTCTATTTCTCCCGCCAAACGGCAGTGTTGATGCACTGTTGTGTTCCGGTTTGATGGAAATTATAGCTAGAGTAACTACTGGACATATTAACATCTAGACTTAACATCATATGTGTCAGGATGGCGAGCGAAGTGGAATGCCAAGCATTGCTTTGTAATTCAAAGTTGGTTTTGTTACTGTCCATGAGCGGTCGTATCGCTCTCCATCAGGCTAATGGCATGCTTGTCTCACAATTTATAGTAATCAATAAAAGTGGCACAATTTGAATACGGTAGTAAAATATAATATTTGCGCAAATGTTTTTGATCGGCGGAAATATATTTTAATTAATCAACATGTGCGTTATTTACTTCTCTCAACTGATGTTCATTGTTTTGTACGTCACATTATGACGACATTTGCTTATCTAAAAATATCACAATCTATTTTAATTTTAATGTATGTAAATAGAATTTTAAAAAGCCCATTTTTTCATGGGTAATAAATAATAATGGCCTAACGACTCTCAATCGATCTTTCGATTGTAGAGTAGGCCTGGGCCCTGTAGTGGGACGTGTATGGGCTGATACAGATACAGATTAAATAATAACTGCTTCGAAGATTATTAATAACTGCCTTAGATTTTCGGGTGGGGCAAAGTTATTGGGCGTACGTACATATATAATTTATAATTTTTGTTACAGAATTACATATTGACACATTTCTATGAAACCGCAACGAAGTTTGAAGATGCAGCGTGCAGAGATATATTGTTGAAACTGGTGTCTTTGTATGGCGCATTTTTATTGGAAAAACACATTGCCACTCTATACATTGTAAGTAGTATTACATAAATTGTTTTTTTAATAATATTCTATGGATATTTCTTTATTTTGGGTCCATTAGGAGATTTTACACATTATTTTAAAAATCAATTTAATCTAATGTCTATTGTTTCTTCTTTGTTCTTGTTATTAAATTATTTATAGAACTTTCAGTCATTAATTTTTTACACAGAAATAAATGTGACATTTTATTTTTAAATTTAAACACCAAATTAAGATAATTTATAAGCGACTACATTAAGTAATTATAAAACTATATTTTAAGCATTTTATCGCTGGTTTTTCTTTTAATTTTTTTCCGATGCAGCGATTCTATTATTATAGCTTTCGTGGCCACAAAAATAGTTTTATTTCAATGTGTAACAAATTGCCGGATGCCTAATACTCCTTCCCTGTTCGTATCCTTTTTCCTTCGTTCTCCCCTTTCGATTTGATTGGCGGGCAACATATCCATGGTCCAAGCGTTGGGGATGTCCATGGTCGGCAGTGATCATTTACCATCAGGTGTACTGCATGCTCGTTTGCCCTAACATAAAATAATACATAGAACAGTCGGGGAGATCTTTGTCCAGCAGGGAGACCTTTGCCCAGCAGTGGGATGAAATAGGTGATTTTTTTGTTCCAGGGTGGTTTCCTGCAAGGCAGCCAGGGTGCATTACTCCGGTCAGGTGTAGTGCGCATGTGCAGCGCGGTGGCTCCGCACAGCGTGGCGCTGGTGGACACGCTGGCGCCGCCTGACTTCTGCCTCAGGTCCATACTGGGACGCTCCGACGGAGAGGTAACGTGACGTTCGTATTGACAGCCTACGTGGCGCAGTTGGTTGTGAAACGTGAGAGGGCAGGTTTCATTCCCGGATTAAGACAAGGTGTGATCCATAGGTATTTTAAGGGTCTTGGGACTTTTCAGTCTCATAAACATGAGACTGAAAAGTCTTGTAGTTCTTGATGCCCTCAACGCAAGACTCGATCTTAGTGTGGGGTCAGGACTATGTATGTGACTGTTGGGTATATTTATCCTTACGTATTATAAAAAGACGTTCATCAGCCGCGTCTTTTTGTCCTCCTGTCTGTCTGAACGCGATAAACTCAAAAACGACTAAACGGATTTTTATATGGTTTTCAACAATAGAAAGAGTAATTCTTGAAGAAGGTTTAGGTATATAATTTATTATGCTTTTATGTAAATTAGCAGAGGTCGTAAAAAAATTTCGCCAACTGGGAGCTTTAAACCCAAACGCCGCGTAAACTAGCTAAGATATAGTTGAATAATATACTAGCGAATTAAAAATCTATAAAAATGCTACAAAAAAGTCCGCGATAGCATATCTTTATCTCTTACGGTTCACTTACAATAACCACTTTTTTGTTAAAAATTTTAATTAAAAACATTTCATTATTTTCAAAGCTGTTTTCTTTAGTTCTGTATTAATCCTTATCCAAATGAATATGTTAGTTAGCTTAAGCATTTGATGCCCTTTATCAATCAGATGAATAGTTTCTGAGGTATCGTTTTAAAAAGTAATTAGCAGCCATTTTTTTGGCGCGTTTGAAAAACACACGAGTGTGAAATAGTTAGTACGCGAAATAATATGTTTTTGATGTAGACTAGAGTCAAAACAGTATCTGCACTCGGCCAGAACCGGGCCGCTAGTTAATAATAAATTTAAAAAAAATATAATTATAATAAATTAAAAAAAAATTATGAATTCAATTTCATATCTTATAGTTTATCAACAATACTATTTGATTATTTCAGGCCTACAAACACATCCAGCAGAGCGTGATGACCTACCCGGGATCGATGTCGCGACCCTCCTGGTGGCGAGACGTCGTGCATTGGCGAACATACGTACCTGCTAAATTATAAAAAAATATAATATGTGATATATCAACAACGTACGGTAAACAGGCATTAAGCTACATAAGATTCAAAGAATGGCAATGATATAATATTCACAAAATGTCAAAAATTTTGTGTTGAAATCTACATTCTTATATTATCAATGTAACAAAAACATTATCAAGTATGAATATTATTTTCACAGAATCTTGCCCTAACTCCAAACATTTATATAAGAGCTTGGCTAAGTAATACAAAAATTGTGATGATAGTCACAATTTTTTTTTTCACAATTTACTTTAGAGAAAAAATATTTTAAAGTGACTGTAATTAATTTTAGTAAAAGATTTAAGAAATATTTTAGGAACGTACATTAGTACGTTTTAATTGTCAGATAATAATACAATTAAACATCCATGGACGATAGATATCGACGAAAATATCACTGAATATTTTCTTCATAAATGTTAATTATAAAGTAATACCTTGCCTGTTAAATATGAATTTAATTCAATTGTTATGGTTCTAACACTGCCCATATATTCTTTTATGTATATTCAATACCTTATTCGGGTAACGTAATTCGTAATGTATCAATCAATATATGATAATGTATGTATATGTGATAATGTAATTATCTGGACATGGATATGGCTGTTAATGTAATTAAGTTATATTTTTATTATTTAAGAGGTGATTGTGATTTATATTTTTTATATATTTTATACACGGTTATATAATAAAAGGTTTATTTTTACACCGTTTTTTATTCATTGTCTACTGATTATTTCTTAAGGCAGCAATAAACTTATACTACACTTATAAGTGCGTGGTGGCCTTTTGGTAAACGGACCAGACGCGGCTGCCAACATGTTCACGGTGGTCGGGCCCAGCCATGTGGGCCCAGCGCACACCTCTGACTTTTCGGAGTCATGTGTGTAGTGACAGTCAATCACCACGCACTAAAAACGGTGAAGGAAAACATCGTGAGGAAACCTTGATACTATAACTATTTGTAAGAATTTCTATGGTATGTAAAGTCCGTCAACCCGCACTAAGCAAGCGTGATGGATTTTATGGCCCAACCACTCTCAATCATTGTTTTTATTGTAGAGGAGACCCGTGCTTTGCAGTGGGACGCATTTGGGTTAATACATACTTACTGTTTTTATAAAACGTATACGGTATAATGTCAAGGACTTCCTACAAGCGCTTGAAGCCCCATTCTTGAACTCCTAACTCGAGAACACATTAAACTTTAACCATGCTAATTTGTTTAGTGAAAACTCGTGATCACTTCGTAATTGATTGTTGCATACTTAATGGGGCCTGTCAATCGGTCCTAAACTAATCAGGAATGGAAATCTAACGGAATCAAGTTCAGTTTCTTGGTTAATATGAAGTTAGTTGGAGTGTGGGTTATTCTAATTGTTGGGTAAGTTTACTAGTCCTTGCCAGATGAGTATTTTCTGATGTATTATTTCGGCATCAAAGTGTACAATAACTTTGACGCCTACAGGAAAAAATGCAATCTTTTGTTCAAAATCAACTTAGTTAATGTTATGCCTGGTCCTGCAGGCTGTAATTTGTCATTTCACAGTTGTCTTCTTTCTTAAACAGCCAAAATATATTTTATTAAAAAGATACCATTTTCTAGAAGCATTTCCAGCAGCCATGCCGATATATCTACAATTTTTCGCGAGGCTACCCAACAAAAGGATCTGCAGGAGGTGGTAATAGACCTGCTGAATCAGGTGAACCCTCGTGATATCAAATGCGTCGCCATCGTGAGCGATTCCATCTACTTGAATGTCTTCGATGGAGAACTGTTTAGGAGCATGTCATCTATTCCTTTCGTTATGGTAAATAAATTTATTTATAAAGGTTACTTTTTATGCTGGTATTACCAAGTGGGTTTAATGCACCTTGTACGAGTTTTGCTTTCTGAATAGAGTAGATATCCACTAGCGAGGAAAGGTTATCCACAGTGCCAGTTCTATATCTATTGAGCCGATTCAGTGCTTCTAGTTTAAAGAACCACGACAAGCTCTGGAATGAAATTCCTGCTTCGAGGTTTCCTGAGCGCTATGACCTGTCTTTCTTCAAACAAAGCTTAAAGAGATTAGAGACTGTTCACCTCACGGTAGTTAGCGACTTGTCTATGGCCCTGGTATTGTAGAATCCATGAGCAGTAATAGCCGGTTACCTTCAGGCGGGCCGCTAGCTTGTCTGTCTATAATGGCAATAAAATAAATATGTATAAAAAGCAAGGCTCTACCGTTTCAATACTAATGGTTACTGAAGGTATAGCGATTGTATCTTAGTTTCAAAATGGAGATTAATCTTTGGCAGGCATATTTTGGTTATTAGGTACATTTTATAATCGGGTAAGCTATCCGTTGTTGCTCGTTATGTATAAAAATCTTTTTCTATTCTAGATTATAGTAGAGGAACAAGAAGACCTGCTTTCACCTAACTTCGATACACTGCAGTCTCTACGAGAAGCTAAGAGAAATAATTGCAACGTGTACGTGGTCCTTCTTGCCAATGGGTTTCAAGTGGCGAGGCTGTTGCGATTCGGAGACCGGTGACTGTTAATCTATAAACCGTATCTTAACATAACCCTCACAACTCGTGAAACGATGGTCCAATTTAAATGATTATTTTTATTGCGGAAATAGGTTTCGTAATATTTTATAATACACTCACAATTGGTCACGGTAAGCAAATAATGTCTGTGGCCTACTGAGACCGTTTTTCATATAAAAACAAATTTATACCTAGGTTACATGTTGATGTCAATGCGTAGGTAAGGATATTGAGTGTGGGATCACCTTAATCATTATACAATAATGTAGGAATATATCTAATATATTACTATATTAAGTACTTGTGACTTACGAGTAGGTGTTACATTTAGAAATAAATAAATACACCCAACAGACACATAGGTACATTGTCCTGGCCCCACGCTAGTATCAAGTCTTGTCCCATAGGTATCAGGAACTACGAGTGACTTTTCGGTCTTACAAATACCCAGACCCGAAACAAATATTTGTGGTTCACACAAATATTTGTCTTGGTACTCATTTCACGAACAGCGTCTAACCAACAAAATAGTTACGATGTTTTTGAAAAAAAAAATTCTGTTGTCCCAGATAGATACAATCAGTTTACAGATTGTAATGCTAAACAATATACTTTTTTCAGTCATCGCATTTTGGACACCAGAGCTAAATATATAATGCTACACGACATAAGACTATTCCACAGCGATCTTCATTACCTCTGGAAGAGAATCGTAAACGTTGTGTTTGTAAAGTATCACCAAAAGGTTATTGGTAACTCTAAAAGCAAGGCCTGGTTTGACTTGCTGACTGTGCCGTTTCCCAGTCCAATAAAGGTATGAAAATAAATTGTATCTGCGATAAAATTCAAAACTTGTTTTTTTTTTTAATATTACATTTGAGTAAATAAAAACACCTAAAAGTGTTTCCTTTAAATGTTTCATCTTCATTATTTTGTTTCGCCATAGAAAGTCCATTGGTACCTGATTTAACCAAATGTCTTCTCCAAGAGTTTCCACAGCGACTAATCAAAAGCGACTTTTTACAACTTTTATAATTTTTTCTTACATTATACAAATTCCATATTCTTTTAGGACGTATTGGTACCGAGGAGGATCGATATTTGGCGACATCACAAATTTCACTACAACAGATCTCTGTTCTTTGATAAAACTAGGAATTTATACGGACTAGAGTTGGGAGCGGTCTATTTGGATCATGTTCCTTCAGTGGTTATCATCCATGGCAATGAATCCAGCAAAATTGGAGGAGTTGAAGTGGAAGTAAGTACATACGTAGATACTTGAGATCAAGAGAAGTATCCCCAAAGGGAGGAAGGAATTCATTGTTCGTAAAGTTTAATTAGATACTTGAAAGTCGAAATATAGATTTATGGTTTCATGTAAATTGGTATTCACTTTTGATTTACTTAATCAATGTCTTATTTTTACAATTGCATTTTCCGTCTCACGATGTGATTGGGGGCGAGCCATCCAGCACAAATTTCTGAATCCGGGCTGATAATGTACAGAGAAATCCAATATCACTGCCCGACCCGGGATTTGAACCCCAGACCTAAGCTTTGCAATAATACCATTATACAACTGCGCCACCTTCATATTGCTATTCGTCTACAAATGTGTTTTGTGTTAGCAAGGTGAATTTAAGCTATATAAGTAGTTCTTGCAGATAATAAAGTTTAATATTTATGAGCATGTTGCATTTCGTAGATTTTCAACACATTAGCAGAACAAATGAACTTCAAGGCTAACCTGTATCAACCAACGAACCCCGATGTCCATAAGTGGGGTGAAAAACAAGCCAATGGTTCCTTCACGGGCTTGTTGGGTGAAATGTTAAATGGTAAAGCTGATGCAGCTCTTGGAAACCTACAGTACACTCCGTACCACCTAGAGATAATGGACTTGAGTATACCGTACACCACTCAATGCTGGACATTTGTGACGCCAGAAGCCTTAACTGATAATTCCTGGATGACATTGATTTTGCCTTTCAAGTGAGCTAAATCAAAAAAAAGTAATTCATAAATTAATTCATTCAATCGATCAATCCTATTTCATCTTAAATCTTTTCAGACTCTACTTGTGGATTGCAGTTCTACTAGTTTTATTGATAACCGGTTCTATATTTTACGCACTGGCGAGGTATTACATTCATCTTCAAGATTACAGACATGATCATGATTTGCCACATGTATCTAAAGGAAAGGGCGATAAAAGGCAATTGAATGATGACGGTTGGTTTATCTTAAGATTCTTTACAATGTTCCTCAAATAAAATGTATTATAAATCGGCGTAGCTGTTACAATTTTTTTTGCACACCTCATACTACGTCACATTTCGAACAAGATATTATGGCGAAATCTAAAAAAAAGCTTTTTGCAGTACTAAGAAACTTCAATGATATTTACAAATAACTTAAACCAACAGCGCTCATGAACGGAATGCTTACTTGCATTATTTACTTTGCAGATGCGAAACCAGTCGGCCTGTATTTGTTTGGCGAAATAATAAACAGCATTCTCTACACGTACGGAATGTTGCTAGTTGTCTCTTTGCCAAAGCTACCAAGCGGCTGGTCTATAAGATTGCTCACAGGATGGTACTGGCTGTACTGCATACTTCTTGTAGTGTCCTACAGAGCAAGTATGACGGCCATATTAGCCAACCCAGCACCAAGAGTCACAATAGACACGTTGCAAGAATTAGCAGACAGTAAAGTTACTTGTGGTGGCTGGGGAAGCGAAACCAAGAAGTTCTTTGAAAATGCAATTGACAGCCTAGGTCAGAAAATCAGCAATAAATTCGAAAATATTAATGATCCGAATGGTGCGGCTAATCGTGTTGCACAAGGAGTTTATGCATATTACGACAATAAAAACTTCTTGCAATATTTAAGTGTGAAAAGGAAGAGTGGGATTTTAATGGAATCTGATAACTCCACGACTAACAATAGCGTGGTACCAATCAAACCAGATGTAGAAAGAAACCTGCATATAATGTCCGATTGCGTGGTCAATATTCCTATATCTATTGGGTTTCATAAAAACTCTCCTTTCGTTCCTTCAGCTGATGTTTATATCAGAAGAATAGTTGAAGTGGGTTTGGTAGAAAAATGGTTAAATGACGCAATGTACCCAATTAAAGCACTGGAAACGAATGAAGAAGAAATCAAAGCATTGATGAATTTGAAAAAACTTTATGGTGCATTCATAGCTTTAGCAATAGGGTATTTTGTAAGTGGCATCTGTTTGATAGGAGAAATATTACACTGGAATTGTATAGTAAAAAGAGACCCAAAATTTGACATATATGCTTTGGATGAATATTATAGAAATAAAAAGAAATAGTGGGTTTTGGTAATTTAATTATTTACAATTATCTATTAGAATGACAAAATGTGTTAGAACTTTCTGAAATAAATAGTTATTCAGTCATAATGAAGTCTTTTAGTGAAAAGTTCTTTGTTGTGTACATAATTTATATAAACATGATCATAATTAGTAGAGTATTAACATTTTATACAGACAAATTTTGAGAATTACAAGACAAAGTTGGTTAAGTTAGATCCCTGCCAACTTTTCAATATTCTACATAACAATATACTGTGAAATCTAAGTACTTTTTGAGCCAACATTTACATTTCATTTTTATGCCAAAATTCAGCCTTATCCTACAGACATTAAAATATCATTTTAGAATTGTGAGGTCCTTATAAAATTAATACAATAATTATCAATTGACATAATTCATATTAATATTATATATCCTAAATTAATTAATTATCATTTCTGTTCAGGAATATATTCTGGAGGGGGCACTCCTTCAGGAGCATTTTCTAGTATCCATTTATGTTGTAGTACATTAACTAGTGGCAACCTTTCCTCCGGGTTTATAACTAATAATTTCCCCATCAAATCCTTTGCCTTCTCTGAAATATATTCTGGATATTTAATTATAACATATCTTATTTTCCTATATGTTTGATGAGAGTCTTTAGCGTCAAATGGAGGAAGTCCAACAAGTAATTCATAACAGAGTACTCCAAGACTCCATATATCAACAGCATAGCTGTGAGGTTTTCCTTCAATCATTTCTGGGGACAGGTAATCCAATGTACCACACAGAGTCATACGCCTTGAAGAGGGTGAGTGTACGGACCATCCAAAGTCAGCTATTTTCAATTCCATGTTGTGTCCTATGAGCAAGTTTTCTGGTTTGATGTCTCTATGAATAACTTTCTTTGTGTGACAATATATTAGTGCTTTTGTCAAGTCCCTGATGTATATTGCTGCAGTCTTCTCGTCGAATCGGCCGCGCTCCTTCAATAGCTTGTACAGAGCGCCGTGCTTAGCGTATTCCAGAATTAAATATATTCGTTTTTCGTCGTGGAAATAGCCGTACATGCGTAGAATGTTTGGGTGGCGCAGCCGACATTGTATCTCCACTTCACGACGTACCTGGTGCTCTATTTCAGAGTCCAATATTTGACTTTTGAATAAAACTTTTAAAGCGACGACATAGTGAGATTCTTTCTCTCGTGCCAAGTATACATTTCCAAATTTACCTTTGCCCAGCGGTCTTCCTAAATCAAAATCTGAGAGTGACCATGTTTTCTTCTTATCATCTTTTTTCAGCTCATTTTTCGTTGACATCGGTTGATCTTTCAAATCAGCAGGTTTTGTACACAAAGGGCGAGTAACAGGAACAGCTGGGATTTTAAACGTGTCCATCGGAGCTTTTTGTGTGTTCGCAGTGCACCCACAAGCAGACCGACCCGCGGTCGGCGGTCGATTTTATTTACAGCCACATTTGGGGATGTTCATTGTCACAAAAACAACACAACTTCTCCTAGACAATTATTTACACATCAGCAGTAGACGTACTACACCGCGATTTTCAAAGATTTGAATAACGTATTTCCGTTCCGTTCGCCAGATTGCAGTGAAATTTCGAGTTGCCAACTTATAAGGTAATTTTATTCAGAAATCAGAACAACAATAATTTCAGGAATTGTATGGATCTAAAAATATATTATGGATAATGGGACAGAAAGAAGCATAAACTATCCTGAAATTAAAGAAAATCATTTATGTGAAAAAATATAAATATTATGACTAAAATGCTATAGAAATTAATAAAATATTAAGTTCCTGTGTAATTTCATGCATATTTGAAATGTTTCTTTGCCTATATTTATATTAAATTAAAATAATTATAATTAAAATTACAAATTGGTTTTAAAAAATAATGTTTTGTAAACATAATTTTTAAATTCTGCGACGTCACTAATCGCAACCAGCTGTTTAGCTGTCAAAAAAAATTGGCCAGATTCTGACTACTGTGTTTTGTTATTCTTAGAACTGTTTTCTGGTTGATTTATAAAACTTT
The DNA here is from genome assembly GCA_030180105.1 of Hyles lineata. NCBI lineage: Eukaryota > Metazoa > Arthropoda > Insecta > Lepidoptera > Sphingidae > Hyles > Hyles lineata. Next base: position 1,567,470 of record JARJEE010000006.1, on the reverse strand, counting down.
CGAGTAATTCTGACTGAGAAGATCTGTTTCATTGTTCTGTATAAAAGTTACAGGTGATTTAAAGTCTATAATTAAAACAAAAGAGACTTGCAATTTCTTCGCTTATACTTTTGACAAAAAACACAATATAATTATAAATTTTCTGCGAAATTTATTGTATTGAACTGTAAGTAGTTGAAATTTTGTTTATACAATAGCATAAACACTTACTTCGTTTTGAAAGCATTATAACTAAACACTACAGGATATTTTGAGGTTGTGATTATTTAACATAATTTACAAGTACCATGGAGTGGTAGTTGCAGATGGTAGTAAATGCAAACCGTTTATGTGAATTTAACATATATTTAAATATCTCAAGGATTACCATACTTTTTGATCCGTTTTGTATCATCAAAACAATTTTGTTGTTTATAATAGAAAAAACTGAATGCGGCAGTGAAACTAAGAAACATACAGGAGTTCTGATTAGATTCGTACATATAACTATGTGAATATCTAGCATTAGCTCTTTTTTTGTTGACTGAATAAAACCTTGCTTCGTTTATGTAGTTGTATCCATATTTCTGTCCTTCTGTCACAAAAAGTAGATTGGTAATCAAATCTTTATAGAATTTCCATAGCAACTTCTTATATGCACACATACAGCAATATCTGTATTATATCCTTGGTATGATTATATAGATAAAATTAGAGTCAACTTATAATGAGTTAGAAATGCATGAAACTGATTTGACATTCCAGCCCCACTCTAGGAGTCATCATGTCTGATGATGCTGAGCAGCAAGCCGAGGAAATTGAGGTGCTGAAATCCATCTATGATGGTGATGACAATTTTAAACAAGTAGATGCTACAACATATCAATATAAGGTAAGCCATTTAGAGCAACTAATCATAGCCGACTTAGTAGTCTAATCACTGTAAGTTCTGAAGTCTTGGCTTTGATTTCTTGGTACACATACAAAATTTGTATGTGTTAAAAATATATAAATGGTTGATTATAATGTGAAATGTGGATCAAGAAATGACAATTAAATTCACCTTACCATTTGTATAAAAATAATGTATTACTAAGTTTTTATATGTATGAGATATGGAAAGATAGGTAAAGATGAACTATAATTAAAGAAAAATATATTAATTTGTTTGTGAATGTTGCATTTTTTTTAGTATGCTGATGGAGAAAAATCCTTCATCCTGGAGATATCATGGGGCCCTACATATCCAACAGAAAAGCCCAAGCTGAATTTAGAAATATTTTATAATCAAAGTCTGTGAGTATATTTAAACACCATATGGCATATAAGTTGTATCGATTACCAAGTTTAATAATTGTTATATTTGTCTGAAATTATAGTGTTTTTATTTATGGCTGAAAAAGTTAAATGAGATAGGGTTAAAGCTAGATTTAATGAGAAATTGGCTATATTAGCCCATAATTAATAATATCTGATTATTTTACAAAGTATTAAAAAGTTAATTGAAATTGACTGATTAATTTTTTGAAATTTGGAACTAAATATTAGATTTTTTACAAAGTAAAATACAAAAATAAATGTTTATTGACATTTAACAATCACATTAAATATAATAATGTTTTGACAATTCACATTATATAGTCTATTTATTAATTTATTAATAAAATGTATTTGAAATCTTTAATCTGAAAATATGCAATTTTCAGATTACCTTCAGTAAAACAGAAGATTTTATCAATAGTAAATGCAGAGGCTGACCAATGGCTGGGTTGTGCAATGACATACACTCTCTTTGAATGTCTCAAGGAGAAAGTGGTGGAAATATTAGCCGAACAAACGGAAGAAGCTGTTGTGTCTTCAAGAGTTGAGAAGATTGTTCTAGTCGATGAGGTAAATATTGAAAATTTTGTTGGAAGATATGGAGCATGAAAATAAATTATTTAAAAATGTTTTGTTGACTGCAATGTGGTAATAATATTGTGATCAAAATTTGTGGATGCATTCCTGCCTGCTGAAAATCAGAATATTAATGAGACAAAAACATAAATAGTTGTAAATAATGAAATGAAATGAAATGAAATGAAATGTATTTATTGGTCACGTAGGCAATTTAAAAGCTCTTATGACAAGTCAATACACATAGAACTTAATCTCTATAAACAATATATTTCCTATACTTAGTTATACTTATTTTAATTTCTTGGTTTAATTAATTTATTTATTTTAAATTATTTTTATTTTTATTTAGAATTAGTTTTATTTATTTGTTAACTTTTTATTCTTATTTTATTTAAAGTATTAGTTATGTCTTTATGGTAATTTATTTTTCAAAGAAATACAATATGTATGTTAGTCAAATTAAATTAATTAGTGGACCATGAATATCATTACAACGGTGCGTAGCGGTTTATTGTTACCACCGGATCCAACGCGGCCCTTCCTGAGAAGACCCGGCGAAACAAACTCAGTGGGCTTACACTACCACTGGAACTACGCGACGCGACCCAGTCCTGAGTATATCCAGCGAATAAGACTCAGTGGGCTTGTTTTGGGTCCAATTTAAGACAACGACCATAAGTATTTCCGAAACGTCCCGTATATTTAGGCTTACTGCCGGATCCAACGCGGCCCTGACTGAGAAGACCCGGCGAACAAACTCAGCGGGCTTTACTTTACCACTGGATACTACGCGGCGCGACCCAATTTCTGAGTAGATCCAGCGAGTCAAACTCAGTGGGCTTGGTTTTGGTCAATTTACTAAAATAAATATTTGTGACTTGTCTTACAAAGATTTGCCATATTATTATTTTTATTTGTTTTCTCGATCGGTCGTCATATGATTTTAATTGGCATTAATTAATCATTATAAATATAGTTATAATTTAATTGATTAATTAATTGATTGATAATATTTGATTTAATTTAATATTACATGTATTGGATTTATTTATTAAACTTTATACCGTAAAATTGTACGGGTTGACTTAATGCCATTGGCATTTTCTATTAGTCAACTTTTGGCAGAAACAGAAATGAGACAAAAAGATTGATAATTAATTTATTTAATAATATAAATAATTTACTTCACCATAAAAAATACTATTTACAGACGGAATCAAAGAAACCTGAGAAAAAGGAGCACCTAACAAAAGCCCAGAAGCGTCGAGCGTGGGACAAGGCGGAGGTGGGGCGGGGTGGGGAGAAGCCCCGCGGCTGGGACTGGGTGGACATCGTCAAACACCTGTCCCAGGTCCCGCACCAGTCCTCCTCAGTGCAACTGCAGGCATAGTTCATAAGCTACAGTAGGCTGAAACTCACGAGTGATGCGGGCCCGAGCTTCGCGCCCAACAGGCAGAAGAGGATACAAAGACTCATCAGGTCCTTGAAAAATTGCAAGTTCTAATTTATCAAATATGCCAAGAAATATGTGGAGATTGAAAAGTGTGTATAATTGATATTGGTCTGAAAATACTTATAAAATAGTATGCTATAACAATGGTATTAAAATTTGTGTTCAGAACTAAATTGTGATGGGATGGTAAAATAAAAAAAATCCGAATACAGTGTTTTGTGATATAACCAGGTGCTAATTTTACAACAGCCAATATTCATTATATGCACTGTATTACTAAATAAAAAAAACCATGTATTATTTTACAGTTTGGTCTTTATACACAGTCCCGATTTTGGTGTCTAATTTTTATAATCATACGAGCTGGCAATCAAATTTATTTGCGAACATTATACATTTAATTTATTTCAGTATATGAATGTCTATGTCATCTTTTGAATGCCTGTGTGCTGTCATTTGTGTTAGTCTGCTTTGCATTAGGTCAAGGCAAGGGCAAAACACTGCCGAATTGTAAATATACTCTGAAACTAGGCAGTACTGTAGTGGATGTCCATGTACTCCTGGTTGAATGTATACTTCATGTGAATGTTATCTTGTAATTAAATATGTTAATAACAAATAATTCATTGTTTATTTTCTTTTAATGATCAATTTGCGTAATACACGAATTATCAAAAAAGTAATAAATAACTTTTTATCTAAAATTACGATTATGGATACATGTCCTTTTAGGATTACAGAACCTAGATATAATGAGTTGCCAGCACAGTGTATGAATGTTGCGATAGCTATGTATAATTCTGTAAAATACATTCGAAATGTTAATTGAATTTGCTAATCAATGTAACTGCCTTGTCCTAATGTAAAATAGACATTAGATTTAGCCTACTTTGTATATAATATATAATTAATAGATTATCAGGCAATTGTATTAAAAATTATTCTAGTTTCCTTAGTATAATATACAAACGATTGTCACAAGGCTCTATAAAGAGTTAAGTTGTAAATCTCAAGTCATAAAAGTTCATAAAAACAGTATGAAGTAGTGAAACTATATTAAAAGTAATAAGGAAATATCCACATACACACATAGACATACACATAACCCTCCCTTTTTTCGCCCAAGTCGGAAACATTTAGTTATCTACTACAAACATTTGTTAACCACACATACTACATTTGTTTCAACTCGATGATGGAAACATCACTCTTTTATCTTTAATAACTGACTAGAAAATTCTATTTTAAAAATATGTTCAAGCTGTAAAACTACTATATCGCCGCTTTGTACTGTTTTTAGTTTACTCTGTGTATACCATAGATGTATATACAGTTTTATACATGATACATAGTATGTTTTGTACTTTTTATAATCGTAAAATAATAATGAAAATTTTAATAATTTTGATGGTGTAAATGAAGTGCTTGGTTTGGTGTATGACATACTATATCGTTATGTAGTCGTATATTATTTATCATTATGGAGCTTTTGAATATCTATGCACTGGCCTAATGTACACTTGTAAGTTTTTCAGGTAAAAGCTAGGTTGGTCAGATTGTTTTTTTGTGTCTTGCTTGTGTATAAGAATGAATGGGTTTGATTGAAACTTACATATTTATGTGTGCTCTTTATTTAATTTTTTGGTTGTCTATGATCGTAACAGTTCGTAGACAATCTTCTGTAGAATCCTTATCAGACAGAGAAATTACTGTTCTATGGTTTCAAAAAATCATCTTCTAGACTCTAGAATTGCCTCTTGAAGCAAAGTGATCGTCAATACCAGAAGAAAACCGCGAGCCACATGGCCGCTTTGTTTCTGTCATTTTTGCGCCAATTTCTGCTAGACAGCTTCACGAATGCGTGCTCTGCATCCATGTTTTATATTTTAGGTGTTTTCATTAGAATATTGTCATTAATTTTAATTATTTATCACACTGTGGGCCCATTATCGAACTGTTTTTATAATCGTCGACTGTAGCGTTGTGTATTCATAATTTTATAGTTCTAAATATACTTTCTTGATTACAAGTAGCAAAATTTTTACATGTGTATGAAAAATGAATATGTATTGAACTCGTCGACTCTTCTTATGAATTGTGAATATTCTTTAATAAAATATTTATGATTGCTTCTATTTGTATTGAATTTCGTTTTGACCGTTACATTTATTTCCGTAATATTCTAGACATGTATAACGGTATTTCAATAATTTAAAATTAAATCTTGATGATGATGATATTGAAGCGAAATGCGTTTCCCGCTTTCATTTTATTTTTAGGCACCTGATATTACTTCCATTTCTTTATAATCATGTCTACCGTGGTTAGACACGAGTCTAGGGTTGTCCTAGTATTATGTATCAGCCCATATACGTCCCACTGCAGGGCACGGGCCTACTCTACAATCGACAGTACGATTGAGAGTGGTTAGGCCATATAGTCCACCACGCTGGCCTAGTGCGGGTTGGCGGACTTACATACCATAGAAATTCTTATAAACCGCTATGGTATGCAGGTTTCCTCACGATGTTTTCCTTCACCGTTTTAGTGCGTGGTGATTGACTATCAATACACACATGACTCCGAAAAGTCAGAGGTGTGCCCTGGGATTTGAACCTGCGACCACCGTGAAAATGTTGGCAGCCGCGTCTGGTCCGTTTACCAACAGGCCACCACGCACTTATTCCCTAGTATTCCTAGTTGTCCTAGTATTCCCGGTTAAATGCGAGTTAATGAATGAGGTTGATCCCTTGTCAGGTGGAGAAGTTAATGGAAAATATTACCGGTGCTCTTTGATACTCAACAATATATTTTACTAAAAATGTTCGATGAGAAACTGTTATGAAGTAAAAAATAGAAATGAGGTCGGAAATATGCCGCCTCGTTATCAAAATCATAAAAAAAATATTGACAACCAACACGTCAAAAACAAATCCTTTTTGTAATACACAACAATGAAATTCACAAAGCAAGAATGGTTCACGCCAGCCGAAGTGGCTATCCACAATTCCGCCACCGATTGCTGGGTGATCCTCAACGGCAAAGTGCTCAACATGACAGGCTGGCTTCAGCAGCAGTTCAGGGCCTGCTGTTGTAGAAAGAGTTGCTCATGCAAGGTCAAGAACTGGTACTGTGGAGACGACTGTGTGGAGTACTGTCCTTGCTTCAAGCGAGGGTTCAATTATTGCGATGGAAAACGGGTAAGGCGTAATTTTGTTAGAATGACATTTAGCGGACTTAGAAAGGATTAAGCAGAGGTGTTAGAAAACCTAAAACCCACGATTTGACATATCTAGGATACGAATTCTATTCCCGGCAACACACAAGTCTAAATCACAAAGTGGATTGCCCTGTCTGGAATTGAAACTCGAAATTTCATGGGTTTACAGCCCATAAAAGATGCCACTAGACTCTACAGTCTAGTTTAGATTTAGTGCCTAGATCGTGACGACTAGGCTCACGCAGCCTACCTAGAAACTTTAATATGAAACGCCTCAGTGTGAGCATATTTTATCTCCTATTTTGTTTTTAGCAAGCCATGACAATCCTGGCCTACGCCGGCAAGGACCTTAGCCACTGGTTCAACGGGGACGAGTGGGCGTGTTACACCCATCCTATAGTGGGTTGTACCACGACATACCACCTGCACGGACACCCTGGGAGTAACCCGGTGGTGCCCTCGACTCGTTGGCGCCCCATAGCCAAGCCGTGGTGGTTGGACGAGAGCATTGTGGTGGGGAGAGCTACAGCCAAGACAAGGCCTATACGCATTACTAACTCTTTGACTGGTATATGATTTATTGTTAGTTTATGATTTGTCATACTCGTAGCCGTTATAAAAAAGTTTAAGTATTAAATACACTATGCTGTTTGAGGATCAAAACATAGGGGTAAAGGTATTGAAGTCGTTCGCATTTTACAAATGATTACTTACAAAACGCATTTAAAAAACATCTCACAATTATATATCTGATTGATAGGCTGAGGTACCATAAATAGGCACCTATATAATAGCTAGTTACATTTTTAAAACGACTCAATACTAGCAGAGATCATTCCCGTCCAAAAATTGACGACTAAAGCACAATATAGTCTGTCTAACTAGGGAAGAGAGCCTACGAACTCACGGTTCATATTTATGTCCTTGGAGCATAGATGTAGTATAGAACTCTATGCCTTAGAGTGATGCTGCCAACGTCACCCTATGTTACAAACGTATTGCTTAAATTGTTACAAATAACGTAAAAATATCTAAACAACCACGTAACTTTTCAGGGAACACAGTCACTCTAGAAGTGTGCTCAGAGGAAACAATATACCAAATAATGATGCGCTACCTCCCCCACAACACCCACATGATGTCTTACACCTGGAGGTACCTGGGCAAACGTCTCAAATTGAACAAGACCTTGGCTGAGAACGGCATTCCTGACGAACGGGAGCTGTTCAATGAACTAGGCTTGCCAGAAAACAATCATATACCTGCCATCATGCTGTACTTTGATGATGATTTGACTGTTGGTGAGTTGGCTTAATAAGTTACGGTTAAGACAAATTTGGTGTAGCATACTTTTAGATGGAACTGCCGAGACAAGTCTTGGTTTTTTAAAACGCATATAAGACGTACACGTTTCGTTAGTTTTTTTTATTGCAATGAATTGCGAGACGAGTTTGCCGTTCGCCTGATGGTAGGTAAGCGCTACGACTGCTCATGAACAGTAGCAAAACCAAACACCATGAATAACGAAGCAATGCTTGGCATTCCACTGCGCTCGTCACCCGGAGATATAAGATGTTCCTATGTCCAGTAGTTACTCTGGCCACAATATCCTCCAGAATACAATAGTGCATTTACATTGGTGTTTGCTCGATTTGGAGTTAAATCTTTGGAAATATAAAAATTATCCTAAAAGAGTCAATGCGGTAAGCTAACTACGTAAAGTCAGTGGCTAAAGCTAAACCACTTCATCGTATAAGATTTACATATTCAGAAATATAATAGTTTTGTAATAATTAGTATTTACGTTGAAGTTTTTTAGAAAATATCAATGAAATTATCATTATCCATGGAATCATACCTTTTTTAGATCCCCCTGAGAACTTCTACAGATCTAAGGATAAGGATGATCTGTGTATATGCAAAGAAGTAGAATGCACAGAACGCATGGACGTATGCATCAAATGGTGATAACGATTTTATGTAATACAACATTTTCTGTTTTTGATTTTGCTAATAAAGTTTTTTAAATTATGACCCATGTATAAATTAGACAAATATCAACATAATTTACATTAAAAAAATTGTGATTACCCAAGTAATTTTGGCTGGTTGTTTTTTTTTCATGTTATTTAGTTATGACGTTGTTAAATTGCAGCAATAACTTATTTCAAGCATCTTATAAAAATGAAGTAGAGAAATATATCCCTTGAATTATTCCTTGAAATCTCTCAAGCAGGCAATGGATTGCTGTTCCGGTCTGCAACTTTCCTTTGATTACACTCGCTATAAAAAGTGGGAGGTATTTGAGTGCTTACGATATAACTAGGGTTAGTTTTTGCGTAGCTCGTGCCTAGGTCATAGGTGTTTGAACCTGAGTAATAAGCGCTTCTGTTTTTATAGCAACACGCTTTCTGTGAATGTTTTAGCATAAGTTAAAAATAGGGATGTGTTTTCTGAAACTAGATTAAATGATTTTTTTTTGTGTAATTGACAAAAACATTTGATTTTTCCTGGCATTCATACTCGGCTGACGTGCTGATAGGTTCGCACGCTATTTTATCTTTGGAGCAAAAAAATCGAGAAACAATTGGGTTCACAGAAGGGATGTTTCTCCCGAGCTCCTGTCGCATAATTAATTAATAGAGTTTAATTAAGTGGCTTCGCGCCCCGTGGCTAAGTTGGTTACACGCCGGCTGAGAAACGCAAGACCGTGGGCTCGATCCCCGTACCGAGACAAATATTTGTGTGGTCCACAGGTTTTTGTTTCGGGTCTGGGTATTTGTGATGTATGTGACTGTTGGGTATTATTTATTTATATAGTCCTGACCCCACACTAAGATCGAGTCTTGTGTCGTGGGTATCAGGAACTACGAGAGACTTTTCGGTCTCACAAACACCCAGACCCGGAAGAAATATTTGTGGGCCACACAAAAATTTCTCTCGGTGCGGGGATCGAACCTGCGGCCTTTCGTTTCACAGGCGGCGTCTAACCAACTGCGCCACGGAGGCTGTCAAAATTATTTTAATAATAAAATTAAACATATGTGAATGTTGAGTTTTGGGTGTATTTATTTATCGATTTTAAAAAACAGATTATTTATTTAATCATAAATACTAACGCAGATATGAATGCATAGATTTGGTGCATGTAAACTGGAATAGATAAAGATTGAAATCAAATCCTTACAATTTCACAGGATTTTGTTTTATAACGACTGGGCTTTCACATTATTACTGTATTACTTTATCAACGCCGTCTTACCATAGCCCTTTCCAAAGAATATAAATTAGATTACCAAGCATAGGGCAAGTCATAAGATCCCATAATGCGCCGCACGCTCAGTCGAGCACGCTTCCTGCCGACCTGCCGCAACACTCGGGACTTGATGTATGCTTTTTATTCCTGCAAAAACTGTCTATGCTAGTGCCATTGAACTGCTGTATCGCTGTGATTGCTTTGCGTTATTATTCCATAAGTTGGAAAGATATTAGAGCGATAGTTCAACAGGGTTTTGGCGAGTTACACGTGTGTATTTTTGGTTAAAGAATGTGTTGTTACGGTGAATGAAATACATGAAGTAGAGTGTATAAAAATAAATTAAAAGGTATGTAATTACTGCTAACAGTATTAGGGCAGCGTAGAGTTAATAGCGTATATCCAATAGAAAATATAATATGAACTTTATACTAAACCTATGCTATAACTAAGGAGGCAACTGATTATCATTCTGCAACATTGACAAAAAGTAATGTCTCGCTAACCTCAAGTAAAGTGTGTGGTAAGGGCAGAGAGAAAAAGTCAAAATTATAAAGCCGACCGATTATTTTAAAAGGTTAATACAATGTTCATTTTCAGAAAAAAGCTTTTCTCAACAGGAATGAAGCATCAAAGAACGTAACTTGAGCAGCGCCTATAGAATATTTTATCTAGACAATTAATAACTAAGTTGGCGTTTTCCGTCAGAGGTAGCGGGATCGATCCATGTGCGCTTAAAAATATTTGCCTATATTATAATGTGTATTTCTCCGGGTGTAACAGTAAATAAATAACGACACGACGTACGACGACAAAAGAAAATGCAAACATTAGTTTTTCCAACTAAAAGAGCAAAGGAAACATAAATTATATGTAAGTAGGTACTTTTTAATTTAGATATTTGAATAGATACACTTAGGCACCTACTTTAAATCGGCTTTTAAATCTGTAGCTTTTGCCATCTTGTCATAAGAATTGAGTATGAGGAAAATCCAATTATAAGCATAATGCCGCGAATACTTACTTCCGTTTCATTAATTGGTTTGAAAACTCTCACAAATGTAGGTAAATGAAACTATACAATTATCAACCGATTTCATTCATACATACACAACATAAATAACTACCCCACGCGATATAGCTATTTCCGAACAAAATACCAGCTTATTTGCGTACTTACACGGCGCGACCACCACGCATGCGCGGATCAGATAATTTCACCCACTTGTTGCCCCAAATTACAGTCGCAACCCCATGCAAAGAGTTCTAATAAAAATAAACTGTCCGTAAGTCGCCATTTTTGTCCATAGATAAATGAGTGACGGGAGGAGCGGCCGCGTGACGCGATTGCCTTTGCCGCGTTCGAAATTTGAAATAATTTTGACGTTTTGTTTTGGATGTGTGTTTTGATAACAAGTTTGAGTTTATGAAACGTGCTCGCGCTTTACCGCCAATTTGACTTTGTTTAGACATTTTTATGTTTTGTTTGTTTAAATAAAATAATTTGGATTATAAATATTGGTTATTAAGATGATGTGAATCAGTGATATATTTTCTTAGGTAGGTACTTATTTTGTTTTATGACATTTGTGTTTTTCAATTAAAATATTTATTTTGATAATATTTTGTACGAATTTTACAAAAGGCATGGTAAATGCAGAGTAGGTAATTTTTTGATAGGTTTTAGTAACGAATTAACTAGTAATTATTATTATCTTAAGTTATGTCGATCGTGCTTAAACAATTTTATTTTCTACGTAAATTGTACTCGTTACTCTAGATAGATACCTACCATTTCTATACTAGGACAGGCCACAATAATATAGCGTTTTAAAACCATAATAAAATTAAATTATCATACGTTAACTTGTTAATCATAAATTAATTAATTAATTAATTATGATTATAATTCCTTATTTAACTTTGAGTAAAAATGAATGGTTCTAACAGAAGCGTGCTTATGTTTTTATACGTACACATGTTGAAAACATGACAACCTACGAGGAGGGTAAACACACTAGTGTTCAGCCAACGGGAACTTTTGTTTTAATTATCTTCTTTTTTGGGCCTTAAACGTTTTATTTGAAATGTTAAGACTGAAAAGTATTTTATATTTCATGATATAAGCTATACAAGTGTAGTACGTGCTCATCTGGATATTTTTTTTATTGCGATGTATGGCGAGATGAGCATGCCATCCGCCTTATGGTAAGCGATACGACTGCTCAGAGACAATAGGAAAACATAATACCATGAATTACAAAGCAATGCTTGGTATTCCACTGCACTCACCATCCCGAGACATAAGATGTTAAGTCTTATTATGTCCAGTAGTTACTTTGGCTACACTGCTACTGCTGTTTGGCGGGACAAAAAGACATTGCGGTCGTACCTACCCAGGTGGCCTCTCACATATGAGAGACCTACTACCATCTATGTGTATGACTTTCAGGTGTTGGTATTATTATTGTTAAGTTACTTAAATATGTAGGAATGTAGCTACATTTAAATATTTTTGTGCTACGCGCAAGTTATAAGTAATCAGTCTGTTAAGAAACTGATAGGTCACTCGTAAGTTTTTTGCCGAAACTTAATTAAGACTAGCCTTGTAAAACGAAAATACATAACACTGTAACAAGAGCCAAAGTTAACGTACTAGGAAAAATATTGCCTAAGATTTTTGGCATAAACGTAGTTGATTTTCACCCAGAATCCAAACTTACGCCAAAGCGCTATCGTAGCATCACGATCATGCGGTCTACCAACTGAGCTATGTGTATGAAAAGATAAACAGCCGATAAACTAGTAAAACCTAGCAATACAATTTCATTAATCAATGGTTCTTGGAAAGAACATTAAGATTTTTTGTCACCATCAATTCGGAGGCACCCCATAAAATATAAAGTTTATTGGACTGTCGGTGAGTCATCTTGGGGTTGGTCTAATCAAATAAAGTACGATTTGCAGATCCGCACCCTCTATATGCGATTTGTATCGATTTTCGACAACCCCCGGTCGCCGCCCCTTCATTTTAACAGAATAAACAGCTTCCCCTAGTGGATTGAAGAAACTGAACTAATGGGTACCTAAAGTGTTTTGGGAGTGGCAGAGAATAAATTGGAAATAGTAAGCACTAGTAGCCTCTGTTGTCTCGGGTAATGACATTTGTAAAGTTAAAAGACTTTGAAGTGACCTTTGTGGAAGATATACGCTCAAAGTAAAATGCAAACATTGAAAGCAATTATGAATCTTGAACTATGTGTAAATTATGTCAGAATGCACTGTTTCTGTCAATCGATCGATATAGATAATAATAATGTATACATTTCATATTCATTTCTACATTTATTCATGAATTAATGGTTTGATGACAATGTAGGTATCTATAGTCAAAATTTTCGTATAGATGGCACTTATTCAATAAGAAATGCTGCGTGTAGAATACACAATCCCTAAGTGAATGAAGTTTCTTATACATTGACACTTATGTACAGCCGATAAAGCAAATTATATACATAAATGCATTCCACTTAGTTCACACGGCGGCGAATAATAGAATACCAACGGTTTAAGGGTTTCCTTTTACAAACCAAAAAAGTCCATTGTGATATCTGAATTGGAACAAAAGATAACGCGCTTATCGAATGGCTCTATTGTCTATGCACCGACCATAGATACGGCGTCCGGTAACCAACATAAACCCAAGGGTCGGAACCCTGGTCTTTCCTCATTTACAGTTCAGCTCTTTGTTTTCAATTACTTTTGACCGTACAGTGCGTATTTTTATTCGTATTTTATTTTTTCAGATATTTCGCAATGGCGACGCTACCGATATTTGTGTCATTGAGCAGGTAAGAATTTTTATTTTCAATATTATTTAATATATATATATAATTTATTTTGGACTGAATATACTCTGATATTGTATGCAAGGTCCTTCCTAATATCTGCCTGACGTAATGGATCACTTGGATAATCCTGTAGCTAATGACTAGAATATATTTTATAATTGTCTTTAATTAAATACTTCCGTTAATTAATTGTGTGGATGCGTACAAATTCTTAATTAATTTTGTTGAATGTGACTGTTATTAAGGATAATTATGTCCGTTACTAGACATATTGAATTATTAAGTCTTCGTGTAAGTAAAAAGGAATAAGTTATATTACAATAAGCTTTTCCGGAAGAACATAATTCGTACAGTTTTATGTTCCTTTGTTTTGATTATCTCGTAAAATTGTTTATGAGGCGCATACTCGTTAACTATAAACTATTGTTTGTGTCACAACTCACTGGGTTGGATTGACGGCAATGACACCGACGCGACCGTGACTTCGACAATTTTCGTAGTCAAATTTCAATTGAAAGTTGAAACATTGAATTGATACTCTACTTCGACCGTATTACGCTTTTCCATGGAAATATAAAATATATTTACAAAAAAAATTGCATCAAAATGAAGCTTGTAAGTACTGTTATACAAAATTACTCTATTAAAAAAATAGTTTGTAATTCCATATTGATATTAATTGAAACCTATATAAAGCGGTGTCTACTAACAGCTACCTTCACCCTAAAACTAACCAAAGTGGTATATTCTATTTTCCTTACTGTGAAAGATATTTTAGTAGTTTGTTGGATTTTATAGTTTTTTAACGATGTTGTCCAGGAGCGCATCGCTCCCGATGGGGGACGCGCTCCCGCGGGATTCGGGAAGCGACCCGTAAACAAACGATAGTTTGTTAAAAATTATCTGTTGAACACAAGGAATTACGTTTTACTGCCTTGTGGATCGAAACTGTCGCTTTAGTGTTTTTAAAAGTTGTTTTTCAGGGATGTGTTTTTGATCTTGTTGTCCCTTGCGAGTTTTTTGTTAACTTTGTTGTAGATTATTAAAAGATTGCTACACTCCAAAATAACTTAGCTGTAAATACTCCAATTACTATGTAAAAAAAGGTAGGAAGACCCCTAAAGCACGACAAATTATCACCAAACTGTTTTGGTGATATCAAGACACTTAATCACATCATATTCACTACAGAACAAGCATTTGCTAAGAACAGAAGGATGAGCCATCCCGCATGCGTAAAAAAATACGTTTGTTATAATTTGTTACATAAATAAACTATACGTAAATACAAAAGCTGTAGATGGCAAATCTTGTCTATCTGAATAAAGTTTAAAGCTAGTACATAGTAGGGTTACGTCTACGCTAGTTCCTGATTATAGCATGGACAGGTCAGCTTTAGGAATGTGGTATCACTATCTAACAAATAACCGAAGTAAAGTACCACCTTAGTTGCTTTTCATAGAGCTAAACTTTGTTGCAAGTGTAGGTAACACTAAATATCTTCTACCTATCTTCCATCCTGCCCTCCCCTTTTCTTATTTTCACAGAAAGCCAATCCAAGGAACTAGCATTTAGCAACATCTCATTTTCTATGATTCTGAAAAATAACAATACACCCAAAAGTCACTATACATAGTCCTGCTGAAACACTAAGATAGAGTCTTGTGTCGTGGGTATCAGGAACTACGAGAGACTGCGGTCTCACAAATACCCAGACCCGAAACAAATATCTGTGGATCACACAAACATATGTCTCGGTGCGGGGATCGAACCTTTAGTCTCTTGTTTTACAGACAGTGTCTAACCAACTGCACTAAGAAAGTTGTCACGGAAAACCCTCTACAACATATAGCTTACAACATAAATATACAAAAGTCATACAGGCTTAATACAGAGGCCTCAAAAACCTCGCGATCAAAACCCACCACTAGAATAAAGTATTATGTTGCGCAATTGGAATTTCCCATATGTCCATTTCGGGAGCGGGTCCCAATAACTGTGAATCAAATTACCGACACAATAAAGCTTGCGAGAGCTTTCGTCGCCGTCCGGGAACGCTTCCTGTCCGCCGTTTAGGAAGTAAATGCCAAGACGTGCTGGTGGGTAGGGTTGACATGTGGGCTTTTTTAAATGGATATATTGGTATTATGGCCGTGTTATAGTTAGTTAGTAGGGACTGAGTTTTAAGGTCATAATTTAAAAAAAATCTTTGTTTATACGTGAATAATTTCTAGTTATAGTGTAGAAAATAAAATATCTGATCTGATAGCACACAATCTCCTGCCAATCGATAAAATGATAATGGCCTGAATTCGCGCCACGAAGGAGGGACCCTTGATATTAGAAGTAGGGAAAGCCTAAGCCAATAAATTGTTGAACAGACTGATACGGAAAAAAATGAATTCGCGAACATATTCTTTTTCTCCGCATAAACGTAGGCAACCCTATATCAAAGTACTATTGCTTCACATTAGCAGTCCGCGACGCGTGTACTTCCATTGCTTATTTGTCCATACGGCGGCGCTTCACACATACCAATAGACTATACGTGTGTTGACACGTGTCGCCGCCCGTCTCGACCGAGGTATGTACCACCGAGCCTTATAGGAAACCTATCGATTATGATGTGAATTACAAATGTATTGCGATCGGGTTTGGTTAGGAGCTTTTTTTTACAGTTTAAAGAGATTTATTTTTTTATTGTTAAGGAATTGCCTAGGAACTTGTTCTGTAGCTTTAACAACTCACAATCAAGACACTTAATCATTTAGAGAATATTTTCAAAATTAGGAGTTATAATCATGTCAGGATACAACAGTAACAAAGTAGAAAAAGTTTACGGTTGCTGTAGTCCCAATCTGAATGGCTTTATCATCATCATCATCTTTTTCTTTAGCATCAGAGAATTCAAACTCATTCAAAACTCGTGTTCTTTTCGACCTCATCATCTCATCAGTTCTCTCAGCTATCTGCCTTGCCTACTGAAATTTCCATTTGCTAAACTGTTCCAATGTGTTGGTAACCTTTGTTCTCCTACATACCTTGTTATTTCTACATAGATTTTATGACTAAGATTATTCAATTATTACTCAATTCGAGTTAAATAATGAAGATGCAATACAGATGTTATTGCTTAGTGTCTACTTTGCAGATTTCACGCTCGTTTAACAGCGTTCACATAAATTGTTCCATGACACTCAGCCGTTAATCACGCCGGTCATTACTTAGATTTATGGCTACTGGATAAAGATGTATGGAATCACGCGATATTATTCCCACTGCTTTGAATGTTTTGCCGTCATCGACTTTTATAACAATGGTATTACTCCGGTAGGTAGTTGCAATACGAGTTTTCAAAGGAATGTTATGGGTCATGATTCTGAACTTGGATTACCTATCAAGCTTTTAAACTTTAATCTATTTGTATTTATTTACGACTGTCTATGACTTAATAGTGGTAGACTTTACTGTGAGCAGTCTTAAAATCCAAATCGTTTATTTATCATGTAAAGCTGTAAATACACTTACAATTAGACAGTTTATTAATGAATGTTATTTGGTTTTCAGAATCATTTATAACCTATTTCACGCCCAGTTGGCTCTGTCCTTCACTTTCTCCCTTCTGCCACAGGAAGTCTACTGATAAATAGGGCTCCTTCAATGATCTCCACATCGACCTGTTGGAAGCGGCCTGCATCTAACGACGTCCTGCAACCATAACCAGATGGCTACGTGTCCTAATTTCTGTTCATCTTCTTTTTCCACAAATTATTCTACCCATAACATTATCTATGTATAATAATGTATCGAACCATGTTTCCGAACAAAAAGTAATTAAAACCCGATCCTAATGGGCGGTAAGCGCGTACGCCGCTAATGAAGTATGAAATTAAGGTGTCAGTTATTTTATGATTATGGCGAGTCGCCTGTATCACGCTTTCTTGCAAGTTTCAATTAGTCTTCTTAATGATTAACACATGTTTTCCCGCTTCGTTACTTTTAACAAGATAAAGATTGGATTAGTATGAGGTAGCGAAATAGCTGGTCGTAAATTTCATTAGCGTATCTAAGAGGAATTATTTAAGGAGTCATGATTTGGCAAATCCCAACATACAGCTCTTAGATAGTTGTACAGATATTATTGTTATGTTTTTCTATAAAAGGTTTGTCGTTCACGTGAGTGTGTCCCAACGCTTTTATTTTAACACCATTATATTATAGAAAGGTTTTATAAGTTACCAAGTACGAGAATCCTGGAGAAATTATGAATGTCCAATGCACAAACTCATACAAAATGGAGAGACTGATTAGGAAATCAACTCTTGGGTCGTAGACTATCCTTTCTCAAAATACAACAATCTTCAATTCTCTAAAGTTGTCATAGTTTACACCAGTCCAAAGCAATGCTCGTTAAGATGCTAATTCTACACGATCTTTACGTCACTGTCTTGAGTAAATACTCATCATTTGTGCATCACGCACAAATGTGCGTGATGCAAAGCATTCGCTGTAAGTTGTAACACATGGCTCTCTTTAATTATAGTAGCTCTAAACACTATTAAGAAATAGAGAAATTGAATCAAATGTCACTGCTCGAATATTCAAAGTTGGTATTAAGATTTTATGTTATCAATTTAGAAATAATGTAATATTTACAGAAAAATATTTAATATTTGACTACTGAGTAAAGAAACGACTGGGTAAACTGTAAAGTGACCGTTTGCAGGCAGATTTCAAAAGTTCGCTATTGCAATCTCTCTACCACTAAAAATCTACCACTAAATATGCAATCTCATGTTTGTATATTTAATGGTAGATTTTTCGTGGTGGAAGATGATGGCACTAGAGCACATGAAATTACCTTCAATCTGTGCGATATTATTGATAGAGTGCAAGACAGAGTTAAGAGAGAGAGAACAACTTGCGTCACTAAAATAATCAAATAAAAGTATTTCACGTTATTCTATATTATTAGTATAGAATAACGTGATTATTAATAGTTTCATTTTAAATGAGCTGGGCTATTTAAAGTTTGAATCGGTTATAAAACAATTTACCTATTATATATAAATACAATGCTTATTTTTAATGCATGTAAAAGTTCTTATTTCAAGTAAATTAAAAATCGGTATTATATATTTTCCAATTCTAAAAACAATGTAATGCCTTCAAAATACCAGTCTACACAAAATATACCATAGTAACATCTTACGGTAATATAGCAAAAAGTTCTCAGGTTGTCGCGGACGCCCACGTCCGGTTTGGCCGTCATTGCCATGTTCCGGCTTGTATTACGGTATTTTGCATGCATACTGCCTACTCCCTATGGACGTTCCCATGGACAGCATGTTTTCGATGGGTGGTCGAGTGTGACATTGTTGGTGTGCGTTTGGATCAAATGTTTGTAATGCAAGGAATAAATAGCAAGTCTAAGAAATTTTTGATTTAAATTTTACTAATATTTTATTTTATTTTATTGGGAAAAAAACAAATAATTGAACATTGTGTATGAATAATTTAACATTTTTATATTAAAAGCTATAATCGCATAACCTATCACGTTCTTCCCAGAATATAAGCGAACTATTTAACTTTTAGATATAAGCGAAAAATTTAATATAAACAGTACATACAAAACAAATGAATCTATACATATTATTTTTTGGACTGAATTTAAATATAATTCTAACAGCATTGCAAACAAGTTTTCCGATAAATATGGGGTGATGAGGCAAATATATTATTTATCAATAAATATAAAAAGGTAAATGCAGATTAGATTTGTTTTTGTAAAATTTATCACAACTTAATCCTAACGGAAGTTACTGGGGTGAAATAAATGACATACAATGTTTCTGATAGTTTTATTTCAAAAGGATTCTAGGTAAATAGGTTATAATTGTATCGTATTATTATATACGTCCCACTGGGCACGGGCCTATTCTATAATCGAGAGCACGATTAAGAGTGGTTAGGCCATATAGCCCACCTCGATGGCCTTTGCAGGTTTCATCACGATGTTTTTTCTTCACCGTTATAGTGCGTGATGATTGACAATCAATACACACATGACTCCGAAAAGTCAGAGGTGTGTCGTAGGATTTGAAGCCGCGACCACCGTGAACACGTAGGCAGCCGTGCCTGGTGCCTGGTTACTAAATTACTTACTTAGAATATATGTATATTATAATTATTTGCACCCAGACAAAGGCGCTAAGGCAATATATTTTCATTCGATAAAGGATTGCCTACATTTCAATAGCTCCTTAAAAGGAGGGCATAATTACATGTTGCCGATCAGTTGTGAACCCGAGTCCGTCCAGTCCTTTGTCCGTCTCGGCCCACGTATCCGTGGAAAATATAATGTCAATTTACAAATTATCCAGAATACGATGTTTTGGATGTCGGAAAAATGGATGAGCGTAATATACAATTTATAATAATAAAAAAAAATATAATAATAAAATAAACGTAATATTTTTTACAATTTCTTCCAATGTTGATTTCATGTTTTTACTGGTGGTAGGCCTCTCATATGTGAGAGGCCATCTGGGTAGGTACCACCGCAATGTCTATTTCTCTCGACAAACAGCAGTGTCAATACATTGTTGTGTTCCGGATTGAAGGACATTGAAGCCAAAGTAACTACTGAATATATTGAGACATAACATCTTATGTCTCAGGATGGCGAGCGTAATGGAATGCCAAGCATTAATTAGTGATTCAAGGTGTTGTTTGGTTTTGCTACTGTTTATTAACGGTCGTATCGCTTACCATTAGGCGAACGGCATGCTTCATTCGCCATTCATTGCAACAAAAAAAAAGGAAGCATAATGACCGAAGGCAGCAGCCCGATATTTTCCTAAGTATATAAAACTAAGCAAAATTCAAACCACTAGTGAGACAAATTGCGTGTGATAATGAGAGACTAATGCATAATGCGGTTCCGTTCCGCTGTTCGCGTTCAAGCAGCGATGATTTACGGAATTATTCCCGATCTGTGTTGCACATTACCGAGAAACATTGTATTCGATGATTCAAATGTTCAAGTTTCATAAACTTGGTAATTAGTCGTTATGTCGTGATTCTGGTCCATAAATTAGAGAATAGACTCAAGACGGTTAATCAAGTTTGTTAGTTTGTCGAAAAGGCTTATTAAGTCTATTGCACTTGTAAAATAATTAGGCTTTTTCTAAGTTTATGAATTGGAATTAGTTTCTTATCAAATAATTTTGTTGTAAAATTAAGCTAGTGTGTCTGATATAATAGATATTAGATACTAGATAGAGATGCAAAAAGGATATCTAGATTGAGTTAGTTATTCATTTTAAACCGATATTATAAAGGACAATTGTGTAAGTTCTAAAACTACTGGACCGATTTGGAAAATTCTTTCGCCATTAGAATGCTACATTGTCCCTGATGGACATAGCCGATAAAATATTTTCGAAAAAGTGTTTCTGCATCTGAGCAGAGCCGGGTCGGGTCGTTAGTACATTGTAAACATGCTTAAATCAATGGTCAAGTTATGGTTGTCTTGTAGATCAATACAGACAGTCGTCGCTTACATAAAATAATGTGCCATATTTCATACGTGCTTACATATTGTATTTACAAGAGCTCAATACATATATTTAAGTCAATTTATTGATAAAATATTCAATTTATTTGAGGTTAATATATCGTTCGCACCCACAAACACGGCATTAATATTTCGAACCGGTCTTAGATTAGTTGCCATATCATTTTTTTTTTCATATCTAGAATTTAGGCATCCTTTTCGAGTGTCCAAAACTGACGCCCACGGAGGGCACTGCCCGTAAAAGACATTAGGACCTCGCCATTTACAGAAGTGTCGGTGCATTTTTAAATCATTGACATTTGATCGGTATACGAAAAAAAAGTAATACGTTGTTTAATAATGTTTTTCTTGAAATCAATTTCTAAATAGACTTGTTTTACTAAATTTGTATTAAAATTGGTTGTTGATAAATTGATTTAAATTTTAACGTGTTTTTTTTTATTGGATCTATTTATTTTTTTCCATGTATATATGTATATTTTTTTCTATATTCTAACTATAGATATATCAATGCTAACATAGGTACTTACTTGATAATAGACTTTTCAAAAACATATTACTTTAAAAGTGTTCTGGTATGTATACATATTACAATAGTAACGAGAAATATGTAAAGCAATTTCCATTAGCATTTTAGTACTTTTGCGTACATTTCTTCTACTAACAAAGAAATTTCATAGTTATAGTCCAATTTCAAGTTGCCAATATTACATGTTATTTGTTTTTTACCTTTCGTTTTTTTGGCGTCAGAAGGTGTGGTTGTCATGTTGTTGGCAAAATATTATGAACTTTTTTCTCTATTTAGCTCATTGTTTGATATATGTTTTTATAATATAAACAACTAGCGTTCGGGCCCGGCTCCGCCCGGATGCATACACGTTTTAAAATGGCGGTCAAAATGTTTAATTCTGACTATCAGTTTAGAATATCGACCAATCGGACCACGAAAAACGAACATAATTTCCTCGTATTTGCTAGAAATATCACTACTGCTTTCCTCCTATAGGTCATAACGTGATGATATATAGCCTTTCTCGATAAATGGACTACCCAACATTGAAAGAATCATTCAAATCGGACCAGTAGTTCCAGAGATAAGCGCGTTCAAACAAACAAACTCTGCAGCTTTATAATATTAGTATAGATAAGTATTTATACTCGTAATCTAATAGTATAACATGTCTATTAGAGTAATTATAATATATAGGGAGCGCTGGTACATTAAAAACGAAAATGAAAATGGTCGAGCCGGCCACCTTTTTCTGCTCTCCTATTGGCTGCTAATTGACAGGTTGTCCAACAAGCACGAATTATTTGGAAAAGAAAAATATAAATAAATAGCTTAAGACTATTTAAACCCACTGAATCTCGTTTTAAAAGGATAATAGCATAACATACTTTCGGTTATTAAATATATTTATAGTAATTTGTTGCTGAATAATAATTAGTTCAATTTCCACTAATATAGAAAATATCTAAATATATAATGTTTTTGAAGACGCAAATGTATGGAAGCGCTCCCTCTATATATAAATACTCTAATCATGTCCAATATAATAAAATGTGAAAAGAGAAGAACTGTTCCTAATATTTTGACAACAGCATAACAAAACTTAAACATCGTAGAAGATTTATATATCGGTCGCCCAACGTCAACAAACCTATTCAAAGCATGGATTCAAAGTAGTTTCATTTACGTCCATAAAGTGTACATTCAACCTAATTTACATACATACTCAGTAGTTTAATTAATTAGGTGGTAACACCCAACAATCTGACATAATTTTTCGGTCGGCCGGCGCCGCGGCATGCGAGAAAAACCTCCTTTGTTTAAACCGACTTGAACGCAGTTGGATTGTATTCGTAATTCCCACAGTAGAATGGGCAGATGGACTATTATATGTCTTTATAAAACTGTTTTCATGTATTTAGCGATTTTATTGTAATAAAGTGACGAGGGCGTGGTGGCCTTTTAGTAACTAGATGTAAAAATTAAAATGGCGAGACGAAAGTCACGGGTTCGCATCACCTAATTAGAATCATGTAATGAATTATGCTTAATGGTTTCTTAGATTTTCGCGAACGTTAAACATTAGAATAAAACTCCGCCCGTGTCTACGAAAGCGGTAAAGCAAACGAAACACCGGAAATTTCCTCACGATGTTTATCTTCATAGTTGTAGACACACGACTCCAAAAAGTCAGAGATGCGCCCTGGGATTTAAACATGACCACCGTGAACTTTTATCAGAATTCTGCTGTAATATATTCGTCTTAGTAATTCTACTAACGTCTGATCTCAAGGTCGCTTAATGAGATACTTAAAAAATCTTATGCAAACATTGAAATATATTAATTACTAAAGTGCCTAAAGCGGTCGCCCACTCGCCAGATATCGCTGTATAATTATCACAAGTCATTAGCTTCCATATAAAGAGAAATAAGAACTGCTTAATAACCCGCTACGATTGATTAATGTTTGCTAATCTGTGTGAATTTTTACAGCATTCAGAACGTCTGCAAAGACTTCTGTAGTATTTCTGCAAAGTGGAAAACATAATAATTAAAGGTTAAGCCTGTTGAAAGGTCATTATTAAAATCCAGATTGCTGGATTTCCCAATACCCCTTTCCTCTGTCCACCCTTTTTCCTTGCTGCTCCCCTACTAATTTGAAGGGCCAGCAACACTGATCCAAGCGTTGTGGATGTTCATGGGCGTCAGTGATCACTTACCATCACATGACTGATAGCATTGATTTATGATTCAACGTGTTGTTTGGTTTTGCTACTGTTTAGAAGCGGTCTTATCGCTTACCATCAGAAGAATGGCATGCTCGTCTCGCCATTCATTGCAATAAAAAAGATGGCTTGACCCGTGCCTTGCAGTGTGAGGTACATATATGGGTTGATACATAATTCTAATAGAAACACTCAAGATGATATCAACTATACCAAGAACGGAGAAAAACCAATGTGAAATGTGGTTGTTTTTCTCCATATATTGAACAGGTATTGTTGTGGTGAAAACCATGGGAACAGCGCCGCTAATCACTTCTTGCCTACATACTTTTATCTGTACTTAATTGATTGTTTTGCTGAATACAGTTAAACATTGTTTAGTTCCATTCAATGACATAACTCGCTCATGAGTAATTTTAAAGGAATTTCTGAAGTATGTTTGCGTGCAACAATTTTGCTAAGTATGCCCCAGGGAATGGATGAGAAAGGTAAAGGATTTTCTTCACAAATTTGGCCTTGAAATTGAAATAATTTGAGGAATTATCTAATAATATGTTATAATAATTATAATGTTGCATGTTAGTTTCCTTGGATAAGTTGCTAATATGACGATTGCAATAAAATAAAGTGCATCAGTAAATTAGTGTCATCATATGCAATCGTAAAAGTACATTTATTAAGATGATAGTACTTAGTAGCTACGTAATGTAATAACTCATTTCAATGAAGATGTGATTTGTGAGTTGTAACTAGTGTTCCCAGGTGTCATTTCTGAACATTCGGGACAGGTGACGAAAAAATCAGGATTTTGAGTTCCTAAGCGGGACGCCAATATATTTTTAGAAAAAATATGTGTATTATATTTAGTTTTTATTAGAATTGTATTTTGCGTTATATTTCACAGCTTCAACAAGAAAATTTAAAAATATTTTTATTGTACCTGTAGTTTAATTATAAATTATTATAGATGTTTATGTAATTATTATAAATTGTATGTATGTATATATGTATATATTATATTACGTATGTGTATTAATTATGTCATTTATATGTATTATTTTTGATTATCGATTTAATAATTTATATCTATTGGAGCGTACCTTATCTTTGTTTTACACTGCCCTTTCTTTCTCCTTCTTTTATATCCATCCAAAGGTTGTCTGGTAGAGATCGCTTATTAGCGATAAGACCGCCTTTTGTACCTTTTATATATGTTATTTCTTTATATTGTTATGTCCTTTTGTTTGTGTACAATAAAGATTAAATAAAAATAAATAAATTTTTTATATGAATGTCTTACCTTTATATTTTTAATATTAAAGAGAAATAATACCACTCTGTTTCTGCATTGGAGACAAAGAGGGTTGGTGAAAAAGCGGGCCATGTGGCGTCCTGCACAAGGTTCAATCGGGACGCGTCACCAAACCCCTGAAAAAGTGAAACTTCCCGCGTAAAGTGGCACATCTGGCAACACTAGTTGTGACTGAAAGAGATGTACGTAATGGCCACACCAAATTATGTAGTAAAATATTCTAGGATGATCATACTGGACCCTAAAACACCAAGTGCCAAACAATCGTGTGACCACATTACCACACAAATATATAAAACGTACGCTTTAAGATATCACTGGCAGATCTACATGTTTATTCTACTAAGTATACGGAATTGGGTAATTAACTCGACATAAAAATTCGAACATTGTGGCATTGTGATTTTTTCACAAGGAATCTAACGCGAAATTTGTGTAAATATTTAAAACGTGAAGTATTAAAGCTTTGAATCTTTCTCATATTCATAAGTTTTATAGGATAAAATATATTTTTAGTATGTGTTGAAATGAATTTTTAGTATGAGTCAAAACAGAACTCGAACTTTGGACCTAATGTAAGTCACACAGACGCTTCGAGACCATTTTCGCAGGTAAGTCCTTGCTGTTCTAAAAATCAAAAAGTTAAAACATCGATAGGTACTCAATTTTCCCAAAATTTTAGGCAAACGTAGGACTTAAAATATAAATATATTGTTTTGTTGATGTTATTACATATCTGATTTCACCTTATTCTTTCCAATTACTCGATTGAAGTATCATTTTTTTTTACAATTTATGTCGAGACCAGCAAACCATTTGCATGATGGTAAACGATACGACCGCTCATGGACAGTAGCAAACCAAACAACACCATGAATTGCAATTCTTGGCATTCGGCGCTCGCCATCCTGAGACACGATGTTAAGTCTCAATATGTCCAGTAGTTACTCTGGCTACAATGTCCTTCAAACCGGAATACAACAGTGCATTTACACTGCTGTTTGGTGGGAGAAATAGAGAAGTCGTTTTGCTGGCTTTAATGTGCTTCAAACCGGAATACAACAGTGCATTTACACTGCTGTTTGGTGGGAGAAATAGTGATTGTGGAGGTACCTACCCAGACGGCTTCTCACATATGAGAGACCTACCACCGGTGTATCTTGTAGATACCATTACAAGCACCGTTGTATTTCATAACATAATACCGTAGAATAATTATCGGTGACCATTCACCGTCGCCATGTGAACGAGGTCTCTAGACAACTAAGTGATAATTTAACTCTTCACGCTTCAAGAAATCCATTCAGAAGCTTGCTGAGTCGTTTAACATATTAACTATGATTTAATATTGTAGTTATGTGTGTGAGTTTATCAACTTTTATAGTGGAAGATACTGCTAAACCACTTGTTTGTGTGAAGTAAGATATTTTGATTAAAAATCGTCTAGAATATTTTGGCGTTCGAATGCATTGTTAGGATGCTGTGAAAATATTAGGTTTTTTCTTCTTCTTACATTCTATTATATTGGACATGTTAATACTTTTAGATAACGAGTATAAAGGCGTATGAAAACATATCTCAAACATTACATTATATAAATATTTTTAACTTTTATTGTTAGTTCCAAAATTCGCCACACACCAATAGAAAATAGATGAAGTATAAATGTTGCTGTTTTGCATATAATGATACGGTAGAGCGATACATACGTGTGTATATTTTTCAAATGTCACATGAACTGTCTTCCAAATTGGGTTGTTAGGACTGTCAGTGTTTTTGGAGAAGATCCCAAAACCATCCTTCTTCTCCCATCTCTATTGAAAATTGGTAGACTATAGCTCTACACCACACTCAACATGAACGTGGCTGAAGCGATTCAAGTTGCCAAGAATCGGACCAGATGGCAAAATATCGAGCGCAGGATTGCTTCCGGGATGAATCACGACCCCCAGCATTGGGGAATCGACGCAAGGAGGAGATAGCTCTACTAGTTTTTAGATCTGGAACATTGAGAACTTGTTTGGCCACGAGATAGTTGATAAGCGCGTAGGTTATAGTATTTTCTACTATTTGCATACGAGTGGATAGTTCTAAGATATTGGCTTTTGTTTCACACACAATAAATCGGGTGTTGGACCTGCCTTTCCGACACGTAATACAAAAAAATTAAAGTTCACAGGAAATGTATGGAAGCAGGTCGCCTCCACCAAATTTTTGACAATGATATAAAGACAAAGAAAATGAGCATACAAATACGGCAAGAAAATAATTCCTAGACAGGAAGTTTCACAAATTCAATGTTAAAAATATAATATTTCATATCGAATCGTGTTTGGAAGGATGCCGTGTACAAGAGTTAGGTACGCACCGACTTACGCCGTTCCCACTATTGTGATGTGCGACACGGCTCATGATTCTCATAATAAATAACGTTTTATTATACCTATATGCTTTACATATTGAATAATTCTGACTCGTTTAATTTTGATACGACTGTAGATCTAAGAATACACACAACTTTTTCTTTTCTTTTTGTAATAGTAGCTTATAATATATACGGTATACCTTTTGGCATGTGATTATAATTTTCTACAGATACCAGCAACATTTGTAGAGTAGTAATCAAGAAATCTCTCTAGCCGGGTCTAAAGAATTCATAAAGGTCATTATTATCTTTAGCTTTCAGGAAATGTAATGTTGAAAATAGACCTCTTCCGAGGACTTCCGCCGGGCCCTGTTAGACGTTGCCTGAATCCATCAAATTGTTAAATTTACTTTATGGTATTGTATTAGCAATTTTTTTCATATCAATTTATCATGGTGAATTAAATACTCATGTGAGATTTTTTTGTTTCTATATTATTTATAAAAAAAATAATTATTACAAAACGTCTATAACACTAAATTAATTAACTAAGCACATTGTAGCCAGAGTAATTACTGGACATATTGAGACTTAACATCTTTTAAATCAGGATGGCGAACGCAATGGAATTCCAAGCATTGCTTTGTGATGCAGGATTTTGTTTGGTTTTGCTACAGGACCCATGAGCGGTCCTACCGCTTACCATAAACAGGATGGCCGTCTCGCCATTCAATATAATAAAAAAATCACAGAATGACTTATACTTTGAATTTATTTCCAAAGTAGACCTCTGTACCGGGTTATAGTACCTTGTACTACACCCATTACATTCGTTTGTCGTGTGTTTAAAGTATTATACATTGCAACGAGTGCACGGGAAGCATTGTCTCATGACAAGACATGCTCTAATGTGATAATCTTGTGGTAAATGTTAATTAAATTGTGGGAGAGCGGAAATAAAATAGAAACAGCTTAGTTGGAGAGATGGTGGGTTTCAAGTTAGGTATACAGTTTTATATTTTTTTAGGGCTTTTGTATACCTATTTCTTAGCGAGTTACGTAGTCTGTTAAAATGTTTAAGACCAGCCATATGGACAAATCTAATACTTCTGATATGGACTAACAACTAACACCAAGTTGGCTTTGCAGGTGAGCCGGCACGTTTACCTAAGTCCCATAGTCGTGGAGTTCTAAGACTAAATATATTGTGCAACTTGCATCTGTAGAATATTTGGTGCTTGGTAATTTTTGTATCAAGCAGGAAATTAAACAAACTTATCTCGAAGGAAGCTCTACTATACTGTTATCGTCATCATCAAAAATAAATGTCGCGTCTCAATATCAAAATATTATCTGCAGGGAGTCGAATGTTGGACGTAAGTCGTAACTCTTCTCCAAGAATTACCAAAGGGGTTATGCTACAAGCAGTTTCTATCCAGCAACGTTCAACTTTGTCTCTCGCATATTGTATTAAAATATTGCAATATTTTAAGTACCTAAATAGTACGAGAATTCAATATCCTCACATTTCCAGGAACAAGGAAATCCATTTGAGAGCTTATTGCTCGCGTTCGTTATCGCCGGTGCGGGTTCGATTCCTGTTTGCATTCCGCTCCGTGTCGTAAACCGTGAACAATGGACGCAGTTTGAAGTGCGCTTGATGGGCGCGATCCAGCTCTCATTTAAATGCCTAGGTGTTACCTTACCTAGGCATTGAATATCTAGCATCTGGTAAAAGACAAAAGATAGTTTGTTGACTGCCTTGGTAGCGTAGTTGTTCTACGGTACGCTTGCAAAGCTCGGCTTCGAATCCCGAGTCGGGCAAAGTGATATTCATCATATCATCATCATATCAGCCACAGGAAGTCCACTGCTGAACATAGGCCTCCCCCAATGATCTCCACAATGACTTGTAGGAAGCGGCCTGCATCCAGCATAGTGATATTGAATTTTTCTATTCTTTATCAGTCTGGAGTCAGGAATTTGTGCCCGATATGGCCATAGGTTCGCCCCTTGTCACATAGTGGGACGGAACATACAAGGCGAAATGTAGGTGTCCTGGCACCTCTACCTACCCTTTCTGGGAAAAAGGCGTAAGTCTATGTATGTATGTATTACTTTGTTGTTCTTGCGTCGTTTCGTCTTCAGTTGCAATATCTTAAGTTACTAAGTAGTAAGTAGTGGTAGGATTATTTGAAAATTCAAAAGGTTGGGTGAATTAGTTCTAGAGCTCTGAACATTTATTTATTTATTTAAATATTTATTGTACATACAAAAAGTACAAGATAAAAAACAAAGAGATAAAATAAAAAGTACAAATGGCGGTCTTATTGCTTATTACAATGTCCTAGAGAAAATCATTTGATGGATTTAAAAGAAGGAGAAAGAGAGGGCAGTGTAAAAAAATTAGAATGAAAAATAAATAATACTAATACTAATTAAATACATATATTTGAACAATATTAGTTAATCCCTTTAATTAGACAAATAAATAATCACTGCAATAGATTACTGCATGAATTTAGACCAATATCAACACAAAACATTATTGTTAATACCCGTGGTTAATACGTTTCACATTCAATATCGGAACTGAGCCATAACTCCAAACAAAATATTGCTATACAAACAACAACAAAGAAAGTAAAATAAGAACATCTAATACTGTTACAAGTGGCGACATTTTCACACGTCCAACTTTTACTAGTGCATATACACAAGTTGTGTTTGTCCGTCGATCTGTTGCACTGCGGTTTGGTGTCCGCATTCCTCACCAATTCACAAGTAAAACCACTTACGACAGCAGTTGCTTGCCGACGGACTGTGGACTGCATTTAGGATTTCATTGGTTGGAAATACATACATAAACTTATATATATTATCTTACTAGTAATATAAAGGCGAAAGTTTGTGTGTTCGTTAGTTCACGCTTTAACGGATGGACCAATTTTGATGAAATATAGAAGGACGCTGATACGCAGATGAACGCATAGGCTACTTTTTATCGCGGTGTTAGTGTTTCCGGGGGATTATAAAGGAATTCAAGTATCTGCACGTGGGCGTAGGCGGGTCAGACTCCTAGTGTTAGATAATAATTTCCGAGTAGTGAGTACAGATAGCTTCCAACAGGTTGTAATAGCAATCCTTGAAAGAGCCTTATGTTCAGCAGTATGCTTTCTATTGCTAATGAGAGAGATCATGAGAAACTAGTTATCCACAACGATAAGTAGAGTTGACACTATTGCTTCCTTCAGATATCTGAGCTTAGGTGCATCCAAATAAGTAAAATAAAGGAGGCAAAAGGGTTTTTTTTGTAATGAATGAAATTGATTAAAATGGCGAGATCAGCATGCCATTCGCCTGATGGTAAGCGATACGACTCATTGATAGTAGAAAAACGAAACAACACTATGAATTACAAAGCATTCCAATTCACTCGCCATCTTGAGACATAACGTGTTAAGTCTCAATATGTCCAGGAGTCTGGCTGCAAAGTCCTTCTAACCGAAACACAACAGTGCATTTCCACTGCTGATTGGCAGGAGTAGTAGACATTGCAGTGTTACCTACCAAGGCGGCCTCTCACAATGAGAGACCTACTACCAGTAAAAAGGCTTGATATTTTGTAAACATAGGAAGCACTAGCCTTGAAATATAAGACTTTAGTGCCGACAAATGATTTTTATAGGAAGGAAATCTATATGACATCATATAGGGGGATTCCACTTGGCTAACTCCCATCTCTCCTCGTAGAATAATTCTTATATATATGGTAATAGGATTGATTTTTCAACAATCGATGGGTATTCGAACGCAACATCCTGTAACGCGCGTGCGCGGATGTGGCGTGGGCTGTGCTTAATAAAACCATAAAATTTAAGAGTCGATACCCTCCGATATTGCGCAAGAAATATTATATTTTTAGCACTAGGCGTTTACTACAAGCTTCCTTCGAATTTACCTGTTTATTGCAGGGGAGGATAAGGAAGTGGTTCAAATGATGTGACCATCAGTACCTATGAAACCTTATGAGCCCAGAGGAATTTAACGAACTCGTTTATATTTAAAATGTACTCGGATCACCGTTCATCCGGTTCTCATGAACTTTCTGGTAACCTTTGGTTTTATTGAAGCATTTTAATTTTCTCCTCTTTATGTCATAGATCAGTCGCTTGAATTGTTCCTGTCTCGAATTTTAATACCTCTTCTATTGCCTGCCCTAGGTTCACGCACACCTGACTTTCGCTCTATTTAATGGTTTTATTAGATTTATGCGAATGTTACACATAAGAATAAACTATTTTGTACGGATTTTATGATGGATTTGGTTTTTCAAAATATTTTTTTTAAGCTTCTCGACATTTCGTTTACTTTACAAATTTCGTGGTCACGGAGCAGACTGACTGTTTACTGTTTTGCTCTGTTATTGAATTTAATATAATCTCGGATGCAATAATGATGATGAATATTTTTGGAAAGGAAAAACTCATATTCATTGGACTTTCTTAGACTTCCAATCCAGGACCTGACGAACCCAATCCACAAACGCAATGCAGAGCTAAGAATAATGAAGTGATTAGCAATAACTTAAATTCCTCAATCATCCTCATCCTCCTCCAATATCCTCAATAAAATCCTCAATTTAATTTATTTCCAACTCCTCCTATTAATTTAACTTTCTGATTAATTTCGTTGCGGGTTAAAGACAAGTTAGACATTCCCGGAGACTCGCCGAGCTTCAATGCTCGGTGTCATTACATTGCGTGCCACTGTTGATCCTGGGTTACAGGAGTTGCAGTGGTGGGTGCGAGGGCGGGACAGTCTCCAACTTAAATTTCTCAATCAGGTGAACGGTTTGCTCATCTAGTCCTTCTGTATCTATAATTAAAAAAACCCGCTACATTGATACACAAACTAAAATAACAATTTGTGTTACATTAAAATACCGGTTTGAGATAGCATATCCTGTGTCGCTTCCTCATTGCCGCGGCTCCTGCCAACTTTATCTGCAATGTCTTGCAATCAGATGAAATCTGCGCCGTAAAGGTGCGGCTAGTTTACGTCGGTTTTATTCCCAGTCACCGTTGTAGATATGAAAAATTTACTATTTACTGCTTTAATATATCCTGGATTTATCTTGTACAGTTTGTTGCGATTATAAGATTAAATGTCGGAGATTTTTGAGTTTAATTTTATATATTTATTTTTGAGAGAGTCTAGTTGGATGTAGAATCTATTGTTGTGGACGCATAAAGCATTTATGTAGTTACTTTTGATGTTTCCATGTTATTTTGTATAATTCCATTAACAGTAAAGCTGGAAAGATAATTTAATTCAAACACCTGCTTTAGAATTTCGGAGGTGATATACAATGAATCATGATTTCAAACCTTGTGAACCATTGTAACTTTTGCTTAGTGATTTGTAAGATACTGAAATGAATCTGATGGTTTCTCTGTTTGAAATGTTTTGACTTACTAAACAACCTCATAATAACGTCAACGCAATAATTTACAGCAAGTAAGGACATATCCTGTATCCAGCACAATAAATTAAAATCTGGAATTTACGCTCGAATGCGTTTCGCCAAATTCATTTGCAAAACTCATTTGATTTCCATTTAAAATGACTCCAATGCACCCACATCATTCCGACAGCTAGCCATAACTCGAGTGGCATAGCAACATTGTTCAAACACTCCCACCTGTTGTCGCTACTAATAAACAGAGCCTGTGTAATTAGTGTTCAAACTGAAGCATTGTTTGTCACCGCGCCACTACAGCCCGGTCGGTTGAGTGACCAGCACGCGCGTCGCGGTCCATGCACTCTGATCAACAGAGTTTCACACGGATTGTATCGGAAACGCGTTAATAATTTCGAAAAAACAAACAAAAAAAAAACAAAAGAGAATTTATTTTTGTATTTAAAAAAAGAACGAACATTTAAAAAAGGAACGCCTGAAATTTATTTTGAAAAAAACGTTACCAAAAAAATCGAATTCGATTTTTAAAAATTGTGCGTATTTCAGTATCTGAAATAGTTTTTGAGTGCAGTGTGTAATCGAGATGACCCCAGTTGGACTGTTGTTTAAAGTGAACAGGTATGTTTGTTTGGTATGCATGACCATATCCGAGGGTTGTTTTAAATATTGTATATGGTACGTGTTAATACATGCAGGTCGTGAGGCTTGTTTCTTCGTCCATTGATATTCTATTAACGGAAACATTGTAATGGCTTCTTGTTACGTTTAGAAGAAGGTGTATGCGGCCCATGTTGTTCTGACAGATTTATAACAGGTGTATTTTCTTTGGAATTGTTCGAAGTACAAGTGACGTCAAGACTTCTTCGATTCAATTGCATATTAACTATTTTTTTAATTTTTTATCATTTAAGGACATTATGTGTAGTTGAGCTTCAGTTCTTAGCTATGAAATGAAAAAAATCCTCTCAATTAATCACTGTTAGTTGAAAAGACGAATAAAATTGATTAATTAATAAAAAATATATCTACTATAGATGAAATAGTCAGCGATTCCTTAAGAGTCCAATCTATAAACGTTCTTCATCGGCCTTAAAAGGAATCTCATTTTTTATTGTTGGCTGTATAATGAAGATTCCTTTACATGCATCATTTAAAACTACACCGATCAAGTAGCAAAGAGAGTAATTAAGGTTTTTATCGCTGTTTAATTAGTTTAAAGACGCATCTAGGATCAACAAGCATGTTGATTTAAACAATGTGAGCTGTACTTAATACTTCAAGCCAAGAACCATCTTAAAGACAGGTTTATTGTCTTCCAAAGTAGAGTAAGTTAGGCTATGTTGATTTTCAAGATACGCGACTTTTTTATGTCATATCATTTGTGTCTCCATGCATGCAACTGTAAACTATACAATGAAGTGTTGGTAACAATCATTCATTAAATACGTACATAAGTAGGTTTCAATTCGGTTTTTTCATATTTCTAGTAGTATATCTCATACAGTGATAACAAAAATAATTACATATTATAAGATGTTAGAAAAAAAATATCAGACATGAAAGATTTGAACTAGTCTGAGGATTGGAAAGCTTCTTATAAAACCAAAAATAAAAATATAATTCGATTTTTAAAAATTGACATCCAATGTAAGAATACATTCACACAACCAGTGAAAGAAGTTACATCGTCTCATTCTCTCTTCAGCTACAGGAAGTTTAAGTCTACTGCTGACATTCATCCCTCAAGGATTTCTATAGCAACTTGTCGAAAGCGCCATGTATCCAGTGACATCTAATAATACCAACACTATTCATTTTTCCTACAAAATGACTGCCCGGTGGCTTAGTTGTACTACGGTACGGTTACAAAGCTGTTGTCTCGGGTTAAAATCTTGGGACGGGCAAAGTGGTATTGGATTTTGAAAAGAGGAATTTGTGCCCGATATCGCGATGGTCTCGCTCCTATCACATCATGGGACGGAAGATACAAGGCGAAATATGGGTGTCCTGGCACCTCTGCCTACCCCTTCTGGGAAAAAGGCATGAGTTCATGTATGTACGTACAAAGTGTCAAAGCGTAATAAAATAATATGAACTTGTTTTTTAATTATTATAGAAACCGAACCAGTTGGTCAAATTGTGACGATTACCCTAAAAACATTGAACGGCAGTGACTTCCGTCGAAACTGGTTCCAACCGGATGACCAATGGTTTACCAGCAATACTGTACTCAAAAGAGTTGGTATGACCTTCTTTACCAATGTGGATTAAGTAATATTACTCGAGTGTGGAATGAGAAGAATAACTGAGAATCCAGAAGTGGAAAACCTGCCAGGGTTTGTCTGATGGTCAGTTCAGTTACCACTACTGTCTGTGACCACTATTGCTATGGAGGGAATGTAGACAAAAATATTTTTAACTCCTCCTGCTATTTACGTCATAATTAATTTCGTTGCGGGTTAAAGGCAAGTTAGACAATCCCGGAGACTCGTCGAGCTTCAATGCTCGGTGTCATTACATTGTGTGCCACTGTTGATTCTGGCTTACATGAGTTACAGTGGCGGGTGTGAGGGCGGGACCGTCTCCAAAACTGTCTGTGACCATCCAATAATAAATACATCCAAGAGCTACAAACAAATTCATGATGCCACAAAAAGATACAAGTATTGTGATGAGAAACTACGAGATACTTTTTCGACTTGCGATTTGTTCGTACAAATGTTTTTCTCGATGCCGTAATTGGACCCGCGGCCATTCGTTTTACAGCCTGCGTCTAAACGCTTATGCCATGGAGGCTGTCTATAAACAGATAAGAAATGTGTTGTCACGTCAATTTTCTGAGGATCAGTGGTTTGGACCGGATAGAGCAGATTTAATTATACTCCAACTGTAACTGCGTTTAATGTTTACCACTTCATAAAATGTTATTATGCATAATCATCGCTTCTAATATGCTTTGAAACTTTATTCGCCGTTTAGTGATATTTCTCTACAATTAAATTCCTAATACAAAGATATTCATAATTTTCAATTGATTGATGATTAAGCTATTCTTCTTTATCCATTTGCTATGTGTTGCTTCTTTCCGCTTTGCTTGAAGTAAACAAGGAGGTCTAACGCTTCTTAGAATCCAGCATTTTCTATAATCGACAACACATAACCACATGCCTGTACTACAATGTAGTTAAATAATATGCGCGACCATTAGCCCGGTTATCGGGCTGTGAAATTGTAATTATTGTTACCGTGGTGGGTTACGTACCATACCTTCCTAAGATAGAGTACTAAAACGTGAGAACTTGATTAATTCATAACTGAATTTAATCTGTTTAGAGTTAAATAAATAATAAAAACACCTAACAGTCACATACATAGTCCTGACCCCACATTAATATCGAGTCTTGTGTCGTGGGTATCAGAAACTACGAGAGACTTTTCAGTCTCACAAACACCCAGACCCGAAACAAATACCTGTGGATTACAAAAATATGTCTCGGTGCGGGAATCGAACCCTCGGCCTCACGTTTCACAGCTGGCATCTGACTAACTGCGCCATGCAGGCTGTCAGTTAGATCCTTGTTATTCGTTTGCCAGCCCTTGCATTCCAGTTAAAAACGGTGTGGTATGATTAAACTTTATTGTAAAACATTTCGTTAACTTTTACCCTTCCATGTTTTTAAGTTTTATTTTCCAGCCCATTAGACCATATTATTGTGTTCACTGACGTAGATGTTGATAATATAATTGGTGTTACATTATTTGATTATTCAGAATATACATAACTATGTATAGCAATGGATTTAACAGTTTAATCCTTATAGGCCTTCTGATAGACAAGATTATTTTGGTCATCATTTTTATTTTTAAAATCAGTGGGTTGCCATAGCAGGATTGTCATTTTAGACCGAAGTACATCTGTTTTTATCAATAAAGTTGTAAAGTTCTCGCTAGTCTATAATCTTGTAGTTAATTTAATTTTTAGCTTTAGTAATTATGCGTTTTTTATATATTACTTAGAACTTTCATTCTTCTAATTAAATTGAAGTAAGCTTTACTCTTTAACTTCGGAGATAAGAAGTCTATAATTAAAGCACAATCATCATAGTACATATTTACATACATACATACATTTGATGCATGTTATTAAGGAAAAACTGTCCGGGACGTCACACACTACTATTTAATGTAAATAACGCACGAAATCTTATTGCACACTGTTAGTAAACACGCATTGTTTAATATACAACCTCGATAAACAAACGACTTGGTTTTTTGTTGCTACAAACATATTAACATAACATCATTGCGAGTAATAATCGTAATTATAACAATGACACATCGTGCTAGCAAACCCTAGTCAGAGATGACTCTAAACTTAGGCTGAGTTGCACAAACTAACTTTGTCAATACCTTTGCCTTTGGAACTGTCATCGCCATACATTTGAGACGTATTTGACCTTGCTAATGTATGGGATTTACATATTCAAGGTCAAACGTATTGGCAAAGTTAGTTTCTGCAATTGA
Organism: Hyles lineata; assembly: GCA_030180105.1. Classification (NCBI taxonomy): domain Eukaryota; kingdom Metazoa; phylum Arthropoda; class Insecta; order Lepidoptera; family Sphingidae; genus Hyles; species Hyles lineata. The sequence goes on along the minus strand of JARJEE010000006.1, from coordinate 1,529,810 downwards.
GCCTTAGGTGCATTTACGTCCATAGTTTTTGTACATTAACTTAGAGTAGTGCAAGATTTCCTAAGCTTTGCTATCTAGGTTTTAGAGATCATACTAAGTTTACTTATACTGTTGTTTTTTCAAAAAAATGTATGAAGAGCAACCAAAAATAAATACACCCAACATTAACAGTCCTGACTCTACAGAAAGATACGAATACATGGCTTGTGAGTTGCGGCTATCAGAAACAACAAGCGACTTTCTAGTCCAGACCCGAAACAAATTTAATATTGATCGACAACAGAACATTTGTCGGTGCGGGGAATCAACCCAATCGCAGTAATCTTGACTTCACCCTCAATCTACTCAACTCTGTGGGCCACATCAACATTTTTTTTTGGGGATCGAACTCAAAGCTCAAGTCACAACCACTTTTCAACTAAATCCATCAAGTCTATCTTCAATACACCCCAAATCTCCTCTTCTGTATTGAGCCACAACTTTTTTTATGCAGGGATCGAATCCGCAGGTGAATTCGTAACCACCTTTCAACGAAATCCTATCGTCATTATACATATCTATCGTTATATCATTATATCTATCCTATCCTTTTCAGCCAAATCTCCTGTATCGAACCACAACAAAGTACAAAACACATGCGATTGAATGACATAAACAGTAAGACGACACCAGATGAGCATAGTCGCATGTGGAGTGTGGTGGCGCAGTCTGCGGTTTCCCATCGGCGCGGCTCACGCATCACCGGTTATGGGATTGCGTGTTGTTGAGGTGAATGGGGACGGTACGAAGCAGATGCTATCAGTTCTTGATAGTGTCTTGTACGTACTTTAAAGAAGAGTTGTGTGGGTTGGTACGAACAGATCGAGTGAATTGGAATGTTATAACACTATGTCATAGATAGACCAATCAACCAATGTACAAGTCATGTAAATTCCATGATTTAAAAAATATCAATTTATCCCAATGTTTTAGGTACGTGTTTATTATATAAGCAACAAGCATTCATAATAGTAATCTAATAATATTAACATATCCTAACCTAACCCCACATTAAGAACGAGTCTTGTGTTGTGGGTATCAAGAACTACGAGAGGCTTTTCGGTCTCCCAAACACCCAAAACCGAAACAAATATTTGTGAGTCTCACAAAAATTTGTGTCGGTGCATGGATCGAACCCGTAGCGTTCCGTTTCCCAGCTAGCGTCTAATCAACTGCGCCACAGAGGTAGGTTTTATTGATATATAAAATATATATGTATATTGAAAATCGTTGTAGTGAACTACGCGAATCTCAATCAGTCCAGCAAAAATTTGTCTTTCGGCGATAGCCATCTCTTATCATAAAATTCTTTATCTGTATCAGCATATAGCAGGCCCTCCTCTACAATCGACAGTAGGATTAAGAGAAGTTAGGCCATATAGTCCACCACGCTGACCTAGAGCGGGTTAGCTGACTTTTCATAGATACTTATGAAAAATCTTACAAATCACTATGGTACCATAATGATTTGCAGGTTTCCTCACAATGTTTTCCTTCACCGTTATATTTATATTAACCTTTATTTAAAGCTCTTTACAAAATAATAAATTGTACAGGTGTTTAACATAGCACGTTTTCAAAACATATGTAAAAAGTTTAGCGCCTCTAACCACAAGTTAAGTAAACAAACCGTTTGTCCACCGTATTCCGGGTTGGCACACCGTTAGCCCGGTCTAGTGTTAGAATTTTTAAGCACTAGGTAAAGACTTCAATAGGCTCACTCAAGGCAGGCCACATGCCGTTTGAAAGTTAGTAGGCAGTGATTTGTATTGATAAACGGAATTATCGGAATGTACCGAATGAATTTATTGGCTTAAAAATATGTGCAAGATTTGACAGATTTAGTACGGCAAATAGACTAATATTTGTTTATTATCATTTTTTTTGCAGTAGTTTACTTTAAATGTTTACTGAGAATAGGTAGTTGATCATGGTGAAATGCCTAATTTACTTCTAAGATTGTTGTTAGTTGTTCTTAGTTACAGTGTTATTAGGATTACAATTGTACAACTAATTTGATCGATCTGGGTGTTTGTGGGACCGCAGAGTCTCTCGTAGTTCCTGACATCCACGACACAAGACTTAATTGATCTTAATGTGGGGTCCGGACTATATATGTGACTTTTGGGTGTATTAATTAACTATTTATTTAATTCATTCACACCAACGTTTTTGGAAAATTAGGTGCATTTATCCACTAGGTGGTTTTATGCACTAGATATGTATACATTTGGAATAAAAAACTTTTAGGTACTTAACATGGTTTCCCCGTGTTTTCCATCGCTATTAAAGAGATCAATTACTATGTAATAAGCAAGTTACAGCTGCATAATGCTAAGACTAGTTGAGTTGCGCTAACATTACTAACAGCCAATAATAGTTACGTTTGTGATATTGTGTAAAACCTTATTAAACCCCCGCGATGTTCTAGACACGGAAAGGCCACTAGCAGAACGTATTTCATGTGTTTAAAGACATTATTCTGCTTACTGGTTAAGGCTCAACACCCACGTTATGAGCTGCCTATTGCGCAATACTCGTATTACAGCCAACTTATACAAGTTAATAAAGGAACATTATGGAAATATTTAACTTTTTCTCTCATATGTGAGAGGCCGCCTGGATGGGTGCCACCGCAATGTCTATTTCTCCCGCGAAACAGCAGTTTAAATGCACTGTTGTGTTTCGGATTGAAGGACATTGTAGCCAGAGTAACTACTGAACATATTGAAACTTAGCATCTTATGTCGCAGAATGGCGAGCGCAGTGGAATGCCAAGCATTGCTTTGTAATTCAAGGTATCGTTTGAATTTTCTATTGTTTAGGAGTGGTCGTATGCTCGTCTCGCTCAATAAAAAAAAACATAAAAATTAAAATTGTGCAGACTTGGCCGGGTCATTCACCTTAAGAACTAAACCGTGTCTTAAGCTTGATGAGTCAATTGATAAGTCTGTTACCGAATTAAATTAGCATTTCATACCATAATTCTTTAACCTAGGAAAGTGTTCTCAAATCTTCGGTTTTTAACGTTGACATCAAAAATACGACTTTCATTCACCTAAAAGATTTTACGGGCCTTTGCCCCTACCATAACAATTAGAAACTTTATTAATAGCCGATCTTTGATATATTTTGTTTCTTTTTCTCTCTCTTCAGCCACAGGAAGATTACTGCTAAAGACAGGTCTCGTCTAAGGATTTCCGTTACGATCTATTGAGAGCTCGTGAGGGTCACTCTTTGGTTAGATTTTCCTGCTTGCTTTATCTGAGGCTGTTGGATTATTTACTACATCCGAAGTACTACCTAGTAGGATAGAACTTTCAATTTTATAAATATTTAAAATTTAGTCAGAATTACATGTTCAGATAACAAACGATTTTTTTGACACTCTTGGTCCTTCTTGACCTTTTACCCTAAATCTCTTCATTGTATTAGAAGATTTTAGAACCAAGTCATGTCACAATCAGATGATTTTAGACTTTCTATAAATCAATGCGGGCGTCCAGCGCAGTGTTACTGCACGCAGTAAAGTGTGTCAATGGTATGCTAAGCTGATCGCTTAGTGCTCAGCTTGTATCGATGTTGCAATCACTTTACTTTGAAAAATTATATGTCTTTTTGTACTTGGACAATGGTCTTTTGTTGTTCTGTAGTCTTGTCAAGGCTTATGTGCATTTAATTATCGTTAATTTGTATGCAAAGCTTTGCATACAAATTAACGATAATTAATTAACTTGTATTTTTCTATGAATCTGTAATTTTGCAGTTTAAATATAATTGGTTGTATAGCTTAATTCATCGTAAATTAATACGCACATTCTTTAGGATAGTACCCTAGAATATAGATTTGTTTATTTAGCATTTATGCGTTATTGCTATTTATTTGTATTCAAGTTGCAGATCATTAAGTTTACTCCATAAATTATAATTTTCCATTTTCGCAAAACATTAAATTTTGAGAAACAAATTTCACACGGCAAGACGTTTTAAATCAACATGACTATGGTTTTGGCTAACAGTAATGGCTATTAAATTATTAAAATATCGATGTTAATTTAGGTTTACAAACACGATGCGCGGAAGGCATCGGTTGTATGCGCGACCGTTAGCTGTCGGTAATTGGATCTTCCTCTGTAACCGGTCGATCTAAGTGTTGAGGGTATGGCACACTGTGGGAAATGACGCGCGACAGTTATTGCCTATAAAAACTCGCTAGTAAAGGATGTTGATTTAATAATATTTATGTAGAGAGATATTGCATCGGCAAGTACAATTGCACGGTGCTGCGTCTGATATTGACGTTAAGGAATAAAATATATCAAATGAACAATAAGTATAAAAAATTGCAAATGCATAATTTATAAAGTTAGTAGGTGATAGTGCATACACATTTAATACGTAATATTTACCTATGTTCACTTATTTTTTTTTCAATGTATTGAAATGAAATTGGTTTATGGATCGTGTAATCCATTAAATAGCTTTTGTGACAAGTCAATATACAATACTTAATCTTTAATTACAAAATTGGTTGGATAAAAATGTATTATTTATAAGAAGAAATATATACAGTAACTTTTACCATAATCACTTATTTTATCCCATAGTAAAATCGCGCGTTTCTTCTCCAATATAAACAGTCTTTAAGAGCGGGTGGCGTGTCCATCCATATCGGAGGGTAATCATTAACCGCGCTTTATTTAATTCGTAGAAATTAAACTAAAAGAGCGGTAATTAAAATATCATCGCGCCGTTAATTAAAAGGAATGGAGTGAGATACAAAAACTGAGCGATTTATAAAATGGCTTCCGTTTGTTAAAGACGAGTGTTATGCGTTAATTGTTATCATTCTCATTTGCTTTCTTAGCACTTTGATATGCAATAATTGTGAAATATTATTTTAAAATGGTAATCAAAGATTTTACAGTTTATATTAGTTATCTATCTACTTAGTTCAGTGCGTGTGGAATTAATATGAAATAATAATGAACCAAAATTATTTTGGAAAATTTTCGAATACAATATAATTATTAGCTATATCCACATAGTATTTCAATATGCAAATTGAAATAAAGAACCGTTGTTTAATTTTTATGTTTAGACTTTTATTATTTGTTATATGTCTCAGTATTAACCAGTTTTGCAGTAGTTATTGTATGCATATTTTTTTTTAGATATTTTGTGTACAATGCCAGTCCGCACTTGGCCAGTGTGGTGGACTATATGGCCAAACCATTCTCAATCATACTCTCGATTGTAAAGGAGACCCGTGTCCTATAGTGGGACGTATATCATACAGTATGCCAATTTGGTGGGCCATAGTAGGACAGATAAACGGATTGCAACAGTTTATATAAACTTATATTTACGATAAAAAAAATTGTATTTGATTTGAAAGATACAAACAAACAACAATGAAATTCGTTTATTGATCATGTAGGCAACGTTGTTATATAGTTATCTTGTTAAACAGCTCTTATGACAACAATTATAATTACAATATGCAATTAAGTTTCCTGTGTATCTACCAATAAATACAACACACGGGACGCTGAAAAAAGTGTGTCGAAGCAATTACGTAGCGTGTTGTTAATAGAGATAAAACTCAATATAAAAGCGGTAATAACAATGTATTTACTATATAATTACTGTGACAACTTTATGCCGCATCTTGTACATAAAGCAGCTTGTTTCCATCCGGTAATTGTTCATCTTTTTGTTATTCGTCATGATTGGTATCATGCGTTGTGATGGAAATTAACAGTACTGCACGTTTTATTGCAGTGAATGGCGATACGAGCATGCCAGTCTCGTGGTAAACGATACAACCGCTCATGGACAGAAGAAACACCAAACATCACCATTAATAACAAAGCAATGCTTGGCGTTCCACTGCGCTCGTTATCCTGAGACATATGATGTTAAATTTTATTAAGTCCAGTAGTTACTTTGGCTTCAAACTGGAACACAATAGTGCGTTTACAATTTTGTTTGATGGGAGAAATAGACATTGCGGTATTACCTACTCAGGCGGCCTCTCACATATGAAGGACCTGCTACCAGTAAAAAAAGTTTGAGTTTGAGAAACTATGGCTAACGCTGGGCATATGTTTCTCCTGAAGATTTGACAGCCTTGGCGCAGTTGGTTGAGAGCCGGCTGTGAAATGACAAGTCGCGGGTTCCATCTCCGCACCGAGACCATTATTTTGTGGCCTACAAATGTTTGTCGTGAGACCAAAAGGCCTTTCATACTTTCCCGTGAAATAAGACCTTGTATCTTAGCGTGAGACAGGACTGTATAATTATTCAATGAATGTTCTGTAGAAACCACCTACATTTTAGAAAATTTTGCCTGTACTACTGGCATTAATATGAGATTCAAAGGACTAACATAACCTTTAATTGGACATTAAACTTGTGACATCAACCTGTCAACATGACAATAAGATTATATTCTCACGAGTTGCCTTTTACCAATTAATTCTATTACATTAATAAGTTAATCTAGAATTAGATAAGTCTTGTAAAGTCTGCTTAATTGATTGAACTATTGAAAATCCTCCATTTTGCAGCTTGTGCGTAATTGGTTTACAATCTATATAGGTTTTCGTATCAGAACTTTGATTAATGTGGGAATTAGGACTTCAGAGCATTTAGCTCATTAACTTGGTTTGTAATACACCGTCCTAAGATATTGCGCAAATAATTTACATAACACTAATTTCATGTTTGGTTCCAAGTAAGTTGGAAAGGAATCAGGATTGAGTGTCTTGTTGTTTTTAAAAATCAGATCTGGTGTTTTGTAAAACTAGCAATTTTTTTCTAGAGGTCAGGCAAATGAGCGAATGTGTTACCTGATGGAAAGTGATCACTGCCGTCCATGAATATCCACAATGCTTGGATCATGGATGTGTTGCATGCCCATAAAATTGGGAAGGGAGCCGAAAGGAAAAATGATGGGAAGAGGAAAGGGACATTTATCCGACAACCCCATTAATTGAACGAAACGTGACAGCAAAGCTGTCACTTCAAGTTGATCCTCTGCGACACAGTGGTACCGCCTCGGACGAGCCGACCTATTGACCATGCTGAGTCGTGACTGACAACAGCATGGCTCTACCACTTTTGCCAGATTTTGGGGTGGTAGGATATTGCCGGTTGTAACAGATTGTAGAGATCCTTGGGGATGCCTATGTTCAGCAGTATATTTTCTACTTTCGTGTGACAGTGTAGAATCCGCCGTATTGACCCATGCAAGTGTATCGCGTTCCGGGTTCAAACTTGGCCATATTCTATTTGATTGGACAGAATTCTGTCAACCAATGAAAGATAATTTTTCTAAACTATAATTGTCATCAGATGCATTATTCCTGTTTTGCCATCGCGTATTAAAGTGTACAAAACAGTACATTAAAACGTACACAATCTAATCTTCGAACATGCCTCACTGCAGTTCTCTACGTAACGCGCTGAGTTATAAAGCAGTATTTTTTCACCTGACGTTTGCAATTAGCAGATAATGCGTGTAAATGTACGTGCTGTATGCATCACGAGATAAGGTTTTTGTGAGTTGATCTGGATGCTTGCGTTAACTACTGGTGTGATAGCGCAGATCGTAAAGTTGGTCGATCGTGGATTTATTGGCCTGTTCCGTGTAAAGATTTTCACTACACGTCTTTATCATATACTTTTTTTGGTGTATTTATAGAATAAGGGCGCGTTGGTGTGTAGGTCAAGGATTGTACGATGTTGAGACGGTGGTCGCGAGTTTGGATCCTAGGGCGCACCACTGACTTCGAAGTCAAATGTGTAATGCATAGTCATTTTCAGCTCATAATCTCCCATCATCGAATAAGAAACTCTTCTACAATCTAAAATTAGATTAAGTTTTCTCGATCGTACTCTACACATATTGAAAAAGCCTGCAAACCATAAATATATCAATGTTTTCTGCGGTTTGTGAAATCCGCCAATCAAACGGCGAGTGTGGTGGACTTTTATCTTCTCAATCTAACCCTAAATTCCTTCAACCAGAACAAGGCCAGTGTAGTGGACTGTCGTCCAATACGATATGTCCAGCCATTGTCCTACTTAATTTTATTATATTAATCACTAACTTGAGATGTACAATAAAAAGTTAGCAATATAACTTTATTTGGTCAACGATTATGGGAAGATACAGTACCAAGATTAATTACCGTGTGATTGACCATTTATCAAGACCAGTGGCATAGCATAATGTAGCAGAACCGATCATTGGTTTCCTCATCATTATGTTAGAGAGCGAAAATAAATGAAAATATATAATCAGTGTGCAAATAAGAATTATCGCGTGTAGTGGTCAGATGTAGAAAGAGCTGTGTTTACTGAGGCAGTGGTGTGGCAAGCAGGCCTTTCTACAACGTACCCCCGATATTACCATAGATGATAAACGGCAGTATGGCCGTCGATAATGACAATCACTTTATGTATTTACATGGCTATTAAGCAGTCAATATAGTCGATATTGACTGCTTAATGTTTATTATATTTTTTATTGTGATGAAAGGCGAGACGAGCTTGCCATTCGGCTGATGGTAACCGATAAGAATGCTCGTAGATAGTACGAAAACCAAACAACACCATTAATTACAAAGTAATACTTTTGTACTGCACTCGCCATCCTGAGACATGAGATGTTAAGTCTCATTATGGCCAGTAGTTACTCTGTCTACAATGTAATCTGTTTAAAAATAATAAAATAGGTGGCGAGAATTTATTGACAATCCATCATTCTAAGATCAATTACCAAGACGGAAAAAACAATTTGAGCTTTTCTTTGAATAAAATTTTCATGTGTATTAAATGACGTGACTTGACAATCGAACCCAAGAGAGAGCACAAATTGTACTACGCACGATACATTGGGATTTTACGACCGAACATCCTTAGCGTATTAAAAAATTGGCAACCTCTGTATATGACATGAAATGATACTCATGTAATTAAATGAAATGAAATGAAATTCGTTTAATGAAATGGAATGAAATTCGTTTATTAGTATTGTAGATATAGCTCTTATAACAAGTCCAAAAAATAATTTGAAGTCTTCGTGTTTCTCAATTAGAACAATTTTAATGTTAAAAACATCTTATCAAAGGATACATCTTATTTACGTTTATTACCATTATGAACCTAGGACATCAAGATAGGCATCACTGCACTAATGAAGTCTAGACAAACTAAATTATGAAAGTGCCACTCTGTCAGTGTAACTAATTACTTGTCACAGTGTCGCGCGCAAATAACACTTTTTATGAACTAATAATGTACCGGTACTGACGTGTACAACAAAAAATAGATTATGATTAATTAACTCTATTTAAAATCTATATTAGGCCGGATATCTTCCGTGCGGTGGGTACTAGCTATGATTAGACATATTATTAAATAGAAAGTTATGTTTAAAGATTCAGTTTTTGAAAAAAAAACATCGACTTTTGTTTAGTCTCTAACAAAATGTAAAGTGTCTGCCTAACCCTATGGAATACAGGTGTGACAATTATGAATGTATCTGTATCAGCCCATATACGTCCCACTACAGGGACGGGCCTCCTCTACAATCGAGAGTACGATTGAGAGGGGTTAGACCATATAGTCCACCAACCTGGCCTAGTGCGGGTTGGCGGACTTTACATACCATAGAAAGATACATATCGCTATGGTATGCAGGTTTCTGCACGATATTTTCCTTCACTATTCGTTTATTCTGCAGTCAAACTTCATTCCTATGAGCTATGAACAAGTCCATATTACTGTAAATCTACCAACTACACTATGCATTGTCGAGAAGTCTAGTAATAACACACAAGGGGTCATTACAAATTGTTAGCCAGACATACAAACTGAATAATTACAGGCCACGACACTGAAAACATTTTTATTATCTGCGAATGACCGCTTTACGTGGCAACGGTGTTATGCTAGTCGTCCACTAGGGTATTATAGTTCATAGGGAGTGAATCTGCGAATTATAATATTATTTCTTATTACTTACTACAGGAATTAAAAAGAGGAAAGTATTTTGTAGGTACTAAATAGTTTGGCAAAGATAAGTTATTATTAAACCTGTGCTGAAATCTTTGGCTTAATGAAAAGCCATAAAAAATATTTTGTTTTTAGGACCTACTTGCATGGGCTGGTGTAGTCTTGTGAAATTCATTTTATATTCATAGTAGATATTATTATGCTCATCTTTTTATCATAGTGTCCCAACTTCGCAGTACGTAATTATGTAAAAAGATGAGGGCAGGATACCCAACATACTTTATGTCAGTTAAGCAAAGTCGTAACCACAAAACAGATAGCCACAATAGTTCAAGTATTTCCGTTATGGCCTCCCTAATGGTCGGCTAGCATTAGCTCGTGTTTCTTGTTGCTCTGTTACGCGTGAAAAGCAGTGCCGTCGGGTCGCGGGGTCAGGTCCTGGCGTATCGTATCTCCTTATGATAATGTTCACGGTAATTGTACGTTTTAATTGCAGCTAGAAATCCGGTTGTCTTTACTTGAGATGTAAGGTTTTTAAAGAGTGAAGAAATTGCTGAAAGGTTCTAGAGTGGAGGCCACGTAAAGGCAAGCGCAGTGTCGGATGCTCGCCAACAAGTTGGACGGACGGTCGACCTGGTTAAGAATGGAGGAAGTCGCTGGATGCAGCTTCTTCATGCTGCATGCTGTTCATGATGCATCCGCTTCCAACAGGTCAATGTGGAGATCCTTAGAGGAGGCCTGTGTTCAGCAGTGCACTTCCTGTGACTAAAAGGAGAAAGAAGAAATTGAAGGGATTAAGCCCATTTTTTTTTTACTGAAATTCACCTAACCTTGACGCATGTCCCCTAGCCTTATGTAGAGGGTCTGCGTATATTATTTTAAGGACGTACAAGGGGTAATATAATTAAACTAGAGTTTATAATTAGCGATGCAAAACTGCATTGCAAGATGCGCTAAACTTTGCGATTTGAACTGGCGCGGCGCGGCACGGAGCTAAAGTCACATTTAATCAAATAAAACGCCATCTATTGAATGAATTTCGTATCTAAATTATTTAATAAAAACATTAAAGGTTTTCTGATCTTTATTACTTTATAAACCTGAATAACAAACGGATCTAGTTTGATAAATTATTTTTATTGTCTATACTAATGTTCAATGGATTTGGAAAATCAGCGGTAGCTTAGGCCTTAGTACACAGGAAAAGCATATTAAAACCTGTCAGTTGAAATTTATAATTTGTATGTTTTTTTTTCAGTGAGGGCCTCTTCACGTGTCCTGTGAATGCTTCGCCTGTTGACTACGCTAAGGTAAATTATTTGATTATTATAAATATAGATTCTAGCATATTAACCCTTTAACAAGAATTTATTCTAATGAAATTATTTGTGATATTGTTATATTCAACTCTATAGTCTACATTTATTGGAAGCTTCGCCTCTCCTGGATGCATTTCATGCACGAATGAAAGGCGATCAGGCTGCCCTCTATATCATTTTCACAGATAATTACTTCCGTCGTGAAATCATCAATTAATGTCCATTAGTCTAAACCACGGAATATAATACAAATCTAGAAAAATGTAGACAAAGCGCGATCTTTTTCAATCCTAAGTCTATTAAACATATTTTAAACCCCTAAAAAGTGTTTAGTTCAATAAACAAAGCGCTGGAAAAACTCGTTTAGTCCATAAGTGAATCTGAAATAATAAACTAGATTTATGGAGTAGTTATGATTTTACCACGAAATGGTAGCTTCATTTCTTTCAAGGAAGATATAAAAATATTTAAATAAACAAAACCGGTGCATAACAGCAGCGCCGTCACGGGTGGTCCGCTCGTAAACCTTGTGGTTCCTACAGTTGCGGATAGATGGCGCTATACACAATCATCAAAACTTAATGAACCTCAAACTACGAACGTCTTATTGCCTCATAAAAATAATACAATAAAACTTTGTAACGTTTATTTTAGTGCCAATAAGTGTTGGAGAGTTTTTAAAGCTTTGGGTATTACGATTTTTTTATGGTGCGCTTTTGCTTACAGATTTATACCATTTTACTATGCATAAACCTGATTCTCTTGATAATGTTATTTAAGAAAGGAGTCGGTAAAGTTTAATCAATTTATTAAAGTCGAGTAACATAAGCAGTAAAAATAAAGCACATGAAAAAATCATATTTACGATAAACCGCCATGTAATCAGTATTTCCATGTATTGAAGTTTATATTTCTGAACCTACACTTATCCGGCTATCCCATACTTGGGTGTGCTCGGCACAATAACGCTTCAACTAGTATAAAAACTAAAAATAATCAACGCATTTAAAAATCTTGAGAGACACACAGTGCAATGTCTCCAAGGCAAATTTTCAAGGTCGTTCACTTAGACTAATTACAAAATAACTTGTAACTTAAGAATTTCCGGCTATTTTCGTAGTATGTGAGACGTAATTTTCGCACGCCCAAACGCGTACATTCACACGCGATCAATTTCAAATTCTATTAACATTACGTGACTCTTTCCCGTTATAAATATTTATTGAAAAACAGAAATCTCATAAAAGAGCTTGCGGCAGAAAATGATGGAGAAAGCACGTTTCGATTTTCTTCTAATGACTTTACTAATACGTAATAAGAAGTACTATAATAGATGATGATTGTTGTCACTTTTACTTGGAAAGTGTTGAGTGTTGTTAATTCACTTTAGATAATTTCAAACGATGTTAGAAAGAAAGGAAAGAAATAGGTAAAGAAAACAAGCGTTTATTTTTGACATTCTTTTAAATTTTGCAATGAATGGCGAAATGAGCGTGCCGTTCATCTGATGGTAAGCGATACGACCGCTCATGAACAGTACCAAAACCAAAGAACACCTTAAATTACAAAGCAATGCTTGGCAATACTGCGCTCACCATCCCGAGACCGGTAGTTATAACTCCGGCTACAATGTTCTTTAAAGCAAAACACAACAGTGCATTTACACTTCTGTTTAGCGGGAGAAATAGGCATTGCGGATGTACCTATCCAGGCAGCCTCTCACATATGAGAGATCTACCACCAGTAGACAAGCAGAATTAAATGGTTAAATTAAAAAAACCTAACAATATCATGAAATTCGCTAAAACGTCAAAACGTCAAAACGTCACTAAAACGGCACTAGCAAGTTATGATATAATATTAGTGCTGGTCCTCCGTATAGCCGTTTGTTATTAGTTTCTTATTAGCTCATTCCCCAGTCTCATGACACGTCATTCTGTAAGCAAAGTATCAAGAAAATGATAGTAGAGTGATTAAGACGTGAACTCTTAGCTAACTTGTTATCTCTACGTAATGTCATAATGTGTGATGGGGCCCATTAACCAAATTAAAAAATCTACAATCTGTCGTAAATATATTTCTTATTCTCTAGCAATTATGTGTCTCCTTCATATCTATTTAATTCAAAATAATAAACAGGTCACTGGTCCTTCGAGCCAGATAATCATAGACCCGAACTACCAAATTCACCACAGCAACAACAAAAATCTGCCACGGTATTGCCACCGCGGCCATGACAGACAATCAATTGTTATTACCCGCTCAATTCCTCGATTAGGCTTCATTGGACCCCATAACCAAAACATGGTGATTTGGCACGCAAACTGCGCCGGCGCATTTTTTTAACACCCGTTTATTCAATTTTCAACACTATTATCACGAGCTAAAGTTTAAATTTCAAGTACACTTGGTAGTAAAACGAGTGTCACTCACCCCGCGGCGACGACCTTGCAATGCTAACCGGTCACGCGACAATATAGCCCGTCTCTGTCTAGCACGTGGAGATTAGTCAATAGTGGTTGTTGCTATTCTTTTCTGGCGGAAAGGTGTTGTGAGGTTATTTTACTTGCACGCTGTAAGCTAAGGAGTTGTGCGGACGTTTTTGTGTATAGTTCCATCGACGATAACTAGATGTCGCTTTTATGTCAGGTTTATATTTACTTTCTTGAATATATTATGTTTAAATAAGTAAGCTTTTTTAGAAATGCCCGTGAATGTGTTACTGTTTTTTGGCATTGTAGATGTATTCATTACCTGTAAGTATAACATATAAGGATCTATTCTATATATGCATTTCACATATGTTGCTATTTCTATATATTCTTTATATTAATTTAGAAGTGATATAGCCACGCTGTTGTTAATCATGGCTCATTATGAATGGGCAGGCGTTTGGGACGATACATGTGATCAACGCGAGTGAGATTGCTGGATGCCCAATACAAGGGGTATCTTCTTCCCATCGTATGTTCTTACCGCTCCCCTCCCGATTTGTTGGACCGGCAACATATCTGTGATCCAAGCGTTGTGGATGTTCATGGGCAGTAGTTTCCACGCAGGTGACCTGTTTGTTCGTTTGCCTGAACCATTGTATAACAATATATTCCAAGTAGGTATGTGATAATAAATCAGAATTTCATATATAATCAATAATAATACCTTATAGTCATATATATATTTATATATACATATGTTAAATGTAAAAATATAAATAAATAAAGGGATATGTAGTGTTTCCCAAACTCATACACATCAAAACAAACCTTTCACGTCCGTTCCACTCGCGTGTCACTCCGCACGGTGCGCAGGCGCAGGTCGTGAGAACCGCCGAGTGCGGAACAATGGCGGCGAATGGATCTCTACAACTCTAATCACAAGCACACTTAGATAGCTACGAAGACTAGTAGTCGTAGTCACTAGGCATACTAGTCATAAATAAATATACTCACATACATAGTCCTGACACCACGAGACTTTTTGGTCTCACCCAGAACCGAAACAAATCGCTGCTGATAAAAAAAATCATTTGTCTCGGTGTTGGGATTGAACCTGCGGCCTCGCGTTTCACAGTCGACGTTTAACCAAAAGCGCCACGGGGGCTGTCAATAGACGGTCACAGATTATTACAAGCACACTTACTTAATTGTAATCTGACAAGTCATCTTGGAGACTGCCTCGCCCTTACATCCGCCTCTCCAACTTTATAAGCCATTGCACCACAGAGAGGTAGGTTTCATAATTGAGAAGGCCTAGGTAGGAACCACCGCAATATCCATTTCTCCCGTCAAACAGCAAGTTAAATGCACTGTTGTGTTCGGGTTTGAAGGGCATTGTAGACAGAGTAACTACTGGACATAATGAGACTTAGCATCTATGTCTCAGGATGGCGAGCGGAGTGGAATACCAATCATTGATCGATTGATTTATAATTCATGGTGTTGTTTGGTTTCGTTACTGTACATGAGTGGTCGTATCGCTTACCATCAGGCGAATGGCATGCCCGTCTCGCTATTTATCGTAAAAAAAACAATCTGATACAGATCAGACTAGGCACAACTAGGTATTCGACCATGGACAGTATTCAAATGTTTACTTAGTACACGCAAATTAGTAATTCACAATAAAAACTTTAGGGCCAGTTTCACCAGTTCCTGATTAACGGCCGTTCTCTATATCCTATCTATCTGTAACTAGAGGTTAAACTGGCTACCATTATTATGTCGGTTCAATGCTACACTCTATTAAACAAAGATAGACATATATATTTATCATGCCTAGCTATCTATAAACATATGCACCATATCTATAATTTTGTATCTTTGTTAACTGAAACGTAAAATGCATCGAAATATCTAATGAAATCCCTAGTTAAAGACAGATAGATTATTGAGAACGGCTGTAAGTCCCTTACAGCTATCTGGCAACTATCTAATTCGGTTGCAAAAGTTCTGAATTTTGTATTTTATCTGACAGATGATTGTTATAGCTGCGAACCCAATTATAATAGCCTGATTAAAACCGGATATAAACAAGCAGAAACCGGAACGCGACACAAGAGTGTATAACTATTAATTATTCTGGGTTTTCCAGTATCGTGTACATTCAAGATTACGAATTAGAGTGGTTAGATCATATAGTCTACTACGCTGGCTTAGTGCGGGTTGACGGACTTTACATACCATACAATATCTTACAAATCAGTATGGTAAGCAGGTTTTCTCAAGATGTTTTCTGTCACCGTTATAGTGCGTGATGATTGACTATCAATACACATGTGACTCCGAAAAGTTAGAGGTGTGCCCTGGGATTTGAACCAGCGACCACCGTGAGCATGTTGACAGCCGCGTCTGGTTCGTTTACCAACAGGCTACCACACACTTAAATGTGTGGTCACACTATAGGCTGATAAACACATCTCAACCGTGTGGTCACACATAGGCTGATAAACACATCTCAACTTTTTCTTAACAGTATTTGGATTTCCGGCAATCTCACTTACCAAATCAAATAATTTACCGGATTTTCGCATACAAAGCGATAGTTAAAGCCCATTTGTGTTGAATGTCTCAAAGGTCGTTCTAGCGATTTCTCGTGCATTCAGTAACACAATATCAGGGTCATGGCGACAATATACTGAACAATGCAACTTGCGAGACAATTGTGCGCCACGTGTGTCGCTGAAAGGAGCACATCACACGCTTCTTACATCTATTTAGGGTTGCCTAGATTTTTGGCTATAGTGCTCTTCTTTATACTAAATAATCATAAATACAACAGTCACATACATAGTCCTTTTTTTTTTTTTTTTTTTTTTTTTTTTTTTTTTTTCAAGAGGAAAAGCTATTAAGCTCCCCCTTCGGTACCCCGGGGGAGGCCGAAAGGGGTATGTCAGTGTCTCTGGCCTTCCAGCCCGGTACAAACGCGGATATTGTAGCCGAGCTGGGTCCCTAGCAATACCTACGCCAGCATACTGACTAAAAACCTCTCGATAGCCCTCACACGCATTGTGGGCAGCACCGGACATCCCAGGGCGAAGGGCGCCCCGATTTACGTCCGCGAACTACCCCGCGCAAAACCATTGCTGGGCCTTATGAAGGCCCAGATTACCTCCACTGACACCCTCCTTTCGGACGCCCGCCAAGCTGTTATGGGCGTCCATGACGGAGACGAGGCTCCATCATCCGTACGTCTTGGAGTCGTTATACGCGAGGGCGCACGGCCCCCGCCGTGTGCCCAATGACTCCGATGACCCCTTTAAGTCGACTCTTACGACGGGCAGAGGATACCGTGGCGGAATTCTTGTACCCCCAAACCACAGGGTAAACATACATAGTCCTGACCCCATACTAAGATCGAGTCTTGTGTCGTGGGTATCAGGGACTGCGAGAGACTTTTCGGTCTCACAAAGACCCAGACCCGAAACAAATACCTGTCGATGACACATAATATTTGTCTCCGTGCGAGGATCGAACCCGCGGCCTAAAGTTTCACAGACGGTGCCTAGCTAACTGCGCCACGGAGGAGCCAAACTCTTTTTTGTGGTGTTATACTCGAATAATGGTTCTATGGTAGTTGATACTCTGTCTGAAAGGTGTTTGACTTTGCAAGCTAGCGAAAACAAAATAAATAAAGATTGATTAGGCTTTTGGTTGACGACTGATGATGACCTACTTAGATAAGGTGTTCACTTACCATCAGGTAAACCGCGTGCTCGTTTGCCCCTTATAACATAAAAAAAAAAAAAAAAAAAAAAAAAAAAAAAAAAAAAAAAAAGGTAAACAGGACCTTACACTTTGCTACGCCTCTTATAAGTTGTTTTTTATAATTTAAGTTATATAATTCTGTTTTTTTTTACTAAAATAAACGTCTATATCCGATACAAATATTACCGTAATTTTTATAGTAAGTATAGCCTGTCAGACTTGCTATATTTTTGCAACATTGCCTCATTGGCAACCCTAATACCATTGTACCGTGAATACATATCATTGTTTTACGGCGAAACAATGTCTGTACGACATATGGCTCGTTGTAGATTTTTTGAGCCTTTTTTATGAATCGGCGGCAGTTTGGGTTTTACGGCCCGACCGCTGTGGGCCAAAAGTCTGGATGTGGCACATCCGGGCCATTGTGCACAAGTGTTGCGTAATTGTTTTAAAATCCGTACTTTGTTTGTGACTACTATGAATAAATTTATTTTGAAAGTAATACTACGTAGTACTCAGAGTATTTGCGAAAATAGTTTCCTGGCCATTGAGTTAAATGAGGTTTAAGAACGCTAAAAAGACGGCGACCAAGTGGTTATTCGATAAATATATTTATAACATGTAATGGGATGATTATTTAAATGTATTTAAAATTATTAATAATAACTTACTCAGATTTCCCTAGACTATACCTATTACGGTAAAAAAAGTAACGCGTTAAATTGTTAAGAATGGTTATTTCATCTCACGGTGTTGTTCACAAGAAAATCATGTTTTCGGATTGAAATTTACACAAAGGGTCATCTACATTTCAAACTAAATACACGTTTTCACGGTTCATTACATCTAAATACGCTGAAGAATATTAATTATCAACCCTTTAAGAAACACGATACACTATTCATATTAATTATATATTCACAAAATTTCTCTCAAATCAATCCTTTAGCCAAACAAAAAGACCATCAAAAGAACTGTAGTTTTGAAACCATCTCACGGTGATTAAGATAATAGATAGCAATACAAAAGCAACCCGATCTCAATGCAACGCTCCTGTCCACCCTTTCCAGTCCGTCGGGGCGTGATGGGTTTGTTGTCAGACTCGCTTATCTAGATCTGACTATGGGAATTCTATGAATATTTATGTCCTCGTGAGATTGGTTTAATTAAATTATTGTTATAGAGCATGAAGGAAAAGGGTGTGGTATGAAAATTTTAAGAAAGGAAGAACGAAAATTGTAAACAGAAATACAAATAGTGCTCGTTACAAAAACGGACCACACTCTGCACTCAGTATGTGCTGGTGTTACCAGCGCTGGTCTTCCGTCGAATGTGTGGTTTTTATACTGTTGTCAGAATATTAGGAACAGTTTTTCTTTTTTCTCATTTTATTATATTGGATAGGTTAAAATATGTTGGAGTATAAATGCTTGTCGCTTATATTATAAAAATATATCTCAAACAATGGCTTACATATATATTTAAAAAAAAAAAATATTTCCAAATTTCGGCACACAATTACGATTAGTTTAGATGAAATAATAATTATAATAGCTTTTGAAAGAATATTCCCTTGCATTAGTCAACTAAATAAAATAATAAAAACACAAAGTGCGATAGTCTTATAACTTGTGTTTCTTGATCAATTACAAGTATTAAAAGCATAACTAACAAATAAGTTAACCCATTATTATAAATTTAAAACATGAAAATTCTAATTGAATGCAATTAAATGAACTCCGAACACAATAATGGTAAGGCAACACCATTGTATTTCACAAACTTTATTCTAAAAGATCAATTCATTATAAAGGACAGATGGTATCTATCAAATCTTATGGATGGTGCATTACATATTCCTTCTCTTTTGTCGTGGACAGCATTTAAATTAAAGATTAATCTGTGTTATGGAGATACTCGCTGGATCATCGACCTCCTTCTGAAAAGGCCTAATTTGTGTGTATTCAAACTAGGAGTGTGGGACATATTGTGTGAACGCTATGGCAAGCTGCGTGATGTGGCGTTACACATAATTGGAAATATGTTATTATTTATTGCAATACGAATATATACGCCTATTTTTTAATTTATATATTGTATATAAGTGCGTATTTATTATTTCTATATTATGTATGTTTCAAGAAACATGTATTTTTACAAATATATTAAATAACAAACATTGTTACAGTAGCGAATAGTGAATAGTTAATGAAGAAAACTATGTTTTCTCTCATTAATGATGATATCGAATAGCAAGGAAACTAAAATTACGAACTTGTGAAAGCAAACCAAATTTACAATATTATAGACTAACTTTAAATTTATAATTTGCCGGAATAAATCTGGTAAATGATAAATAATATTGTAACTAATTTGAATTGTAGCCGAGACGAATTAATGTAAGGTAAATTAGAGAGTTTGCGATTTAGTTGCACAAAATGAACGTTTAATTATTTCAAATCATTAATAATTGTGCAACTGCAAATTAACTGCCACAGTCTCTTGCCTTCAGGTTACTAGTTCTTGTGCCTAGTTTCCTACGCTGGTAATAAAACAAAAATATAAGAACTCGTTCAATCATGATGCAGAACAAACTTGTAAACACTGTGTACAAAAAAAACAAATTTTATAAAGGAGTCCCGTCACGTGACGTGTACCCAATATGTCTCACATCTCAGCATTTCATTATGACATTGGACAGGGGTTATTCGGTATAAAATAGTTTTATTATAATGTAAAGCAGTAGTAAACAATGAGAGACGGGACGTGAGGGAACGTGTGCTTGGGTACTCGGGCTCCGTCGTCCACTTTCGTCCATTGTTGGTTCTTACGGATGAGTGACTCAAAAATTGGATTAGTTTTCGAAGGGTCCGCGGTGAGAATTTTTTCTGGGTTAATCGTGTGAGTATTTGGGTATTTCCACGGTTCGTTTAGGAATAACTGAGTAAGGTTACGATATCCTCATACAACTTTAGTAATAATATAAGGTCATTAGCTAATTATATTTCTAGGAAGTACTTAAGTATAAAATATGGAATACTCAGGTAGCAATGACAGGAATATTCAAGAAAAATAGAATCATCACATTGATTCCTAAATGGGTTATGCGTTATTTTATGTACACCTTGCCACCACGAATATATATTTCCAGTATTTTGAAAACAGTGGCAGATGCGATTTATAGTATTGTGGATTTCAAACTTGTTTAACCGAAACAAAATTCCACGTGAGCAATCCATATTTAGAAACATATTCGTAGTTCATGCACATATTTATACGCTCGGGGATCTACTAGCAATCTTTCAGGTCGAACGCCGGCTTCTTGGTCGCTACCCCAATTCTTCTCCTAAACGACGGTCTTTAGACCCAAGTTTTGCAATTTGGTAGCAACAATATGCATTACCATCATCAAGCCAAGGCCGTTAATTAATGTTGCAATGTCTCCGTCACGGAATCTCAGTAAAATGAAGTCCTAAGTGATTTCATAACATTACATTTGTCAGTTCACGGAAGCGAAACGATAAATGTTATCTAAACACGCGGCATTAGCGCTCATTTTGTCGCTTTATCTTAAACTTTCTCACGTTTGGAATGCTTGTGCGCTATGTGTGGTGGTGGACCCTATTGTGGACACTCGGGTCATACTGATTCGGTAAGGCAGAGGCGGCTTGATGGGAACGAATCACTGTATACATTCTTGCATACTTTAATGGCAACATCGCTGGCCTTATAAATGATGTATCGATAGTGATTTGTAGAGCACCTTCGTGGTATATCTGCTTACCATTTATTATTGGCTGTTACACTACAGTATACTAGAGGAACTAAGTTTTTTAATATGCTACAAATGTTCATAAAAAGATAGTTTGGCCTTAGTAGAGATCTTCCATACTATGATTCAAGAATTAATCGATACGGTTTGAAAATATCATATTTTTTTGCAACTTTGTATTAAATTAGCGCCTTTTATACAACCATGATAGGTGCAAAAGCATGTGAAAGCTGTGTCGTGTCAAGGGGATTCACGTTACATCTTGTGTACACAGTAGTGCAAATATTGTGAAATTTCACTGTGATAATAATTATAACATACTGCCTAATTTGTGGCAGTTTAGTATTATATTTACCTTTATAAAATTATCTATTTTTTATATAATTAGTATAGACGGCTGCACAAATTACACAAAAAAATGGTTTTGTTTTCTACTTAGTAACCGTTTCTGAAATAACCGATGCTACTTCAAATGATGCATAATTGATGGCATTAGTAGTGGATGGCTGCGCGCATTCCTGTGTCGACTTAGCGCGGACGGACAGACAGCCATCTACATATCGCTCGTAAATCATTACAGTCATAGGTCAAGCGACGCGCTTCTTTCTGAATCGGACAAATGTGGGATATTCTATAATAGCAGTGCATTTGAAACAATATTAAATCACACTAGATTGACGAAATTAAAATAATTTGGGAGTGTTAAGAGATTTATGCATAATGCGTTATTTATGAAGAAACCCATGTCAGCCATTATTTTGATGTTAGAAGCAATATTGACAAGATAACTTGAAATAAATTGGCCTGATTCTTAATTCGTGATTTGAATGTACTGTAAACTAATTAGATTAAAACATTTCTTTAGATGTTAAATCGTCTACTTATAACTTGCTTCACTGAAGTCTAGTGTTAGATTATACAAGTAGCAGAAATTACTCTCTATAATGCAAAAATGACTACCCAAACAATTTTTATAAAAATCAACGCAATTCCAATCCAAAAATGACCATCACATTACAAAGTGAATACACTCAATCAGAGAATAACTCTCAGTAATTCCAGTCGAAAGTCCGTCGCCTCTGACACGAGGCCCATATTTAACACGTAACGTTCAATAAAGTCGCTCGCGTGATGGATTATGATGACCGGCGATAAATGGGCCCGTTACCCTACGCCATGTGACAATGTGATACATTCTTTCAAAATTCGAACGAGGGCTCTCAAACTGTGATATAATAATTAAAATAAACTTTATTTTTCCTCATGTAAATCATAGGAACATAAGTTGCCTTAAAACTATTATATTTTTACTTAATGTACATCTTTTGTGATAATGCTATAATAATAACGATAATGTGCCTGCTATAGGTTTTAATTTGTAGTGCAGATCACCTGGCTCTCTTCTCTTTTAGGACTGACTGTCATTGCTGGACATTGGTTGGTGCTACTTATTACGGATTGGCCAATGCGTCATTTTCTGTTTCGGTTTGTCTCTAATATTTTTTTATTTACTCGACAGCCTCTGTAGCACAGTTGATTAGACGCTGGTTGTGAAAAGTGAGTCCGCGGGTTCGATTCCGGCACAGAGACAAATATCTGGTGATCCAGGAAATCTCAGGTTTGGGTGTTTGTGAGATTGAGATTTCTCTCGAAGTTTCTGACTGTGACTGGGGGCTGTGCGATTTTATGTCTTGTTTTCGATTCTGATCTGATTATTAAGTTAAAATCTAAGTTTCTTGAATTGCAAGAATAAACTGGAGTACGATATGGTATGACTACGTTTCAATTTGTTATTCTATAAATAAATTACCTACCAGAGTTTATTGTGGGAGCGTGTTGTCTCTTAAGTGCTGCTTTAACTGTAGTAGATAAAAAAAATAACTGTTTTACAACTCTTATTTATGGCTTTATTATTTTTTTTTTTTTTTTTTTTTATTGCTTTGAATGGCGAGACGAGCATGCCGTTCGCCTGATGGTAAGCGATACGACCGCTCATGAACAGTAGCAAAACCAAACAACACCTTGAATTACAAAGCAATGCTTGGCATTCCACTGCGCTCGCCATCCTGAGACATAAGATGTTAAGTCTCAATATGTCCAGTAGTTACTCTGGCTACAATGCCCTTCAACCCGAAACACAACAGTGCATTTACACTGCTGTTTAAAGGGAGAAATAGACACTGCGGTGGTACCCACCCAGATGGCCTCTCACATATGAGAGACCTACCACCAGTAAATTATTAATAAAGTTATAATACATACATCAATCACTTCTGAGGGACCGCGTCTTGGCAAGCGTAATGTAGGACGCCCTCCAGCGAGGTGGACCGACTATTTATTAGCGTGGAGCGAAAGGTTGCTGGCAGATACTGAATGCGATAAGACAGGATGAAATAAGAGAAGGTCTATGTCCAGCAGTGGCCAACAGCTTAGGCTGATGATGACACCGAGTGAGTTTATTGTGATTCCAATATTAAATATGTGGTAATGAGAGTAAAATATTGAGAAACGCTGTCTTTATAATATTGTTTAGTTTATGATTTATTTCATGTTTTGTTGTAAGTTACATGTATGCTCGTTATAGGTGCATTGCGTCATTTATTATGCTTTCTTGATTAAAATAACGTGATATAGTGATAAAGATAAATTTCACTCAATATTCAAGGATTTACAGACACTCATGACTTGTTATAGTTTATGAACGTAATTTATTGTCCAATAAATTATTTATTTGTACCTGTATCAACCCATATACGTCCCACTGCAAGGCACGGGCCTCCTCTACAATCAAGAGAACAATTGCGAGGCGTAAGGACGTAAAGTCCACCACGCTGGCCTAGTGCGTGTTGGCGGGCTTTGACATGCAACAGAAATTCTTCCGAATCGCTGTGGTTTCCTCAAGATTTTTCGACCCGCGACCCTAAACATGTTGGCAGCTACGTCTGATCCGTTCATCATGTATTTATATACTATTTATTTATCACCTGAGCAATATCTCATAGGCCTTAACCTAATACGACATAGACGCGTTAACTTAGCTATTTAAAACTATCCTATTTAATACTTTTTAGAATATATGTATCTATGAACATAAATACTTTTTTTATCCACACATAATGTGCCTGAAGTCTTTGAGACTTGGAGTTTTTGCCATAAAATCTGTCTAAATATCCATCCATAAAGTGTGGGAGCAAAAAAAAGTTCTTCGACCCAGATTGCACATGTAGCCTATTTAAAACCCTAAAATGTGGATACCTAGAACATGACTGACCTAATTCGAACAAACTAGTTCCATATGGCGTTGTTAAACTAACAAAACGATAAATTATTATAACACTGTTTCTCATGAATTATTTAACTGAATTTAAACTGGATGTCCTCTTTCTCTCGCGCCGGGCAGATGTCTCGGGTTTATGTGTGTGAAATTCGGCCATTTATCAATGTTCGAGTTTAGCTTACCGTATGGTTTTGCAATGACATGGAAATATGGCCCCAACATATGCTCTCGTATTTGATATAGCTTTACTAGTGTGAGGTCTGATATGTGAGAGGTCGCTTAGGTAGGTACCGCCGCAATGTCTATTTTTCCCGCCAAACAGCAGTGTAAATGCACTTTTGTGTTTCGGATTGAAGGATATTGTAGCCAGAGTAACTACTGGACATATTGAGACTTAGCATCTTATGTCTTGGGATGGTGAGCGCAGTGGAATGCCAAGCATTGCTTTGCATTTCAAGGAGCTTGGGTTTGCTACTGTTCATGAGCGGTGTCGTATCGCTTACTATGTTCGTTTCGTATTACTTTGTAAGTAAAATAATATAAGTATAATTAATCCAAAGCATTGTAAAAGAGCTTTATTATTGTGGTTTATTATACAAAATATGATTTTGTTTCTTAGTGACAAAAATATCTATGGTAGATCCGTCTCAATCATACCACAACCTCACAACACATATTTAAATCATCTCAAATCATTTCCGCCATTTTCCATTAGACAACCTCCGTGGCGCAGTTGGTTAGAAGCCGACTGTGAAAGGAGGCGTCACGGGTTCGATCCCCGCATCGAGACAAATCTTTGTGTGAACTACAAGCATTTGTTTCAAGTCTGGGTGTTTGTGAGACCGAAAATTCTCCGTAGTTCCCAATACCCATGACACAAGACACGATCTTAGTGTGGGGTCAAGACTATGTATATTGTACTGTTGGGTGTATTTATTTTATTTATTTATTCAAAAACTAATAAGAAATCTCTTTGATTACAGGTAATTTAGTCATATCACGAGTAATTGTGTCGTAAGTAGAGTTAATAAAAAGATTTCACCTCAAGGTGCGCACTTGATTTCTGCGCTGCGGCCGCGTGTGCTCCCCACAGTATGGGGAGAAGGGGAGAAGGGGAAGGGGAGGGGAGGGTGCGAGTGTCCGCGGCAGATGTTAACACGCAGCTGCGCAAGGTGCGGCCGCACGTGTGCCAAGTATCAGCCTTCATACATACTTTCACCTATTTATTGTGATTTTTGTCTCATTAAATCTTGCAGTTGCTACGGCATTGAGCATATTTTTTGAATGGAACTCGTTTTTAAATGCTGGACAGATGGGTGGAGGCTCGGGGTTAATCAAATAATTTTATGTATTTTTTTAGATTCTAGCGTGAGTTGTCAGATTCTATATAGTGCCAACATATTATTAGTGTAAGAATTATGCTTTGTTGGCTAGTGGAAATTTTTATCTCGTCAGTGTCTTTGGTCAGATGCTAATTTATTCTATATATAGTTTCCTAAAATTGTGTTATCATTTATAAATACTTGTATTAATTACCAAGTAAAACACATAAAATACATAGAGATTTCTTTTTTCTACTACAACAGAGACATATTAAGAAAAACTTAAATCCGTATCAGAAAATAAACAATTTATTGCGAGATTGTAAGTGATAAAGAAGGGGGTCACACCGCGACAGTTTACAAACAAACCACAGTTTCCCAACTTAGCGACGGTGCTCGTCTAACTTCTAACAGCTAACTGTTGATTCTGGTTCATTCGTCACAGATACGATTCCCACGGATTTTTACTGTTTATGTACTTTACTCTTTTATTAATTTTTATTATGTCTTTTTGTGAAAGTGTTTAATTGGTTTAATACAAAAAAAAGATTAATCTTTGTTTAAGCAACTTCGGTTTTAGTTCATGTTTAACAAGTTGAATTTGTAAAAATAATAGTTGTTGGAGGTATCAGTTTAGTTAACTTTCTGTTGAGAGTTGCACAACATTTGACAGAATTTAAAATACAAATCTCTGTGGGTCCTCATACGGGTGGCCAGGTCCACCCAATATTGCGATTTTTTGAACCATTTTCAAAATGCTATTCCACTATGCCAAGAATTAATCGTGCCTAACAAAGGCGAATTAATGACGATGTATAAAACACAGGAACATTTTTTAAAAGAAATTATTTGCAATATTTGTTAATTTTGCAATACAAAACACACGTTTTTTATCTAATACATACATATTTACGACTTACGTTGAAAAGTAATTAACAAAAACATATCACAAGAACATACGAACAAAATCGCGTAAAAAAGACATAAAAGAGTATTAAAATTTAATTTAAAATGCGCGACAGTCAGTAAGTATCGCAACAGCATCTTGATTCTCATCGGTGTTCATTGAACCCGCGCTGTGTTTCGGTCTAGGTCGGCGCAAGGTCGCTCTACTGGCTGGCTAGTGACTTGCCACGAGGTAGACATGTCACAACACGTCTCTGAGGATGTTCATTGAGATTTTGTGGTACAATACTTAATCAGAAGTAAAGATAAAAGCTTTTGTAAGCGCTTTCCCTCTTTAAACTTTCTGTAAGCCAATTTTAGAATTTTAAATTCAAATGAGCGTAAATAATGAATATTTTTTATGATCCTGTGATGTGTGTAACTCGACACAAGGGTTGCAAGGTCACTCCACTGGCTACTAGTAGATTGCCACGAGACAGACATGTCATTTAATAAAAGATTTTATAAGTGCTCTCACCTTTTAAAGTTAATGTTAGCGAATTTTAGGATTTAAAATTCTAATGAGCGTAAATAATGCACATTTTTGATGAGCTAATAAATAAATAAATACACCCAACAGCCACATAAAAAAATACAAAAAAATGAAAATCATTTCAATAAAGCGATATGTTTGATTTAGGTCGAGGCAAAGGTGGTGCACCTTGAGGCCTTGAACAGAACTTAATAACCGCTTATCTACCACGTGGTGGTGAGACGTTTTAAATCTAGGTTATAGAAGTCTTGCAACAAATTTTACATAAATTAAGTAGAGTTTTATAGAGAAACGTCAGCGAGTGTTAGAATATATTGATGAAAATTAGACACTTTACTAAAACAAGTAGACACTCAAGACAAGACTGTTTTGAGTTTCGTATTTCAGTCTAGGTCGGCGCAAGGTCGTTCCACTGGCTATACGAGTGGCTATTGTAACTGGACTGCCACGCAGCCGCCGACATGTCACAACACGCTTCTGATCATATTTTTTTCTATTTTTACTTATTTTTTAAAATTCATGTTGTGGAATTATTTGCCGTTATGCGTGTTCCCTCCTTCGTTTAATCCTGGCTCCTTCCGCCGTAGTGTGAAGAGGCATCTTATCAGGCTGGCATTATTGTATCGAAAGGCATGGGGCTGCTGCCAAAAAAAAACAATTCGGTAATATAACTAAAATTATTAAAAAAGAATTTAATCTATAAAACAAAGCTGTATTCACAAAACGCGGTGCCACCAATTTGTATAAATTAATGCACAAATTAAAACCCCAGACAGCTTCGAGTGTGGCCTTATAGAATTGCAAAAACAGAACACAATATAAGCATTAGTTCCTCGCAAAAGTGGCAATAACTCACCTTATGTTATGTGTGGATGGCTCTTTATATTCACGCCGAAAGCCCTTCTGTTTATGCTGTAGACTGATAAAAATGCATCTTATTACCTAAGGTAAAAAGCTCAAAATTGTTCACGTGAATAATTTCGAATATCTCCCGTATTTCTATCGGTTTTAAAGTTTTTGATGTGACGAAAAACATTTTCAACTGAACTTCAACTTTATATCATTAAAACATGGTTGAAAGTTGTTTGAAAATACCTTTGTCTACCTTTCCATGAGCTTGTTTACAACTTTTTGTTACAAATAAAGGTATTGATAGTTAGCGTGTATCATCACGCCGCCTCTGCCAGCGGGTGAGCAGGGCGGCGCGATTGAGCCGTTTCCACCGAACCACCTTTCATCTTGTTATCTTCCGATACTAATGGGAGGTCCTGTTCTCAGTAAGTGACAATTTTATTTAGGAATCGTGATAAAAAAATTAGTGTACATACTACTCGCGGTGTCTCAAAAAAATTTTAATGAATCATCCGATATTGGGTTACAAAAAATCTGGTATACTGCTGAAGGGAGGTCTCAATGTTTAATTCCAGAAACCGGTGAGAAACATTTATTTGAAAAGATAATGTGCCGCTTTTTTAATTTAATTCACACAATATTTATTTTTATTTGTTTCATTTGACTTGTTTGGCTCTACATTTTAAAAACAGATATAAGCTATGACGTACTTATCTAGATGAATATATATTACTAATCTAAACACTTCTGAACAAATTCAGGTCATTTCTTAGTTCTTACGCACGTACGTACAAAGAACTTGTATTTTTTGTGTAAAAATACAATTTTTTTTGTACTAAGTGATCTATTAAAACTGTTTGGTGTCAGTAATAATTATTATAAAGTAAATGATACAGTCATTGTGGAGATCCTTGGGGGAGGCCTATGTTCAGCAGTGGACTTCCTGTGGCTGATATGATGATGATGATGATGATGAAATGATACAGAAATATAAAGGAATACTTATAGGGTCTAAATAAATAAATACACCCAACAGTCATATACATAGTCCTGACCCCGCTCAAAGATCGAGTATTGTGTTGTCTGTATTAGCAACTACGAGAGACTTTTCGATCTCACACACACCCAGACATGAAACAAATACCTGTAGATCACACAAATCTCAAATTTGTTTCAATACGGGAATCGAACCTGCGGCTTGTCATTTCACAGTCGGCGTCAGGCCAACTGCGCCACGGGGGCTGTCATTCAAAATCAAAATCTATAAGTTTTAACATCTTGACAAGAATATAAATTCGGTCAAATGTTATAACTAGTGTCATTTTTGCGACATATCGACATGCATATAACTATATGTATAGAGCCTAAAATATGCAATAAAACCTACCATAAACTAAAACACTACAAAATAGTTTATTACCGGTAGACCAATTTCCAATAAACCTTTCAGAATGGGCTCCTGCATATTTACTTCAGTTAATAAATATAAAAATCCATTGTTGTGGTACATTGTTTGACTTCATTTGTGGTGAGGCAAGCGCGGTAGCCAACTCAAAATGGACTTTTTACTGTTTAAGCTTATAGGCTTTTACTTCTGTAACCTTACTGGAGTTAAATGGAAATACTAGTGCGTAATGATTTTAGTATTTTAACTGAAATTATTCATGAGCGTTTATGGATTGAATTTTTTTAGAAGATGACATAAGTGACATGAAATATATAGATGTATTTTTTCTCGACTGTATTTAAATATAACGTAGGACCAGCAAACGAAACAGGTCATCTGATGGTAATTGGTAACTGCCGGCCATGAATATCCATAAGGCTTGGATCATAGATGTGGGGAAGAAAACAGGATAGGAAGAGGAAATAGGTATTGGGTATCCGGCAATATCACTCACTGAACTAAATTGTGTGTATTTTGAGTAATCAAAAAGTTCTTTTAAATTTTTTCCCCATGACGTAGAAAACTGAAAGGTATCGCTATACTGTGTTGATCTAAGGGAAGCTCAATTTACACCTTCCGTCAAACTTCTTTATTTTACTATGTGTTACTTTTACCTGCATAAATAATTTTCTTTTTTAGACAACGTGCAAATTTTGAGTTACACTGACGCTATTGTTACAAACCCGACAACAACAGCTCCTACTAACAGTAGATAAGAAGCAATGAACAAAAAAAGACAATAAAGGTAAAAATATTGAAAACGGTTAGCTCTTCTGTTTCTTTTACAATTGTGAGTTGTAAATTATTTTGTTACAATAATGTTTGCGCGGGAGCAGGGATGGATGTAGGGTATTATGTAGAGGAGAGATATAGTTGGGGGGGTCAAAAGGGATTTTGTAAGCAAATTACATACTTAAAGTATATTTTTATCCATACTTGCTACTAATTATTTATATTATTTCAAACACAACTTTACAAGAAAAAAATGTCCTATTCATAATATTGTTGATAATTTATTTAATGGTCTTCAAACTTTGTATTAATGCTAATAAGATATTTAACGTTAACTTATTTAAAAAATATTAATATCAATGTCACAGTACAGAAAATTTATTTCTTCTTGACATAACACAAATAACCTGCTATTTTATTTATATCTTACAATTTAATTGACCTCTGCAAGAATAAAAGTCACTTATTTACGTTGCAAATTCGTGCCTGTAAAGTCGTATTGCGTTGTGTAAAACTGGACTAAGCTAGAATGTCGCCAGGTGCGTTTTGTACTTGTCGGGTTCCGTACAAGTCCGGGCAAGGCCTTTTAAATTAACCACTTGGTGTAATGACAGTTCTTTATATAACTTTGAGTTGAATAGTGTTTGTGCATTTGTGGATTATGTATTAGTATTATAATATGTATAGTAAAATTAATAAAATGCTTGAGCTATTTTTGATACGGATTTGTTTTAAGGAAAACTACGATTAGCGCATAATCGTAATGTTGTTATTTTAGGTTCGTTTTGATGTTACACTGTAGTATTCTTTAAACCTGCTCTTTATTTCATTAATTATGTACCTCGATGTAGATATTAAGATGAACAAATAAATATTTTAAAAATTAAACATAACTCAAATATATTTATTTCCCTTCCAAAATTATCTAAACTTTACCCAATTGCGGGTCCCTAAATACCACTAAAGGGAGGTTTGTTTGACGCGACAAAAGCCGAAAGGTGTGACCGATGTTGTCAAAAACACATAATAGTTTCGCAGAGTTGGTTATAGGTTTCTTTACGGTAAATCGATTATACGTGTCCACTGCTTCTCCGATTATTTGGCGATAGTTCTTGTCTGTTGTTGGGATGTTGAATAGGAAAAATACATATACACCTCACAATTCACCATTATAACAATTGTATTTGTAATATAGGCGTTTTATTTGAGTAACATACTTACTTATTAGAAGTATATATTAAAAATTAAAAGTTGCATTACAAAATAAAGATGGGAGAAATAAATAGTTTTCGCTTCCAGTCTAAAATATAGAAAATAAATAAATTGGTAATAAAAAACTAAAAATAAAACAGTTTGTTTAAATTATAGAATAATAAATAAAATCGAATACAGTAGAAATTGAAATGACTGAATTTTCTTTTTAGTTTTTTGAGTCATACTCATATATGTCTCCCTACTTTATTATATTAAACAAATCAAGATTTCTTATCATGTACTTATGCATATCATGAGATTTACCAGAAAATAATTACATCCAAGGATGACACACAACATTACCATTAACGATCTTTGCCAACAACAAACAGTTACAAACTTTGTAGTTTGTACCACCGCCCACACGTTATCAAGCAAAGCGTTCGGATAACTCATATTTCACGGTATTTTAAATGTGTTTGTCCATCACATAATTTATAGACATCAATAAAGCGCATTTATGAGATTCTGTTTGTTTGTGTGTTCGGACATTCCTTGAGGAATGAGTCATAAAGACACCGCAGTTATTGGTTCTCTTACCCCGGTGGTCTGTGACAAATGAAAATTTCGAGATGGGTAATCAGAATTACGTGTTTATTAAATGAAGTATCTATAATAGAGGGTTGTTGAGATTTATTTTTATTTATTAGGATATCCAACGAAGATAATACATTATGTTTATATTGAAGTACATATGTATTCTTCTGCGTGCATCTTCTATAACAGGAGATTACAGCTTGCACTGAGTTTTTTAACAACAATAATAAGTAATAAAAAATACAATAAATAAAACCATTTAGTAAACATGCAGAATTTCACTCGAAGTAAGTTTCATTCTTTTGGTAGTGAGTATCAATCAATAAGAGCCCTAATCATTATCATTATAACTCATAATCATCTCCCTTGTTAATTTAAGTTTCTTCAAAACATTTTTTTTTATTTCAATGAATGTTTACACGAAACCACTTTCTTGTATCCGTACGATAATCGCATCATTAAGGCGAGAAACTCTCCTCGTGTAAATGGACCTTAATGTAGGTAACTACTGTCGTGTGAAATCGGGCAGCAGGACTATTGTCTGTATCTGTATCAGCCCATATACGTCCCACTGCAGGGCACGGGCCTATTCTACAATCGAAAGTACGATTGAGAGTGGTTAGGCCATATAGTCCACCACGCTGGCCTAATGCGGGTTGGCGGACTTACATACCATAGAAATTCTCATGAACCGCTATGGTATGCAGGTTTCCTCACGATGTTTTCCTTCACCGTCCTTCATCCTTCAGCAGGACTATTGAATTGACTATTAATATTTTTATTATACTTTATCATCACAAGATTAATCTATAACTCACGACTATTATTAGAGCATGGTCTATCTTTTGAATAGAATGAACGTTACTAGTAATTTATACGTTAGGAATATATTTGTGATGACTGTGCGGACCGGTATATCTGGTACATAGGCGCGGTGAACAGCTGATTCTAACAGAACCTGTCGCCAAATTAACGGACAAACCGACTAGTTTTGTGTTTAATTCGGTCATCTTGACCTTTACGATCATATGGTAAAAGTGGAGTGATAGTTTTGTCACGAAAACTTCTTCAAAAAGCCCTGAACTTGTTATGTATTAATAGTTTATTTAACTGAATAATAAACTAATGGACGTCGCTGGATTCAGGCCGCTTCCAGCAGGTCGATGTGGAGTTCCTTGGTGGAGACCTATGCTCAGCAGTGTACTTCTTGAGATGTTTATGAAACTAATATTTAAGTATGTGGTTTTCTTCGCGGTTTTAATTATTTTGAACAGGTGCATGTCACTACATAGTATAAAACAAAGTT
This sequence comes from Hyles lineata, assembly GCA_030180105.1. NCBI lineage: Eukaryota > Metazoa > Arthropoda > Insecta > Lepidoptera > Sphingidae > Hyles > Hyles lineata. The sequence goes on along the minus strand of JARJEE010000006.1, from coordinate 1,496,283 downwards.
ATTTCCCGTCTGCCTGTTCCTATGTATGCTTATAACTTTAATACTACGCTACTGATCTTTTTTAAATAGATAGAGTGGTTTAAGATGAAGGCTTATATGTACAATACATAAACAGGGTGTCCAAGTTTGTAAGAAAAATAATATGTACCTGTGGAGTGAAATCATAAACATCTGCACCCAAACGAACCTAGGACGGGTCCCGAGTAGAGTATATTAACAAGAATAATCAAATTCGTTAATTATTTCTTTCCTCTTTTGTTTTGAAATTCTTTGCTTCAAAGTCGATAATGGGCGTATTATTTGAGATCTTAATACCCATAAGATATTTTTTTATTTAATTTAATAATAAATCTGATTTCATAGCTGTTAATTCAGCTGATGACTGCATTTTTTTATTTTGCTGTTGATAAACTATTAAAGGTTAGGTTATCGACTGTTTCAAACCGGTGTTATCTAAATGGCAGTTAATGACTCATTGTCCATACAAATAATGTTAACTTATCATTATTTAAACAAAGCGAAATGTGTACGTAACAATTAGTTATGAACATAAAATTAACGTCTTGTAAATTGCGATTTGGTGTTGACGTAATTTATTTATTTAGATATTATTAAGAAAGACACCTTAACTTATAATGCTACTTATGAGGTCAATAGGTAAATGGTAGTCTTGTTTTAGGTCATCAAAGCTAAAGGAGAATGACCATTTTTAATATGAAAGTTATTATCGGGTTTAAGCATATCGGTATCGGGATCAACGGTATTTTTACCGATTCTATGTATAGTACCTGTTTTATTGTCAATGCTGAGCAATAACAGAAAGACAAATTATATTTCTATTTATTTTATTAGATAAATAGCTCATCAAATGACCACTACATAAAAATAATAAACAGATATAACATTTCGACGTCATCATTGCCCAGACTATTTAAAATTAGCTCCACATCACAGACCCATCAATAAAAAACTGTTCTAGAACGATGTGAACAGAGTCCTTCATAGCACTCCGCCCACCATAAAAAACTTAACGTACATTTCCCCACATGTTCTGACATGTCGGAGGCAAGTTGGAACCTGGTGAAGGATACTACGGTGTTCAGATTCCATAATATTAATGATAGCGTAGATTCTACTGTGGTAATCGGAAGGGCAGTGGTTTAACAGTTCATATATTTTTTTCTTCGTTTTGAAAAGATTTTACTATATTGCAGTAGATGTAGCAGTTCTCAATAACTTTGCTGCTATCCCTGAACCTAGAATTATTTGCTTTCACATATGATACGAATGAAGCTGTGGACACTGATTCGCTTAACAATTTGCCCTTCGTGGATTTGAAAAACAACTGCTAAACCGTTGTTTTATTTACCTAAACACCTATGCTAAACACTGCTACTATTTTCACTACCAAATTCCAAAAGTCTACTTAATTCAAATTGTCTAGCTTCGGAAATTAATGGCATAGAATTAAAATGTTATCATTTTTTAATTTCACGTCGTTTCGACTACTTTATAGCTTTCGTTTGACTCATGTTTCTTTATATTGTGAGTGAGCTAAATAATTTATTAAAACAACTTAATGGAAAGATTTTGATGATGATGACGCTTTTGGTAATACAAGTAGCCTCATTATTATATTTATTGCCAATTAAAAATCCTTGACGTGGCAAAGAATCTTGATTGATACTCGAATGTGACCCAGATCGCTGTGTAAGCCTAGACCTAGTAATATCCTTAGGAGACAAACTTGTTATAAATCCATAAATGAATTTTATCCATACGATATACTATCATCAGGTTATACGTAATGGAAAATTATCTAACAATTAATTATCTGTTAGAAATGAAATCAAGAGATATTGTTTCGATTCTTCATTAAATAATATAATATGAATCGTTAAGTACTAAGAAGTTACAAATGAAGAAACTTATAATACAACATAAAGGCTTTATGCCATGCCCGGCGACCATCAGGCGAAAGTCACTACACAGTGGCTCCCCAGTATCCGAAAGCGACTTCACGGCAGGCCTAGAAGGATGGCGGGACTAACTCGAGTTATATCTTCCGAACCGGTGGTAATTAGTATCTGACCGCGACAAATGGAAGGAAAGACGTCCCTGGCCTTGGCCCAGCAGTGGGAAAGGGCTTATAAAAAAGCTTTATCTCCAAAGGGTTAGGTAGAGATATTATAAGAGCAACAGAGTTTGCCATACTTATTTTCGAATAGTCCTAAATGCATTAACTGGCAAGCCTATCGCTATACCTAATAAACAGTAGATTAATTAAATTAATTACCCGAAGACAACCCAACAACAACATGCAAAGAATGAAACACGTTCCTAATATTTTCTGTATTAAGTGACTATTAACACTACATTCAAAGTAACATATTCTGTCTTTTCCAAATTAAACGACTATTATAATCCTTTATTATAGTCTATAATATTAATTGGTTTGTTGTAAAAAGTGGTGAGGATGTGAAGGATTCGGTTGTTTGCAGGCGACAGTTCGTTTGGGACTGTGGAATGCGGGCCTGTGATGAACTTGCCTATTGGATAGCTATTACGTTGTTTCTGTTATTGTCGGTGTATTTGATTCTTTTCAAGGAATATATTCTTAATCATCATAAAAAAAATAATTAAGTAGATTTTTTTAATATTTGAGTTTTAAAATCAAAATTATAATCATGCGTGATATTTTGTGAAAATATTGCAAAAAATATTTAGCTTATCTAAATGATTCTGAATGAATAGTGATATTTTTGAGGCAAATAATTATTAAAAGTAATATAGGGGTAATGTAGTCGAGAATTATTTCTTGAACTATCATATTGTCTAATCTACGTACCAGCATGTTCAGTGAAAATTCATATTAAACTTAATATTAGTATAGATTAATTAATAATTGTTTTAATTAGTTTATATCACGAACACGACGACTTATTACGCTATAAACTTACATCACTTGTCAATAAAGATAATGAAAGGAGATAAGTAATTAGTGCGACGTAATTTAGGGGAGGAATTACAATTAAGTGTCTTCCTTGCGTGTATGTGTGGACATGCTGGTGTTAATTGCCAGGATAATAAGTACATTTATATGATACATTATATATAATACGTAGTGTTTTTTTATATTTTTAATTGATAAATCTATTTTAGTTAATCTATGCTTAGCTAGAGCGGCGGGAAATTGACCAAATATATTCATTTTTTTAAATGATCTAATATTATTATGTTAGTAATATAACAAGAATTTTAAACCAGTAAATAATATTATAATATCAAAAATATCGTAACAATAAATAAAAGAATATCAAAAATCCATGTTACATTTAAAAAGCGAAAGCCTCCAAACTAAAGACATCAACGCGATCTCCATCGACCGTTGACTCATAAAACACAATACAGTAACGGCCGCGTTTAAGTCCACAGTCCTTGCTGAGACCACCCCGGGCCACACAAATGGCCCTTAATTGGCCATCAGATTACCGGAGATAAAGTCCTGTACTTAACGTGTCCTGACGCTATGTTGACAAAGACTTTAGTGGCTCTTTTATTTTTTAATGTTTTGTTATGGGATTAAGATTGATTTGGGAATAAAAATGTTCGGTGTTAGGCTACGACATTTATAATTTTTATATGACGTATCGGTATTAAAAATATGTGTAAAGCATTTCTTATGATGGAATTGAATGGAATTTTACGCTCGTTTTAAATCAGTTCGTATGTTTTTTAGTTATTCAATTGATAACGGACAAATTCAAAACAAGTTCGGATCTGCTATCTTACGTCATTTTAAACAATAGATTTTTTGTGGACCTATGATTGTGTATGCGATACGCTGTATGGTATATAGTTCTAATGTATTAAGTAATAACATAAAATTATCCGTTTTGTGGTTAAACAATATTTAATCTCAATTCCTTTTTTTATAAAGGACCGACCGCATTGCGATTTTCCACGAAATTGTTTATTTAATTTCCGCAAGTCTATCAATTGAGAAAAAATATACAATTACACATGACACCCTCCAAAGCGCAGTTGTTTAGATGCCGGCTATAAAAAATGTGCCGCGCGTTCGAACTGCGCACCGAGACAAATATAATTTGCATGATCCACAAGTATTTGTTTCGGGTCTAGGTCTTTTGTATCTTAGTTTAAACAACTATTTATGTAACTAATGGATATATTTTGTATTCAATTACCAATGAACCCAAGTCTCAACTAGCTTTTCATATCCAAAAGCCGTTAAATTTCAAACATAGTTAATAAATAACACTCAAAAATCCAAGATGGCGACCATCACGCACAACAGCTGAGAGTTGACAGTTGACAGTTCCATGGATGGTATTGTTGCCGTACATCTGCCGTATTGTCCCGGTGCAGCTGACTGCGTGGGCATATCGACATTTGATTCTCTATTTGACGCGAATATTGAAAGGGATTCCAATATCCCCTCGTAACTTTTGTACGGCATATGAAAGGATTATTGGGTTATGAATTGTAATGTAATGTTTATTGAAGTTTTTGTTGGTTATGGATAGGTGACGATTACATTAAAGTTTAGAATGTAATAGAATTTGAAGTATTAAGAAACTGGCTTTGTGTATTCTAATGTTTTCAATAGGCTAATTATATTTTTGTTGAAGAAAAGCGGAAAATCTTTTAGTTGCTAGTATTATGATTGTGTTTCTGAGGTGTATGCCATTTTGGATGTTTGTTACTCTTTCACTTAAAAACTACTGAATTGATTTTAATAAAACCTACAATATTGTAGATTATATAAAAAAAAACCATCGAAGGCTGGGTTGGTTGTTGCAGCTTAAGTATAACACGATATATAATTACTATCATTTTTACTTGACTAGACATTTTTAGAACTTTTCGCAATATTATAAAACCTAACATTAAAAATGTGAGCCAAGAAAGTCTTGATCTCCAAACAATCTATCGACAACGGATATGAACCCCGCATAATCGCTTCCGTTGAATATACCTTGTGAACTGAGAGTCGTACCGTTATGTGCTAAGCCTTTGAATCAATCTGTGCCGTTCGACGCTTCCCATATATCAGTATTGGTATCATCGCCACAATTACTGGGTAGGATGTTGTGGTTTCAGACTGTATTTTTCTTTATTATCAGAATCCATGAACATTTTGACTTAAAAAGCTTAAAAAAATACGTAATTAATATTACTCTACCCTGAGTACCTAATATTGTACAATGGTCTTATCTCTATTTTTTATATATTAGGATCGTGACTTCTGTTAATGGGTAATAGCAGAATTTTAAGTATTAAAATAATTTATCCTGTTATATTTCATCTTTAAGCTGTATCATGGCTTAAGAGGTAAACCTTTTGGTTATTGATATAATTAATGTTCCTATTAATTGCTAAAGGAAACTATAAACATAAGTTTATGATAGGTTATATTATGTGTATCTAACTTCTGTTTTATGTATCAAAAAAACTCATTAATTTGCGTGCCTCAATCGGAATGATTAATAGGCAACAAATCCTTCAAAGGAACAAAAACGTTAAAATAAAACTAAACACGCCTACTCAACCCGGCCTTAATTTAACGGTTCTTTAATTCGACATTAAAAGAACTTGATTTGTAAATCTGATTAGAAAAACCAAATTACCCATCATTAAATTTTCGTTTTTTTTTTAAAATAAATTGTCAACGCAACCTCTTTTGTCAGTGTCATCTTTAAAAAAAGTAAATAGTCTATGGCGCCGCGCTGTGTCGACATTTGTAGTGCGGGGCACATCTCGATTATGATTGCGTCGCGGCTGTCAAGCGAAGTACTCGACTAATGCGACGGCCGACATTGTCAGCGAGTCTAATTAGCTCGCCAGCTAATAACTTCGGTATTAGCGTTTACAAAAAGTCGAACTGTTGGTCGGTGAAACACGGAATGACAAGGGTTATTGATCAACCATTGAATTGCTTTTTGCTTCGAATTAGTGTTGATTGCAGAGTAAGAACTGGCACTAAGGCTAATTACAATTAAGCTGATTAGTTGTTTTATCGAGCGATGGGTCTGGAATTTTTCAAAACACTTTTACTGTCTGTAGGGTATAAATAGAAGTGGATAAATTTCTGTTTAAATAAGTTTTAATTATAAAAATCTTTATTACAATAAAATATTGATCACACACTAATGTCAAACTTGTGATCATTTTCTTTTCGTATTACGTCACGATTCTATTTTATTATAACAAAAATAAGAGTTAACTCACCGTCGCTTTCTTTGTTTCATTCTATTAATGTTTTCTGACGAAAGGGCAAATAAGAGATATTAATAGAATAACTATTGTTGTAAATGCACTATTGTGTTTCGGATTGAAGGGCATTGTAGCCCGAGTAACTACTGGACATATTGAGACTTAACATCTTATGTCGCAGGATAGCGAGCACAGTGGAATGTCAAGCATTGCTTTGTTATTCAAGGTGTTGTTTGGTTTTACTACTGTTCATGAGCGGTCGTATCGCTTACCATCAGGCGAACGACATGCTCGTCTCGCCATTCATTGCAATAAAAAAATGATGCACATAGCATCTTATGTCTCAGAATGGCGAGCACAGTGGAATGCCAAACATTGCTTTGTAATTCATGGTATTTGGTTTTGCTACAGTCCGTTAGCAGTAGTATCGCTTTCCATTAGACGAATGGCATGCTCGTCTCGCCATTCGAATAAAAAAAGCTCGATGTGTTATGTTACTGTTATGTGAAGTTCTAAAAGAGACTTGAAGAGACGTACACCCGACATACTATATAAAACTTAGGCTCAGTTGCACAATCTAACTTTGTCAATACATTTGACCTTGAAAATGTCAATCCCATAAATTGGTAAGGTCAAATACGTTTCAAATGTATGGCGATGACATTTTTAAAGGTATTGGCAAAATTAGTTTTTGCAACTGAGCCTTAATCAACCGATCGGTTAACAGTGATACGGAACATTAGTTATGGACCCTGAGACCCTAGGTCCGGTTCCGATGTCGGCCAAACCAGTTGTGGGATGGACAAACAAAGTTTGCATTAAATTTACTTGATATGGATCGCAATAGATTTTAAATGCTAGTGGAAGCTGTGATACTTGTTACAATTCCACCTTCATGATGATATAGTAAATAAATATACCATACAGTCATGGAAATAATCCCGGCCTCACACTCTAAGCTAATCGTATGTTATGTGTAATAGAAACTACGAGAGACTTTTCGGTCTATATTATATAAACTCACGCTTTTTTCCTAGAAGGGGCAGACAGTATATTCTAACACCAAACAGCAGTGTAAATTCACTGTTGTGTTCGAGTTTGAAGGATATTGTAGCCAGAATAACTACTGGATATAATGAGACTTAACATCTCATATCTCAGGATGGCGAGCGTTGTGGAATGGTAATTCATGGTTCATTTCGCCTTTCTATACTAAAAAAAAAATATGCTTACATTCAGATAAAACCAGCCAAAATTTTAATTACTACGCGGTGTTTCAATTTCTGTTTGTCTTTACGTTTATTGTCCGGGGGCTATTAATGCTATCGCTGATGACTAATGTCTGTTGGTTGATAAAAAATGATGACCTTTTCATATTGCCTCACGGTACAGAAGCGCCGTTCCAGGTACATTCGTCATACTTTTTACTAGAATTTGCTGCGGAGGCACGCGATATTTGACACTTTTCTTTGGTAATAATGATTTCTTAAAGAAATTAGTAAAATTAATTTTCATGGCGTAGTGACGCATTGACATTAGATGGGCTACATGAGTGATTTTTGTCGGGTACATGTCTATCTTTGGAAGTTTCTTTCTATGTTTTATATGTTAGAAAATATTGGTCGTTAGTTAACGGTATATTCTATTTGAATACACAAAATTTGCAACTATTAATACGCAAATTATCTTTGGATATTAAACTATATTGATATTAACAGGACATCAATGAACTTAAAATGTTATCCAAAAAACGGACTACCTTAATCATCAAACGAAACCCTTTAAACTATTCAATAAACAAACTTATCCTCCAAACAGTAATATCAGTAAATTCATTACGAGCTCACCTATTGTATGTAAAACACACAGAAATAAAACTCAAAACTGATAAGTGCTCATAAAATATGGACCTTTGAAATGTGAAAGTAGAAATCCAGTAGCCACGGTGCGTACATTTGGTTTATCACAAATTAAGGTTGGGACTTATGAGCTGTCATTCGTAAGTAGCGAGTGACAGCCCTAATAAATGTGTCATTGGTTTTTTTTTTTCGATTTAAGTTGCGTCAATGTCTCCTCACTATTTCTGATTTAAAAGTTCTGTGCCCTTTCTTTGTTTTGTATGGTATGCTCATTATGCGCTTGCGTCTGATTTAGTATTGCGTAACAGCGGTATGTGTTGATATATTTGGTGTGACTGTTGTAGAAGCGTCTGTTTTTCCATAATAACTATTTTACCACAATATTTTAATATTAAAGTTAATACTAAAGTTCATGATTTTTATAATTGAATTTTGAATGCATATTTCTAGTAACGAATTTATATTTCATGATTATTGGTATACATGCACGACAAAATGATTACAATGCGCCAGATTTTAAGCGCAGTCCTATCCATATTGTGTACCAAAAGCATGAGATGTTCGCAGTAAAGTCTAAAAGCTAAAAAACATCTACACCTATCGTATTATCGATGGAGATTCTAGCAAACCGTGGATAACCACCAAGAACTTTTTTAAAGCAGGTAAATTACTAAGAAAATACCATAAATAGCTGAAGTTAGCATAGGACATGTATTTATAGTATGTACAAGTTGGTATATCTGTGTTTATTGAAAAAAATAGTTATTTATTCATTTACATAACCCTTTATTGTGCTCTTTATTGTACAAAAGTAGACAACATAGGAAAAAGTAGGTACAAGTGGCAGTCTTATTGCTCAAAGCAATTTCAGCCCGACAATCATGGGATGGATTGACGAGAAAGAACGAAAGTATAAATTGATTGCAGAGATGCATATTATGATTAAATAGAATACAAAATTTATAAAAAGTTACATGGTTCCTTAGATTTTGCCAATTTTATTCTCATTGTAATAAATCTAAGAAACCATCATGCTATTGATCTCATGTAGCACAAGACCTGTATCATAATAATTACCTATGTTTACTTATTGTTAGACTCCCTAACAAATTATGTCTCCCTAATGTTGTTTGAAAATAGAACAGTTAACGGACCATAGACTTAATAGAGCAGGGCCACTAATTGTCATAACCCTTGTTAGTGGTTTAAGGTGCTTGGTCCTGACAGCCAATTTATAAAACGACGCCATTCTTTCTATGGCATAGACAAGAATGTTCATTAGTTGATATATTGCTGGTTGAATTTCATTGCTGAGAGCGCCAAAATTGAATAAGCACACGTATACGAGAATCAAAAAAGGAGTACTAGAAAATTCAAATGTTTTGTCTTTTTGGTTTCAGATTAATAAATCTTACTCATTGAAAGCTTATTTCTAAGTCAATTAGTAACTAGAGTACAATTTAATGTTACTAAGGACAGTGAAAGTGTCATAAATTCTCTAAAATCTATAAACAACTGTGATATTAAAGCAAGAAAATATTGTCCCATTCTTTGCGCCTTGAAAACACACATTATTGGGCAAAATGCTTCCGCTTACATTATCGAAAACAGTCGCGTATACAAGGAACTCAAAAATAGTCGACGTCAGTAGTCGATCTTTGTAAACACACACAACATCCAACCCGAATGCTAGCGACTAAACAAGACAGGAATTTATTGCACAGAGTACAGACTGGATACTGCGCAGGCGCGGCAGTCTGTCTGTCTGTTTGTTCTCTAATGTGTCATTATATTTGATTAATTGCATTGTTAGTAACCTGCGTACTGGTTTTGGTTTGTAATGTTAGTTTACGAGGCGGTATTCATTTTGAAATGTATGAAGTACATTGCGGGTTCGGTTTTTGATTGTAGATAACTTTACTAAATACAACGTGATTTAGAGTATAACTTGGCTATTTTAGAGATATATTTTGATAAATTTCCATTAACTAACCCTTAACACGTTAACTGCCAATTACTTAGATAGATTATACTCATAAATAATGGGTTTTATTAATGCGGATTAATTTCTGACACTCCATCAAGAATTATTAATCATCGAACAACATTGTCCCCCATGGTCCGAATGGGAAAGTATACTCTTTTTATTGGCAGTTAACGTGTTAATGATCTTTGTCAACCCAGTAAAGGGTTCTAGAATCTCCAAATAAAAAAATAACAAGGAAAGAAAACATCTTGTCGAAATGTGCAAAAATATAACTTCTACAACCGAATTACAATATTATTTTAAGTCGACCAAAACGTACTACAGCAGCTTAGAGGCTTATTTGTATCTGTGAAGAAGTCCGTGCTCAACACAGAACTGTATAATACGGACTACTGAAAATACAATTTTCTCAAAAAGGCGTTCTGCTCTTAGACTATAAAATAAAAAGCCTAAAACTACGTAATGTTTGGCCGCTCAATCTGCAGACTATCAAATTTTCGACACCAAATATTCTAACATCTGGAAACTGACCTTTGCACCTTCAACGAGGTCAATGCTCCATACAAAAACAACGGAAACCTCCCTCAAAAACCTATAAAATCTACAAATACAATGTTTACCTCCCCGCAGGAAGCGAATGATAATTATCAGACATGTGTATTAAGTATAAAAAGTTATAGTAATATGTCTAACACACGTCAGTCACGTAATGTCTGGGTGCGCGTGCGCACGTCCTGCCTCATTGTTGGAAAATAAAATGGCGCCGCTAGGTCATATGGGCTTTGTGGGGGACGGAGCTAGAATGCGGAGGGAACATAGGGGACAATGCTTGATATTTATTTATTTATTTACACTTCATACAAATGTATAGGTGGAGTTAATTAGGCTGAGGCCTCTACCAGTCGAACTCAGGGTGATGCCGAGATGATATGACATGATATATATCAATGTAGAGATTTAACACTTCTTACATATCACATATTATGACCAAATAAGCGTTAGTATAGTCAGGGGTCTTACAGTAGATAGTGGATCCATTTTAAATTTCCAAAAGTATGACTAAAAATTGCATTTATAATATGAATGCCAAGAGCTTTGTTTTAAAAATTAAATCTTCTGCAACTTATCAGAGACGAAGGGTAAAAGCTCTCTACCTATTATGTATAAAGATCTGGGCTTTGAGTTACCTATCTGCAAGTTTGACTTCTATTACATGGTAAAAGTAGAATATATGTGATCATGAAAATCGAATTATTGAATTGCTTTAGTTTTAAAGTAGTTATTATTAATATCATATTTTGACCTTTGGTTACTTTATCAGCTCTTCACATTCGTGCAATATATTCCTATTATAAATATATTACCGTTATTACAATCGCTGTAAATTTATTTTCTGTGCCTTTTTCTCCATTCTTTCAAATATCCAGGGGGCCAAGTCCCCAAACAATTGTCGCAGCCCGAGCCAGCGGTTTCACGCTGTGTCGTGTAGGAAACCCACGAAGCTATTATGTAAGCTTCTCGTCATGAAGCTATGAATGGCACGTGCCTTCGCCCGTGAATTAATGAACGTTTATTAATTCCTCCAACACTCTGGGCGGGCGTGACACGCGCCTTCCGTTCCATCAATGAATATTTGCTAATTGTATGTTTATGGTGGGTATAAAGGAAAGTAAAGATGTGTATATGAATGGGCTGGGTCGATACTGCTAGTATTAAAATATTGTATGTATTAGGAAAACGAAGAGATGAATTTATTATAAGCATAATATTCCAGCATAATATATTAGTCAAACAGCTTTACGCTTTACTTTTGCTATTTATTTGGATACTCAATACAGCAGGTGCCTAATCGAAGATCCGATTCCTAAAATCTTGCAGATTTTAACGACCACCAGTGATCAACGTGACTGCAAGCAATAATAAAAAAAAAATAATGAATTAAAATTGGCTTACGACCACCCAAACTCAATATTCACTTACAAATCCTAATCCCAAAGTAACTCTTTGCTTTTAAGTGTTCGTAGTACTTAACCTAAAACCCCCAGCATGTTGTTTGTTCACGTGGTCTCTCGGTGTTTAAGGGCCTCATAAAAACGAGCCCATATGCGCGGGGGTCACTTTGGCGAGTTTTTTCAAGTATACGTGATACATATGGTGTGAAATAGGCGGTGATGGCTGACAGAAGACCAGATGTAAAATGATTTGGACGAATTTGTATTGTTTGTTTCCAATGCATTTTAGTGACTTCGGTCACGTTTTATAGATGTTAATTCTATAATATTCAATAGCCGCCCGGCCTAACCTAGGTTTATTTACTTTTTGACTGAGAATCCCTTTTGGAATATATGCACATCGATTTAAAAATAGGCTTATGTGTTTTAAAATCTCTTTCTGTGCAAGAACCGCATACACAACGTTATGTTTCAAATCCAGCGTCATGATATGAATAGAACATTAGGAATTGCGATAAACTGAAGTCAGAGGCTCTAAGTATTTGATTGATTTATTAATAAAAAAGTACTCACCTAATGCACCATCTCGATTTTTCTGGAACAATAAATATTTATTTTATTTTATTCATTATAAATTACATTAGCGAGAATAATCCCACGACCCCACTGCTGGGACGGCACACGTGTGTGACCAAAGACAAGAGCATTGTTTCCCCAAAATTAATGATCACCCGTCATTCTAATGGTCATTGTGAATATATTGAAAAATGTACGTTAAACAGGAAACTGGTAGGTTATGTTTAAAATATTTGTGCGGGGTTAATTAATGTGGGAGTGTTGGGGATGATAATTGTTCTCGATGTTTGAGTTTGAAAAGGAAGTATTATGGGGGTACAAATTAAATGTGTATTAAAATTTATTGCATAGATGTATTTGGTTAATTTTTACTATTGTTATTTAACTATTTAATATTGTCAATAAAATTTTAGAGCTCGTTTTCATAGCTATAATAACATTTTTTAAAATTTAAATTATTATGGTTGTCTCTAAGAAATCGCCAGGAGCGATAAGACCGCTATCTGTACTTTTTATAATTGTTATATCTTGTTTATTATTATATTTTCTTCGTATGTGTAGAGTATTAATAAACCAATTAATAAATCATATCATAACATCAAACATAGTGTGTATAATAGAATTATAAGATCAGTAGAGAGACATAAAAATACGATTTAGTTAGCCCTATGTTTATAAATGGTAGAGCCACGTTATATCCAGTCTTGACATGAATGGGCCGGCTCGACCGTATCACTGTCTCACGGAAAGCCGTCTTGAAGTAACATGTAACAACTTTGTTATCAAGTTTCAATCGAGCCTACCTGAGGTTTATTATTATTCCATTTTAAATTAATTTGTCATCACAGGGAAAAGAAATTTTCATTTGCAAAAATATAAACAGTATTTTTAACAAGAAGCACTAACAATATATACTATGGAGCTTCGGTTGAAATGTCTCTAAATTATTTTCCGACGTCGGCTTTTAAAGTTTATGTTCCGTTTGGAAAATAGGCAGATTCATAACATTGCCAAATATTACGAACTATTCAACAAAACAAAAATATATTCTCATTTGTTTTATTGCAATGAATAGCGAGACGAACATCCCATTCGCCTAATAGTAAACGATACGACCGCTCAAGGACATTACAAAACCAAACAACACCATGAATTATTAAGCAATGCTTGGCATTCCACTGCGCTCGCCATCCTGAGACATAAGATGTTAAGTCTCAATATGTCCAGTAGTTACTCTGGCTACAATGTCCTTCAAACGGGAACACAACTGTGCATTTAGACTGCCGTTTGGCGGGAGAAATAGACATTGCGGTCGTACCTATCCAGGCGGATTATCACATATGAGAGATCGACAAGCAGTTAATGTTATTTTTTTAAATTCTGCTTGTGATAATACATTCCATATATCCAATGTCAATAAGCCAGTATTGGTGTGTCATTTACGTACCCCGATAAATTACTTAACAAGTCCAAATTAGGGGAAAACTAATAAAAATAAGTTCAAATTCTTATTAGTGAGTTAACGGTTACTAAACTACAAATAAACCTTAAGTATTTTACGGTGGTCGAACGTAATTTACGGGGCTGTAAAAATAACGTAACTACGTGATTGACGTACCACTTCTGCACGTGTATTCACTATTTTTATTAATAATAACAACCCCTCTTCTTTGTGGGGTAGGGGCCGCATCTTTACTGAAAAGATGAAACATTCCATTACACTAGATGGAAATATTACGACTTATAAACTTAAAGTAATAGTTTTCATTTGACAAAATGAATTCATCGTGTCACCAACATTCAATGGAATTTTCTATTCTGAAATAAATTATTTGATTTTGATTACCTTACTGAAGCTATCTTTAAAGGCGCGAAAAAGTGAGCGTATAGAGCGTACAGTGCACATGGCGTAATTTTTCAGGACCTTGATACAGTGTGAAAACAGTCAAACGGAAGTTTCTGGATTAATATTTTGTAAGTTTTTAAGTTTGAAATGCCTCTTACAGTTTAAATAACCAGTAGTGGAATAATTGCCACGCCTACCTGGCGATAGACATGGGCTCTATGATATGTTTGAACTTAAAAAATATTGGCGAAATGTGGATGGAACTATATTATTATTGGCACATCAGTCAGCCAATTTAAGAATACACATGTTTGTATGTATTACTTATTACCAATGAACTTCAAGTATTATTTCCAATTTGTATCGTATCCAAAATTAATGTGAACACATGGCCACCGCAGTGTTACGCGGGCGCGGATAAATCAACTTGACATTTTACAAGTCTTTGTTCCATTTTGTGTTTACGTCTTTAGCTTTATTTTTATTCATTTTATTATAGTCAAGATGTTTACAAATTATTCTAATTAATATAATTAAAATTAGCGTATAAATGGCAAATCCTACTGGTAAAAACTAAAATACTAGTAGTTAACAAAATATATTACAGTAAAATATCGGTGTTACAAAAAAGAAACCTAAGTTCAGTAGAAGAAAAAAATTGAGCGTTGATGATTTTTTTTAAACTCTTTATCTGTAATATTTTCTCTCTACCAGTGTCTGTGTTAAAGAATTGAAATTCTATGCAGCTAAAGTTATACAAAACAAGGATTTAAAAAAACTGAAAATATGTATTGTTCTTTTCAAGAGTCTTTTCAACTGGGTATCACATCAATTATTCTCTCATGCATTCGCACGCCTACCCCAAACCCAAAAGAAAAATTACCAAAACAATTATCAAAGAAATTTTAATTGGAATCTCTTTACCCTCCCTCAAACTGTTTCCCTCTACAAAGGTTAAAGAGAGCTCTTATACACAATAGAGCACCCCCTCGTATAGGGTTGTAAAGACAGGGGGTGATCTTGTGACCACCCTGTTAATGTAGGTTTGAATACTGATGAATGGTTTTGTTTTTTTGCCATGTGTTATATGAGATTTATTTGGTGAAGTATATTTGTATAGGTGCATTGTTAAAATTTTAGATTATGTTTGTTTTGTATCGTATCTTATGCCTGTAAAAAACTTTAGATCTTTTTGGTTGTGTACTTTATGACTATGAACTTGATCGATCAGAAAACTTAGCCATTTGACTTCTGGAGCTATGATAAAAAATTCATGATTATCTACATTTTTCTTGAGGTATTCTTGCGATAGTGTAAACGTACAGTACCCTATTTTTGTATACAAATATTTTATAACATGTTGCATGGTAATCATTCCAGAAACCAAATGCGAACCCGTATTTCGCCAGCGTGGTGGGCTATATGGCTTAACCACTACCAATCGTACTCTCGATTGTAGAGGTGGTCCGTGCCGTGCAGTGGGACGTATACTCGTATAGGCTGATACAGTAATCATTTCAAAAAACTATGTAGATTTAAGCTTTAGGCTTTCAATTGAGAACATATGACACCTGACATTCGTACAATATTCAAATAACAAAACTCAAAAAGTTTAGTACTCTCGCCTACATTCTACAACCACTTAATACCCTACAACCTTCACAATGTGAAGGAAACTGACTTTCATGATCTCGATGATTCTTCAAGAACTTCGTAGAAATTGCATTATTGTAGTAACACCGAGCGTGTAAGTGCGGTGCGGGCGTCAGCTGCGCGCACGTGGCCCCAGGAAGTTCCTACACGCGCCATTGTTCCCGTACCCGGGGGTCTCGCGTAAAGGTCTTGTATCTTTACCATAGTGGGGTTTAATGATTATTATAACTATATATACTGGTGGTAACTGGTCTCTCATATGTGAGAAGCCACCTGGGTTGGTGCCACTGCAATGTCTATTGCTCCCGCCAAACAGTAATATTGTGTTCTGGTTCGAAGGACCGGAGTTAACATCTCATGTTTCAGGATGGCGAGCGCAATGGAATGCCTAGCATTGCTTTGTAATTCATGGTACTATTTAGTTTTGATACTATTTATTAACGGTTGTATTGAACGGACGTATTGCTTATCATTAGGCTAGTGGCATGCTCGTCTCGTTATTCATTGCAATAAAAAAGGTGACATGTGACCCACATCAATATCTATATATCATAATCAATAAGAGAAGACCACTTACCATGACGGTACAGTTTTATGGCCCTTGTTTTTAAAAATCGTTATTTATAGTGGTAGAGCTGTGTAGAGTTCTGAATTCGGGTAGTTCATTAAGATCATATTATATAGGTAATAAAAATTAGGTAACAGTTTTTTTATTGCGCTAGATTTAGGGCTTAGATTTTCAACCAATCACTCAAGACCTTCACCGCCTTCCACATGCATTTTCCAAGCTCACAACTGTTTTGAGTAGTTATTTATTTTAACAGCAGTCATACATTTTCAAACCCGTTTCCTTGTTTTCAAACCACTACCATTTAAAAAATATATTATGTCGTAGGACTTTAAAAATGGAACGCAATTTAATTTTCGAATTCAGGTTCCATATTTAATTCGGTCCAACGCTAATAATAAAGCTCTCGCGAAAAAGGTCGAATGCGTTAAAATTAAAACAAATCGAAATGCATTTGCGCAGCATCGAAGGGTGGCACCCTCACAGTCGCCACGTGCGGTTATTTTCTGCTTTTATATCGCGTTGCTAATTTATGCCGGTGTGATCGGGGTTACCGGCTGATCGGATCCGGTTCTCGTCGGTACTTACCGGTTTTTACGGGAGCCTAGACGTTTCTTTGTTTGCCAGATTGAAATAATGAAATAGCTTTCTTCGCAATGTTTGAGGTGTTGACTGCGCAGGATGCGAGACCGGTTTGTGATGGTTCAATTATAAGTTTATTCGATTGTTTGGGATTCTGTAGTGGATGGAGATTGGTAATTACGTTATATTTGATTGGGTTAGAAATAATCTCTAAAATGTTTTCAATTCGAATTGATTGTATAGTTAATACGTTAACCCATTCAATGCGGCAACAAATTTTGCTCTCGCTACCCAGATGCGGCATACTTTTTAACGTAAACGCCGATCGGCGTGCGCCGCCCCTGACGGATCAAAAATAAAACGCCAATCGGCGTTTTCAGCACTTCGTTAAGAATTTCAATTTATTCATTTCGAATTCATGGAATTTCTCGAGTAGTACGCTATAATTATTGCAATAAGGACTGTTTTTAGTAAGTAGCAGAATTAATTTAATTATTTTAGCCAATTTTATATGAGGTTCGTGAAGATTTGTTGATAGAAATTTAAGAAAAGGAATATCTGCAGTTTTTTTAATAGATTATGGATTTAAATGATGAGTAAATCTCTTTATTTGATAAATATTTCTATTGTGCTCTCCCGTCGTACAAACATCCTTGTTTAAAGCATAAAAAATGATATTATTGATAACTTCGAATATTATCAGGGGTTGCAAACCATTTTTTTAAAATTTCATAATAATTAAATCTCAATACAAAGTTAGTGTATAGGTACTTATTATTATTAAAATTATCAAACGAATTTAATTTTAAATAAAATATATAAAAATAATTTAATAATATATAAGTAAACATTTTCTCTCAATCTTCTTGATTGAAAACGTATACATAACTGGGTGTCGTTAAATAGACAAAATTGATTTCAGTGTAATAGATAAAATTTGATGGTTTGAAATTTACTATTTTTCGCACTTACGTGGGAATATAAATCATATTAAAATACCGCGACAATATCCGTAAAATATAGTTTTATTACGTTGATTTTTTATGCAGTTCTTCTTTTTCAGAGAGAAAACATTCCTAGTCGCCTAATATATTAATTGATATATTGTTTGGGATGACATTTACTTATCTCAGTCGTTATTGGCACCACAAAAGAAACGGAAAAGTGAAAGTTCAAATAAAGAGATTAAAAAATAATTAAGATATCAGGATGTGATAATTGCCAGATTATCAATAAAATATTGACAAAAAAGATAAACGAAATATAATATTTGTTAATTTCGCATTTTGCTCACTGTTTTTAAGCAGCAAAACCTACTTGTTTAAGACACTGTGCAGGACCAAGGAAAATAGGGATTCATGTATAATGTAATTAGAACTAGCGGTCCCATATTCGTCCGATTGTAGATAGTTTTTAAACCAGTCCACATCAAAAACATATTATTTCGCCTAATAACTACCTATATGAATTAAATAATAACACCCAACAGTCACATACATAGTCCTGACCCCACACTAAGATCGAGTCTTGTGTCGTGGTTATCAGGAACTACGAGAGACTTTTCGGTCTCACAAACACCCAGACCCGAATGAAATATTTGTGGGCCGAACAAATATTTCTCTCGGTGCGGGGATCGAACCCGCGGCCTCTCGTTTCACAGGCGGCGTCCAACCAACTGCGCCACGGAGGCTGTCAATGAATTCCCCGAATGTGAATTTCCCGAACACTGTCGATTATATTTCCCGTCCAGTTATGTCCCGTTCTGTTCCGTTTCTCACTCCCATGACGAAAAACTTGCAATCCTGTCCTGTCAAATTGGGAGCCACCCATTCTAATTTTAAAAGTAGCAAATATTTCTATTTCAATTCCTGACTGCTGTAATATTCCCGTAGGATGACCCTGGGAATAATATTTTTTTTCGGACTAAAAGCTAGCCTTTGTGTCAAACCAGGGTGACAGCTATCCCTATAACTAATTTCATCAAAATCGGTCGAGACGTTTTTGTGTGAAAGAATAACAAACATCCATACATCCACACATCCATCCACACTCACAAACTTTCACATTTAACTTACTTATAAGTTTGTTTAATAGAATAAATAAATATGCTATTCATGTTTTTATAACCAATAGTTGTGAATCCCTGGAAAACGCCGATTGGCGTTTGCCGCACCTGAGTAAGAAAACTTAACTTTTCTAGAACTGAAATATCCAGAAACTATTTGTACCAGGCTTTTCACTGATAAATTATAAACACATTGGTCTATATTTTATAATTAAAACTTCAAATTTGGGTAAAATATAAAACAACTCTACATTACGCCGATCGGCGTTTTCAGCATCTGAGTAAGAAAAAATAATACGCCGATCGGCGTGCGCCGCATTGAATGGGTTAATGTACTTACTCATTTTGGAGTCATTAACTGATAATATTCAACAAACAATACGTGATACGTTACAAACCAATCAAGTTATACATCTTGATTTCAACTTTCTCAGCTACTTTTATAATTGCATACAGTTAAAACGAGCCGGCTACAAAGAAAAAAACTGCGCATAAAAACATTTTTTTGCAACAAAAGTGCGCTCGAGATATAAACAAAAGAAAATCAGGCCCAAAACCGATAGGTGGCCGTCCTGCGATACAGGGCGCACACACACAGCGGCGGCCCTTCGCAACGTCCCGCCGAACCAATCAAGTCGCAACTTGCACAGGATGTATGGGAGTAGTGTCGCCGGCGCGACCGCTCCGAGACTCGCCGCTCATTCGTGCGCCGGCCGTCGCGTGCAGCGGTATTGTCAGTCGCGTCGTCGCGTCGTCGCGTTTAGTGAACGAGTGTGTGTTATGAACAGACAACATGGTGCGTAGCTTATCCCAATGGACGAAGACGCTCAGCTTCCCGGCGAGGCTGTCGCCCAACCGCGCCTCCAAGGAGAGCGTCGGCAACGGGCAGCCGACCTCCCCCGGCGTGTCGCCGACTCCCAGCTCGTCCTCGCTCCCCCAGGGCTCGGACAAGACCATCTCGCCGATCCCCATCACAGAGATCAGCCAAATCGTAAGTCCCCTTCACATTCCCCCACGCATCCCCTCAGAAAAGTGTCGGGAAATTTTGTTGATGCGGGAAAAGGTCGTTTCACATGCAGCTTCTACACGACGCGCGGTTTGCATACGAAACGATTCATTACAAACAAAAACTTGCGGTAACAATTCTACGTAACGTGTTGCTAAGCTTGCTTATGGCATATCTGATTATATTACTGAATATCTTCACACGCGTAATGGGAATTTAAGATAGTCATTCACATTTCACACACGCGGTCTAGACACAGGCTGTATCTAGGCGAAGGAACCTAGACTGCGCAGCCTAGATGCACCTGAATAAAATGTATGCATAAGGCAATAAAAATGGCGGCGATTATATTTAACCTACTTTTGAATGAAACAATGAAATTCTTCGCGTGGTCGTATTACACCATGTTTACAATATTGTTTAGATGACACAATTTATATAACTCATGTTTTTATTGTGAAATTCAAATACCTGAGCGATCAGATACAATTATCTCACGATGTTAACATTCTGTAGATGGCTTTATGCATAGCCTGATAATTAATGAAATGTCTATGACCAACAAGTTGCCAAAAGAAGCATTTATAATATTATGTTTAATTTCATATTAAAAGATATATCTCTAAGAAAGATCCACTGAAACGTGGTGCACGGATTCAATAATTTTCTTTTGTTTACAAATAACATTCAAATTGGTTAACTTACAGTTAAGTTTAACTGTGTCCCCATATAAGTCAGGTTTATTTTTTATGTCGCCACACCGTATCAGGCGCAACCCTGTGCCGAATAATCAAGTTACGTTCTTATTAAATTATGAATGATCGATTGACGGTTTTGTTATTGATACTTGTGAGCTTGTCTTCGGCAGCGGTCGATGGATGCGAGAGCGAGCGATCGAGTGTGAAATGTAATATAGTAGATGTCTCTCAGTCACCGTTATGTCCCCCTTGCGTTCACCTTGCCAAGGCCGCGACGAGATTCGAGTTTTTGCAAAGCATGAAAGCCCATGACTTTCACCTTTTGAGTATTGCCTTTCTAAATACTCAGGTCTATTTCGTGAGATGCGATGAATTTAGGTCTTATATTTTATCTGCTATAAATGTTGAGATATTGTTATGTTTAGTGCAAGAGATGGTTTTAGAATTTGTAAGTTATGCATTGATCCTTGATAACTTTAGTCATATTATTTCATGTTATCAATATTTGAATAGAAAAGTTATTGTAGATAACTGGGTTATAAATTTTTACTTGAAATAAAGTTTTCTAGTATTTATATTTATTTAAGCCATTTTAATATTCATGTGTATGCATAAAAATAGTTTTAAAATAAATTAAATCAAGTTATTATATTAATGAACTGGATATATGAACACCCAAAATAAAACAAGTCCAGCTCTCTTCAAGTTAAACAAGATATCAGACGGACAAAAAGACATTACATTTCGAGAGCGAAGGTATAAAAACTGTTAAAATTGGTCGCAAAACAGTAACTTTTGTTGTAAATCTCACGTTGTGGGTCGGTTGTAAAAGTTTAATTTGTTGTAGCGGGTTATTGTATTATCTCGCGCGTCGCACGTGACATTCCCATACTTCACGTTGTCATCTTAACGTCACGTAAATTAGATTTGAGTGAAATTGATTTAAAGGTCATAATTTATAGATGGCGTTAAAATCAATTTTACGAACACATGACATGGATTGTACGTTTAAATTTTGAATTTAGAATGTGTTTGAGACATTTTTTAAAGTTAGGATTTAAAAATGGAATGTGTTAGAAAATGTTTATTTGAAATTATTGCAGTCTCAACTGCGTTTATTTCATTATAGAAATGCTCATTCAAGATATTTGCTGATAAATGCGCTTTGGAAAAACGTTAGAACCGTTGGAATCCATTTCCAGTTCTTTTAAGATTTGAGTTTAACGCCCGATTGTCGCATAATTCCCACGCAGATAGTCATATTTACTCAAAAAACTTGCGCCTAGTTTTAAATAGATAAGTCAGAATTATCAGCCATCAAAGATTCCGATGTGTTTCGCAAAAAAGCGTGCAAGAATATCTAATCTTTTTATGATTTTATGACGAAGACATTTTGTTTCTATATATACTAATTTATACATAATGCTTGCTTGCTTTTTGTTTACATACGTGATTCTCTGTATTTACATTTAGTATGTAGGTATATAGGTACGAAATTTGTGACGACAGTTAAATCACAAAAATGTCCAACATTTTTACGCTGACGCTCACATAGTAACTGAATAATATCGCAGTGAGTCAGTACAGAGGTATGTTGACAGATAAGTATCTATGACATAGTAAATATGTACTATACGTGACATATAATAGAAGAATATAATTAGCACGAATCGAATAAAAACACTACATCCCAGATTAATGTATTTTAGATAGATGATCAACCGTAAACCCTCATACAATTTGGAGAATTATAAAAAAACATCTAAAAATAGGTCTCTGCTAAAGCATCTGGATAATATTGAATTATTCTAAATGTCTGCTGAATTTTTTTTCAAATTAATAGTAACACTATATTAGCCTTCACATTTGATTGAATTGAGATTGTAAAATGATGAAATATTATTTTTATATTCAATGCTTTATATCCGGATAGCTGTAAAAATCCAATCATGCAACTGAAAAATAGTTTCAGAGCGGAAATAATGTTGTCCTTTACCGAAACGAATTTTCAACAGACTAACAATATTTTCTCAATTTTGCATTTCGTGTTCAATTTTAGTATTTTACAATTTCCAACGTTGTTATTACACGAAACCTTGAATTTGTAACACAATTTATTTTATTTTATTTTCTAGCCTCTTTATACATTATAAAAATATCACACAAATATTGCAAGGCAGCAAGACTTATCCCAATTTGACGATCCGATTTATCCCGATACTTATTTTTTTGGAAATCTTTGTCGGGGGACTATAGATAATGATGTCATAGCTTATCAAAGTCGAAACACAGACTCACGGGCCAGTTAGTTTGTGTATCAATGTACCTAAAACGGTTTCTTGGCTGGGACACTTGCATACCAAATTCCGTGCATACAAAATGCTCTGTAACCGTTAGTGGTCTATAAACGACTTAGGTTTAATTGTATGCTACAACTATGAAAAAAATAGATAATATAAGCTCATCCGAAATTAAAATTTGATTCAAATTTTGTAATTGTATAGAAAAAATACATGCATATATTTCCAGGACCACACCTATCGCTATTGAAACACGTAGGTCGCATTACTTAATCACAATAAATTTCATAGAAAGGTGGGCGACTATAAAACGCTTTGTAAAATTGCATTTAAATATTTTATAGCAGTTTTGTTTTTACAACGAAAACTACTTAGTTTTGTATTGTGACTTTGCACATAATCGACTAAATAGGGTAATATGTCAGAGGTAATCGACTATTGTTACAACCCTACGCCGGACGGCGGGTGCGTAATCGAACGCAATCCGCATTCCATATTCGAATTGCACACCGGCCGCGAATTCTTGACATTGTTCATTCCATGTGCGACGAAATCGATAAATGAATATTTTGCTTCATTCTATGTGTTAATATTTTGAAACTTATACATCGTTTTCTGCACGAGGTCAAATGTCAATTCTGTCTTCATCTTGTTACTTGATTCCACTAAATATATTACATTTACCTTTTTATACTTTACTATTATAGACTTAAAGGAGATTGTCCATTTTACTATGAAACTTAGTATCACTGCGAAGATTTTTGTGCCTTGATGAAAGTATCGTTCTCTTAATATTTTGGGGCTGCTAATTTGAAAATGATCGATAAGTACAATCGATGGAAGTACACACAATGCACAGTCGATATCATACCGAGAATACATAAACTTCGTAACATTTTAAAAGTAACTGTCAAAACTGGCGCGTAAAACGGCCGCGTTATTAATGGCTTTCTTTCGGAGATTTTTTATTTTATTAAGCATTTAATTTATAATCGAGATGAGGTCACGCCGGTTTGACATCTCGCCGATCGGACAAAGGAAGGCGTTTGCGAATTATGAAGAGCCGTTAACGGTCCGGTAATGCGCGTTGATTGGCCATTTCGAATTATGTTGTGTTTTATTGCCTGATTTTATGTGGTTTTGTGTTATGGAAATAAATTTCATTGAGAGTAATGTGTTTTAATTACGTTGTGGTTGATATTTTACTGATGTTCATTGATATATGTCTTAAATTATTTTGCAATATTTTGAAAGTATACTTGAATTAATTTTAAGCGTAAAACGTAATGTGAAAGTAATAATATGCGAGCTTGTCTGTTAATTCGCTTATTTTTTAATTTTAACCTGATCAAACCTATTCTCCAATAGAGAATACTCCATTAAATTGAGATACTTTCTTAAGGTTAAGGTCAAACTTAAGTAATTCTCTTACATTAAGACTTATCTACATTATCTGTACACTTGATGATACTACACGAAGATGATATTTTTAGCTCGCAGAGGTAGCAGGTGGCTGAACCTGTCTGCCTCATGTCCATTTGAATATAACTTATGTTTATATTACGGCATCGAAATAACTTATTCCTTTTATATATAGTTTTAGAAAAATACAGATGGAATACTCATTATTACCTTTAACTATAGTAAGTCCACTGCTGAATTAAGATCTTTCGGAATAAATCAAGTACTTTAGATACCTGTGGAGATCTTTGGGAAGAATCTGTGTAAGTATATACAATTTTATTTCGAATTACGTCTCAAGAGCTCACCTTCCAAGGCTCTATGTCGTAATTTTTAGACAGAATTATTCAACATAGGCGTTTTTTTTTTGCTTAGTCGTATAATTTGTCGTGTCGGCCATATTTATTAGGTTTGATAATGTGTGAGGCACATCTGCGCGTCGAATTCCTCGGAGCCATGTGCACGTCGATGGGAAACCGACCGTGCACACACGGACATACAAAAAAATACTTATTATGTTGAGTTAAACGTGTACTGGGCCGCCCATGTGTCCATTTCTAATGATGCACATGCGTGGTTGTCGTCACGGTTGTTACCCACAGTAGCTAAGGCTTTAGGCGTATACCTTTTCCTTATTTTAATGGTCTGTTTTGACGCACCTTGTAGGAGAATTACGAAAGTACGAAAGAAAGATTTTGAGGCTTTTGTCACCCATACATTGCCAACACGTCTGTATTTCATACGGGCAGACAGAGTCTATGAATTGTCTACTTTTAAATTAAAGTTAATATAATATGATTAAATTAAGCATACTTTCATAAAATGTAATAGCCAACAATTCTAACAATAATCAAAACAATTTTCCGCATTCAAGAACATCTGTCAACACTCACCTATAAAACTTTTTTATAGACGCGTTGCAATGCGCTGCCACAAAGGCTGGCCATTGAATAGGAGCATAGACAAGGGCGCGCTTTTTTTGACGTCAGCTGTTGCACCCTACTGGATAATTTAATGGTTAGACTCCATACGGAATTCTTTATTTGAATTAATTAAATGCATTATAATATGCAAATTGAGTTGTTCCCGAAGGATTATTAGCATATTGGTATAATTTTGTTTCTTTCGTACACCTTTCGCCTTTGACGAGTTGTGTGACCTTTGTTGTAGTCGTTTTTTGATAGCCTTCATTCTTAAGTTTAGCGATAAAATCGACGACGTTTCCGTTCCAAATATAAAAATTACAATTACATATTTTTGAAATATAGAGCATATTATTTTCTTGACTACATTTGTCAAAATATTTTGCTGCCATTGTTAGTATGTCCGTTACTCCCGAATTTCAGTTTAAAAGCCTTGAAATATATTCGCATACTTTTTTATTTTGATGCACTGGTTCATAAACATATACATAAGCGGAAGTGATACATGTTATTCAATAAAATGCCTTCAAGGCGACATTAAGGACGCCAGATAAGCACTGAAAACTAAAATCAGCAAAAAATACACGACAACACACAGTATCGAATGTCTTCGACGGTGCGCCGGTGGTTGGTGATAAGAGACAGCGGGTGGAATAAAAAAACCGCTCCATCATTAACTGTAATTGTTATTGAAATTACAAGAGCGTTTTGTACAAATAAGTTGTACAAACTATGAAAGTTATGATTGAATGTATATTCTGTTATGACGGAGACAATAAAAATACTATTACTGTTACATTGGTAAGAAATATTGTTAGTAATTCAACAACATTTAATGCAACTACTATATTTAAAATATCAGCAAAGTTATCATTTTTGGTTCACTTTACTTATCACTTATCAGTTGACATAAAACGCACTGAGATAAATGCGTTTATCTTAAAAAACAAAATGCAGAAAGTTTTTGCAACTATATTGGGACATATCAAAGATATTCCGAAACAATATTATCTTTCGTTTCATATTATGCAGATAAATACGGTATTTTATCTCGTTTCGGTGCTTGAACAACAAACGTTGCGTGCTGTTTTGTTGGTATCTAAGTTATTACGTGTATTACACTGGCATACCAGTGATGCTATGTTTATGAAATTAATTTGAGTTCCAGGTAAAATAACAGTAATTATAAAATATCTTTATTATTAACAGCTGGGATGTTTTCTGCGGGAAAAAGATTTCACCCTTCTATTGACAGCCTATCAAAGACTGGATAGAGTACAATATCTTTGTGTTATAATATATTTATTAAAAACCTTTAATCTTCTATTAAAAACTATTACAATTAGTACGTAGGATGCCCCGTATTTTATGGATTCAATAAATACACTAATATATCCGCTAATCGTCTTCAATGTAATCGCATTCTAAACGGATGCGATATTCGATACGAAGGATATCTCGATACCCACATCACTGTATGATATGAAAATATGAACCCGCCACGGATGCGCAAAAAACACATGATAACATGACGTTTCCGCCTAGGGCTTACACTCCATCAAAAAAGAAAGGATGTTGAGAATTGATAATGAATTCACTAAAAAGAATTTTTGAATATCGACTAAAAAAGATTTGTATCGTTATTTAAAAAAAGTTTTATGGAACACTTATCATTATCAAAGACCTTCAAAACGTGTTAGGTTCTTCAGGTGTGGAGGGTACCATGGCGCTCATGGCCGACTGTAATCACGCTTCACCAGGTGGTGCCCTTGTATTACTGCGATCATAATTTGACAAAATATTGTAATCGAAATGTTCAAAATTACTAATTAAATCAAACCTCATAACTTCTATAAAGAAGTTTAAAATAATTCAAGTTCGCATAAAATAATATTTAACACCGGCTGTTAACAATTTTATTCTGTTTGCCGAGTTGGAAAAAACAAATGTCGATTTTAGAGAGGCAACTGCGTTCGAAATTTAAAAATTCCAGTGGTACCACCTGCACGCAGCAGATGTTCGGACACATTAGCGGAAGGGCGCTTTAAATTGTATATTTCGGAAGATTTTCGAATGCACGCGCGCCATTGAAACGAACAGCTGACGGCTGCGGCATGTCAGAAAAGTTTACCTGCACTAAAGAGGATTTATTGAAAATGCAACCGCGATCAGCTGATGCCGGCATATGGTGTCGTTTTTATTGTTGCAAGGTTATTGAATATTTTTTTGGTGTCTATAAAAACAGTCTTTGCCGCTAGCGAGTAGCAGTATCACGTTACGTACATCTGCTTTTATGTGATAAAAACTATTTATAAACATTTTCTGATGTGTGTTGCAAAAAAGGATTACTCCATCCGCCGTTTAGAAATTACTCCATCTAGCCGTTTAGAATTAAGGTCAATCAAAGCAATCTTTAGAATTATTTTTAGCACCGTACATCCTAAGCCAATAATACCAACTGTCATGAAAAAAATCCCAAACGGCCCATATATCCCCCAGACTTATTCAAAGAAAACATTTTTTATAGACCTGGCAACATTGAAGTAACTCAAAGAGCTACTTGAGATTTATTTATAAAAGATCCAAACAAAGGCAGCTCGCGTCACGGGTAACGTCTGTTTTGTGTCCGCGGCCCTTGTGTTTGTTGGCTCACGTCGTAGGGCCCTTTGCTCTCAGCTCTTTCAGATCTTTGATACTGTAAATAGACTGCACTAATTTATGTTACCAGATCATTTTGGGTGCTGTCCCAGTTTTTTCACATTTTGGCGCTTTGACTTTCGTATCAAAGGAATTGGTGCTAGCTCGTTTTCCTTTGATGGAGTTGCGTAAGACTATGTGTTTGTAATGACGTAAAGTACGAAGTTTTCTGGTTTTTGGTTTCATTGCAGGTGTATGATATTTTAGGTCATAATATAACATCTCATCATTATTTGATAATAAACATTATATTAAACTTCAAATACAAGTCCAATATGTTTTTTATTAAACATAATATCTGTACTTTGAAATACAATTTTATCTAAACTCATAATCTACAGATCGTGAGAACATCGACAATACTTTAAACATCAAATGATCGTAAATAATACACTTCAATCAAATCGTTTCAAAATGTTTCATTTAACTCCATAAAAGAGACAAGATTATATTTCACGAAGATGTTTTGGATCCTACTGTTATAATTAAATGCAGTTTACAATCGGAAAGGGTTTCAAATGCATCAATCAAAATGTCCGTGATTACGCGCCAATTATCATTTTTCAAAGCTGGCAACCCGTTATTTGGCACGTCCCTTATTTTCGAACGGTTCTTTAAAATAATAATCATACATTTTCAATGGTCCTGATCCCCTCGATCTAATCAGGATAGTGGGAGACCGTGAGACTGTTTTTATTTATCTTGTTATTTTATTTTCACAAAAATACTTTGTTCGTTAGCTCTTTTTAATATTGTGTATTCATTTTCAGTTACACTTAACGTGTAATATTATATATCTAATTTTAAGGCTAAATTAAATAAGAATAAGGTTCCTAAAAATCACAAAAGTACCTACTGCATCAGTATCTGGAACAGACTAAGATTCCGGGACTTTAAAACTTTGATGATATTACATTGCTTCGAAAATGGGAAATAAAATTTCATCGCACCTTCAACGCTTATTATTACCACAAAAAGTTACGGTTGCATGACCAGCTCACATCAGTAGTATAATATCATTAAACTATGAAGATTGCTGGTCATTGCATCGGTTTAATTCATCGTCATTAACTTGATAGAAGCTGATGGTAGATTAATTACGGTAATGTTATAAATATTGTGAGGCTTCCCCCACGAGAATGGAGAGAGCGTGTGGTTAGTTAAATGGTGAAGGGATTGGGTGCGGTGAAATATGGTTTTTAAACGAAATACTAAATAATATTAATTGACTAATTTAGTTTGGAATATAGATTTGAACTTTGATGCATGGAGTAGCTGTAGACGACTAAAGGATTTTAGAATCTTTTTAAATAAGTTTGCAAACATTCGAATTTAAGTCGATATTAAGTTTCCAATTATTTGTTGTACCACACAGGTGAAGCGTCAAACAAAAACGAATAAGCTCCAATTTCACAATTAAGGAAGTTGTGCATCTGTCGTCTCATCCTAATAGCTTCGTGATGATAAAAACTTAAGAAAATATGGATATATTTGCTGTTTTGGAAGTATCAGTTGTATTTCATTGTTTTACACTAAACTATACTATTTCTCTACCTATTTATGTAAAATACCTCAAAAACAACCTCAAGTATAAAGTAAGATTTATGTGAATTGAAGAAGGGAGATCCAAAAAATAAAATAATTAACGCGTCCTTATAGCCATATCCTAAGTCGATAAAGAGGTAAATATTAATAAGGAAAGTATTTATGCTTTATCCTAAGTCAATAAAGAGGTGAATATTAATAAGGAAAGCATTTATTGTTATTAAGAATAAAACACCAATTAACACTGTCAATTCCAACCATTAATGACAATTTATTGTCATCAAATAAAGCTTACCATCCTTTCAAATCCTATACAATAATTGGTATTATCGACAAATCGGCTCTTAATTGACCGGATGTTCGGCCATATTTAAATATGGCGGCACAATCGAATCGCGATCCGAATAATCCGACCGCACATGATTTCCGGTGTCTTGGCCGACAGTTGATGTCATTCTGATCCTTAACACTTGTGTACAAGTTTCATAATTGTCTACTCGGTAAAGAAGTAATGATAAAAATTTTCGTGGGAATGTTTTGAATTGTAATAAAGTATTTTAATATATGAAGAGTTTACCGACGGCGCATGAGAATAAGCTTACATTTAACATTGCTATTAACTAATGTAACTGTACACGAAAGCAACTTGATAAGATATTTCACGGTCAATAAATTAATAAATTTGTAAATTAAAAATTGAGGGTAGGCATTGTAGAGTCATATGAAAGACATGTGTTTTGACCTGAGAGAGGAAGGAGACTGCTATATGCTAATTCCAATTAATCACTTTAAAAATCTTCAAAAAATACTATATCCGATAGTAGTCATTCTATGGTATGATTTTGGATGGAGTTTTTAAAGAAAGTCTCATGTCGGTAAATACAAACAAACATTACTCATCACTTAAATATTCAAGTCCGCCCCTCCCTAATTTATTGGTCCGTACGCGAGTTGAGAGTTTGAATTCCAAATTACAACGGACCACGACTTTTATCGATTCTTAGGATGATCAGAAATGTGTTGGCTTGTGCGAAATAACTCCTACATCAGGAAGGGAATAAAATTAATATTCTTCCGTGGTAAGGAAAGCTTGGAAGTCGCAGAGGTTAAGCAGTAAATTTTATTTGCGTATTGGTGCTGGATAACAGAAAAGATCAAAATTGTATCGTATTTCGATAAAAAAAAAGGACTAAACATAGTTAATTTTATTAGATGCTAATTAATATCATTCTCCCTCAATCTTGCAATTGTGGTGTTGTACCACCAGCGACACTGTTCAACCTGTCTATTCAACACGAGGATCAACGAACTTTGATCAACTAATGTCTTTTACTTTTTAAATTGTTTTAATCGAATTTACTCTGCTCATAATATTTGCGTCTGTTTATTTAGCGTGAGGAATCATGATCACATTTCGATAATACGACCGTATCGAAGTGCACCGGTTTTGCATAAAAAAAGAAATAAAAAACGTAATGCCATTTGGAGTCTGGTAATTGTATCCGCCATGTTGTTTTTTTTTATAAATTTGTCGCGTTAGCGGCCATGTTGCATTCATATCGAGTTTTTTGTTATTTACAGTTTTAAAATAATAGTTGATACTTCGGTTTAATGACGCTTTGCTGACATTAATACATTATTATGTTGCAATCTTTTTAATAGGCTTGTGTTTGATTTTTCTGATCCTTTTGAACTCATAGCCTTGGGGTCGTTGGTCTTGAAACGAGGAGTGGTTTAGGAGGAAGTGGGGGAGACACACTGAAATAAGGATACGCGTCGTTAATTTTTTATAAGTACCTAAAGACTTCTCACCTTAGTAAAAACGACCAAAGGTAATACAGTCACACACAAACTAGGATTTAATTTATTATGCGTGCCAGATGTTCGCGACGTGATGCCACAAATGCGTACTCGAAAATTGTGACTCATAAATATGTGAGTGGAATTCACGAAGTTTTCTACCAAGCTTACCAGAGATTGCGCCATTTACAACTTGCAAGTTTTAGCTGGCTTGGTAAATAACTAATATTCTTGTGCCTATATCATATCAATATGATCAATATAGTTTAATCTTTACTCATCGCGTTAGTGATGGGTGAGCATCACTTCATGCGTATGAGATTTTGCGTAAAGAGGTATGCACCTCTTTTTAAGATATTTTCTTTCACAGTTAACTTAATCAATAATAACCAAAACCCACGTAATTTTGAAAAGTCAAAGGTAAATGCCACCAGTCAATACTTTTAAACGAATAATATATTTTCTTTGATGCACTACTCATTAAATTCCCCTTTTGCAAGTCTCTATAAACCTAAATCGTCTTGTTTTATCAAGTTTGATTCCCACGCTCAGACCCGACACATCCGCGCCGCGGGCCATCAGTTGCCAGTTGCTTTGATCCCTACACTGTCATTATTCTTCTATTAAATACGCTTTCGGATGCGTAGTGATTTAATAGTTATGCTATTGTGAGTTGGCAGCAATTTCTTTTGTTTGTTATGGATTAAAAAGAAACAATAGGGAATATGCATCAGACTTCAAAATGAGTCAAAATATTTTTTTTGTAATCTTTATTAAAATAGCAATATACCTTAAAGATATTTTTTTAAATTTATCAACTCTAAATCGGTAAAATAAATACTTAAAAAATGACATTTCAAATTAGCCGCGCATTTTTTCCGAAACGCGATCTACTGCTTGAAAAGGAAAGTGACGTCAGAGGGCACGTTCTTATGAAGTTTTAGCTTATTGTTTTACGTGTGTTTATGAGTTATTTTGTGCTTTCTTTATACTATTAAATAAAATGGATTATTTTGTCACGAAATACAGTTCTGTAGCAATTCATGAATGAAACTTAATCCAAATACTACGTTGTTCATATCGTGCCCTCTGACGTCACAGCGAGTTTGCGCCAACATGGCGTTTAAATGCTTCGAAACTGATAGCAGTTTTTATTATTTTTTTGTACTTTTTTTATTGATATTTTCAAAGACTTATATTTTTTCCTGATAATGTAATAACATACAGAATTGATTAAAAATATAAAAAAATGGCATGCATATTCCCTATTGTAGAGTAGGCCCGTGCCCTGCAGTGGGACGTTATATGGGCTGATACTAATACATAACAAAATCCCCGTACCAAGAAAAATGTTTGTGCGACCCACAAATATTTATTTTGGGTCTGGGTGTTTGGGAGACCAGTCTCTCGTAGTTCTTGAATACACAACACAAGACTCGATCTTAGTGTGGGGTCAGGACTATATATTTGACTATTGGATGTTATTATAATTAACTAGCGGCCCGGCCCGGCTTCGCCTGGGTGCAAATACATATTCCAGTCCATATTTTATTTAAAATCAACATGACTGCCGTTGTCTAAGCTGCTTATCCAATCCAATCCTATACCTATTCTTCTGTCCCATTTTATCCACCTTACATTCTATTCTATCCCATCTCTCCAGTAGTAAGTAGGTAGTTTTAAATTTAATATTTACAGACATACTGTTATG
This sequence comes from Hyles lineata, assembly GCA_030180105.1. Lineage (NCBI taxonomy): Eukaryota > Metazoa > Arthropoda > Insecta > Lepidoptera > Sphingidae > Hyles > Hyles lineata. The sequence goes on along the minus strand of JARJEE010000006.1, from coordinate 1,462,817 downwards.
ATAGTCTATGTCAAATATTAGAACTTTATGCTGAAATTTAATTTGTGACAAAACTTAAGATTTATTAAACTTATTAAAAAAATAATCGGACAGATTAACAACTGAAGTTAGCTAAAATTAAGTTTCTCGAGTTTAGTGCGGGTTGAAGGATTTTATTTAATGTAGAAATTACTCCGAAAAGTCAGAGGTGTGTCCTGGGATTTGAACCCGTGACCATCGTAAACTTGTTGGCAGTCGCGTTTGGTACGTTACCAACGGGCAACCACGCGATTCTGTGAATAGGGAATATGCACCAGACTTCAAAATAAGTCAAAATATTTTTTTTGTAATCTTTTTTAATATAGAAATATACCTTAAAGATATTTTTTAAATTTATCAACTCTAAATCGGTAAAATAAATACTTAAAAAATGACATTTCAAATTTGCCGCGCATTTTTTCCAAAACGCGATCTATTGCTTGAAAAGGAAAGTGACGACAATGGGCACGTTCTTATGAAGTTTTAGCTTGTTGTTTTACGTTTGTTTATGAGTTATTTTGTGCTTTCTTTATGCTATTAAATAAAATGGATTATTTTGTCACGAAATACAGTTCTGTAGCAATTCATTAAAGAAACTTAATCCAAATACTACGTTGCTCATAACGTGCCCTATGACGTCACAACGAGTTCGCACCAACATGGCGTTCAAATGCTTCGAAACTGATAGCAGTTTTGATATTTTTTTTGTACTTTATTAATTGATATTTTCAAAGACTTATATTTTTTTCCGATAATGTAATAACATACAGAATTGATTAAAAATATAAAAAAATGACATGCATATTCCCTATTGTCTTGGCATGTTTTTTTCGGTATTCAATCGATCGAATCAGATTTTGTAATATTTTTCTGTTTTAAAGTATTAGGGATGTGCGTTACCCCAACACAAGTAAACAAAATACCAGGAATATTGTAAATCAGAATTAAACTAAAATTGAAAATGGATTGACCTACTAAAATCACTCAGGACATCGTAATTCACAATTGTTTTAGAAATAACTCGAATTAAATATGCTAAGCTTGTACTCTTTGATAGTATGGTAAATACTGATACATAAGTTTTAATATGTGCACATAGGCGCAGGCATTATGACATACAGCCGCGAAATGTCTATGGTCGTTGTTTGTCCTCGAGAAATCGCACACGGTTGCACAGCAAAGCGGTATATTTTGCAAGCCCACTTTAGACCGGTTCCGATGAGACGCGACGCAGTTTTACGCTTTTTACTTTATGGCACTTGCTGGCAGGCAATAGGGACGTGTTTCCGATACGCCCATAGACAACTTTATGAATTTTTCAAATGATCAAGCTGTTCCGGCGCGTTAGAACAGCGGGCTGGTTGATTCTCTCTGATCAAATTTACAATTTATGAATTGTTTACGGTAGTTACATTTTGACTGGGCTTTTCACGTGAAGTATAAATGAATGTTTTAAAGTTTGGTTTTACGCTTTTTAATGCTTAGCGGGACTGAGTTGTAAGGTCGAAAACCTTTTTGTGACATAAGATTTTGAATTATTGGTGTACGTATTGTATTTTAGCTTCGTTTATTTTTATATTGCAATTAATGTTCTTTTTTTCAACGTGTCGTGTTGTCATTCAATAATTTATTCACAGTTATGTCGATAATATTATTTGGCATTCTATTAGCAGACTAGGTACGTCACCAATTGATATTTAGGTGCAAAAAATGTTAAAAGCGTTATAATGATTGTGTAAATCGTTGATTAGCCGCCATATTGGGTGGCCGCGTGGGTGCAGAGTGTCCGCAGCTGCCACTCCGCAGTCGGTAATCGAACTCGCACCGCGATAAATGTGACCCACATATATTATGGTTAAAATGAGTTACGTGGATTTTTTGTACGATTTGTTCGAGGTTAGTACATATTTGTTAATTGGCTTGTATTAATCCAATTTGTTGCCGCCATTTTTTCCGGTGAATAGAACAAGTTAACTTTTGGCTCGTTTCCAATTTTTTATATTACAGGATGTCTTCATTATAACTAGTTAAATAATTAAACTTACTGTCATGACCATTGTAGTTTAAATAACTTTGAATTTAACTTCTATAATTTTTAATTGTGTCATGTATGTAACGAATAAATATCACTTTTTAATGACACATTGCTAAGTTAATAAAAATAATAAAAAAGAAAGTTAAAAAGAACTTGTTTAATTCATCGTTTAACGTCCTATTAACTAAGGGGCGCATTAAGTTAAGTCGTTCCTGGAAGGCGTTAATTTTTATGGTCCTTCAGTAAACGAATATGTGTGTGAATACTTGTGACGGGAAGAAATAATTCTAATTAATAAAATTAACATATGACAGATATAAGGGGTAGTCTAAACTGTCGATTCTACGTAGTAAGGATCTACAGTAATTTACAATTTAGTACAAAATGTTGTTTTTAAATTCACTACACAAATATTTGTTGTTGGATTTGTGTTCATGCTACATTGGTGTCATCGATGGAAAATCCTATTGATCACCGAACAGGTATTCGTAGAATTTCTATGAATCGTTTTAATTATAATGGTGACAACTAACAATGTTATTTGGATATTTTAAATGCTTTATGTTAACAATATTATTGAGAATACATTACTGTATGTATGTATAAATAGTTACTAAATAATCAACTGCTATTCTTCTTAAGGACAACAAAGTGACGTAATCTTAATCCAACTCTTGATTGAAAGGTATCCCAGGCTAGCCATAGCCTTAGCAGTAGCGAAGCAGCCATATGGACGATTATGAGTTAAAATAGTCCACATAATCCGAAATATATTGGTCTGTGTCGAATTTGAGAACTAGAAATAAAATAAAAGTCTGTTTAACGCATGGTTATTACGTGTTTTCATAATATAAACAACAAGCAATTATACTCTTAATCTAATAGGATTAACCTGTCTAATGTAATTACAATATGTAAAGAGAACAATACTGTTATTATTATTTTACCAATAGCGCATTCGGCGACAAAAGATCGTGGACAACCTATACCTACAATATAAAGAGACTCTAATATTTTTTTTAACTCTTTCAATTCCAAAAAGTGTCAATGCGACTTATCTTGTTCGTAACTATTCATAGTGCTTTCAATCCATTCCTTTGCTATAAAATGGTGTACAAAACAATATCAATTCAACTTTGACGTGCTAACCAGCTTTAATTCTCGGTATATCGGATACCAAACATGTCCAAACCTGTGCACAAGGCTCCACCGCTGTGAATACGAAACGACCGCGACTTCCTTTACAATGATAGCTTGTGTACGTGGCTCTGGACATACGCCCTTCTGGATATACACGTTTTGAAAAATAAATATTTGTAATAAGGTCAGTTATAAGGCAGTGTGGCAATTATGAAGCCTATGTAAAACAGTGCTTCCTATGGTTCAAGATAATGACTGGATAATGAGATATTTTCGTGACACAAAAAACGAAAATTTGGGTTTGAAACGTGATAAAGGTATTTTGCGATATCTACGACATAAAATACAATTCAGTATAGGAATAAATATCTTGGTAGCTGTTTATATGATATATTTACTTGTGTGGGTCTTAGGCAATTGATCAGTCAATGTCTGATACATCTATACTATTACAAAATGACATAATAATTAGCATAATTTGAACAATGAAATCCCTGCTCCACACGATCAATTTAACTTAATGTTACCTATTGGAAAAATCCTCGTTACATCAGAGTTGTCGTTGCTTGACGACAGGTGGCGCCAGGCGTCTTGGGCAACGTTTAGCAGCATTAGGCAATCGATTCCACACTGGTAAACACTGGTGTATCTAGAAATGCACGGAATGTCGTCTATAGGCTAGTACTCTCGCCCTACTTCGGATTTCTCTTGCGCAAATGTTCTTGTGCATTGGCCATCTTGTAATTGTATGGTTATTATTTTAGTATTTGGATAAGCTTACAGTTCTTACTCAATTTTGTGTATGGTGCAATGTCGTAGCTTTTCTGCATAAAATTGTTGGGGATTTAGTCCCTTGATGGATTCATGATATGGATAAACATAACACATGAGAAATCGTACAGTAGACTCATATTAGGGATAAAAAATTTAAATAAATAAATTATAATTTAGCTTCCCTACAATATATTATGTAGATTGTCACAATCTATACGTTTATCGGTCCGAACAGTATTTGTTCCGCGAGACAAAAAATGTATTGACCGAAAACATGTGTTTTTATGGTAAAAACTGGTTGTGGAGGTGCGCGTGGCGATAACTCGTCGCTTCCGGTGGGACAGGAGGAGGCTACATCCGGCAGGCACTAGAAATGACAGCTTATCACATCTGCGATGGAATCCAAGATCTACCTGGCTGCTCCGGTATTTGTCACTTGTAATTTATGATGTTTACAAATTGGTAATGATTTATTAGTACCTTATATATTGCAGTTTGAAAATAGCATTCAAAAGTCATAAAACTTAATTTGTGAAATTAATACTTCAAACACAATAATTAGTATGCGAACATTTCTGAAAACCATTGGCATTCAAAAAGCAAATATTACTGTGTACCTAATATAAGTTAAGATAGAAAATGCAAACTTTTTGCGAGTAACTTTAGTTAAACGTCATAGCAAAGATTTTCAACTTTACCTATCCATTAGTTGTAGTGACTACAAACACAATGCAACTAAAATTTTCGCAAACTAACGCGACAATTTTTTTATGCATTTTTTAATATCTTAATTTTTGGGTGGTAAATCCATAGGTTTTGCTAAAATAATAATTTAAACTCTTTTATACCTTAGAGTCTTTATAAATAAAAGGGTATACACTATTATTTTAGGAAAAAAATAATATACCATCAAAATACGCCCACAGGAAAAAAACAACAAAAAAGAACGTCGCTTTTTTTTGCAACATTTTCACCCGGCTTCGTTTTCGGTAGCAGTCTTGTGATACCCTGTATCTAGAAATTGCCAATTAAGGTCCATTAATTAGTGCAAACCAAATTCGTCCCCACAATAAATAGACAGTTATGTCAAACATTGACTCAATAGGAACAGACGTTTTGCATGAATCACTACGGCGTGAATGACTTCATTGATAAATGCGGTGGACGTTTGTAATTTTCTTGTCTGTTTCTAAGGATTTTGCGGTTAATTTATTATTTGTGTATTGGTCAAAGGATCGCCATATGCTTGATCAATGTTTGGTTGTTGGGCTAAAAGCTTATTTGTAATATGAAATGTATGATCATGGTTTAGATTCAAAGTAGTTGGAAAAATATTTGACATTCAGTTGTCTAAATAACATTTAGAGTTAAATTTAAAGCTAATTATTAAGACATATTTTCAACAATTTTTAACATATTAATGTTGTAATATTTTAAATATGTTAGAGTGTGATCAAAACTTCCGCATCTGCCTTTGTCTGATATTCAAAGATAGTTTTTAAACTTATTTGAGGTATCGAATATTTGGTCTCTTTCGAACGACTTATTAATTCAGTGTGAGCGAACAAGACAGAATATTCGGTAACTAAAATAAGTTTTAAAATTGTCCATGAATAAAACTGTAAGTCGTTATAACTTTGAGCTAATTTAAGCAACATATTTTTTTATATCCCACCTATCCATAAATGCTAAAGCTATCTACACCCGCGCACCCTTTGTTATTCCAATTTAAAACACCATTTCAACTAATCCATAAAAAACACCATTAACTACTTAAAATGAGTTATCCATACCTTTAACTGAGGCGTTAAGACCGTTAATGTGTTCTTTTGCTGTGATAATAACATCCAACCGTAATAACGTCATCGGTAGACATTTTGTTACGATCTCTCTTTCCTACCCTCAGTGTTAGAGAGTGATGGATATAGATTTAGAATGAATGGATACTATTTACGTAATTCTATAAGTAGTTTTGTAATAAATGTTTTACGTTCGTCTTACGGTGTTTGTAGTGGTTTGGTAAACGCTTTGTCTAGGGAATTGATAGAATTGGTGAATACTTTGTTTTGTCCAGTTATTACATTGGTTATATAGTTTTATGTATTTACATTTTAATTATTTCTTGCACCAAAATTATCCGGCAAAAAATTCCGTATGAAATTGGTATACCTAAATTATGATAAGTCCTATCTCAACAATAAATATCATCTCTTTAAAACTAATACTTAATTTTCGAAAATTGCTTCTGCTTTAAGTCCTTGTTACTAAGCAGTCCAACAATAAACAACACAAATTGTTGTCCAAACAGATTTGATTGTACTACAAAGCCCAAACCATCGCCACTTGAGGCTAAACGACTCAATTGAATAAAAAGCTGTTATACAAGTCCATAGCACAAATGATTCCGACCTCCCAAGTCCCGATTACACTCAATTGGATAACGAGAGGGCAGAGGGTGCGACTGAGACCGGAGACTTTGTAGCTTGTTAAAAATATATCGATGTCTCGATATTTATATTTAGTGGTTTGACTAATCGAGTTAAAATTGTAGATATCGGATAAAATATTTTTTCTGAAACAATAAAAAACAAAACAAAGAAATGCATGATCATTATTGGTATGTGCCTTGATGGCGGAACGAGACTATTTTTTGCAAAAGCATCTTCTAAAATTTTTAAAATTAATATTTAGAAATGCCAGTACCTTTAAACTCTATCAATCGTACTCTCGATTGAAGAGGAGGCTCGTGCCATGCACTGGGACGTATATGGGCTGATACAGTATCTGTTTCTAATCGTGTCGTTATATCGATACTATTATCGATATATCGATACTTTAACTGATATCCCTGTCCGCGAGCAGGCACGAAGCGCGCGCGCTGCTTGATCGATCACAGGAAGACTTCATTAGACGGTTGACGCAAAACCGAGATACACATGGGATAGTTTGTGAAATAGGTCGGTGCAATCGAGGGCTATTTTAAATCAAATTGAGTGCGGTGGAGTGTTTGTCAATTGGTAATCTTACATTAATGTATTTGCGGATTATCTGTGGGAGTTCTTTCGAATTTATCTGCCCTACCAGTAGTAGAAGTATGAGAGATGTTTTAGGTCAGTGGAGTCCTTAATTTTTTTACAAATCTATAGTAAATGACCTATAATCATAAATATTTATCGTTTTTATCGTAAATGATAATCAATATTGAGCCAACTAGAACCACAGTGCCTGTCTATTCCTGTAAGATCCAGGATTGATATAAATTATTATATTAAATGAAATATATATGTTTACCTCACCGGGACGTCATATACTCACAAGTAACAGCACACGTAACCACGAAGCGTAAAAGATTTCATAATTTTTGCACAACGTTATATTTAACTTTTAAAAAAGTTATCAGAACGCATCTCCGGTGCGCTGGACTATTATATTCGTGTCCGTTAGATTGGATGGTTAATTGTTTATTACTGTCTTGTATGGTGTTCGAATCTGGGTTGCTAAATAAACTGTTAAATGTTACAGAATGATTCTTGCACCGGTTTTTGGCCAACTGTGGCTAATTTTGTTGTGGTAGACAATTCATACAACCTGGAAAAGTCCACATAAAAAAATCGAAGCGTGCCTTAAACCCACAAAGGGTAGATAGAGATGTTTAGAGCCAGTCTTCGCTGAGCTTATTTCGGTCCCAAGATATTATTGGAAACGAGCGTATCAGCATGCCTAGCACAAATTGCACTCCCAATGAATTCATATGGGTTCTTACAAATGAAAATTCTAACGTTATGTGCCTTAGGGTGCTACATGATCTTGTTTACAACCCATTTTAAGTACACATACCCATAATATCAATGTTATCAAGTTGGATGTTTCTTGGATTTTGATTACTACGGTTTACGACCAATATATTGATATTGAAATATCGATACAATACCTCCCTATCACAGTTGCTTCGGTCCACAAAGTTATCTACCAACACTTAAAGTCATTCGATATGTTTAATGTAACGTTTGTTGCGCCGCGCCGCTCCGTTTGACACTAGCGACCTCTGCCGGCTTCCGGTGTCTTCTGAAGTGTGATTTACTATTCAGTGTAAATTGTTGGAACAAAGTTTAAACAAAAAGATTAATGTTTTAATTAACGTATCCTTGGCCTCGAATGGAATAAATAGGCATAATAATTATACACGTTTTTTACATTGTCGATTTATGTTGTCTAAGAAAATGTTTAATAACTAGCTTCATTTGAATTAAAATTATAAATATCAATATTTTACGCATTTATTTAACCTTTAAATATTTAGAAAAAATAATAAAGTGTGATTTAAAAAAAGGTTCGTAGCCCGTATGCCCATCAAAAAACTTAATTCGAGTTGGGATGCGCTTTGTATAAACAAGAAAAAAAAAACAAAAGTAAAGGAAAAATTACACCGGGCCATCTGTCGGAGGAGGTTGGTATTAAATTGGTAGTAACCTGACACTCGCCCGGCGTGATGACAGACTATCTAATTGTCCTGAGTGTTCTATTTTCAAATAACGTAGAAGAAAACAGTGATTCGATATGTTTTTTTAATCTTAATTATCATGTTTAGATGTTGAACATACGGTGTATGTACGATGATAAATAAATAGAACTTAGATTTTCCGATTTAAGAATCAAGTTAAAGCTTCACGATTCAAATATAAAATTTCAAAATAAATAAATCATTGTATTAACTACAATGATTTAGCCGTGATAGTCTTACAACTCACGAAATTCTATCAAAAGGAAAGCGCGATTTTAACAAAAGTCTTCGAATTTTAAAAATATTTTTAAATCTTCTTTTTTCCTGCCAGTCAGAAGAATAAAAGCCAGCCAGTTTGATTAAATCGATTACATTTTTGATAATCTAGTCGATTAGAGTCAGTCATAGTCGGACGTGTAAACAATAACACTGGATGCATTAGCGCCGCGATTAATCGTCTGTCTGTCAGTCCATTCAGAACTGTTTATAGTGAATGAAATAAGGATCCCACGCACGCCGCATTACCAACTGTCGATTTGTGAAGAAAGTTATAATCATACTCCGTAAATCATCGAGTTATCTTAATATTAAATTGCTAAGGAAGTGGAAATGAAAGCTGTTTCACTTTTTGTAACTCACTGGTATGATAGGAGAAATAAGTTGTGATATCAATAGAAAAATGTGTATATTAGAATTATTTCTTTTTAGTTTGTTTCATGAATAAGATATTTATTTCATGGTAGGTATGTTTTAAATAACAACCTTCACTAATGTTATATTTCCAATTTTATATATGTTTTTCCTGGTTCCAGTATGATCCCCGGTCACTAATATTCTACACCAGGGCTTAAGAATTTTGTAAAATGATGGACAGCACATAATTTCTCTTAATCCATCTTCCTCTATATCGTATAGATCAAAGGTTCCTGGTATATTCGGCACATTCGCCGCTTACACAATCTTCCGGAGTTATTGCAAGAAATTTGTTTTATTTTGTTAAAATGTTATTATATCTGACCGACATCACTTTTAATTGCAGTTGTGCAATACATTTTGTTTATGAGATATCTAGTGCTAAAGATGAGATTTTTGTATTAATCTCGATTTTTTTTAAATGTTACTTGTTTGTTGTCACAACCAGTGAAGTTGCCGGGGCAGAAAAAGACTTCCATTTTTAAATGCAATTTAACCTGTTGATTAGGGCAATGTCGTTTGATTTTAATCAAACACAGAAGACAAATATATATATGCGCAATAACACATGCGACAATTCTGTCTCTACAGTGGGTATAAGGGCCTGATTTATCGGTTAAATAATTTATGTCTATAATCTATAGGACTTAAAAAAGATTTGCCGTTAAACACAATTATGCCGGCCTTATATCAACCATATTCTACATCTGCCTTTTACTTGCAGATTCGAACCCACAATATATCTGAAAGAAAGCAATCGTAACTCTGCTCTATTAGTCCTATATTTACCACCTAAGAAACAGGGCCCAACAATTCACGCCAACATAAAAACAATGATAAACGTTATAAACCATTATGTAATTATGATAATTACATTAGAATGTGCGGTACGGTAGCGGCGCACGCGCGGACATCGAACCCACTTCCGCCCGGCGCGCTGCCCGCCATTGATAATGATCGCTCGTATTGTTTTAAGTTATAATTTATACTAGTGTTAGTTGGATTTGACCTTTTCTATGTATTGCGTTTCCTTTAAGGTTTAAAAGTATGAATAACCTACAATATTAGCCATAAGACTGTCTTGGTGGTGCAGTGGTTGAAAAGCTGGCTTTGAAAAGAAATACAGCGGGTTCTGTATAACTGAGACAAATATGTGTGGTTCACAAATGTAACTTACAATATACAGATTTTAATAAAGGGTCGGAAGTACGTATTAGCTTACCTATTGATGTATTTCTTAACCGACTTCAAAAAAAAGTAGGGGTTCTCAATTCGAATTTATGGTTTTTTATATTTTCAGCGTTGAATGTGTCTACGTAGTAAAAACAAATTTGATACTCATAAGCATGAAATTAATGTTCACATGATACTGACTGATTCGGCATGCACATTAACTCGAGATAAATCAAGTATACGCTGCATTAAGTTATTAAATATTTATTCAATATAGAGGATTTAAAAGCTATAACTGACTATAGTTATTATTGTATTATTGTTTGTTTGCACGATGTAAATAATTTATTACGAAATCATAATTGTTTATGTTTTTATATTTTTTTTACACGAAATAAATCCTAACAATAAATAGACAATCTTTTACCGACAGTTATCAATTGTGATGTGATAAATATATTGCAGTAATTTTCAGGTAGGGGAAAGGAAGGCAAAACGGACCCTGTGGGCAAAACGGAACACGTTAGTAATTTCGGAACTAGTAGCTCCATCTTTAAATGAGTTGTCCATCTGATCGGTAGTCAAGTCATCTCTCTCGGTCAGTGTGCTCAAAGATATTGACCGCATGCATACAATTACAACACGGTAAGTTTGTTTTTTCATATTTTGATGTAAAATTTTGATTTTTTGACTGGCCTTCAGTTTTTTTTGGTTTATGATAACATGTCCCGGTTAATTCCACGGTTAGAATGTTTCATTGTTGACTCTGTATTTAACTTTGAGGGTTATTACATGCGTCATAATCTCAAAATTGTTGTTTTGTAGAAAAAACACCTAAAAGGCAAAACGGCACCAGGCAAAACGGACCGGCGTGCCGTTTTGCCTTCAATGTAAATTTATAATAAGTCATATTTTTTTCTTATTTTGTGGTTACTTATGATAGTATTGGTTGTTTTAGATGGTTAATAATTATAAAAGAACCTCTAATCTGAATTCATGGCATAAGATCAACATTAAAAATGCTATTCAGAAAGTCATATCCGGAGAAATGGAGCTTAACAAGGCTTCTAATGAGTATAATGTACCAAAAATTACATTAAAACGAAGATTGGAGAAATACATGACTACCAAAGACATTGATAAAGCCACAGAGAGGAAATTAGGTCGGTTTGAACAGATTTTTAATGAAGAGCAAGAACTTGAATTAGCTTCGTATGCCAAAGATATGGAAAGTCGATTTTTTGAACTGACAACCAAAGATATGAGGAGATTAGCGTATGATTTAGCGGAAAAGAATAATATTAGACATAACTTTGCTACATGCAAGAAAATGGCGGGCAGAGTATGGCTTGAAAATTTTCTCAAACGTAACACAGATCTGAGTCTACGTAAGCCAGAAGCAAAATCCGCAGCCCGAGCATCCGGTTTTAACAAAGTTTCCGTAAATAAATTCTTTGATTTGCTGGAACAGGTAATAGAAACTCATCAACTGACTCCAGTAAAAAAAGGACTCTTCAAAGATGATAAAACACAGACGAAAAGAAAAGTAGCAGAAAAGAAATCTCATGTAAAGAAATTGAAAAAGAAAATTACAAAAAAATAAGAACTATACTTTACAACGGCCATCAAAAGGCAAAGCTAGCAAAAAGAGTGATATAAAGGCATCAGAAAAGAATAGATGTGACAGTTCTACCGACGAAGATGATGTTGAATGCTTTTACTGCTGCCACATGTATTCGGAATCAATAGATGGGTGGGTGCAGTGTCAAAATTGCCAGTGATGGGCACATTGCGCTTGCGCTGGAATAGACGACGAGGATGATGAGGTTCAATTTGTGTGCGAAAATTGTTCTGATTAGTAAAGGTCCGTTTTGCCTTTAAGGGTGGTCCGTTTTGCCTCTTGCATGAAGGTAAAACGGACCAAATTGAGTTATTAGAAATCATCTAATATCTTCAAAAACTGTGATTTGATTTAAGTCTGATTAGTAAATAAGATAAAGATTAAAGTGTTGCTTAGTTGTATTGATTAAAAGTTTAGATAAAGATTACAGTTTTTGTTCTACATGCGTTTTTTCTTAAGTGGTCCGTTCTGCCTTCCTTTCCCCTATTCCATCTTCCAAGTGCATTGAACTTTTACCACAAGGTCTGGTTTACTATGTGATACTTCAGGGCAATACCTCCATATATTTCAGCATTTGTTTACATTCCCACGTCAACTCGTGTCGATAGCTGTATCAATACAATCTTACCCTCACCTCAGAAAAACATTTTACCGCAATTTCAACCCTATTTCAAAAACTATAAGGATTAAAGTATAGTGATAAACTGTACATGTATGTCGGTAACCAATACCTTTGTAGCCTGTCCATCAATTGAGTTGTAATAGTGACTGGCTGAAAACATAAATAAGGGCGAAATGTCAAAAAAGTAATAATTAAAAATTAAGAAATATGGCGCCCGAACATGTCATTTTCAAAATTAGAACACAAAGTGACACAAACAAAGTTCGCGCCATAAATTACGAGACGTTCAGTTTTACGACAGCCACGTTTTGAACTTGTCACATTTGTGTATATTAATTTTGACAGTGTAAAATATTATATTATCGGTGTTGGGTAAAATTTAAAAGTTAAATATAATTTTTCATCCTATATGGTAAACGATATGTACAAATTCCGCTATATTGACACGTACTAAATACATAGCTTGTTGTGAAAAATATTCATAAAACTAATTAATAAAATACTCTATTTAACGATAATAAAACTAAACATGATAATTACCCACTACCAAATAAAGTAGCTTAGCACTTTTTTATGGAGCATATGGACAAACATGGACTATTGATTTCACTAGGTCAAGAGTTTCTATTGAATACCATATTTGCCATAACTTTGTAATGAAAATGAAAATGAAAATGAAAATAATTTATTGAATCCATTAAAATGTTCAACATCATTTAGATTCAGTCATTTTTTTTATCTACCACCCGGTTCGGAAAGCGGTTTTCACTAGAGAAGAACGGGCAAGAAACTCTAGTGTTGCTCTTTTCAAAACCAGTTTACAATGTAGTGAATTATTACAAAATTTACAAGTTGGTTGAAATCAGAGCAGTTTAATAATAATTTATTGTAAATTTACAATAAATATTTTTATACAAATATTATAATATTATAATTACTATGGCTGAGTGAAGCGAAGTCGCCCAGAACGAAGAATCAGTATACTCTTTTTCGCCCAAGTGGTTAATAATTGCGAAAGTCTTATGTAATCCATCAATAAATCCGTTACAATGTAAGCAGATCGGATAGACCAGTCTACGCAAGCAGCACCCGTTCACGAGTATGACGCATGTGCCAGCCATCGGCCTCCTCAACCATGTTACAGGGAAGTGACCGACCCGGCACACGACGCCACCGCAAGCACAGACTTTTTAGCGAGCATGACATACCCAATCACTTACATAGGAAGACAATGGCAAATTTGTACTAAAACATCTTTCAACATTGTATAGTTAGCACTCGCCCAGCATTATTCTATAGTAGCTGAAATATCTATCTTTTATCAAGAGACCGGATACAATAAACGTAATAAATGTCTATAGCGATTGATGATGCTTATAGGAATCTCTATCATGTCAAACTATTTCCTAAATTCTTTCAATCACATTCAAATTATTTGTAGGTACTCCTTTCATCACCTTCCTAACCACTCTTAACTTATATCCTACAATTACATCAAATTCTCACAGCTGTATGAGGAAGGCTCAATTCTATGTATTTATGAACAGGACAACCTTAAGTATAATTTGGTTTACAAGACCATTAACGCCAGACGCCCACGGAACTTGCATCACATATCCCACGCCCGACCTTCCTCCACGTGTAATATGATTTAAAAACACTTGTAGCATAGTATTGCAGAATCTTTGAAATTCTAAGAGGTGGTATATTAGAAAGTTCAGGTCATAAGGTTCACTTTTGCTTGGCAATGGTTTTGCAATTACATATATTTGACATAGACAATTTTGTCGTATGACAATAGTCGGTCCCCATAATTTGATGATCTTTGACTCCTCGTGTTAGAGGATTGTGAAATCTGCATTTGGGGGTCACATTGATGATTAAGTTACAGTACCAAAAAAAACATAACTGTTATAATGAAAATATGACTATAATTCAATCACAGAATCTGGAAAACAAATAATAGGTGGAAATCATTGAAGTTGAAATAATTTGTTACATCGATTTTTGAACATTTTTTCTGAATAAATAGTTATATTCGTAAGATTTCCTTCCTAATTAGATGTGTTTTCATAGAAAAGGACGCCATTAAGCTAGTTGGAGCGACCGCTTCATTGATTGTATAGCTGAGAGAATTCCAGGATAATTTTCAGTAGTGATCAACAGGAAAGATCTGCTATGGGTTGATGATGATGATGATTCATAGTTAAATAATCCTGGATTATTCATCATTAAGTTCACTAAGAGTATGATTCAAGTCTGTATTATTAAATGTTTCCAGTAAATTCTAAAAACGTCCTTGCGAAGTATTATGATCATTGATTAATTAATGACATTTATTTAGAATAGCCGTGTAGGTGCGAGGTCCGATTGCCTTTTACAGACTATGACAGCATTTCGTAACCCGATAGTTACATTTGAATTAATCACATTTATTCAATTTAATTATTTCGTTTTAATGACGACGGGTTTTGATTTTTATCTGCCAGCCGCACCTTCTTGTGGGTGGATTTGTTTTATATTTCCTAAGCCAATATCTTCAGCAAGAACTTATTTAATATGATTATTTGCCTTTGTAATTTGTTTGTCGAATCAATTCTTCAGAAGTGTGGATTATTATCTTTGATATTACTGTCTTGCTCTCTAGTTCAGTGAATAGACCCCTACGCCATTATTGCACGTTCAGGTGCTCGAGAATGCGACGTAACGGGATTGTAACTCCTCACTTCTACAAATTACACGATACGCTAATGGCAGCATAACATCCTCATCGCACTATCCTTACGCTTCGATGACTCTCTGATTACGAAACGTTACAACCGCCAACGCTCTCCTGGCAACCTGTTACCTTTTCGTACTGCGTTGTTTACCATACAACGAGTTCTATAAATGACCGATGCGGGAGAGCTCAACACATCGCTGTCCATCTTTTTAGAATACGACACAAATAACATTCTATATTTGAAAATTTATACACTACTAACTTCGGTTGCACCTAGATCTACGAGATGCGACTGCAATTTTCAACCTTAAAGCTCAATGTTAAAGTCGGCTATGCAAATCGCAGGAGGGGTTAGGATAGTGTACTCCGTTTTACTTGAACAGAATATGGATGCGAAGGTACGGTTATGCGGCACCCATGCCGATGACCACATGCATCAATGTTTGTAAATAGAACTCTCGTACTACGTAACGAGTTTGAACTTTAACACTTTTAATTTAATGACGCATTCGTTGCCGGTTATATTCTAACACTAAAACTGAGCTAAATAAAATCTTCTCAATGTAAAACACACCAAGTGTGAGTGACGCTTTGTATAAAGTAGACGGAGCGGCGCGGCGCGCACAGTAGTGACATCTATTTTACTTTTGGATTCTTAATTTGTGTTGTTTACAAACAATCGCAGACATTATCCACTCGAAATGCACATTTCAACGGCGGCGCGTCAACAAATACATTAGAGTTACAGGCGGCGGGTTTCACAGAAAAATTAGCTTAGCCGTGTGAAAGCATCGCTTTCAAAGGCATCAATGCGATTGTATTTGCTCATTCCATTACTGGGCTGGTTTGGGAAGTGAAAAATCACGCTTATCTGTAGGCGAGTGCGAGGGAACGCCGCACAGCGTCAGCCATCTGTTCGTTGCACCCATAAAGATAACGAATACGTACAAACGGGAACGCATTCCGTATCAGTCCTTTGCAACGGACGCTCCCCTGTGCGTGTAGCGCGCGAAAAACACGGCGGCCATTTTGCATACTTCCGCACTATGTGTTCCATATTCGAAAGTACGGTGCGTACACACGCGGGCGCGCACACACACGCGCGCCTTTTATTATACTCTTTTTTGAGATGTTGGTTTATTTTTAATCGCGTTGTCCTATTTAATCCGTTATGCCAGTGCGGCAGGCGCCCCAATCAGTCTTAGCGGCAACCGTAGCTTTTGACGTTGTGTGTTCCATTAAGAAAAAACTGTGAATTCAAAAATTGTAAAAAATGATTAAATACATAATTTCAAAGATTAAAAAGGTTGTGTGTTTTATATTTCTGTAAGTTAAATTTAGTGTTCGTTTTTTAAATTTTGTTTTTGTTTGTTGCAGATATACCCGGACCCTGAGTCTGAGAAGGCTATTATGGGCTCCGTGGTGTATTGCATCCACCACAAGGAGGGGTGCCAGTGGTCGGACGAGCTCCGTAAATTGAAGGTGAGTTAGTAAATATTAGTAGAGATAGTGTAAGTGGGTGAGATCGGCGATCAATCATGGTGGCGCGCACGTCGCACGTCGGGTCTGACACGTATTGTTATCTGTGTTGCGTGAGGTTCTTCATTTATGAGTTTTGGGGAACGTGCGTAGCCCGCATTCTATTAGGACTTGTGTATTTTGACGCCGAATTTAGTTTATTATAATTTATTTTATAATGATGAATGAATAACCAAAATGTTTGATTGTTTCCTAAAATATAAGTTTATGTTTTACCTGTCTTGGCGTATAAATATTTGTTGTGTATACAGTCGATAACACAAATATTTGTTTAACTAACCCACAATGAGCATATCATATATTTTCCTTATTTATGAAGGGCTACGTGATGTTATTTAGGTCATCAATAGCTACAAGTTAACATTTTCAATATCCTGAATGATAAAACTAATTAAAATTCTTTTGTGGTATGATTTCAATAGACTTCTAGCAACATTGCTACAATGGCAGGAAATGTTTGCTTTCGAATATATGAAGTATCTTTCGGGGGATTCTCCCTTTCTTCAGTTTGACTACATATATATTTTTAGTAGCGTTAATTGTCATATTATGAAATGATGATTATAAGAAGGAAAAAATATTTTTATTTTAGAAAATAAGAGCCTATATGCACAATAACAATGCAGATGCCTCTTCTTTTACTTTTAAGGGATATGTTAATTTAATTAAAAACTAGTAATACCATTTTCGTATCCGGTCGGATAGTGCTAATAAATGGAACTAACTTTTCCGTTCCAAAAAAAGTGTTCACATGACTTTATCAAAACAGAAAGGGTCAGTTGCAACAGCTAACATTGACCATAAACTTTAACGTCACTGTCAATGTCAAACTTACATAGTTACTGAAGCCTTAGCGGCGGTTTTTTATGTTTTTTACTGTTATGAATGGTGAAACGAGCATGCCATTCGCCTGATGTTATGCGAAACGACAGCTCATGAATGGTAGCCAAACCGAACTACGCCTTGAATTACAAAGCAATGCTTGGCATTCCACTGCGCTCGCCATCCTGAGACATAAGATGTTAAGTCTCAATATCCAGGAGTTACTCTGGCTTCAATGTCCTTTAAATCGAAACACAACACTGCTGTTTGGCAGGAGAAATAGACATTCCAGTTGTAACCTACCCAGACTGGCTCTGACACATGAGAGTAGGGGGAGTCCGGGAGAGTTGAACCACTTTTAATTCAAAATATCATAACTACTTGTTCATAGGGTTTAGAAAATTGATTGTAGACTTATTTGATGCCTTACTATAGTAGATACAGTTCATCTTCATTTTACTGGTAATAAATGGGCAAATAATTTTTTATTGATATTTTAATAAAAAATGGGATATGAGTCAAGTCTCCCCACCAGCAGGGACACTTGAACCGGGGTATGGGGAGAGTTGACCATAGTATTTTTATGGAATATAAAAGCAATTTTCAACTTCAATCGTAGTTTTATTATCTTTTCTTATACAATAATTAACTTGCTTTTAATACTGCCACCAAAAAAAAATGTAACTAACATAACAATTTTTTGTAAAATTATACAAAAATTATAAATGTTCCAAAATAAACAAATTCACAATAATAACTTTTTATATAACTCAAACGGTGTTTTTAATATTAACTTTTTATCATAATATTTGGTATCATTCACCAGTCTATATATTTTTAAAGGGTTACAGTAGTTCCTCTCTCCGCAGATGTAACTTGCCCGACATGTCTAGATTTTTTATTGGCTATCACTTTTGGACAGTTTTGTACGGTCGTGCATCCAGTCTCGTCACAGTTATAAATATTGTGAGCCTCGAACTTATATCTCTTAAGAACTGTCCTTAAATTTGTGAAAAACTCTTCCACATTTTTTTTGTTAAAACTGGTGAAACGAGACAAACTGGTGGCTTCGGGGGTTCTTAAACTTATTTCTTGATTTCGGGAAAGGAAACCTCGGAACCAGTCTTTCCTGGCGGAGTTATTCTTCGTCCAGCTATCAGGAAATTTCTTGGAATTTGCTGTCGCAAATTCAAATGCCAACTGCATTGCTTGTTTTCTGGTCAAACCATAATGCATTTTAGAGCAGATCAACAAATATTCGACAAGAAACATTTTTCCTCGGCTATTGTAAAAATCTGTGATGCTTTGTACTGACTATTTTTTTCTTCAAATTTATTAATTTTACCTTCATTTAATTTATATCGTCTCAATGTACTTCTATCTATGTCCTATTTAATAGAATTTTTTCTAATAGAAGCGCCTCCCTTAATTT
The DNA here is from genome assembly GCA_030180105.1 of Hyles lineata. Classification (NCBI taxonomy): domain Eukaryota; kingdom Metazoa; phylum Arthropoda; class Insecta; order Lepidoptera; family Sphingidae; genus Hyles; species Hyles lineata. Next base: position 1,443,725 of record JARJEE010000006.1, on the reverse strand, counting down.
CATCTAAGGCATTTTGCAACTCCACTTTTGTAAAATTTTTTCGTTTGCGTGCATTTTCAGGCTTGTATTGAAAAGGCATCTTATAAGGTACTGCAAAAATGCAAAAAAATATATATTAAGACAGAAAAAGAACAATGAAACAAAATTAAGTATAAGTTCCCTGCAAAGGTAGACATGAACCACTGAGCAAGTCTCCCGCAACCACCCTGGTTCAACTGTCCCGCTCACATTAATTTCCCATTTAGGTCATGCCAAACAAAAATCCCCGATCGTAGAGCAAAAACACTTAGCACACGTCCAACTACATTTATTTGATAATATAATAATAGCAACACACAATACGTACCTCAGTAAATATGACAGCAATCGTAAAACCACTTAAATTATAAAAATATACTCCGCACAGACAAAAACACGTTTTACATTGTCATTGACGAACCACACCATCTTGATGCAAAATGGCTGCATACATATGATTGGCCTTTCGCGTGTGACCAATGAACGTGTTGACGTTTCGTTCGCGGTAAATTTAAATACAATTTTGAAAGACGGCTCAACTCTCCCACCTGGGCAAGTCTCCCGGTTTCCCCCTAACCAGTAAAAACTCCTTTAAAACCCACCTCGTTATTCCAGGCACACCTGAACACGTGCAAGCATGACGCGGTGTTGTGCGCGGCGCAGTGCGGCGCGATGATACCGCGGGTGCTGATGCAGGACCACCTGCGCTACACCTGCCCGCGCCGCCGCGCCAACTGCGACCACTGCCATAAGGAGTTCTCGGGGAGCGCTCTTGAGGTAATTATTTATTTATTTATTTAAATCTTTGAGGTCTTATCGCTCTACAGGAATATTTTCCAGACCAGCCATTGGATGAATTTAAAGGATTTTTTTAAATTATTTAGTTCTGGAGCTGAAAAAATTGAGAGTTTACTAGCACTTTGTTGCTTGTAATCAATAAGTATCAATTCATTAAAACTTCGGGATGATTACTTTATAAGTATTGAAAGATAAAAGAAACGGACATTGAAATCAACGTATACTATAAACACCGTATACTACAAACGATACTGTACTAGCATCGCTGTAAAAAGTTGCGTAAACAAAAGCGCTTAATGAATTTGATGTTTATGTCCACGACTGGATCTTATACTAAAAAAGTTTTAATTACCCAAATCGTATTTAGAATAAGTGCTTCCAACCTTACGTACCAGTTTCGATAGCAATTAAACAGGACGTATTCACCACATGGCAATAAATAATGGTGCGGCGTGTAATATTCGCGAGTTTCAGGCCTACGGTACATCTGTTTAGTACAGGATTTCAGCGGCCATGACACGAAAATCCAGTTTCGGATCGCAACAACGACAAACCATTGGCCAACGTTTGGCACACGCTGCAAATCACATTCCTACGTGTTTCACCAACATTTATGGATGATAGATTTTTATATCGTCAGCATTTGAATCCGTTTTTATTGCATTCTGGATGTTTGTTGCAAGTTTCGTTTGCAAATGCGTTTATGTAGGTTGATTGTGTTAATACAGAACGGCGTTTTGGTATCACGGAATTAGAACAGTTAGTTAAAACTGTTTGAATTAGAAACATTAGTTAGCCTAGTTTTGTGCCTAGAATAATTTAATGTGAAAACGTATTTGCGCCATGTGAATATTGTGAATGTTCATTACTGGCTCTTCTACTTCGATGTTTTTTTCTTAAAATACGGAATTTTAGAATAAGAATATTTTTTTTTTGACTTTTATACCCATTGAAAGCGATGTCCTCATGATTATTATCATTTTCCAGGAGCATCAAGGCAACTGCGGTCACGAGCCGGTGTACTGTGAGAACAAATGCGGTGCTAAGGTGCAGCGCAGACATACGCAGCAGCATCTACAACAGCACTGCAGCAAACGGCTCGTGCCTTGCAGACATTGCGGACAGAGGTACACGCAGGTTGGTAGAAGTTTTTAATTGCTTTATCTTAAAAAAATACAAGAGTGCAAAAAACTTGGTTTAAGGGTAGGTTTTGGTGCAAGCAAGTCATTTGCAAGTTTTAAACGAGTAAAGTTTTAAATTCACGTTTTTTAAAGTATATATCACTTTGTTTCTTTACACTGCATAGATGAATGATTAATCCGTTTTTATTTGATGTATTGGACATTTGATGTATGTGAACATGGATAAATACGATGTGGCTTAAGCCACGCGAGAATTGCATTAGGGACACATGCTCAGTGGGCTTGAAAGAACGCATTGGTTCATGAATGATTTCTATTTGAAAGCTACATATTACATATGGGAATATTTGTGACAACAGCCGTAGCCATATCCACAAAGAATTAAGTACATGTTTATTAATAAAATTAAAGCAGAGGAGCAAGCCATTCCCAACAGACATGTGTTTTTCGCCATCGATTAGTAATTATTAATCTCCAATTCAATTGAGGAACCGTAGGTACTTGGTACCTTCGCCTTTCAGTATAAGGGAATTAGGAGGAAGAAATTTTAGAATGTATCAGAATTGTAGAAATCATTTTTACTGCTTAGTACCTACAGGAAATGTGATAATATCGAAGCTTTTTCAAATAAATTGTCCGTGTCGTAGTATAACCCAGGTAACATCCAAACCTGATGAGTGACTTTTTATTGCTATTAATGGCGAGACAAGCATGCCATTCGCCTGATGGTAAGCCATACCCATCATGAACAGTAGCAAAACCAGACAGCACCTTAAATAACAAAGCAATACTTGGCATTCCTCTGCTTCACAATCCGGACACATTCTTTTCCAAGTAATTCATGTATGTTGGACAACCTGTCAAATATCAGCCAATAAGAGTGTAGAAAAAGGTTGCCCGGCACCACCATTTTTTATCTAAGTTTTTGAAGATCCAGCGCTTCCTCTATATTATAAATACTCTAAGCCCTATCTGTTTGTTGCAGGACACAGTATGCGCGCACGGCGGTTCGTGTGCGCGCGCGCCCGTACCGTGCCCGCAGCGCTGCGCGGCCGGCGCCGTGCCGCGCGACGAGCTGGACGCGCACCTGCGGGACCACTGCGCCGCCGCCGCCGCCGCCGCTGCCATGCCCTGCGCGTTCAGAGACGCTGGGTGTCGCTTTAAGGTAAATAAACTTCGATAGCAGGACAGTGCGTTCTTCGTTGTTACTTAGAATACGGTACATGGTGGATACCCTGATAGTTCGACATTGCGTTCTTCGTTGTCAATTAGAATACGGTACATGGTGGATAGCAAGGATCCTTTGTAATTTTACTTGATTCAGAGCAATCCCAACAGTTAACAGCGTGAAAGGTCCAAAAACAAGAAAGTGAATGTTTGCGTAGAACAGTGTGTATCAGTAGTTCGGATTCTGATAAAAAAAGAACATTTTGGTAAAAATAAATCTACCAATATTAAAACAACAAAACTATAAGCTAAATAATTACATTCGTATAAATATCAGAACCTCAAACTCTTTGCAACAAACAATTCCAGCCCTTCAAACTTTCAACCCAACCTCTTCTCTTCCAGGGCACAAGACAAGCAGTAGAGAGACACACAGAAGAGAACTGCCAACAACACCTAGCCCTGGTATCAGCCCTGGCCACCAGACAAGCCCGTCAGCTTGACTCCCTCCGCGCCGCCGTCGCCAGACTGTCGGTCAACTGTTCCGGCGCTCTTGTATGGAGGATCACCGACTGGGCTGCCAAGATGGCTGAGGCTAAGTGCAAGGATGGAGTGGAGTTGGTGTCTCCTGCGTTCTATACCAGCCAGTACGGGTACAAGTTACAGGTGGGTTCAGTTTATAAATGACTGTCCATTACTGGTGATAGGACTTCTATGGAGAGATAAATATGAAAATGAAAAAATCTTTATTAAAAATAAAATTTTTACATAATAAGAATATTGCAGTAGTTCTCAAATTAGGCTTTGCCTGTGTCTTGAGAAACCAGTTAATATTGATTGATTAAGAATTGTTAAAAATATGCAGAATTTAACAACGCGTTTAAATCCAGTTTATTTGGTTTTAGCTTATGTTAAGTTATAAAATATAACGTATTTTTGTATGAGTTTCGATATTAAATATATAATTATTTCGTAATACGCTCGTAGATTGAACATATGAATTAAATTTAACTGAATTTCTTTGCTCACATCAAATTCGAATGTACTTGACTAATTTACGAAAACTCTCTGGATTCAGAATTATTATGTAGGTAATTACTAATTACAAAACGTAACTCTTCCCTTGTATAACTTAAATAATATACTGATATTTATATCTGAATTAGTCATCGGTAATTTTGAGTCACATGTATGCTCCCCCGATCTATTTCGTGCCGGTTTTAATGAACTTATGTCGCGTATTCGGAGCGTTTATTTGCGTCGCCGCGATGCTTACTCACTATATTATTCACACGGCAAATATAACCGCGCGTGCCATTGTTTACCAACAAAGAGTAGGGTAGTAAGGAATTTTAGATATAAAATATGGAGACAAAACCGGTTTTAAATCCATTGTGTTTTTTTTTTGGATATTGATTACTATGCGATGTCCCAATTACAACTTATGTACTCCCAAGAATTATTTACCATATTCCCATATATTCTAAAATTGTCTGTGACTTACCTAGTCCGTAACACTTTTCCAGAAAAATATATAAACTAGAACAAACCATATGTCTGTTCGATCGACACTTGATATGCAGGACTGTTCAAAAATAAGTTAATTCATTGTACTTTGCGTTTTAAGAACTCGAAGCCTAATTCTATTTTAGTATGAAGTGCTATTAAAAATGTTCTAAACAAATACTCAAAATCCGTTTCCTTCTATTCCAGGCATCACTATTCCTAAACGGCAATGGCGCTGGCGAGTCGACCCACATGTCGGTCTACATCAAGATCCTACCTGGAGAGTACGACGCCCTTCTACGCTGGCCCTTCGCCCACACCGTGTCCTTCACGCTCTTCGACCAGAGTTCGAGTCCCGACCGCGCCTGCAACATCGTCGAGAGCTTCGTCCCGGATCCCACGTGGAAAAACTTCCAAAGACCCTCGAAGGAGCCTGACGCGTTGGGCTTCGGCTTCCCGAGATTCGTCTCCCATGAAATGCTCAAGAAACGGAATTTCGTCAAAGATGACGTCATGTTTCTAAGGGTCAAGGTTGATCCAAGCAAAATCGTGGCCGTTTAGTTGGACCAAATGTTTGTGTTAAGACTGGACGGTGACAGTGTTTTAGTATAGAAGCAACTTGATTACTAATCGTACTAATTACATTTTCCAAGGTTTAACACTAATGTAGTTTATATATAAAACCAATAAGTACTTCATAAATGGCCGAGGTCGGATAAATGTCATCGGATCATCCGCCATTTTGTTTTGTGCTGCATGTTGGTGAAGTGTAGAAATGTTTTTAGGAACCACTGGTTAACAGTTATACCTAGTTATCAGTATAACATTATGACGATCAAAGTGTTGGGGTAATTAAATTTGGTTCTAATCACATGTTAATTCACATTTGGGTGTTCCATTGCACCCCTGCTTTATAGGGACTACTTTGAAACGAAAAAATATGATTTTGACACTTTCCTCAATATAAATACGGTTCATTTTAGATCAAACAAGGTGCCAATCTATACTCATTTATGCTCATATACTAATTTCATAGGTCTTATTTACAAGTTAACACAAGTGCTAACTCGCACAATCTGTTATTTAGTATTAGATAAATTAAAAAGTCATAGGCTACGTGTACATATAGATATAAGGTGTATATATTGTATATATGTAGGTATAGATGCGCATGCGCATAGTTGTTATCCTTTCACTAAAGATCTCTTGTGTTTCATTGCCGGCGGAACAACATTGTCAGTTGAATTGTTTTAAAGCTGTATGCTGTGCCATAATAATTTTGCTTTGAATTAACATTCCTATTGCAAAGAATTTCTATTCTTTAATAAAAAGGCTTGATCAATCGCACTAGTTAAATGTGTGTTGGTAGGCTAAAATATCTACGATATTCATGTATTATTTTCATTTAATTTGTATGTTTAGGTCTTTTTCTTTCTCTTAACATTATTGAAATATCTGCTTTATATTCCCGTTAGTATGTTTTATAGCATATATATATTTAGTTATTATTATTTAGTATGCAGTATAAATACACACATTTTTATAGGGTATCTGCAAAAATTGTGTGTGCCTCCACCGAACATGTTCAAACGCGTTTTTGTCTGCCTCGTGCGAACATTACCGAAGGCTTTTTTAAAAATGCTTTGGACTTCAAATTAATTATTATACAATTATATTTAATTTCAAAAAATATTTATGTCTAAATGAAGGAAAGAAAACGATATTTCCGTGTTCATATTCCCTCAAGTTTTTCCTCCTTTTTTTTTTTTTTTATTGCAGTGAATGGCGAGACGAGCATGCCGTTCGCCTGATGGTAAGCGATACGACCGCTCATGAACAGTAGCAAAACCAAACAACACCTTGAATTACAAAGCAATGCTTGGCATTCCACTGCGCTCGCCATCCTGAGACATAAGATGTTAAGTCTCAATATGTCCAGTAGTTACTCTGGCTACAATGCCCTTCAACCCGAAACACAACAGTGCGTTTACACTGCTGTTTGACGGGAGAAATAGACACTGCGGTGGTACCCACCCAGATGGCCTCTCACATATGAGAGACCTACCACCAGTAAACAGTAAAAGTTCCTGTCAAAACTAAACGTGTAACTTACTTTTTAATTCCCCAAACTGCCTACTAACTGCTTTGTAACATAACATTAACATTCAGCCTTATATTAAATACTTATATTCATCGAGGTATCCGAACTTGATTCCGCCTATTTGATATAGTACCTACAAATAAAGGTATTATGAGAATTACATATCGGCGAAAAAATAATTTAAAACATTTCAATTGGCAATAACGGCAGATCTTTGTAAATAAATCTGTTCTGAATTCCTTGTATATAGATAAAATGTAAATATGAGTGTGTGTGTTATATGCTGGAGTTAGACCAAAGTGCTTTGATGACTTCGCGGTGTGTCTGTACATAGCATCGGCGGAGAATCAACTTACAAGTCACGGCTTAAGCTGTATGTAAAATTATATTTAAGCAAGAGTGAATTATGAAATCGAAACTTATGAAGGTCGATATAAATAAGGTTTTATTTAGTGTGCAATTGTTTGCCTCACACTGCCTGTATTTCTTAGGATAAGTTAGGTTATTATGTATTTATCTATTGTGGTATGTTGCAAAATTAATATTTCAGATCTCTGAAACGCTTTCCTTGGTAATGTTAAATCTCAACCGCAATGTTACATTCCACTTAAAATATTATTGATAAGTCTGGAAATGGAATATGAAACATATAACATTTAAAAAATATATCTTTCTGTGAAATCAATTTTGTAATTTATTCTTTTTTCGTAGATTATAAAAAAGGACGCCATTTTAGAATAAAAAAAATATGGGCATTAAAATATTATTTCAAGTCTCATTTTTTGTCACTCATAGTAAGTTCAAAATGGCGTCTCCAAGGTTTTTAAATATTGACATATTTTTATATATTTACCGTAAAAGACCTAACATCGTTTTTTGTATCTATCAAAACTAGATAGTAAGCTAGGGGTTAGATAAATTTAATGACATGAGACTAATTAATCGAATATACAAGTATATATTTAAGACTAGATGTACTAAGCATCTAAGCTAGTATTTAAGTTATCAGTGTAAGGGAAAGGCGATTTTTGAGAAAGAATATATTACATTTCTTATAAAATACAAACGACTTTTATTATGCCCTCTTTTAATTGAAATGATATTATTGTTACTAGGTTTAAAACCCTCAGAAACAAATGAAATAATATATGTTGAATTCTGTATTTGTCAGCCCCTATACGTCCCACTGCAGGGCACGGGCCTATATTGTTGAATTACTTATTATAAAATTAAGAAATGCAATTAAATAGTGTTGATCGTGATATGATAGGGCATCAAATTAATACTTAAATGTTTCGGAAATAAAATTGTAGATTACTTGCACTGGGAGAAAGTGATTAACCAACCTAGCAAAAAGTAACGTTGCAGTTTTTACTACAGCATATTTGCTTTGATTACTAATCGTTGCAGGGGCTATTGTTCCGCATTTGACTTAACATAGAGAGAGAGAAACAAAAGCATTGGGTCGAAAATGGGGGATCCCTTGACTCAGGAAATATAATCAAAAAAACTATGCTTCCCCCAAACAATTACTTTTTTAAAATCTAAGCATATTATATTATCTTATTCTCTCGTATGGTTCTTTTCAGAACTTTCACTTCTGTTGTGTGTTAATTGCACACACACACATTTTTTACTTTATTTATCGATATATATACATTTATTATAGTTATGAATATGATCAACAAGATAAAAAAAAACTGACAATCTGGAGCCATCCAACAAGAATGGGTATATCACTAGATCCGCCATTGATACGCAGTGGAGTCGACATAGAGTATCAACCGCCGTGAGATATTCACCTCTCGCCGATCGATACAATTATATCGGCCAGATTGTATCCGGATATACACAAAATGAACCTATATAACTTCGACTGACTCAGGATTCGAACCCGACACCTCGGCGTTTTATTCGTACCGTAGTACTGCACCACCGAGGCAATATTGGGTAATAATCTACGGTAATAATGTAATATGGCCGTTTTAACCGATGTATCTGGTCCTGTATGCACTCTCACTTATCTATTGTTGACGAATGACAAATGTCGCCTGCACTATCACGTATCATAAACCCAGTTAGATAACCTAGCAGAATTGACGTTAATTGAATAAATTCATATTTCATTATCTATTACTGTCATTGTTCTGCAGTATAATTGTTAAATATTTTTAATAACTGTCACATAAACTGGAGTGCCTAACGATTTCTAGAATATGTTATTCGTATAAACATACTTGTCCTATTTAAATATACTCAAATCAAACACATTGATTTCATTATGCGAAATCAATGTGTTTAAATATCTTTAAAATCAAAAATCATTAAAATAATTTTACACTTAATCGAATTCGCTTGAAGACAGGGCTTGTCTTCAAAAAATTCCTTTTTTATTTTTTTGACTACCTTTGCCGAGTATTCCGATATGACTTTCATGCAGTATTATTTTAACAGAGCCATCATTTTTTCAACCCAAATCAGCTCAATAGCATTGTATTGATAATGATAAGGGGGAATTCTAAGAACCCGATGACCATATTCAAGAGCCAATTTGTCGATTTTAAATCGAACATTTGCAGGCTTATTATATATTACTAATTTTATAATAGTTCCGCTTTTAATATCCCCATATTTACTTCAATCCTTTTTTGTAACCAATTCGTCTTTTATGTTGGGTGTTTTTTTATTGCCTAGGTCCGACAAACGAACCAACAGGTCACCTCATGGTAAATGGTCACTGCCGCCCATGAACTTCTACAACGCTTGAATCATGGATGTGTTTCCGGCCCATCAAATTGGAAGGGTAGCGGGAAGGAAAAAGCACTCACCGAACGAAACACGACACCAGAGCTGTCGCTTAGTTGATCTCCTGTGGGACAGTGATACCGCGCCTGATGGGCATGTCCATCCATGCAGTCATGACTGACACTTTGTTGGGTGCTTTATTTATTTTCACCGAATGATAGGAGGCAATATTTATAACAATTAGGTACATATGGTTCTTGCAGCTCCTGCCCTAACGTTTTTGAATCTGTGTTTTAAGTTAACGGAATTCATTTCTTCGTGATTGTCTTTGTAGTTTTGACTCAAACGATAGTAGGTAAGCCAGGCTTGATAAAACCGTATTTTGCCAAACCAGCATGGCATATTAAAAGCCGAGACACTTTACCCATTGGTACTTAAGACATGGACGCTTCTGTATCATCTATGTATGACCGAGAAACCGTTTGATTGGCATTTAACCATATCTTGTCAATAAATAAGACGTTATTCCATTGTTAATTTTTTTTTGCTTCCCTTAAAAATTATATATTTTTTTAAATTATATCATCATCAATTATATTAAAGTTGTTTCTTACATCAGTTTTCTTATACCGAAAGCCAAAATCATTTAAAATTATGGATAAAGCTGTTTTGCCTACCACAAATACAATCCCGCGTATTTTTTTTCTTAATGATGCCAAAAGTATTCCTATGGCACTTGTAGGCGAAGCAGCAAAAACAAACCACTTGACACCAGGAGCGCCGCGGTGGAAAAACATATAAATAAATAACACCCAACAGTCACACACATAGTCCTGACCCGACACTAAGATCGGGTCTTGTGTCGTGGGTATCAGGAACTACGAGAGACTTTTCGGTGTCACAAACACCCAGACCCGGAAGAAATATTTGTGGGCCGCACAAACATTTCTCTCGGTGCGGGGATCGAACCCGCGGCCTCTCGTTTCACAGGCGGCGTCTAACCAACTGCGCCACGGAGGCTGTCAATATATTTATATACATAATATATTTTTGGTTATCATTATTTCTAAATATAATAAGTAAAAAAAGTGTATTTATCTTCTCAGCTTACAGCACTTATCTTTTGAATAAATATATACAGAAACTTTCGTATTTTCCCAGAAGGGTAGGTAGATGTGTTAGGATACCCACATTTCGTCTCACGATGTGGTATGGCGCGAGACGTTCACCATATCGGGCACAAATTACTGACTCCGGACTGATAATGAATAGAAAAATCCAATATCGCTTTGCCGACCCGGAATTCAAACCCAAGACCTCAGCTTTGTAACTATACCGTAGTACAACTATGCCACAGAGGCAGTCATTTCTCGAATAGTATCTGTACATGTACGAGTTGGTAGTCCACAAATATCTTTATCATATCTTATTCATCATATTTGGTCTAAAATACTCCATTTCTTTTGAAAACTATAAATAAGGCAAACTAGAATTTTTAAACTAACAAGCTAAAACAAAATTGTCTCACCTGAAAGTGTTTTTTTCTTTCCATAAGTACCCAAGTCAGTTCAGTAATAACACCATGAACAGTTTGCCTATAAATAAATAAATATTTTTTTCTGCTCCAGTTGACTTGAAGCAATTATCAAAATAAAGATCATAGTTATGTATTGCACAGGAAATCCAAATAAATTCTTTCCAAATCATGTCAATCATAATTGGTTATAACTTTTACAAAGCTAGTCAGTGTTTCTCAATCTTTCTGGTTATGCAACCCCTTTTTATGATGACAGACATAAAGTTAGTAATTTAGATAACTACATATTATATGAGTTTCTCCATTTTTTTACCTATATATATTTATTATTAAACCCTATCACTAAATAGTACAAAACAAAGTCGCTTTCTCTGTCCCTATGTCCCTTTGTATGCTTAAATCTTTAAAACTACGCAACGGATTTTGATGCTGTTTTTTGTAATAGATAGAGTGATGAGGAAGGTTTATATGTATAATATGTACATATTATTGTACAGAAATCTATTTGTACCTGGGCGAAGCTGGGCCAGGCCACTAGTACTCCATAAGAATGGCAACCCCTGGAGTAAGGCTTCACAAAATATGAAAAACACTGCTATAACTAAAACATTTTGTTAATTCAGAGGAGAATATTATGAAAATAATGAGAGTACAAAAATATAGAAAAGTATTTTATATGTTTCTCTTAAATTACTTGTTATATTGACTAGTATGTATGTGACTATTGTGTGTCATGTATTTTGTGATGAGCCTGATTGACTGAATGTGGAAGTATTTAGACTTGAAGTGGGGGCAGTCTTCTTTGTTCTCTGAAAATGGAAAAAAATAATTTATTTTTTAAATTATTATTACAATTAATGGCAAGACGAGCATGCCAATCGCCTGATAGTAAGCAATACAACTGCTCATAAACAGTAGCAAAACCAAACAACACCATGAGTTACTAAGCAATGTTTGGCATTTCACTGCACTCACCATCCTGAGACGTGAGATGTTATGTCTCATTATGTCCATTATCCAGTAAGTACTCTGGCTACAATATCCTTCAAACCAGAATACAATAGTGCCGTTTTGCTACTGTCCATGAGCAGTTGTATCGTTTATCATTAGGTGAATGGCAAGCTCATCTCGCCATTCGTTGTAATAACTAAATATATTATATAGACAAATAAATGTGCATACCATTTGTATCCTTAGTAGATTATCCATAGCAGCTGGTAGTAATGGCTTCACTGAGTTTATTTCCATCATTGTCAAATGATCTAATCTACCATATCCACCTGGAAACAGGAATTTAATACTTTCAAGTTACAATATCCTTATATGGAGTAACATGGTATATTTATACCTATAAATATAACTCAAAAGAATGACTTTAATAAACTTTTTAGGCAGACTGCAGATACCAGCTAACATATGTATGGCAAATTATAAATACTTCCATACTTTACTATGGTTAGAAGTGCTGCTAGATACTTCTTTATTTTATACAACATAGTCAATGTGTTATAACCAAATCGTATTTATTTATTTATATTCTTAAATGTACACCAGGAAAAAAAAAAACAGAAATTATTTAAAAATAAGTGCAATCTCTTCTAGGCAACATTTGGATGGATATAAAAAAGAAAAGAGATTTTTTTAAGACAAAGGAACTAGCTTTTAAAAGATATTTTAATAATATTGCCAGTCTCACCTCCAGATTTCATAAGAGCATCCATAGAAGTTCTTAATTTAGACATTCTAATATCCCAGATATCTTTGATAATAGTTTTGATCTCGGCAGAGTTTGGCACATCTTCTGATGCTGCTCCAAGTATTAGTTTAGCCTCTACCATGTAGTGTTCATTCGGCATCTTTGTGAAGAATCTGAAATTAAGATCCATAACATCAAATTACTCTTTTGTATTTAAATAGTGCAATTAAAATAAAATGTTCCAAAATGTTGGGTTAAAAATAAAAAATTTGAAAGTAAGTTATGTAAATTTGTTGAGAAATGTACTGCTAATATGGCCTTCAATTTAATTCTATGGAATACTTATGCATTCTCCACTTTAACAGTTCAGTTTTACTTCGCAATGGAAAATCAGCATACCATCCGGTATCCATCATCATAAATAATTCTGAGGTTTCTTCCGCTTTATTCAAATAGATTGTTATTCAAATACTACCGCCGACTTGTGGTAATATAAACAACTAGCTTTTGCCCGCAACTTCGTCTGCATTATTAACTTTATCTAAAATATGTTTTATATACTTGAAAATCGATACTCCAATAAATAAGATATTACGTCCTCATTATCCCTAAAACTGATAAAATTCTTATGCCCGATATTTCAACATAACTTTTCGTCCTTTCCCACCTTTTCCCTAATTCCTCCAGTAAATGTGAAACTCTTACACTCATGAACAACTTACAAAATTAGTAAAAATGCAAATAATACTTTCCTTGTCCCGTCCTTTAATTGTACCATCAAGCACAATTTTTAAGGGATTTTTTGTACCCACGGAACCATAAATACTTTTTAAAATTTCACCCCCTTCATGTCATTTTTCCAAAATTAATGCATGCCAATTTCTAGTGTTTATAATCGGTAGCTAAATTACGAATTTTCATACCAATAACAGCGGTTTTGATTTTGCATACAAAATTACAACCCTTATTTTAAGCCCTTTGAGGCTAATTTAAGACAAATAACTACTACCTACTACCCTAAGTACTAAGTTTGAGATCTGCAACTTTTCCAAAATTAATGCATGCCAATTTCTAGTGTTTATAATCGGTAGCTAAATTACGAATTTTCATACCAATAACAGCGGTTTTGATTTTGCATACAAAATTACAACCCTTATTTTAAGCCCTTTGGGGCTAATTTAAGACAAATAACTACTATCTACTACCCTAAGTACTAAGTTTGAGATCTGCAACTTTCACGGTTTCGTTTTTCCATTCAACACAATTTCACCCTTTTCAGCTCTTTAGGGGTTGAATTTCTAAAAATCCTTTCTTACTGCTACTCTGTGTCATGGTAGGAACCCCTGTGTTACATTTCAAGTTCGACGCTTCAGTAGTTTCGGCTGCACGTTGATCCAACAATTCCGTTCTATAACATTTCAACCCTTATTTTCAACCCTTTAGGGTTTATTATAAAAACACATAATATGCAGTTACTCTTGTTTCTAGATGACTAACTAAAGTGCTAAATTTGACAATTGTAGCTTTACCGGTTTTGATTTCCCATACAATCGTTATTTACTCTTTTCACCCTCTTAGGGGTTGAATATCTTAAAATCCCTTCTTAGTGGTACCCTACGTCACAATAGGAATCTCTGTGTAAAATTTCACGTTTCTAGCTCCAGCAGTTTCGGCTGTGCGTTGATTAGACAGTTCGGTTCTACAAAATTTCAACACTTATTTTAACCACTTTAGGGTTAATTTAAAAAAATAAAGTATGCAGTTATTTTGGTTTTTGATTGATTAACGAAAGTGCAAAGTTTGACAACTGTGGCTTTAACGGTTTCGATTTTTCATACAACCGTTTTTTACCCTTTTCACCCCCTTAGGGGTTGAATTTCAAAAATCCCTTCTTAGTGCTCATCTACGCTACAATAGGAACCTTTGTGGAAAATTTCACGTTTCTAGCTTCAGTAGTTTCGACTGTGCGTTGATTAGATTGTCATTAAATCACCCGAGTCTCGTAAACCTTCAACCCTTATTTTAACCCCTTTATGACTAATTTTAGACAAACAAAGTATGCAATTCGTTTTCTTTTTAAATGACTAACTAAAGTGTCAAGTTTGACAATTGTAACTCTAACGGTTCCGATTTTCCATACAACAGTTTTTTACCCTTTTCACCCCCTTAGGGGTTGAATTTCCAAAAATCCCTTCTTAGTGCTCACCTACGTCACAATAGGAACTCCTGTGGAAAATTTCACGTTCCTAGCTCCAATAGTTTCGGCTGTGCGTTGATACGTCAGTCAGTCAGTCACCTTCCTCTTTTATATATATAGATTATAAAAAGAATTCTAACCTGGACCGTTTCTCCTCTTCCTTGATATTTTCTAGAACTTCAATATCCATCCAATCTGGAGGTACAATTCGGCACTTTTGTTTCTGTTTCAACATCATTGCGAGCCATAAAGGAACGTTTAGCGGTAAACCGGCGCGAAACGGACCAAATTCGCCGCAAATCAAATAAATTTTGTCATACGTAAAGTTTGGTATAACGCTAATAATGCGATTTTCACCGATAAACTCTATCTCACTTGGATCCATTACTTTTGTTTGGTAAACGCACTAATTATTACGAGAAAGTAAACATAAAATATCACAATGAAAACATGAAACTTATCGGAATTTAGAAACTATTTGACAGCTCACTGATGTCAAAAAGGGCGCGAAAGTTCCTGTAAGAAATACCCAGATCTTAAACTTAAAATTAACTGTAAATATTCGTCACTACTCTAATTGAAAATAAGTATTATAAGCAGTTTTATATTTTTAGGATTACATGTATAATTAAACCCACTTGAACGAAGAGAAAATATGCATAAAAATTAGGTACGTCAAAAGCGACATCTATGTTTTATTTTATGTACTAATTTGCAAACCATTCATAATACTTTTCGCTTAAACGCATCATATTAATAACAGAGAGCGCTATTTTAATATTGTGTATCTTAAGATTACAAAGTTCGTAAAAGTTTATAAGATTAAAAAAATATGAATCGTAACTATGCATATTGACGAGAAAACTTTGCATACGTAAACAGTTGTATACAAATAATAAAATTGAATCAAAAGGTTCCAAGTACAAGAGCAAAAATATAAAATTAATGGCGTCGCGATCGATGCAAATCGTTTTGGCAAAGTGCAAACTCCTAATTACTGGCCGTAAATTAGGGTGGCCGGTTGACAATGTCTCAGACGGGTAATATTTATGGGAGGCCTCGTGTAGACGGGGTCCGGACTTTTGCCTCCCTCCCTCTCATAGACTAAAGTTTTATGTGACTTTTAAACTAGTAGATCTGATGTTTGCGTTTGATACCTAACTAGTTTGTGTTTGGAAAGTAGCTTTGCTTGTACCATCTGCTTTTAGGGCCCAATAAATAGTATACTCACCCAAAGTTAATTAACTGGACGTACGGGTAGTTATCTATGAAATATATTAAAAGTTAAACAATAGCACGAAGTAAACCAGTCTCTATAGTTTTATGCACTTTAAAGAATTTTCTTATGTAAGTACAGCAAATGCATAAATCCAAGGAGTTTAAACATGTTTTTCTTATTGTAATCAAAATAGAAAGCATCCGAATTTACGCAACACAAAACGCTTAGAGATAAAAGAACTGAGAGATTTATAAAAGTAACCTGTCTTGAACGCGACAAATAAATAACAGATGTGTCTGCACGAGCGAAAAACACATTGTCTCCTCGCAGACATCTTTCTTCTTAAATCTGCATACAAATTCGTGAGATCGCGCGCGAAAATTCACCCAGTCATTTAAAAGCCATTTTGTTTCCAGCCGCTTTTTCGGCCATAAACATGTCGAGGCTGACACTCGCCATCTTACAGCGCCATCTAGGGGTGGTTGGATTAACATTTGAGTCACGCCATTCTACAATAGATGGCAAAACACGTCACTCGTTAACTTGGGAATCTTTTGAATGTGCTTTTTACCGTTAGCCGATAATTTATTTGTTTTGTTAGTTGGAATAATATAAAAAACTATTCAAGACCGTAAGCAATTTATATTCAAGCTTCATCGCAGTAATTATTGAATATAATATCATGTTATGCAATGTTAGGTAAATTAATAGTTTATTGTGGATAATACTGGGTTGACGAAAATTATAAAAGTTGAAATTCCTATATGTTATGCAGAAATGGAAACTCAAGTAATACATTACAATTTACATGGTGTAATAAAGAAATATCAATCTGCCTTAGAATGAAAAAGTAATATATAGACAATAGAGTTAATAGAATTAATAAAAACATTTCAATAAATTGTCATAATTTATTAATTCATTTCCTCCCTATCAACTCCGATAAAGTGCTAAAATAATTAGTACATATTATATTCTAGTTTTACCAAAAAATAAACTCTTCTTCACAAAATTCCAGTTCTTAGCTTTTTATCTTGCTTTTATAGCCTATGACTAACTAAATTACCAGTATTTGGTCTCCACAGCCTCCGTTAAGAGTTTAAAAAGCGGCAATTAGCTATCTAGAGGCCACAAACAGTGTGGCAAAGTGAATAATCATAATTACACTTGACCTAAAGCTACTGCACCAAACTTCGCAGTTATCTCGCGCCGCTTGAAGTCAACTTTTGGACACAAACTTTCAGTTTCCCGTTTTGTACTTATTTAACGTATTTCACTATGAAGATTGTTTTGTTGTAAGTTGTATACAAGGAAATTCATTTTAATAAGATTTTTGAACTAGTTTTGTTCGGCGGTTTTTACCATTTTTTATGATGCAGTTAACAGTTATTGTACTTTTTTACCAACATCGAAACAGCTATGAAAGATGTTTAGCCAGAATATTTGATATTTAGGGGTTATTACTTATGAATTCAGGATCTTTTGATGTGTATACGATTTTATGGTCTTAAAGAATGCAAATTATTCAGAGATAATTACAAGTTCTTTAGATTGACTTACGCACATACATAACCTCTGCCTACCCCTTCTGGGAACAGGCGTGAGTTTATATATGTATGACATTAACTAAACAATCATTTATATAATTGCTACACTACATAGTATAAAACAAAGTCGCTGCCTGCTGTCTGTCTCTATGTATGCTTAGATCTTTAAAACTACGCAACTGATTTTGATACAGTTTTCTTTAATAAATAGAGTGATTCAAGAGGAAAGTTTAAGTGTATATAATACATACATAATAGTAACTCTTTATTATAACACCATGTAACAAACAATAAACAAATGACAAAAAAGAAAAAAAAAGAAGAAGAAAATGCAATAATCACAGAAACACATAAAATTGGTGATATAAGTAGCGGTCTTATCGCTTTTAGCGATCTCTTCCAGACAACCGGTAATAGTACCCATACATATTATTGTAGAGAAAACTATCTGCACCCGGGCGAAGCTGGGTCGGGCCGCTAGTGATATAATATTTCCTGTATTTGTATAACCTCAATATAAATCACTACAATAAAAATCAAAGGCTTTCCACTAATCTCCAACACTAAAGATACGTTCCAAAACCCAAGTTTCTGTGCATGCAAAATTCAGCAGAAGGAAATAAGTTATCGGCGAATCTTAAGTACGGCTCATTAGCTCTCCACCAGCCTACAGGGTGCAATTACACTCTTTGCCACAGATAATAACTTACGAGTTTAAACTTCACGAATTAACCTATCTAGAAGTGATAAGGTTGTTTTCCGAGTTATGTTGGGCGTTGAATACTAAAAACTGTAGAAATTTCAGCTGAAGCTTGAAGGCATTCTTGTATGGCAAATAGATGTCTAATTACATTTTAATTCTACTGTTCAGGTGAAGATATTCCTGCTTTATTAACTCGGCAAATTTGTTGCATTTAACACCTCTTATGAACACATAACTGTTTTTTTTATTTATTATGAGACGAGCATGCCGTTCGTCTGATCGCTCATGAACAGTAACAAAACCAAACATCTTGAATTACAAAGCAATGGTAGGTGGTAAATAGTATTCCACTGCGCTGGCCATCCTGAGATATAAGATGTTAAGTCTCAATAAGTCCAGTAGTTACTCTGGTTGTTTTCTGTATTGATAAAATAATGTTTGGCGTGAAACTTTGTTTCGTCAGTGAATATATTTATGTCGGCTTGAACGCTGGCGGATTCCCCATCTGTTCTACGGTCATTATTCGGGCAAAGTTATAAAAGTTATTAAACAAGTACATCTTACTATTTCGAAAATATATATTTATTTATTTATTTATACACTTTATTGCACACAAAAAGAAATACAAATAAAACGAAAATCACTCATAAAAGTACAATTGGCGGTCTTATCGCTCAAAGGCAATGTCTTACAGACAACCATGGGATGGATTTGATAAAAGGATATATTGAGGGCAGTCTAAAGTGTAAAGAATAGGAGTATATAAGGACTATCTAAAGCATTAAAGTCAGTTCTACTCACCTTATTGTTCAAAGAAATATTAGTACTACTAAAATAACTAATTCAGTTCTAAACATATCCTCACTTTTCCAATACTCCGTGGGGGTAAATGTCGGATCTCAATGTTTATCTATACCGAAATCTTACGTTAATATTCATTAATTGTACAAACGTACTAAAACTTGCAGGTGTACAAACAATATTATGTTGAAGTTTGTAGGAAGTGACTGAATGTAGTTTTTTAACAGACTTCTAAATCTTTGGGAGTGGTTTACGTTTCGCACTAGACTTCCTGCGGCTGAAGACGATGGGTTAGACTTATTGTAGAACTTTTCCGATTTAAAGCCATTTTTTCTAATCACAATGTCTCTTACCTTTTCTAAAACTTACGAATCTACACTTGAAATTTAGTATTTTCTAAAACTCTGACTTTTCGCAAATACACGTATTTAAGTAGTAATATAACATACGCTATAAAAGGAAAACATCGTCATAAATCCATTGTACTGGCTTAGTACAAAAATGAGGCTACTCTTACAAACTCTTTTTCAAGTCATGTCCTACTCAACACTAGTGTGAAGTCTGTGACTCCGCATTACACCGGTACAGTGAACTAAATCCTAATTCCTCTGAATACTAGAGGAGACTAGTGTTTATGATTAAAGTGGGTCAAAATTGCGCCCAATGGAGCCGGTTATATACATATAAACATACAAGTGAATATACGGCGTGTAAAAATAGTATTTTCTCCACTCTCGCTCTTTGTCTGTTAAGCCATATGACTGTTCAAAAATCTTTCTGATTATTTTAACTCACCCTCAAATTATGATTTACTATATCACTTCCATTCTTCTAAGTCCCGAACTTCAGAGTTCCGTAAGTTCCTGATATAATGTTATGAGTGTCAAAAATTAATCGTTCGACAGTGTTCCGTATGAGGTATACTCTCAGATCACAAGCGTGCAGTTAAATGGCGCTGTTGTAACTGTTCAAGCGTTGCTAATTGCTTAACTTTTTAGATATTTCGGTTAATTGTGATGTTGGGGATACTTAGCGTTAAATACGCAATAATATTGGAAATTATTAGGAGAAGGCCAGGCCAGGAGGTTTTGTGTTTGGTGATTAAAATGGCTATAAAATAATAAAGCATTTAATCAAAATAGATTGGAATATAAATCGATTTGAACCACACTGAATGAAAACAGTTTCATCATATTAAATAATGACTACAAACTGCAAACGATACAGCCTGACCACAAAAGAAATAAACAAAATTTCTATTCATCTATAAACACACTAAACCAAATACCCTCCTAACACCAACGATTTCCCAAATTAAAACACAAAATAATACCTCACAATTCCCAACCCAATCTGTACTAGAGGAAAATATATCGTTTGCAATATCAAGAATAACGTCAGCCGGGTACATTCGACGCGGCAGACACGTCACACGTCCAAATCATGCTATCAGGGTCGTGACGGACACCCGTCCCTCCATACGTGACCTGGGAACCGAACCTAACTCAACCCATAAATCGGCTACATGGATTCGCGCGACCAGTATAACTTGGCCCCTCGTGCAAACTTTCCTGCGTTCATTTGGCGATGATTGTTATTTTGTAAGGGAGATCGGGTAGGATGTAATGTGTAGGAAATGTAATAAAACCTTCTTGTATCGGAAAATAAGTGGCCATTGGTCAATTTACAAATAATTTGCCTTTTTTTAAATAATCAGTAGCATTTACAATATAAACAATGTATTCTGATGATAAAAACTTATTAGGATAATAAAGTAAAATATTTTTTGACTATTAAAATGCAATATTTGGGTTTGCAATGCAGTTTTTTTTCTTAAATTACAGGTCTTAATTTAAAAATGATGCTGGTAACTAATTATGGTTATATTTTTATTGACTGGTGTACCGTAAAGGAATCTGTTCTCAACTTATGCAACTATAGACGAACTGTAAGCCCCCGAATAGTAACACACCTAGAATTATCAGTATATCTACGTATCAAAGACCCCCATCTCCCCCTCCCGAGAAGACGAGCCAGGGGTCAGACTAAACTGGCGTTGTAATGCGGTTCCGTCATTATTGAACAGTGTTATTGCAGTTATAAATAAAGACCTCATGCGTCTGCGTGGATATTAAAATGCTTTGTTTTTGTTTTCCCTCCAATATACAACGTTATAGAATATTTGGTGTGGAATAAATTGGCTGTATTCGGTTGTATAAACTTTCCGCAAATAGGGCTAGTTGGTAAATAGGAATTTATTTTATAATACATTATACTACATAATAACTATATGTATTTTGCTTTGGTATAAAAAATAACTACCGAAAACACATATTATTTCTATATCTTCCACCGAACACAGTGTAAATGTATTGACAGCGATGTGAGGGGACGAGCCTATTGCCATATCGAGAATACATTTGTTATTCCAGATTGATAATTAAGAGAAACAACCCATACCACTATTTCTCATCCCAGGATTGAAACCTGAGACACCAGCTTGTTAGTCGTATCGTAGTAAAACTGTGTAAACGAAGCATTAGGTTGTATGTATGGAAAGAAAATGGGAGAAAAAAAAATCCATTCCACGATGCGACTTTCTACGAAAATCCCTTAGGGAAAAATGGGGAAGTGTGTAAGTATGAAGTTGAAGACATTAAAGTCGTTAACTTTAAAAGGTTACATAAATATATGTAATTTCACAAAATTAATGTATATTATATAAGGAAGCTCACGTCTGTATTCTCGAAGGGGTAGGTAGAGATATCACGAGTGCTACGTACAGTTGTCTAGCTAATTTCCTACTCATTGTGATACGGATAATTTTTGAAAAAACTCACATATCAAACCCTGGAATTTAAGGATCCCACCACTAGCCATCGTTACAATTAATGTGTGTTATATAAAACATAGAAAATACCACAAAGAGATACCGAATGACTTCGAACCTACCCTAATAGTTGTCCTCGAGCGAAGTAAACAAAAACAGACAAGAAAAAAACATTTTCTCTCCAAAACGTTACTAAGACATTTAACGACAGTATAATCTATGCGAGCACATTTTTCTACCTGGCCTCCCCTGTCTCCTCCTCCCCTCGCCACATAACAAACCGTTGCTAATTATGCTGAACATTAGAATGTTGGGATTTGCATGCCAGTAAATCTGACGCAGATTTAGCAAGAAGGAAAAATATTTTACTGAAGTTTTTTAAGGTTTAGGAATCCTTGGAATTGTTAGTAACGATGGCTAGTGATAATGAGATGTTCGGACTATATATTATTTAGGGTTACATAAACCTTGAAATAAAGGCTGCTTAATGGGTTAATTTTTTTCGTCCATTATTATAATTGATCACTATTATTCCTATCATCATAATATGTTTATAAAAAGCAAAATATCATACAATCTTTAAAAAAATCACGACTATCACTATCTTTTTATATGTGACAGAATACGAATTATTTTTTAAACCCTTGTTCCTATTTTTTTCCACTGATACAGCCATATTTTTATTTGGTAATATATTGTAAGGAACCTTAGAAAACTGCAACAACAAAACATATTCTTGACTCTAAATGACAAAACATTACTCTGTTTCCATACTCGTACACAAAGTGCAATTGCATTAACAGAATTGCACTGTCTTTTGTCTTGTTGTTATTTTTAAAATTTTGTCAAATTTACAATTAAAATTATTTGTAATATGTATGTAAGTGTCTAGAATTCGTAGAAAATCGATTCCTTTCCTAAGTTATTTTAAATGTTGATTGAGAGATTGAGTTCAGGTTTATAAGTACGTACGTTCAGGTAATTGTTACTTAAATAGATTATAACATGAAACAAAAAATCAAATTTTAAATATTTCTATAACATTAACACAAATAAATGGGTAATTTAAAACCCTAACTAACTCCGCATTAATGCATCCGAATAAAATTTAACAGCCTCTGATTATGCCAACGAAGTATTAAACAAAAATTAACAACAGTTGTAACAACAGTTCCGCTAAGCCGCAGCCATCAAAACAAAACGTTGTTTAGTGCAAATTAAATGCAATTTAACCCTCAAAAAGCATTCTGACATTCCACAACAAATTCTGTACCAAATTGGCGTTGGATCCGAAATGTTCGTAGATGTTTATACTGGGGGCGAAACGGGTAAAGTAACCTATTTGAATGCATACTCGTCCGTCAGTCAAGGCGATATCGACTGAGAGGGAGCGGAGCGCGTGTCGCCACCCGACCAGTATAACAAGACCTCCCGTGTTGCCCTCTGTCTGCACAAACAGGAACAAAGCGGGGTAGTAGTGCGACAATATAGAGCTCTATTAATCCAAACAGTTGTTGCCAACAAGCTTACTTGTCACACGCGCGATTAACCCTGATTGTGATGTAGGCTCACAGGATAACTGTTGATTTGATTTTATGTCGAACAGAAACGTCTGTCTGTACGTTTATCGTGTAAACTCTCGTTTGGTGCGCTCTGTATCGACAGATAATATAATGTTAAACTGTTTGGCTTTACGTTTTGAATAACAATTATATTGATCTTTATTGGATTGTGGTTTTACTTTGTTTGTTTCGTGGATGTGATGACTGTTATGTTTCGAGTAAACGATATGATGTCTTTCAAGGAAAGAGCTTAAAAGATGGGAAAATATCATCAAATTAGGACTTATGAGAAGTTTTGTCAGATGATAACTTGTTACGTGGTGAACGGCTACTGTTCTCTCCTTTTAAAACTGATTTGGTTAGTATAACAATAATATTAATTAATTCAACATTAATATAAACTAAATGGAATACAAAATACGTAAATAAGAATAATATAAGGATATAATTATAAATTACAAGTTAAAAAAAATAGTAAAAGAAAAGATATTACACAAAAATAGGAAATATTTCGTTCTTGTTCTGTGTAAATATCAGCATGTGTACACAGAACAAGTGTCCCAAGTCGTAGAGGCACACTGTAGCTAATTTTAACTCCTTCATGAATGGTATTCGCTCAGTCTCATGAATCGAAATCTGTTTCATAACCTTTGAAGGTTGACATTAGTTTTCAGAACTTTCTGAAGTCGATGATACTTAAGCCTGACGATGGCCACTTGGAATTTCATGACTAGCTTGTATCCAGCATAAATAGGTAACTTAATTTAAAAGTTTTTAGGTTGATTAAATAAAGAATAAATAATTTCATTAAACGTGTTATCTATTTTTATATTTATTACCTTGTGAAAAAACTTATTGTGAAAAAATGAAACAGTGGAAAATGTTCTTCATAAGCATCATTTAACAAACTGAAATAAATATTTTTGTCAAATAAATACAATTTTGAACGTAAATTACACATTTTCCATTATCGGCGCGCGTCGATAGAAATCATAAACATCCAATACGCCGCGGCCATCACGACGAGATGGAAAATGTAGGAAAAACAATTCGCCAGATATCATCAACGGCGTTCGGGGCACATTCCATTCGGGGAAAGTTTCCACGAAACTTCGGGTACACCCAAACGCACAATAAATAAACCCGCTGGGGGGAGACGGGGGCGCAACAAAAACTCTGCAAACATCACCTCCGCACGTCACCCCGCTCAGATTTCATTACCATAAAGAACTGGAAGCCTTAAAACCCCCTAGCAGTGTAAAAGGTGACGAATACCGACCAGCCACGTATGAGCTCCGCATATGTACGCCGCCGCTCCTTTTCTTCCCCTCGCAAGTTTTTACAAGGAGGCGCGGGAGGTCAATATATAATGGTCTCACGGAATCCCTAAGCGGGGCAGTCCCCGCGTCGAAATGTGACCGTAAATCGTCATAAAACTGTCTGGATCCATGATGTGACGCTGCCCGGGGGTAATTAAACGGAAATTTATAGTTTTGTGCGGGGTTCAAACCCCCTTCCGTTGGGGTGGCCTGTCTCGGCTCCACGACTGATGGCGAAGCTTTTTGTGAGATTATATTAACGTTATGAAGTCATATATTTCTTGAGGATTTGTTAAATGTTTAACTCATTTGTGTATGTGCTCTTGTGTCATGAGTAAGTGGGCTTAAATCTCTGAAGGCTATAAATTGGACCTTTTTAGTTTTCCAATACTGAAACTGCTAACTTAACTGACTTGACTGTGGTTTAAGAGATAGTTTAAAATCTTTATATTGCTAAATTATTTCCATGACTCATTTATGCTACTATAAGAAAACATTAGTTACTTTCAAATACGTATCTTATACATAGCGGGTATCTTATACATAACAAACTACTTATTTATTATACGAGTAATCACAAGGAGATTTCCTCACAATGTTTTCTTTACTAGCAAAGAAATAAAGGATAGAAAATCTATATGCCGAAACGTTGGTACAGCACAGGTCTTGAGTTAATATTGGTCAATACTTAACTAAAAACCACTTCACACTTAAACAAAATACAAAATGTGACACTGTTTGTCATTTTTGAATTTTTCATTTGTTTATTTTAAATTTTCAACAATACTCAACTGACAAACTGACTAATCGAATTTGAGACAATACCATACATTTTTAAAACCATTACTAACTTCCAAGATATTACCACTAGCCGTCACATATAGTCTGAATAACAAACAAAACATAGTGGTACCCTCACGCCAACCCGCGAGGCAGGCAGGGGCCATAAAAAGTGAAGCTCGTCAGTAACAAGCGTGTCATAAGCGCGATTTATGTGGACTGATCTTGTGTGGGTAGACTTGGTATGTGCCCTTTAGGAATATATATTTTTTTGATTAATGTATTGGAATTTAAAGGGAAAAGATTAAGAGTTTTCCAAGCAAGTGATCGCTAAGCTTAATGGAAGAAAATCAGAACAATGGATTGCAAAGGTGGTAAGTGGTAACCAAGGGGATTCAGAAAAGTATTTAATGATGTACAGAGTTAATTAATATATTCACGGAATGAGAACCGATATGGCTACAAGTTGATTTTCAGTAGGATACTGATTCGAATGGTATGTAAAAATATGCATAGTTTTAAAGCCGGACTCAATGCCTGAAGCATTCTAACACTAAGTTTATCGCGATTTGCCCTTGCAATGTCCTACTAATTTGGTTTGATTATTACTTGCTTTTCTGATTTAATTTTATAACGGATACTGCAATAATAAGTTATAACAATGATTTTGTTATATGCCGATAGGCTCGCCCCCTATCGCAACGTGGGACGAAACACTGAAGGCGAAATCTAGGTGTATTGGTTGTTACTAGCACCTCTGCCTACCCCATCTGGTAAAAAGGCGTCAGGTTATGTATGTATTAATTTTATGCTTTTAAAACATTCCGCACCGAGAGAAATGTTTGTGCGGCCCACAAATATTTCTTCCGGGTCTGGGTGTTTGTGAGACCGAACAGTCTCTCGTTGTTCCTGATACCCACGACACAAGATTCGATCTTAGTCTTATTCGATCTTCGACTATGTATGTGACTGTTGGGTGTTATTTATTATTATTTATTATTTAAGATCTGATAAAATTTCTGAAACTAAAAAAAAAATACTCGTAGCCAAAAATTTTCTTTTCATTATCAGCGCGTACCACGTTCTACCCATGACCACAGTAAAAATCTATCGGCCCCGACCGTTCTATGTAATGTTTTAATGCACATTATAGGTGATTCATGGCTATTCCGACGGCTAATGGCGTCTTGATGCAATAGATATGCTTCTCCCCGGGATATGTATCAGCCGTATATCCCACTGCTGGGCGGAGTTCTTTACATAATATTGGAGATTTTCGGAGTTGTAATAGGTTTAGGTGAAAACTGATTTTTTTAAAAGTAAATACGAAAATTCAAGCAACTAACATTTCATTAATGGCAATTTACAATAGCAGATGAAAACAACGATAATTGGAATTACCCAAGAAAACACTAGTTAGTATGAATCGATAAAGACGTTTGTTTCTAAGGCTTTCTCAAGGATATCAGTAATGGGAAGCTGTTAATTCTGTCATTTATGTAATGTTAAAATAATTAAAAAAGTAATTAAATATGTATTTTTTCCTTATTTACGAAATGAAATGTTAAAGTTTATAAAATACAAAACAAACTACTGGACTTATTGAGACTTAACATCTTATGTCTCAGGATGGCGAGCGCAGTGGAATGCCAAGCATTGCTTTGTAATTCTAGGTGTTGTTTGGTTTTGCTACTGTTTATGAGCGGTCATATCGCTTACCATCAGGCGAACGGCATGCTCGTCTCGCTATTCATCGAAATAAAAAAAAATACAAAATGCTATTCTATAATAATAAAAAACATTATAGACTATATTTACATTGTAAAATTATCAAAAGCTAGCGAAAACGTTTTACAAAACTTCACCATTCAAAAGACAGATGACGCCACAGCCCCAATCTCCCCGCACCAATAAAACTTCACGACGTTTCTCACAATAGCCCTTGTTTTAAGCAGAATCGCTGCTTTAATGCTAATATCGAAATTAACTGCATACGCGTACCGTACGAAGCAATTAGATGTATAAATAAATTCATTTTATAACCGACAGATGGCGCGCACCGACGTTCATGTGCCACAACACACGGTTTACAGAAGTATTGAATTAAGTTTTTGTAATGGAATGCTATTGCATTGCACGATTTTGGCATCGGCTGCATTAAAACTTATTTTAGGACCAGCATAGGACATAGGATCAGCAAATGATCAAAAAGGTCACCTGATGGTAAATAATAATTGACACTCATGAAGATCCACAACGTTGGAACATAGATATATTACCGGCCCATCAAATCGGAAGGAGAGCGGGAAGGAAAAAGGATGGGAAGAGGAAAGGTTACTGGGGATACTACAATCTCAGCTGCCGACCGAAACGCGACGGCAAAGGTCTTTCTTCACGTCAACCTCTTGTGAGACAGTGGTACCGCCCCGGACTAGCCTCCCCATTTATGGTTGTTCCACTTTTTAGTTGTATCTTGGCATGGAAAATGGACAACACTGAAAATCATGTTAAGCCTAAAGCTATATTTTTAGGCTACTAGCAGGTCTTATAATGTCCAATAGTTGTTATTCTAGTCCTTTGTTCAAATAACAAGAGATCCATTTTTATTATAAACTATGAGATTGTCCCTCGAGACTAAAATCATACAAATCATTAACTTTCAATATAAGTACTCTTGTCCTTACGTTCTAAAATGTGTAACTTTAAATTATCATCTTATATAATTAACAGTGTTTTTATTCCACAGGATCATAAGCAAACAAACTGTTATCGAAAGCAAAAAAACTAACCATATGTTCGCTCAAAGTAAGCCTTCTGTTCAAAATTGTGCTGCGTTTAACGACTGCCATCTTCGCTCCATATTCATAGGTGATATCTAATTAGGGCGCTGTATTAGCATTGTTTATTTTTGCTTTAATATTAAACATTTTCGTTGGCGTCTGCGTACATATGTAACGGGACATTTGTACAGGAACGACTGGGATATAACAATAAATTCCCTTGTTTTTCGCCGCGATCTGTTTAATTCCCAAACGATACGTAATTAACACCAGCTTGCTATGTCTTATTTCTATTAATAATTTCATGGGATGGTTATTTTATGATTATAGTTATGGAACTGTTGGAGGGGTGTTGAAGATCGATAAAAGGAGAGTCTCCGAGAACTCACAAATCAATTTAAAAAGATAAGTAGTGGTAGGTCTCTCATATGTGAGAGGCGGCCTGGGTGGGTGCCACCGCAATGTCTATTTCTCCCACCAAACAGCAGTGTAAATGCACTGTTGTGTTTCGGATTGAAAGACATTATAGCCTAAGTAACTACTGGACATATTGAGACTTAACATCTTATGTCTCAGGAGGGCGAGCGCAGTGGAATACCAAGCATTACTTTGTAATTCAAGGTGTTATTTGGTTTTGCTACTGTTTATGAGCGGTCGTATCGCTTACCATCAGGCGAACCGCATGCTCGTTTCGCCATTTAGTGCAACAACTAAAACAACATGGAGGTTTGATCCACGCGGGATGGATGCCATACACAATGATGAGATGATTGTTGAGTATGATGTGTCAAACGGGGTAAGTGCAGCGTTGAGTCGGCAGTCGATCGGCTAAATGGGTCGACGACATTCAGTCGCAGGCCTAACCTGGATGCGACTGATAAAGGACAGAAAAGTGGCATAATAAGCTGGATGCGTATAGCCAGCAATGGGACCCTACAGGCTGTGATTGATGATGACGAGGAATCAGTACTATGTTATGAAATACACTAATGGGACAAAATAACTAAAATCAAGACCTACGTATAATCACTGTTCTAGATTGTTATGTCGGCTTCACCTTGATGTGTCAGACATAGGGTGAATGCACATAGATTCAAACCAAATGTATTATTTTGACGAGTTTCTCGTTCCTCCTCTTTGAAAGTGACGAGAAAGGGTCTTTGATTATGTAAAAACAAAAAAGGTCAATATACTTTAATACAGTAAATATTTGAATCATCATGAAACGTTTAAGAGTGCACGATGGAACAATTATTCGCTTTTGTTTCTCCAATAAGATAGAATAAACAGAGTCCCTAATCGAAGAAAGCAATAACACTACGAACCTTGACTAAAATTCCGTGCAATTAGGCGCCTAATTTCCAATTAGCAAACAGGTAGCGTAAAAAGACGCCATTAGGAGACGCTTCCCGCCAAATCGGCCGCCATATTGAAACAGGAGCTAGTTATGGGATACTACACGGTGTTTTTTGTTTATTTATTTTATCACTTACGGAAGAAGTTAGAATATATTTTTTGTTTCTAATGTGGATTACTGGTATGTATTTTATGTTGTCTATGCCCTGCAAAAAAAAAACGAAGCGCGTGTTTTTGTACGTCTCTTGTAGTCTGTAATCTCTAGCATCTCTTGGACTGTTTTTTTTTTTATTGTGCTTCTACATTTTTAAAATCAATAATATAAACATATGTCGATAAAAAAATCACATGTAAGAGTACAACCTTAACAGTTGAGCCGTGCTAGAAACAGATGTAATAATAGATTTATGGCCATTTTTTATCTCAAGATTTTTGTGCTCCACTTAAAACTATCCAATGAAAACTGTAGGAGCAACTATATCGAATGATCCTACTAAATAATTTTAGATGTATTTAGATTTTAGATTACACAGCACCAATAATCCCAGGCTCAATGACAAAGATTTCCCGCCAAAAGGTGTGCGGCCATCTTGTCCGAGCGGCGTGGGTACGCGCGTGCGAATTATTGGCGCCCACCATTGCATATGCGATGTTGTTTATTGAATTAATATCGCAACTAGCGGCTTGCTTTGTGTCGTGTTACGTGACAAAGGATATTTGATTTAATTTCATTATTATGTCGGGACAGTTCTGGTAAAAATGGAGATGGATACAGACAGGCTGCATTATTTTTTAATGCGAGATTATAATCAGCAGGAAAGTTATAATGGCTGATTACCTTAACCGGTCATGCAAGTGTTGATATGCTCATATTTTCACAAGGTATTGATAGCTGGGATTAATATCAAGGATTAGAAGTAGATAACCTGAAGGTTTATACTTAACTTTCACTATAAAAAATTGATAGATAGGTTTGAAAGATTGATTAATCTTTAGATATTAAAAAGTAAAATAGTTTTATGATCTTAGTTTGATGCCATTTCATAGCAACAGGGTAATAATAATATAACACTTTACTAAGACATCAAATATAACGACATACATTTTACTGGTGGTAGGCCTCTCATATGTGAGAGGCCATCTGGCTAGGTACCATCGTAATGTCTATTTCTTCCGTCAAACAACAGTGTAAATGCACTGTTGTGTTTCGGATTGAAAGACATTATAGCCTAAGTAACTACTAGACATATTGAGACTTAACATCTTATGTCTCAGGATGGCGAGCGCAGTGGAATGCCAAGCATTGCTTTGTAGTTTAAGGTGTTTTTTGGTTTTGCTACTGTTTATGAGTGGTCATATTGCTAACCATCAGGCGAACGGAATGCTAATCTCGCCATTCATTGCAATAAAAAAAAAAACAGAACAAAAATAAAACCAAAACAAATTTGATGATTCAATGGGCGGCCTTATCGCTAACCACCATTACAATAATATAGGTAATGGTATTATTGTAGTTTTAATAATTATTTTATATTGTTGTAAAAATAACTGAATACTAAAATATATGACATAAAATAAATAAAGTAAAAAATACTCAACCTACTACCAACCCAAGAGCACTCCAATAACCTACCCTCGTATTTAAAAAGATTACCCGTTAATCCACAGCAAAGCAGCTATCAATTGCGAATGAAACACGAACGGTTATGATACTTAGACAACTGCAATCACGAATAGCGGGACGTCGCGTTTACAGTAATTAGAAAAGTTTAGATACGTTTTGTTAAAGGAAAATTAGTATTTTGTGGTACGAGTCGTTTTCGGTCGCGCCGTAAAAGCTGTTAGGCGACGCAGTAACCGGCCGCGGGGTGGGTGGCTTCCACATGGTTTAACTTGCGATTAAATATGAGTCTTTACAAGTTGAACTACAGTGGTTGACTTGCCATTAAATATGAGTCTTTATAGGTTTAACTACAGTGGCTCCTTTGGTATATCTCATTGAGATTCTTTTTCATTTGATTCAATTTCTGTCAATAGTCTGAGACAGGTAAGTGCCATTGAAAAATAACACTTTTATTTCTTTATGCTTGCTCCAAGCGATCCAGTAATTTGTAGCTGAACTGGAGTTAATCAAATATTTTTGAAAAATTACATGCGTCTGCTTCATAAATGTAACTAAGGACTGAATAAGGACTGAATATAACCAACCCAGGTTATATTCAGTATTTTTATGTTCTAAAACGCAAAACAAGTAAGCTTATCATAGCAAACAAAAGTTATAAGCAGGTAACGATATTTTTCCTTGAGATTGCCCAAAAATCGAATCTGAATAGACATTCAATATTTCAAATACTATCAATAACTCAGAGCAAAGTAGCTAACAATAAAAAATATCATGCAACTCAAATTAACCATCACCTAACCCAAAGTTTAACCCTCCAACGCCACCCACCGTTATCTAAAGAGAAGTAACGTGGGCACTTTCAGAAAGCAACCATTCAGCGGCCGTCGGGGCCCAAATCCGAAATGTTTTATTCTTAACTGCGCCGACAAGAGTTAATTGTGTAAACCCTTGTCTATCCCTAGTTTTATACGGCAATTTATTTTAAATGTGCCGCCCAAATCATAACCTACAGGATGTCTGTTCCCGGGTTATGGCTTGTGTACAATGGCTTTTGTTGATGGCGTTCCTGTGTGTACTGTTCACTGCTGTGTAGATTGTATTAGTGTTTGGAGTTTACAATGTTATTTCGATGTCACAATAGGTGGATATATTATTTCCATCCATTTTAGCAGGAAGAAGCATCTTATTACGTTTCTTAGGTTTTGTTATTAAGTGAATTATAATCTATCCAGCAAAAATATCTAGGTCTGAAATTTGAGCTGCTAAATAGTTTGATACTGAAAAGAAATAAGTATTGCTAACGCCTTTTCGGGTAAATAATATAAATTGACAGGTTATACAGGGGTGTAAAGTATTCTCATAGAAAATTAATGTGAACTAAGGTTTGGTGCATCAGATTATTGTTTAACAGCGACAAAAAGCATGGCAGCGGTGGGATTCGAACCCACGCCTCCGAAGACACTGGTGCCTTAAACCAGCGCCTTAGACCGCTCGGCCACGCTACCCTATGCATGTGCAACTAAAAAAGCATGTGCCATGACAATCTGTACTCAACATACTGCGAAATATCGGCTTCAACCGTGAAAATCTTTTGAACAGGCTTATTCATAAATAGATTTCTCATGAAAATATTATATGAATTAATATTTAACGATCAATTTGCTGAATTTAGGTAGGTAATAATAGATATATAAAAGTATCAACTCTCCAGTTATTAAAAACTAGTATTTCACTATAAATCTTATTTCAAATAGTTGTATAAGCTACACTAGTTTCAAAACACCCTGTGCCAAAACAGGAATATAAAATTAAATTTATATGACAAACTATTGTTTAAAATTCAAATGGTACGTGTGAAATCTTGTCCCGGCCTTAATTGTATTGACCAACCCGGCGCGGGTGGGGTGGTCGAAAGGGCCCCGTCCACTCTCGTTCGTGTGAGGAAACACAATAATATCTTGATGTACCACGCTCCAACCCTCCTAATGACTTTAATAAAGGTACGAATTTACGTCGCACGATATTTATGATTTTATTTCGATATATTTAATTAAAATTTTAGTGTAAGCATGGGACGTGATGCGTTTGAATAGGGTTCTGATTATTGTTTTTAATATAAAACATCGAATTAAACCGTTGTAGATGAGGTTTTGGGTTCATTTTATATTTTGATTTTGCAATTTAATTCTGTGGTAAGGTCTTATGATTGTTTGGATTATGTATATTTGTCATTATATGTGATTTGTGAAACAAAGCTTGTTTGTCACCATTTACTATCTACAGTTATGTATTTTTCTTTGATTATTCGGTGATGTTATAGGTTTGATGATGTTGCCGCATATTTATGATTCTTATTAAAAGTATTTAAGTACAACTATATTATTATGTTATTCACATTATAACCTCATACTAATTATACTAATAACCCAGAACCTTGCGATTATCCAGCTAAACACACTACTACTACTCTTAAACGCCAAACATGCCAATATATACCTCAAAATATTCTCATAAAGAAGCAAACACTGTCAACAAACCAAAACAGCAACAAAAATGCACTGTACGTTATTAAAACAGGCCTGAACATAAGATGTTGCATGATAGTCCACGTACCGACAATAAATTGCGATGCAAGCGCAACAAACTCGTCGCGATCAGGTTGACTTGACTTGAGTTACGATCGGGACGAACATACCCGTAAATATAACACTAACTCATCGGGGCACTTCCCTCCACCTGTTACGGGTTAATCGATGCACCGTAAACAATATAGACACTTGCAGCGCGCTGTTTGGTATACATGACCCTGCGATTGTTACGGGTTGTTTTGAAGGAGATGTTCTGGTTGCTGGACTATCCACAAGGGTTGGATATTTTGTAATAAGTTGGTGATGTTTGAATTGGGTATCAGAAAAATCAAACGCGAATATAAATGCATAGTTGAGAGTTCTTGGACCGGGAATTGAGCAAGCGTATGAGTTGTTATTAAAACACTACGAGTAGAACATTTTTTACGATACCGGTTCAATTATTATTTTTTGATAATTTTTGTTAGATTGGTAAGTTTTCTATACCCTGACGAACCTAACATATAGAATATATAGAACCCAACAGTTTAATATAGGCTACCAAGTTCAAATAAAAACACCTGAACAAAATTTCACCCTGAATTTCCCGATATTCCTACACCACGTAGGGCGACTCGATCAAAATCATTATAACAATTTACACAGTACTAAAACATATAAAATCAAGCAAATCACGAACAGTTGTAAACCCTTGTTAAACCGAGGGCAATATACAGTGATGACAATAGCGGTCCCCAGATCAAACATGTTTTCAATTCACATCAAA
This sequence comes from Hyles lineata, assembly GCA_030180105.1. Taxonomy (NCBI): domain Eukaryota; kingdom Metazoa; phylum Arthropoda; class Insecta; order Lepidoptera; family Sphingidae; genus Hyles; species Hyles lineata. Next base: position 1,408,943 of record JARJEE010000006.1, on the reverse strand, counting down.
ACCAGCAAAAAACATGAAACGTTATGACACGCCTAATAAAAACCGCCGGCTGTATCACCCTGTACTGGCAATATCGTAATGAACACCCTGTATACACGGCGGCCATTTAATCTCGCACCTGTAACACCCTGTATGCGTGGCCTGAGGTATGAGAGAGTGGAGGGTTTAAGACGCTGAATATGGGACGATATGTCGGTATATTCGGATGATTAGAGTTTTGATAGCGGTGTAGTTAGTCTATGCAGTCTATACAGTTTTTATAATAGGTTGACTAAGCAGTGCTCCAAGTTATACAGTAGTCACGCAGAAAACAAAGATGAAGTAAGGTTAATCCCCGAAAACATGTTGCGTTTGTCAACGAGATTACCAGAGGCGAAATAATTTTCTACACCTTCCATCTCCTATCTCCCAAAGGATGACAAAAAATAAGTATACTTCCAAAGGCATTAAGTGTGAATTTGAAAGAGTAGCAACTATGTATACTTATTTTAATTCCTCCTACGGGGATTCTATATTTTTCGGGATAGAAAGTAGCCTATGCGGACATGGGCTGCGACTTTGAAAATCGGTTCAACATCGGTTCAGCCGTTTTAGCGTGAAAACGGAACATACATGCATATACATAGGTACATATATATGTACATACTTTCGCATTTAAAATATTACGAGTAGTAGGGACTCACACTTTAATAAATACATTGTATAAGTGGACTTAATGCTTGTAGCATTATCTTACAGTCGAACCTAAATTGATTCAGGGAGGATATTATACACATATTTGGAACACACTTCTCTCGTAACACTGCAGTAGCATACGATTATAATAAACTATATGATTCTTACCAAATTTCCGTTTGAAATCGCGTGCTCCCATGCCTTAGTCCTCAAGTCCACGTCGCTAAACGGTCAACCGTTAGCTTGTCCTAAACAAATACGCTCTGCCATCTGCGTAAGGGAGTTTGGGCCGCATTAAAACATTGTTTAGATCTCAAATATGTGTCATTACGATCCGCTGACTCGAACACGACTTTTTCCTTGATTACGCTGCCTTTTGTTTTGCCTATCGGGCTGTTTAACGAGATTTTACAGTGGCAGAACTTGAGTTTACGGTTATTAGATATAAAGTGGTGTGGATACCTGCCCCTTTAACACATCGCTTATGTCAAGACACTAACGATTGTAGAAAGAGAATAGATTGGAAGCGCTTGTAACTTGGCTAAGGGGGCCGATAGTGTATTTATGATTCTTGATTGCTTATTTAATTATAATAGTATCTATATTATTTTTAATTCTAAGTGTATTTTTGTACTGTTCATGTAATTATAATGTTAATTCATACTTGCTTTGTTAACTTGACCAGCCGTTGCCTTATTTGAACCTTGTTAAAGATAAATCGAGTGGTCTATGATCTAAAACAAAGTTTGTATGTTCGGACCTCTAACGTAAAACTATACGAATGTGCCTATATATACTCCACAAAATGTTTGAATTATCTATCGTACGTCGTCACTATAGACTAAGTTCGGAGAAAATTATAAGTAATACAAAATAATGTTCATTTTAAGAAGTGGAATATTTATCTCTTACAGAGGGCTATGGGTTACATTTTGTAATTGAACAAAAGTCTGGCAGAAATTGCTTCAAGCAATTAGATCGCCACTTGTGAATTGTTTGTGTCAAGGTGTGTGTGTATGTGTGTGTGTGTTTTTTTTTTCATGTATTTATGTATACTTTTCTGTGTCTGGTGTACAATAAAGTGTTAAATAAATAAACGAAATTATTTTAAAATCGACATTCAGATCTCGAACTTTTTATTACATTTTCTTGACCGTAATCACAACTAAATCGAATCACATCCAATCTATTTTACTTTTTTCATTAAAGGAGCTATTAACTCCACCCATTACCGAACAAAAGGATCAAAGTAAACGCAAGTTATAACAGTCGGTGTGAATGCACCGCTATCAGTTGCAGTGATGCAAAACTTGTAGTTATCTGTAAGTTCTCCAATCGTCCGCCGTCAATGTCTGCGGTGGAGAATTAAAAGTTCGCCCCTTCGCCCCCTCCGCCCCCTCGCCCCTTCGCCCCTTCGCCCAGAACCGCCCCCGGCGCCGTTCGTGTCGCTGCTCCCATTACAACTGGAAACTGCATCTTGTCTGGATTATATCTGATACTGTTTATGGATTTCTTTGGGCAATCAGAAAGTCTGAATGCTTGAGCTATTTTTAATTGCGTGTGGTCATTATGACATTAAATTTATACAGTTTTATGTTTAGGTTTGTAGATACATAGTTGGTGTTATGAACAATGTTATGGCAAAATATAACATAAATTGAAATAAAACTAGTAATTACGGATTTTATCGCGGACTGATCGGGTCTGCCCCATGATCACGGAAGCTATAACGTAATCGAAATGTCGAAAAGTTAAAAAATGTAAACACTCAACCAAATCCGCGATTAAATCCATACCTAAAAGTGTAACATTCGCTTAAATCTAGTGAAACCATGACATAAATGCTTCGACATGGCATAGCAGTAGGAGATAGCCAATTTATATTTTTTTAATTATTTTAATATCAAAAAACACACAATAGTATATTGTATATAACGCGTATACGTAAGTATTTAAAAGTAAATTTAAGATTTTTCATCTATACACTTAAACAAATCATTTCCCCATTAATAACAAACCTTTCTTTAAACCCCTACTTAACTCATATAACAGCTTATTTCTGCCAAAATAGCACACACCAGTCTCCACAAAACGAGTGAAATTCCAAGACACATGGCTATCAGAAATTTAATCATCTGCATGAAATAAAAGTGTCTATGAGCTCTGTATGCAGCCCGGGAGAAATCAGGGCGGGCGATACAACGTAATTGGAAGCCTCCTTCCGCCGGGTTAATTGAATGGCTCAGACACGCTTTAAGAATTAAATCTGTGGTTATGTATTGTTTAGGTAGGATACTCATAGATATCAACCATGTACGATGGTGAAAAATATATGCCTAAAAGATATCCCAATTTGTAATGCAAATTCCAACCATCCAACTGCCTTCGTGGCGAAGTTGTACTATGGTATGATTACAACGCTTAGGTCTCGAGTTCGAATCCTAGGTGTGGCAAAGCGATAATGATTTTTGTTTTAATTATCAGCCCGGAGTTAAAAATTTGTGCCTGATATGGCGAGAAGGTTGCCCCTTATCAGATCTTAGGTTGGCACACACAAGGAAAAACGTAGGTGTTCCAAGTACTTCTGTCTACCCTTTCTGGAAAAAGGGTGTGAGTTTATGTATGTATGTAAGTGTATCTACAACATAAGCCAGTGTGGTATCTTAAAAGGTTTGCTCCAGTGATAATTAATGTCAGGCAGTCAGCAGATCATAAGACCTAAATCAGTCTGCTAGATGGTTAAAAAGTTATGTCGCACCACCCCTACTAATAAGATAAATAAATAAATAAACCCAACAGTCATATACATAGTTCTGACACCACATTAAGATCGAATCTTGCGTAGTGGATATCAGAAACTATGTGAGACTTTTCGGTCTCACAAACATCCAGTTCGAAACAAATACGTACCTGTGGATCTCACAAATATTTGTGTCAGTGCGGGGATCGAACCCGCAGCCTCTTGTTTCACAGCCGGTATCTAACCAACTGCGCCACAGAGATTTCATATGTTTTAAGTATGTAATAAGAGTTGTATTGACACGAAACCTCGCATTTAATTAATTCTCTTTCTTCCTTTATATTAAACATTTCCTACAAGAAAATAGTACCCAAAATGAAGCTAAAATCAGTACCACTCCCCTCAAATAAGACGGGAGTTGGAATAAAACGTGTTAATGTACGGAGGCGAGGGCTCAGCGCGCCCAGGAGAAATCAACGCGCCGATATGTGTCGCTAATTATCCACTCTGTAAATATTAACTTCACTTAATCTGTGCGGGTTGAAGAAAATATAGCGAAAAATTTTGGTACAATATATAGAATTACCACATAACGTAGTCCTATTATTATTTAGTATATTTTTTTCTAATTTATTCTTCATAATTCCTTAACATCAAAAGCGAGGCCACCATCATAGCCTGGGCGGATGAATTTAATGAAAATAATGGCTAACCTTATAGCAAACTTTTTAATTATAATGTAAATTACATTAGCAATTGGCCGTATAATGTTCATCATTATTTCTGAGATATGAAGAAAGAGATCATTAGAAAGTTTCACAGACGTATTTCACTTTCCTATAAATAACAACATAGAATCAAACTGTAATACATATTCCATCAATAACAATTCATTAAGACATAATATGCACAATAAAAAAAGATGGGTTAAAACCACAAAGCTGCACTAATCCTATCTCTCCCTCACTATAATGCCCAACACACAATTTCAAACGTCGAACAATAAAGTTCCATATTCAAATCTTATATTTGAAAAAAGAACACTGATGGCCAGTATCCGTTGGCAATAACTGTGTTTCCTGATTGGTCGGCTCGGGCCGGCGTGTGCCGACGTTACGCGAAGTAGATACGAACGGTACGTAGACGGAGGGTGCATTTGCACAAAGGTACAGAAATATGTGACCGGCACTAAACATTAACGATTATAGTCGCCAAGTCACGTCTAATTGCGAGCGCGGATGGTTTTATGCAACATATGCTGGGTTCTTCAGGAAGAAATACAAGTTTTAAAAGCTAATTCTCTTCCGCTACTTGATAGTTCTTCTAATTAGAATTCTATTGAAATCGTGTCGATAAACATTTATTTCATTATCTTGTTTACGTTGTAACTGATGTATTATAAAACATGTTAAGACAGTAATAAAAAAATTGAATTATTTTTGTAATTGGTATATTCTTGTTAAGGTATACAATAATTTAAAACGGATTCCGTTAAATAAAGATCGAAGATTTGGATTTTTCAAAACCCGTTTGATTAAGTGATTTAACCACCACTAACACTATTTTTAAGATACCATGCCCTGAAAATAATGCAAACATTGTGAAAAAAATAAACATTATTTCTCTTGCATAATCCCATCCCAGGCTAATTGTAAGCGCACGTTATCGCGAGACAAACGCGCTGGCGCTGCAACGCATAACCATTACCACTTTTTGGTTTCGCGAAATTAGCGCCTTTTTGCATTGTCTCGTCCTCGCCGTTCGATAGAGATTGTTGTATATCGCCCATTGCTATTGTGTATTCTGTTTTTCTTTTACGGTGTCCGATTTTGTAATTAAAGAGTATGCTATTGACTTTTGTTACTTAATTGAGCATAAGCCCATATTCCTTTATTGAGGTTCTTTCCTGTGTTTAGGTGATTACGAAAGAATATGGACACTGTAATGTCCTTTAATTTGTATTGATTAACAAGTATTGCATTTTTTATTGACTAATGTTATTGGTATTACAAAACTTTAAAACAATGAAATACGTAAACATGTTATGTATTAATCTAATACCTTATTCATCCCAACTATACTATACGTTCATTTATAGCAGTGGGACAGTATAATTCATCATCATAATCATCTTAATTCACATGAAGTTGACTAGTGGACTCACATATGCTTTAGATTTGGGCGATCCGTCGGAAAACTTTTTCACCACTGGTTGTCATGAAATCGTGATAGTCAGACCATAGCAAATCCCTGCTTATTATTATTGAAATCAATAGTATAATTACATCAATTCTTCATATAAGGCGAAATGTGGATGTCCTGGCACCTCTGCCTACCCCTTCTGGGAAAAAGGCGTGAGTTTATGTATGTATGTATTTCAGAGATTCTTAATACGTCCAATAGTCACAAACATAGACCTGATTTCACATTAAGATCAATTAAATAATAAACAAATAGTAATAATAATAAATAAATAATTGGTAAGGCTAATTAATAAATAAATTTAAAAAATATATAGGTAGGTACATCAACCGTCACATACATACATAGTCCTGACTCCACTCTAAGATCGAGTCTTGTGTCGGTATCGGAATCAACGAAAGCCTTTTCAGTTTCACCCAGACATGAAACAAACATTTGTGGATCACACGTTTGTAACGGTGCGGGAATCGAACTCCCGGCCACTCGTTTCGTACACGGAGTTTGTAGATTACAGAGCCAATATTGAAATGAAATGAAACGAAATTGGTTTATTGATCATATACAGCCGCTGCCAATAAACAATCCCAGTCCAAAATTTGCCGTTTGAGATTGACCGCTCAATCTTTTTTCTGATACTAAATATAGCAATAGCCAATAATCAATCTCAGTAGTGAAAAAACAATGGCAACATGGTAAATGACAAATAGAAAAGTAGAAAACTATCCAGATTGACTTCAATCTAATTTTTTCGATTGATTATTGGCATCGGCCGATAGGCAATAAAATAGCTCATATGGCAAGTCTATACATAGTACTTATTTCTATGTTTACAAAGTAATTGATTATATTACTATGAATACTTCAATACATTAATAAAACAAAACAAAGGGTGAAGCTGTAACTTCCAATGGATCTAAAGTCTGCTCCCCCAGATAAGAATGTTAATTAAAAATGATACGAAACCCCTTCGATACTCATTGATTTTTTCACCTTGAGGGTGGAAGAGGGCGGTTTTGTTATAGGTATTTTCACGGTGTTTTGTGATTTTTAATTTGGTAATTAATTTTTGATTGCTATCTGTATCTTTATCAGCGTCTTCATATACGTCCCACTGCAGGGCACGGGCCTCCTCCGTTAAAATCGACTATACGATTGAGATGGGTTAGGCCATATCGCTGCTTTAATTTGATAACGACATATATCAAAAATTAACTTTTTTTCAGTAGAGCAGTTTAAATAATATAAAAGAAGCAATTATTTATATATTTTATTTTAATAATGACAACTCTTTGAAAGTTGCTTAAATGAACGTATAATGTATCAAAAATATGAGTTTGATTCACATGATAATTTAGATTAATTTGTGTTAAAAGGTAACATTATCATAAAAATGGCATTTAGTTATGTGCCACTATCAGATTAAAGCAGCGATATAGTCTACTACACTTGCCTTTACATACTATAGAAATATTTACAAATCACCATGGTATGCAGATTTCCTCGCAAAATTTTCCTTCACCGCTATAGTTTTTTATGTTATGTTGCGGAGTTTATGTTTGAGGTACAGGAAATAGTAAAATATTTTGAAAAATATTTTTGGGTTAGTTACCACAATTTATTGAGCAAAGGTATAGATTATATAACGCCACACTATGATCAAAAATACCACGGACTAGTAACAATACAATAATAAAAAGAATAACTATAACTTTTCCTATATTTACATTAATTCGGAGTAACGAGTAATTTATTTTGTAACAGAAACTTAATAGATTCATTTATTTACATAGGAATCGAACCAGGAGGGCCAAATGTTTAACCATTGCGAAATTATGTTGTATATTTCGTGCAACAACCCTATAAAACCTAATCTAACAGCTACACTAACAAAAATCCCGACCAGGTAATTGCAACTGAAATCAATCTGAGTGTATCCGAAGTGTGAAGTGCTGAGTGGCACACGAGAGGTCCATCCCATCCCGTCTCGTCCCATCCCGGTCCGTCCCGGGCCTGTTTAATTAACATTCCGGCCCACCTAGTCGACGTCGGCGTGGCGTCAAGACGCTCAAATTAAACCGATATCACTTCGCAATTTATCGACGAGTGGTTTACGGTGCGGTGCGGGAGTCAAGGTTTTATAGTTCGTCGTTCGTACAGTCGATTTTAAGATGATTTCAAATGTTTAATGTATTTTCAGTTAAATATAATTCCGGTGAATAAGAACACAATTAATTTCATAAAGAAGAGACACAAGAAATTATTCAGGGGCTCAACGAACTGAAAATTAGAAATACAATCATTTTTAGGAAAAGTGCAATGTGAAGAGTGTGTGAGTGAAGTGTAATAATAGAACTAAACATTTTCTATGCACTGTAATGTTATTGAAATTATTGTTACCGTCCAAATAACTATTTAGAATTTTTAATACAAGTATGAGTATAGTTAATATAAAAGTATAATTAAATCTAGTCTTTTTGCCTTGCCATAAATTATTTTTATGACTTTTTATCACATAGATTCACAAATAAAAACTTCGATAATATTGACCAAGCTCCCGCACCGTACTACGAGCCGGCTGCCGGTTACTCCGCGAGACGAGCGTTCGACAGGCGCGTTGCCGAATCGACATCGGCTTCTAACTCGCACTCGTATACACTACATTACTGTGCGGGATTGTGACCATTGACAGTTAAAATAACTAGATATTTGAAATCTCAATATAAATCCATTTTTTTTTATTCATGAATTCTTTATAATATTCTCTGTGTTTTCCAATACTTGACATTTGCAGAGTTGTGGTAACAATAGGGGTAAACTACTCGTAGTAACATGGCTGAAAGCTATTGAGGTATTTTTTTACAATGAATGGCGAGACGAGCCTGCCATACGCCGGATCCCTGCTTTCCATTATTGTTTGTAATATTTTTTTTTTATGAAACATATAAAAAATACTTTTATTCTAACCCATTTGTCTACCTCACTTAAAATGTTTTTTTTTCATCAAAATTATAAACAAAAGAAAATCTCAAAATACTGCACCCATGTCAGTCGATCGGTGTGTCCCAGTAGTGAGTATTAATACACCCAATTTGTAAGCGGGCGCGATCAGCTCATTTGTCGAACAGAGCGCCAGCGGGCGCGAGCGCCGCTTAAATAAATAGCGCGGATGCCAGCTTATAACCCAAATATACTAAACAACGTGAAAATAAGGAAAATATGTTGATTATTTATAAATACTTTCATAAACTCACACTTTTTCCCCGAAGGGGTAGGCAGAGGTGCCAGGAAACCCACATTTCAACATGTTCCTCCCCACGATGTGATAGGGAGCGAGCCTATGGGCATTTCAGGAATATATTTCTGACTCCGGGCTGACAAGAAAGAGAAAAATCCAATGACATTATGCCCGACCCGAGATTCAAACCCGTACGGTAGTACAACTACGCCACAGAGGCACTCTTATTTATTTTATAATTATGGTAGGCGTAATATAATAATATTATCGCAGCTAGCGATAAGGCCGCCAATTGTTACCATGTCTTTAGTTTTAAGTATTTAATCTGTAATTGTTCCTTTTTTATGGTGTACAATAAAGTATATATAAATAAATAAATAAATATAAATAATATTTTTAATCTGTATCTGTATCAGCCCATGTACGCTTCACTGCAGGGCGCAGACCTCCTTTATAATCAAGAGTACGATTGAGAGTGGTTAGCCCATATAGTCCATTTATGATAAAAGTCACAAATGTCAACCGGCATATGTATGAAGTTGGTCCTAAAATGTGGTACAGGGCGAATATTCATTAATAAAACAATCATTAGATTGGCTTAGAAATTTAACTATTTACATGATAGGCTTGAGTTTCTTCTAGAATTCAGAAGGGTTTTTCTACCATGATAGTGTAGTTCATGTTGGAATTTTCGTGGAAAATTTACTATCGTAAATCATGTTCAAGTTGGCTGAAGTCTTTGTATTCTTCGCGGTGGTGATCAGCTCGTACAGATCCTGGGTGCTGACTGCTGGCAGCAGCGAGAAGGCCACAAGCAGCATGATCCACGATGAAGACGTTGCAGACATCACCAGCGACGAAGTGGCGAGACAGAAATACAACTTGATCTTCCCAGGTACTGTGGCTTTCTTAACTTTAAAAGACTTTCAACATGGATTTAATTAAATTATAATAACTTCCTTTGGTAAGGTCAAGTCCCAGGCGAATATTTAATAGAATTACAATTGCAGGCACGAAGTGGTGCGGCACTGGTAATATCGCCGACAGCTACGAGGATCTCGGCTCCGCCAGGGAGATCGACATGTGCTGCCGGGAGCACGACAACTGTCCCGACCTCATCCTCGCCGGGGAGACCAAGTACAACCTCACCAACCCTGCCTTCTACACCAGGATGTGGATTTCCCTACGACATTGTTCTTGGTCTTTTCCGCTTTTCCTTAGTTATTATGAGAATTCATGAACGGTTGGTCAATTTACTATTTGGAAGTTTCATTTCCCATTGGTAATCCAAAAACACCCTAAAATTCGGGTAATCCGCTAACCTGGCAACACCGAAACGTCGTTGCGTACACGACTGTTTGTTAATCGGCTCCATAATTACTGTTTAATTAAACTGCCGATGTACGTACGTCGTGTTGCCAACGGATGTACCGTAATTGAACAAATGTGTCTAATTTGCATGTTTTCTTAAACGTTTTGGATGGAAACTCTAGTTTGATATTGTGTAAATTTGGACGCGGGCTCTGTTTGTTACTGCCGTTGAATTTGAGCCGGTAGTAAATAGTCCTCCCTTAGGACTTTTTGTTATAATATTATATGGGTTAAAGAAGGTTATATTTTGGTACATTGTAGTGGGTATAAATATACCTGCTAGATATGGATTTTTTAAGGTGTAGGATCACTGTTTAAAGTTTCCAATGTAAGTCGTATTTATTATGTAGATGGAAAAAATATGCTAGGTAATTATATGGATGTTTTACAGTCCAACATTATACGATGTAGACGCATTATTTTTCAATAAAAAAAACAAAACAAAAACTAAATTTCAATTTTTTTGGACACTATATTAAGAAGAAGAACTTTTAGGACGAGATTTTAATGTACACATATTTTTTCATCGGACAGTTTATTTACAGACGCGGCAAAGTGACCGCTCTGACTTCAGCTCGACACCTACCTAAAGATAGTACAGGTCAAATCTTCAAGCAAATATATACTAGATCCAGGGTCCGGAACAAAATCACAAGCCAAAAGGGGCCGAGGTTGGTTATACTTATACATTTGAATTTCGAACTACGAGATGTACCAAAAAGTATTAAATTATAATCAACTTCAGGTAACAATAAACTAAATAATTTATTATGTTTTTGGTCCATACTAAAATCAAATAAGGTCACACGCTTATTTGTGCTCTTATTTCTCTTGCCATTTTTTTAGGCTGTAACTTACAATGTATATTTGATCGAAGGTTCAAATAGAGTACCGACCGGCAAGAATAAGTATAACTATCTCACCAATTGACACAATAATGTCGGCCTATTTAATAAAGATCCACTATCCATCACGTACAAAAGGTTGATGATTCGAGATAACATATTCATTAAAATTACCAAACCAGAGCACATTGGAACAACTCCGCACAACGCGATCAGAATATTATCTTAATGCCATCTCTGCGTAATGAATGAAAGGATTTGATTCCACTACACGCATGTTCTGGCTTCAAGAATTAAGCTTGAACCTTGGTGGACAAGGATGAAGAGAATCTTATGTTTTAATCGCCCAGGTCCGAAAGGTTCAAGAGATATGGCTAAAAGGCAATATTGCCGCCTACATTGCTTTTAAACTTAAGGATCGCAAGTTAAGAGAAAAAACTATTGACGTGAAAATAAGTGCAGGTCCGAAAGAATATAATGACTATTTAATATATAAATGCGTGGTTCATTATTAGTAATTTAATATACAAGTATTTAATATAGGAGTGCGTGGTCGCCTGTTGGTAAACGGACTAGATGCGGTTGCCAACATGTTCACGGTGGTCGCGGTTCAAATCCCAGGGCACACCTCTGACTTTTTGGAGTCATATGTGTATTTAATAGTCAATCACCACGCACTGAAACGGTGAAGGAAAACCTGCATATCACAGCAATTTACAAGAATTGCTATAGTATGTAACTCCGCCAACACGCACTAGGCCAGCGTGGTGGACTATATGGCCTAACCACTCTCAATCGTATTCTGGTTTGTAGAGTGGGACGCATATGGCCTGATACAGTAATATCATGGTTGTTTAAGGCATAAGTATTATAACCTTACATAACATTTAAGTTCTGACACTTAAGAACTGCAAATGCATAGTAGGTAATAAATAAAAAAAAAAAGATTTTGGTAACTTCAAGAAACTTAAAATGCACTTCTATTAAACAAATAAATAAATACACTCAACAGACCTAATTAAAGATTTATGATAATTTTATACATTGATTTTTTTTTACATTTTGTTATACCGATGTTACCTATGTGCAAGAAACTAGATTTTTCGCAACATGTTATTTATAGATTTCACGTAAAATTTCACCGCTAACTTATATTAAAATTCTCCTTACCCAGGAAAGAACCAAAACTCTCTTAAATAGTTCCAGATATAGAAAATACAGACCATTTTCTTAAATTCTCAGCCTACCTATCCAGCACCAACAAGGCCTTGAACATACCAAAACCCAAATCAAATTAGCACATAAATGCAAATGAGTCCGCGTGCAAAACTCAGTTTCGACAATACAATCGTTGTATCCCGTTATCCCGAAAGTTCCTTTACATTAGGGCAGTCCTGTTACTCCTGTTCCCCGTTGTTTGAACAACACCTGTATTGTAATACTAAATATTGTCGATCAGAGATCTTTATCACCTAACTCTTACATCCCATTAACTCCGTGGCGGCAGGGATGGAGCAGGAAGGAATGTTGGGGGTCAAATAACAGCGTCGAATGAGTAATAAAGGCCAGCGCAGACTGGGGCGGAATTAAAAGGGATTTTTTACGTCGTATTATCATCAGATGAGTTTGAATTTCCTTTGGGACAAAATTGAGTCCTTTGCAATGCATGCCGTCCCGGTCTAAGCTAGCCCTAAGTTAGTTATTGAAAAATGCTGTCCATGTGAAAGAGAAATTGTCGAAATCTTTGACGGTAAATCTCTCTTCGTTAGATTTAAATAATCTAGTCACTAAAAAAAAGATGTTTCCAATCCAACCAGATATTAAAATAGTACTCGTTTCTAGTTTTGATTTTATACATAAAATGGAAATATATTCAACCCTTACAGGTATTCTGCAGCAGATAGTAAAAACACATCAGAAAAGTATTTCAAAATGAGTTACAGTCAAAGTATTAAAAATCTTATGTACGTATTTATGTACGATATCCTTAACTTAAAACATAATAGGTCATATCTACGAGTATAAAATATATTTACAATAGAACAGCAAGGTTTTAAACATTAACGAATGCATAACCGTTTCACGGGGGCGTCGGTCCATTGTACCCTCACCGACTCCATTCCTGCGCGGAGTTTTAGAAACAAATTCGATATGGAAACTTGTATCGAACAATACAAAGTGTTGTTCGTTAATATCGTGTTGGGAGCCTTAGTCGAGATTTCGTCGACAGATAGATCGGGGTTCATTCCAATCGTGTTATGAGAATAGATGACTTTTGGGATTAAATGAGCGAATCTGATGATATTGAGACACCGTTGTTGTGGAAGGCAATCTTGATTCAGCAATGGTGTCATCTGCAGTTAACTTTGGAACTTCATTCGGAAACGGTTTATTTATTTAAATTCTCGTTATATTTTCTTGTAACACCACGGCGGTACCCGTATTCATTCAACACCTAGGGCATCACGGGAGTCTTACCGATTTTCAAGAATGAAGAATGAATGGATTTGTGTTAGATGAATTAATTTATTCTTATTCTACACCATTCTTATTAACAGCGTTAAATGCGTTAGAATTTTTTCCTTAAAATTCATTTATATGACTCTGCGTCTTGTCATCCTGTTACCATAAACTGTCTTGTTCAAAATAATTACCGGTTTATTTTTGTAATACTGAATTGTAATTATTCTCTAATAGAGCTATTTGTAAATTTTAATTTGCTATGACATCGTTCAGTATAAGAAACACATATTAATAATACCCAGCCATGCTACAACTACCCTCATAACACAGCAAATAGAGACATTTCGCGGCCTATTATCTTAGAAACAATAACCAAGTTTCAATAATGTATGGCGTAAAACGCAAACAATGCAGTAGTTTGCACACAGGACTAGCCGCCACTCCGTAAAGAGTAACCATGAATTTATAGTTCAAGTTTGACTACTCATATTGTTTACCTTGTCTCACGCCCTGTACCAATGCTAAGTGATTAAGAATAAGCTGTAGGAATAGAGGAGGTGTGGAGAATCTTGGGTTTAATTATATGGACTTGTTTCATTGCTTCCTGACGTATACAGGACTAAATGAAGAACGTATCTGTGCGTCAGTGGATTTGTTAAGCATCAGTTTAGGTGGTTATATTATTACATTGATAAAAGCTTTTGATTTATTTTATAAAGGTAAGTTTAAATGGTAAAGCTAGGCTGAATAGGCTGAAAGGCTGAATATTTTACTACCATCATTTATAAACTAGTATATGCCTTAAACCTCGAATGGCACGTTTGTTATAGATGCAAGATACCCTAAAGCACATTTAGTAATACTTTACTTATAGTTGCATGCTATTATAAAGTAATTTTCCTATAAAACATACACCTCTTTATGTAGTAAGATGAACGACTACAAACTGTTTAACAACTTCAAATGAATTATATCTTTATTATGACAACAAAACAAATGTACGATTTTTTCTTAAATAAAAAACAACGCGCTAATTGTAAAAGCCTCCACGACACCCGTGTCCAAAAACTCGCACGGCCAACTACACAAGATACAGCACTCTAGTCAAATTCCAAGTGTTCGCCAAGTTAAACTGAAATAACTTACGCGAATCGGCCAATCGCCTTTGTCGTTTCTAAGCTAGAACGCAATTATCATTAATTATTATTAAATGTGACATTTTAGTGATAAACGTTCGGCCGATAACTTGGGCAAATAACTCAAGTTTGCTAGGGCGCAGTCGGATGGGTCGTTCGTACCGCGACGCTGTTTCAACTGCGTGATTTGTTGGCGTCGCGCTGATAGGGTTCACTATTGAGGGCTCTCGTTTTGATGCTAATGTTTGAAATGTGGATTTGGTGTGTTTTCTTTGAATTGAGGAGTGTGGGAATCAAATGGCATTTTTAAGATTTTTTATTAGTGCAAATGAAAATTCGGAAAACTTGAATAAAAATTGCTCCGTTCTGTAGTAGAAACTATTTAGACTTGGTATTCGGCGATATCAAAGTTAGATATATTCTATAACATGCCATCAATTTGTGTTGGAACCTATTTTACATATATTTAATTACATAGCAGTCATCATTTAATACTCGTAACAGTAATGATGAGGAACCCATTAAACAAGAAGAAATCAAACAAAAAATTAAAAGCTCGTCATTGTGTTTGTACAGGGCATTAATGGTCAAACGAAGCCTGTTATTGAATACCAACTAGTTTAAAAATGCTGCAAAATAAAATAGGCATATTTGTAGCTGTGTTGTTGTTTGGACAGTTGAATCGAAATTTGAATTTAGAATACTCTATGGCGGTTCATTTAAAAAACATACATACATACATACATAGACCCACGCGTTTTTCCCAGCAGGGGTAGAGGGAAGTGCTAACACACATTTTTGCCTTGTATGTTCCGTCCCACGATGTGACAGGGTCGAGTCTATCATCATACCGGGCACAAATTTCCGATTCCTAGTTATTAATGAATAGAAAATCCAATATCACATTGCCCGACCTGGGATTCGAACCCGAGACCTTAGCTTTGTAATTGTACCGTAGTAAAATTGGGCTACCGAGGCAGTTTATTAAAAACCCGAACATTATAATATCTTTAATAATAATATTTCTTTCTAATTCTTTAACTACGCATCCGAAACAACTTGGCGTTTCCTCCGATGACAAGTCGGTCTCGACAGCAGTAAAATATGGCCACTAAAGCCTGTCCTATAAATATACTACGGCATACATCATCTATTATTTAGCTTTATTTCTTTACCGAATTATTTTTCTAATATTCTGTAAGCATTTTTTGCCAGTGCTTATGTGATCGAGATGAAACAATTATTTAGGGGTTTTATCGCGGATTTTGTTTTGATTTTTAACATTTTCTAACTAAAAATTAAATCAAATCTGCGATAAAATCCGTAAATAATAGTTTTATTTTATTACATTCATGTAAATCTACTTACTTACTTTGTACTTATTTGCAATACTTTTCCTTTCTAAGTATGTTCTATCCTTTACGCTCTGACTGCCCTCTGTTTATGCTATTCTTAAATCCATCCCATGGTTGTCTGTAAGACATTGCCTTTCGGTGATAAGACCGTCAATTGTACTTTTTATGTATTTTATATCTGTTTGTATTTGTTTTCCTGTTGTGCAATAAAGTGTTAATATATAAATAAATAAATCTAATAAGCTAATGCTTATTTAATTTTGAATGAGAAGTACAGTAAACATTTAGATAAGTGTGTATGAATCTGAAACGCGTATAATTTAAAAATACTAAATGGAGACAAATAAAACCTCTCATTGTAATGCTATATATCCAAAAATATTTTTTGTTACACTCTTTAATCAGCCGTAGAAAACTCCAAAATAAGATAAAAATAATGTAAAAAGTTAAATCATTATGATACTTTTTTCGTTACACATCTTAATATTTATCAGCTATAGACAAGTTCAAAACAAGACTAAAATTAATTAAAAAAAATTTAACGCCTCTAATCACAGGCAACTAGGAACAAACACAGGCAAACCAGTTAATCGTCGAAAGCAGTTATCTATCAAGGCTTTATCCGACCGTAATCATAATAAATAAGTATCACTGAGGTAAATTCGCACATTAACCGGAGAAACGTGTTACTTGAGTTATACCGCGGACCCCCAACATTTAGCCGGAATACGGGCATTAGCATTAATTTTAAAATATTATTTATTGTATAAAGCTTTATTTGGTCGTTTGGCCTGCAAGGAGTGTTTGTTTGGATGCGGCATATATATTTTTTCAATTCTAGTCAATAATTCTGATGGAAAAATCTTAGGCTACTTGACGATTTTCTTCAAAAAACAAGCGATAATTAAGTCTTGATGAAGTAATATAATCTTTAGAAGTCAGTTATTAATCTTCAGTTATTGAAATAATAATATTAATACACCCAACAGTCATATACATAGTTCTGACCCCTCACTAAGATCGAGTCTTGTGTCGTGGGTATCAGGAACTAAGAGAGACTTTTCGGTCTCACAAATATATATATATATATATCTGTAGGAATAAGTAGTAAATCTAAACTTTTGACTACATGAATCTACTGACGACAATAGCAGACATAAGTGTGTCAAAGCGTAATTCAAAACCGACATTCGAAATTTCCGCCGTCCGCCGTAAATAATAGTTTTATTTCAATTGATATTCATTTATATTTTTTTTTATTGCCCTGAATAGCGAGACGAGCATGCCGTTCGCCTGATGGTAAGCGATACGACCGCTCATAAACAGTAGCAAAACCAAACAACACCTTGAATTACAAAGCAATGCTTAGCATTCCACTGCGCTCGCCATCCTGATACATAAGAATTTAAGTCTCAATATGCCCAGTAGTTACTCTGGCTACAATGCCCTTCAATCCGAAACACAACAGTGCATTTACACTGCTGTTTGACGGGAGAAATAGACACTGAGGTGGTACCCACCCAGATGACCTCTCACATATGAGTGACCTACCACCAGTAAACTTATTTCGGATTGAGCTTACTATCCTTCGTGCATCCAAAGGCTGAAGGCTGTGTTGATGTCCTCGTTAAGGGTAAGATGACATCCAATGACTGTAATTATGGCCAGTTAAGGGGAGTAATCGGTGCGCCGGCGAATTCAGCCGAATATACAGTCGTGTCGCGTTCCATTGTTTATTAAAGTTTTTTTTTTATTGTTATGGCTGTGTCTAATTGGTGTTGTGTATCGTCTGTTTGTACGCGCGGGGATTTTAAGATGGGTTCAGTTTTTTTTGTTGGGTAATTAAATAGAAGTTTTTGTTTTGTATCGATTTTGGAGTTGTGTTTGAGACGGTAGGGAAAGCGGTATAATTCTTCAAATGTTTACTGTCGCATAATTGTCGAAAATTGGCAAGAAAGAAAATTGTTTATTTTACAACCAGTCTATTAGGTACTCCTTTGATTAGACATCTACGTCTTTAGACGTAGACGTGTAGTTTACTACATAGTCAGTGTTCGCATTACTATATTTCAATTTAAAATAGTAAGAAGTTGTAAGTCTAATTGAGAATATTAATAATCTTTCTAAATTGTGGTTTAATATACATGATCGAAAATAAAAATATAAGCCATTGTCCACAGGTAAAAATAATGAATTATTCTAATACTATTATTTGCAAATTGGCGCGAAAGATGAAATAACTTTTAAGAAATGATTCTATACAACACGGGAATTTATTCAACCATTTTACACTATAATAAAGGCTATCAAACCATTTTTAAGTATTTCATATAAACTTACAAAATGTAACATCCACCATACTATCTCTATAAATTAGTTTAAAACACATGTAATATGAATAAAACGGCACAAAACTCGGGCATACGCATTATCTTGTGTGCGGAACAATGCTCGTAATTATGAAGGGGTGGGGGTGCGTTTTAAAACTACCCCGGCCGGCACATCACGCCGATAACGCCGCCCAACTATGAGATGCCTTGTTTATAGAGAGGATGTCAGTAGGGTCCCTCTGTTCAGATTGGGATGCTGGGAATATTTTTCGGGAATTTTTTAAAGTTGTAACTTATTTTTAGTTTTCTATCGTTTTGTGGCTCAAGCTTCTTATAATATTTTATCGGGCTATGGCTGAAGATAAGATACGTCCCACTGCAAGGCACAGGCCTAATGGGACATGGCACAGGCATGGCACGCATGGCACAGACATGGGACTGCCGTCCGATGCCAATGGATAATCTGCCTGGGCGGCATTTGCGCTTACCATCAGGTACAATGCCGCCACTATGCCGGGCCATTATAAAAAAATTAGGCCATGTAGTCCGCCACGCTGGCCTAGTGCAGGTTTGCGGACTTTACATACTATAGAAATTTTAATAAATCGCTATGGTATGCAGGTTTTTTCATTATGTTTTCCTTCACCGTATAATGCGTAGTGATTGACTATCAATACACACATGACTCCGAGAAGTCAGAGGTGTGCCCAATAATCCTAATATTTGGTCGAGCCTCTGACCAACCAAATATTAGGAAGCCGTCTGAAAAATACCTGAAACGTAGTATTTTCTAAAACAGGCTTATAAAACAAGATTCACACCTCTTCTATTAATATTTCAAAGGACTTATGAGTGATGCAATACAATTTCTCTTATTATGCATCTATTTTTGTTAACAAGTCTTTTTGGACGTTAGGAAAGCTGGTAAGCACCTCATCCAGTATCTGGTAGAAATCGTATGTGGTGTGCTGGTGTCAGTAATATTCCAAACTTACAAACCAGGTTAGATTCATAAACTTGTCTAGTCTAATTGAACCCTTTCATACTCTTCAACTTTTTTCCCTTCCAATTTTAAAACAGAGTATCTCATACTGAACACGGCTCAAAGCTATATATCCGGCGATAAGGCCTTTTGTATCTGAAAATAAATAAAATAGCTTAAATATGTCCGGTTCGGGGCGTAAATACCGCGCTATGTATAAAACTACGACCGGCCCTCAGATCAGAGAGATATGTATTATATTTTGGAATTAACTGCTTAGGTGGGTAATGCTTAAAATTTAGCTGTATAGGGAAGGTATCTGTTTTGGAGTGTGATTGGAGATATTGGGGGTTTTGATAAAATATGATTTTTATGGTATTTGATGTTTTGTAGTTTGTCTTCCAGGAAAAAAACCTGGGGTTGTAAATGTAATTAATTTTAATACCAACGTTTTTATAAACAGGGTATATATATATGCAAGATTGCTACCGAATATGAAGCTAGATGTTAGTTTTAGTGACTACAAACACAATGAAACTAAAAATTTTGCAAAGAAACGCGACGGATTTTTACGCGTTTTTTTTGTGTGTGATTATTTAAATATCGTCTTGGGAGGTAAATTCATAGTTTTTGTTTAAATAATAATTTGAACCCTTGTCTACCATAGCGTCTTTAAAAATAAAAACGTGCACACTATTATTTTAGAAAAAACTATGGATTTACCACCCAAATACGACGATAGGAAAAAAAATGCTATATTTCCAAAAAATTAAGTTGCATTGTGTCTGCTAATTGAGTTTTATTTTTAAAAAAATCAACTGGTTATTCATAGTGCCTAAAATTAAAAATAAAATAATTTGTGTTTTGAAGCAGTTTTATAAGTATTGTTTTATCAAATACGTTGTGAATTATTCCTTCTATAACAAACACTTAAAAACCAAAAGCAATTTTACAGAAATTCCTATATCTCAAATTCACCTTTACATGAAGCCAAACACCGAACAGATCTGAAAACCATCTATCAGCGACAACAAAACGAAAATCTAAAAGGAAAACTCGGTTGGAACAAAGGCCTTTACGTCAGTGTCTCCGAGGACACCACTTCTTTCCATTCCACAAGTCTATAACATAAACATGGTGTTCACTATTAAAAGTTGGAGTCGTTTTGTAAGCGAAAATATTATTGGGGCGCACCTTCCCTCCATCTCGGGAGTCGCAGGGTTGGCAACACTATCGCATTTGCATTTTAATTTCATTTTATTGCCGCGCCAGTGTTGCCGGTTGAAACTTTGTTTTTCCCGGATTAGAAACCGTTTCAGGTTTACGTGTTGGATGACAGGGTGGGGTTTTGTACGTTTTGTTATGGATGTGGATGAATATAGAGATGTGTTTAAGATTGTGTACTGAACTAATTGAGAAGTGGAAATATTATTATGTTTTAAAACCTGTTATGTAATTGTATTTTGCATGATTTTATTATTTAATTTGTCATCAAAGATATGAATAGATATGGATACCCTTAATTAATTATTTTTAATTAATTTAGGTAATTTGACTGCATACTAGCATTAAAACATAATTAATGCTTTCAATATTATGTGTATGTTTAATTAGTTTTCCTTATACTTGTAGTGTAGTACACGAGATACTCAAAACGTGTTTCTGTATTATAATGTCTTATGCATTTGTTTTGTTAGTTTACAAACTTATTTCATTTAAATCACTATTTGATCCTGTCAAACCTGTCCTATATCAAAATCATATTCCGAAAAAAAAAACAACATTTTGACACAGCCCTACCGCGCGTCCGAGCCGGGCCGAGTCCGGGCGAGTCCGGCGGCTGTCTCATAAACATGCCCCGGTATCAGCGCGTAATCTGCCGGATTTGTCGATCAGGCCCGCTATCCACTGGCCAGATTTGTACGCGGGCTTTACCGAGCGCCGATAGGGCACATACATTTTGCTTTTCTTGTCCGCTGTTTATGGGCGGGCCGGCCAGGTGGAATGCACGGACCCGCATAGGAATTACGTTCGACGATCCGTTTGTTTGATTTGTTAGTGAACGCTGTTTTTTGCGCCAATTGGCCGCTTTGTTGATACGTTTACGTTTTGTTTACGGTATTGCGTCTAATCGGTTGACGATGCGGGGTGCGTTTTAGTTTTTTGGTGTTAGTTTTATGAAATGTCGTTCCGGCCATCATCATAATCTTTTGATGGCCAACATGGCCTAACAACATTAATCTTCATGATCATGAAGATTAATGATGGCCTAACCCCAATCGAATTCTTTTGAGGAGGACGTATATGCAAGAGTTATATGGGTTATATTATATTATGTATAATTTTATAATAGATGCATTAAATGGCACAAGGTTGTAAGAAATCGCCTAGAGCGACAAGACCGTCATAATACGAGTATGTACTTTAAAAAAAAATTATTTTTTTCTCTCTAATTTATGTGCAGTAAAGAAAAATAAACAAACAGAAAGTATGTGTAGAAGTATAAAATGGAATAAAGTAGATACACCAAAAATAATAGTACATATAATGCAACAGATCATTACAATATAATGTGTCTTAAAGTTTATCATAACAACTTTAATCGTTATTATAAGGTGAAGAATATTTTTCTTATAATAAATTCAAGAGAGTTGCTACAGCTGAAAATAAAATCTTGCATTGACTGCCTCGGTGGCGTAGTTGTACTTCGGTACAGTCACAAAGCTGAGGTCTCGGGTTCGAATCCCGGGTTGGGCAAAGTGATATTGGATCTGTCTATTCATTATCAGAGGCACGAATTTGTGCCCGATATGGTGATAGGCTCGCCATCTATCGCATTGTGGGACGGACCATACTAGGCGAAATGTGGGTGTCTTGGCACTTCTGCCTACCCCTTCTGGGAAAAAGACATGAGTTTATGTATGTATGTATGAAACCAAAATCTGAAAAAATACACATAATATTATTTGACTTACAAAAGTCCACAGACTGATCGAAAAGCGAAAAAAGGGTAAATTATTAATTTCAGCCAAAACAATGAATATTGTTGAAATAAAAACGAACATATTACTGAAAGACATGATCATTAGTCGCTGATACAAACTGAGGATTATTAAATTGTTTGCAAATATTTTGTTCCAGGCAAATAGGACATATATAAAAAAAATTGAGTTAGGTATCGAAGAACATTTTAATGGCTGTTTTTTTAATATTAGTGTCGGGAATTAAAATACCAGTATCCATTCACCATTCTAAAGACCTACTATGACTACTGAAACAAAAATTATTCTGTTTTAATTTTCATCGTTTGACCAATTAGACAAAGAGAAACTTTCCCTTTGACCATAAAATGAATGTATTTCACTCCATTTTCTAACCTGAAATTCATAATAATTATTTCTACTTTTTTAGTAAGGTATTTTACAAAAGCGTTTTTTTGGTTAATACACTATTATTTAAGTGCGTGGTGGCCTGTTGGTAAAACGGACCGGATGCGGCTGCCACTGTTCACGGTGGTCGCGGGTTCAAATCCCAGGGCACACCTCTGACTTTTCGGAGTCATGTGTGTATTCATAGTCAATCATCACGCACTAAAACGGTGAAGGAAAACATCGTGACGAAACCTGCATACCATAGCGACTCATAAGAATGTCTATGGTATGTAAGTCCGCCAACCCGTACTAGGCCAGCGTGGTGGACTATATGGCCTAACCACTCTCAGTCGTACTGTCGATTGCAAAGTAGGCCCGTGCCCTGCAGTGGGACGTATATGCCATATGGGCTGATACAGAAACTATTATTTAATAATTTTTTTACATTCAAAATTTATTTGAAAACTAGATACACATATAGCTTAACCCTCAAATGAACAACACTACAAACTAAACTCCCTCCGCCCTAGATGCGTGTCATAAATTAGCCATCTCAATTTACCGGAGGCTGTGTACAGGCGCCGCAAGTATATTGATAGGCGCTTGTCGTCTTGAGATACTGGCGGCCAATTTGTACCGCTCGGCGTCGAGTGAATTAGAGGTAATCAATTAAACTGTTAGAGAGAAAAATGGGGGGAGGGGTGTTGATAGGTTTGTGTTTTTCAATGTTTTGTTTGGTTCGGATGGTGTGGTTGATCACAAGGTGTGGATGTTATTTGAATTATAAAATAGATATATCAATTCACGTCTTTCTCCCAGAAAGTGTAGGCAAAGGTGCTAGCAGGACACTCACGTTTCGCATTTTGTGTTCTGTCCCACAATATGATATTATGCGTAAATTCCTGACTCCTGGCTGATAATGAATAGAAAAATACAATATAACTTTAGTCAACCCGGGGTTCGAACCTGGAGCCTCAGCTTTGAAATCACACTATAGTACACCTGCACAACCGAGGCAGTCGAATTATAAATAGTTCCTTAATGCCAGTTTAACAAAATGCGTAATGAATAGGGGGACCGATTGCTGCAGACTTTAGATATTTTTCTGAACAAGTGGATTTCATTCCCGTAAGGTTAAATAATTTTGAATGGTTTATAGATATAGATACATTTGGATTTGGACGTTAGTACTCATGAAATCTGACACAATAGATATTTAAGCGGGATAGCATTTAAAAAAATATATGTAGAAATAATGGCATATTAGCCAATACATTTCACTAATGAGCACTTTGATTAAAACGGAAACTGATGCTACAAACACGATGACCTATTGCTGGTTGGTGAACTTCACATACTTTTGAAGTTGTTGTATTTTACTCTTTAGAATATCGATTACCTATAATATTTTCTAGAAGCGTTTCAGGTTTATACATGGACCGATCACAAAAATAATACACAAGTATCAACCCTACATCAAATGTTATCAAAACACGAACAAAGCCGCGAGCTAACCCTACCGTGCATATACACATACATCGAGAACAATGTCATCAAATCCAACCCTCGACGCGTGGATTAACCGTATTTACTGCAAATTAACCCTGCAATTGATGGTCAATTGATGGTCTAATGTGCCCATGTGGCCATTATATTAAATCAAACGGGACTCAGCCACTGGTGGTACCTGGACAAAGACCTATTGATTTAAGAGCTTGCTGTTGTTTGGGATCACTTGGCTTGCGGTAGTTGAGGGTATATTGTGTCTTGGCGGTGCATTGAACGGGTTGTGTTTAAATATATGTTCAGATTAAATGGAATTTAGGTGGTTATAAATGTTGAAAATTTAGACTTAGATTCGTTATTACACAATGCCAATATCTGCATGTTTTTTAATCCAATAAATACCTACAAATTAGTTTATGATTTAAACGTATTCTTTCTTTAGCATCCTCATAGCCAACGCTAAATTATTTGCCAAATAAAAAGTATGTGAATTCGGCTAAAAATGGATTGCATCAAGAAATACTGGCAACTTACTTATTACTTGGTCGCTCTTTATACTAGACTCACATCCTTTCTACATAAGCGTTTCATCTCCCCCAAAATAACATTCATTTTTTTATTCAATGCAAATACAAAAGAAATGAAACATAGGTGTGTGAACGCCTACCGCAGTGGCGCGGCGTGCAGACAATAATTTGGATAGTAAGCCGGGCGCCGCGAGTCGGATCTCACCTGACTAACTGCCTCTAACCGCCTCTAACCGCTTCTAACCGCCCCGCACCGGCGCGCAACCGGATTAATCCGCTCTAGGATAGTGCAGAACGGTTGGTTTATCGATGTTTTTTGAAAGCTATCAATTTTTCTTTATTATTTTCGGATGTAATATGAATGTAAAAAAAGGACTTACTACCGTAACACAAATGTATGAATTATAAGTTACATTGTACAAAGTTCATGTTATTGTAATAATTATTATGCATAGTATATTGTAGGTTGCCCCGTTATGCAGGTTATAGCTATAACTCACTTTGGTCTTATAGTAGCCAGAAATAAAGTCAGTTTATGCGTGTAATATGTAACATACATTGATTATTAAAAAAGTATTATATCATTAAATTATTCACTTCATTCAAAAGTATAATTTCAAGCGAAATTTGCCACAATTCTGTATGACGAAAACAATATAAACAGTTTTTATAAAGATAAATGTATTTTTTAATTCTACCGATAAGTAATAGTTTTTACCTCCATGCCTACTCGGAACCGGTGCAATCCGGTACGCAAACTTTGTTCTGTCACGCTTGCTTTGCGGTTCGCGCGCTTTGCCACTCGCGCTGTCCTCATGTAAACAATTTAATAATGGATTTTCGGTTATTGCTTTACACTTTCGCGCTGTCGTGAATTGTGACGTCACTTGTCACGTGAGATAAACTCAAAGGGCTGGTTGAAAGATGAAATAAATATAATAAAACGATTTGTGTAATTTTTATTAATGTTACTTTTACGTTTTGGCGATTGCAGGTGTGTTTATACTTTATCATCGATATATTAAGCAACTTGTGTGTACATAATTAATTGTAGCTAAAATTAATAAAGTCTTGTTGTTTGTAAATTTTCCCACGATTTCTAATACATCATTCTTCAAGTAAGTTAATTATGATTGATTTGTTATTTCTTATGACAAGTTTGCTTTAAATATTGTTTAAGTATTATTTGGTATTCGTTAAAATAGTACGAAACATTCAAAATACAGGTGTGGTAAAACGAAAGGTAAAAAAGAAAGTTGACATTTGTATACCAAAAGAATTAAGCTTATTTCTTTTTCCTATCTCCTAATAAAAACACAAAATACCAACGCATAAACAAATGCCATGCGATACATCCAAAAACCGTCCAATAAAACCAATACATACAAATGACAATCGCCTTACCCTTTCAGGTAAATGCCGAGTGTCGCGGGTACAATCGGCCCTCAAGTAAAACGTGTGCCGTAAAGACCGCCACGGAGGGTTAATGCTCCGTGGCCTGACGTGGCCCATTGCATCCGTGATATCTTTGTTGCCTGCACAAACACCGAGTGTGTTTATTTCTTCCTCTGTGCGCTAGTGACCGGCCGTGCGGATTTAAGGGTTGGTTTTAATCTGTAGGCTATCTGGGTGCTTGTACCCTTCCTTTATGGATAAAGAAAAAATATAACAGTTTTAAAGTCCTTTGCCTTTTATACTTTATATTCAAACGGGAATAATGAAGTACGTGATGGGCTGTTGGTAAACGGACCAGACGCGGCTGCCAACATACTCACAGTGGTCGCGGGTTCAAATTCAATCACAACGCACTTTAACGGCGGAGGAAAAGATCGTGAGGAAATTTTGCATACTATAGCGTATTTGTAAGAATTTCTATGGTATGTAATGTCCGGCAACCCGCACTAGGCCAGCGTTGTGGTCTATATGGCCTAACTCTCAATCGTACTGTCGATTGTAAAGGAGACTCGTAACCTGGAGTGGGACGTATATGGGCTGATACAGAAAACGGGACTAAAACAGTTGTTCTTTAAAATCGTTTTATAAACAGTATGAAATGAATGAAAATAATAATCTGTTATTTAATGTTTGTGAAGATGTAAGATGCGGGCTGTTTCCAACAGGTCGCCGTGAAATCTTTAGTGGAGCCCTACTTTTCTTAGATTTGGCCTTTATTTTTCATCTTGGACATGATGTGTTTGAAGACATTCTTGCAATCATTAAATTATTGTTAGTATTTAGAAATTCTTATTGACTACGTTAAACCTGTAGCACTTTTTCTTAGTTTACTTAATTTGTTTTGCTTTAAATATAAAAAATTAGTATGATAATCCTACACCGGAAAACAGTAAAATAGTAAGTATAAAATATTTAAAATCGATGCCGGTCTTCAAATAAAAATAAAACCTCAAATACACTACAGTAAAACAAAACTGGATTAAAAAGTATTGAAATCGGCACAAACAGAACGTGCATACGTCTAAATCAAGCCTAAAGGTATTAGAACCGGTTTGAACCGCTCTAAGGCGGTTTGATCCGGTTCGCGGCGGCGCGCGCCAACTTTGTTTTGTCACTTACTTTGGGCCAGGTAAGTTCGGCTTAAGTTTGGAGCTGGAATTTAACAGAAATGATAGTCTGGATTTGATAGCCGAATAATGAGTTCGACTGTGTGCAGTTTTGTTACTGTTTGTTTTTGTATCGTTTTTAAACTATAATACTAGCTAGAGTTTTGCAATCAGTATCAGGATTTGCTAACTGTTTAATATTCGCTATTTGTTACGGTCTTTAGCACCTTTGGCTGTTAGAGAATGGGTTCTATCTTTCATGATGATATCAAAATCCAGCGATTTTTCGGTCGGCACCAAACTCATAATTATCTCTCGCTCTCTCTTCAGCCATAGGAAGTTCACTGCTGAACAATGGCCTCCCCCATTGATTTCAGATCGAGCTGTTGGATGTGGCCTGTATCCAGCGATTTCCTTTAACCTTAACCAGGTCCACCTTGTAGGCGGGCCGACACTTCGTTTGTTACCACTTCACGCTCAAACCACACGACTAATTTTGATGAAAGAGATGGAGATAGCTGATACCCTGGATTAACACATAGGCTACTTTTTATTCCAACAAAATGTGTTCCCGTGGGATGTGCACGAAATTGAAATATATTCGATACTTTTTCAAATTCAAAGGAATGTGATGGGAAGTTTAAAGTACGATAGTAATGTTGAGTTTAACTATTTATAACAGTTGTCACGGGAAATAGTTCCTATTCTACAGTGGACTGGATTCGACGGCCTCCGTGGCGCAGTTGGTTAGACGCCGGCTGTGAAACGAGAGGCTGCGGGATCGATTCCCGCACCGAGACTAAAGTTTGTGAGGCCCACCAATATTTGTTTCGGGTTTTGTGAGACCGAAAAATCTCTCGTAGTTCCTGATACCCACAACACAAGACTCGATCTTAGTGTGAGGTCAAGACTATGTATGTGACTGTTGGGTACATATATTTATTATTTATTTATTCAAAAAGTATCTGCACCCAGGGGAATCGGGACCGGACCACTAATATTACATATACCTAAGTAACATTAACTTAACCCACAGCAACACACGACACGAAGTTACGGCTATCCGATTGTGTACGTCCATTTAAATCGAGCGGCCCCGATGGATTACAAGAAAGGCTTTCATTAATCATTTCATTGTTGGCCGGCTGACAACGAGTGAGCCTGTGTTGTGGATTTGTTGACAGAGATCACGGCCCGACAGCCGACCGATTCTGGAAGTTCACCTTTGGAGTTTAGTTTCTTTTACTGTAACAGGTGGTTTGAGGTTATGGTTTTAAGGTGGGTAATGGAAAATGTGAAGATTTTTTCTCTTTGTATGTGAACCGATGTACATTAAATGAAATTGAATTGAAATGTCATAAAATTAAAATTCTTACAGGATTGACATTTTATAAATCTTATGCTCAAAATTATTATGTAGGTTTCATATTTTACAAGATTTTTTGTATCTTGATGCCAAAGTTAGTACCCTGTAAACCTATCCCTTTTCGATAGTTTTGTAAGTTGATAAATAATTTTGGTAATAATTTCCAGAAGATACTTCTATCAATAACTTCACTCCTTTTCAGTTTACTAACACATCCCGCACAATTAAGTAAAACGTGTGATATTTGCACAAATTTTAAACTTCACTAGCTTACAAATTTAAACTCTATCAACCCCTTGCATACAGAATAAGGATGCAGGGATCTCAGGGAGAGTAATCTGAAATGAATGGAGCCGAGACAAAAGGACAACTCCTTTGTGCTAATGAAGGATGGACAGCGCGGCCGGCTCACTGTGTTAGGCGTTAGATTAATACGCAATGTTTTGTGCATTAGCCTGATGAATTGATTGTTTTTTTCGGAGTTTGATTGGTGTATTGTCAGCCACAACAACTTCAAAAAGTTTGCTGCTGAATAGCCGACTCATCAACGAAAATTTACACAGACTTGCTATATGCTTGTATCCAACAAATTCTTGCAACTTTTATTAGGTTGTTAATAAATTAAATAACTGATAGTAAAGAAAATAACTATTTAATTAATTCTATGTTACACAAGTACAGCGCGTGACATTACATTACAAGACACCACAGAGCAAGAGAGAAAAAAAAGTGAAAAACCACAGTCTATATATATTCCACAGAATATTATGATAGGGCTAGTCTAAGGTATAAAATTTAAAAAGCCAACAGTTGCTTATTATTATATGCTTGCTATTTTAAGACAAACATGCCTTTCGCTTGATGGAAGCGATACATCCCCTTTTGGACAGTGGCAAACCCAAACAACACCATTAATTACAAAGCAATGTATGATATTTCACTTCACTCGCCATCCTGAGACAAGATGTTGAGTGCTATATGTCCTACCCATTGCCATATAAAAATAGCGTTATCCCAACTATATCCAAAGCGATATCTTTTATAATTTTTTTACATATCCCCTGTAAACAAGTCGTGTCACTGTCCAAGGGTGTACAAAGCGGGCTTGTCAGAGCGAATGTCATCGTGAGGCGGGGATTAGCGACGTCTCCGCGATCCATGTCCCGTCGACAGCCGACGCGTTGGCCACCCTTTCATCTCGCACAAATTAACCTCAGTCAAAATTAAAGGTAAAAATATTTCAGAGATTTTTTTATTTGCAAGACGGGTAGTCGATCTTTCGTGACTTCAATGTGGAAATATTAATTTTATTATAGATCACTACAATTATAGTTAAATGTATTAGGGATTTCATCTATTTCATTACTTTGGGTGACGAATTTTAAAATATTAATTAGCTTATTAAAATTCGGGAGAAGTCTACACAAAGTTGAACACAAGACTTAAAGAACTAATTGACTTTTATCATTCTGCAATAGGTCTGTATAGTAGACTAATTCTTGTCTTTTAGTTCGTAGAAAATGCCAATGTTTATCAGACGGATATAATTACATTCTCCCTGATATACACCATTATACAGTGTAAAGACTTAACCCAAAAAAATGCCACATAAAAAACACTCGAAAAATCCTAACCCTCAAATCCCGCAAATCCGAGCATTTCAATAAAAATGTTAGCGCAAGTGACGTCGAGAGACTGAATGATTAACAAAGTTAACCGTTGAGTGATTGCGGTCGTTGGGTATAAATGGCCTGGTAATTAGCTTTGTTGGCCGGGGGCAGCGGCGGACACAATTAATCAATAGCCGACCGGGCCCGCTCTCCTTTGTGTCAATCTGTCGCGTTGCGAGTGTTTTTGTGACAAAACCTGACAGGTACGTGATTTTTCACTTCTTGTACTTTTGGAGTTTTGTTGGCTTTAGTTGGAAAATGCTATCTGTAGTAAATAAATAAGGCTGTATTTATGCAGACTTAAGCTAAAGCTATCAAGAGTTGTCAAGATCATTTAGATCCTCATATTTAATAGGGAGTTACCCCTTCGCTATTTCAAGTCAAATACGATTCTTAGACAATGGAAAACTTTGCGTAAAGTGTGTGCATACTTATAGCATGTGACTTGTCATATACTTGTAATAGTCAATTCTATTTTATAATATGTAATAAGTATATTCGCTCTAAAGATATCTGCTTAAGAACGTATTAAAACTCTGAAGAACAACTAACACAAGTGTCATGATTTTCAAAAATATATTTAAGTAACAATATAGTACTTAAAATTTAACAACTTATTCGATTAACCCCTATGATTAATGATATCACACATATAGGTTATCACGTCAACAGTTCGTGTTGTAAAAATCATTTAATTATACGAGTACGATTAGTTTTCAGCGTAGAAGGTGGTGGGTTCAATTTCCGTCCAAATAAATATTTGCATGGAAGGATAATTGTCCTGAACGATACGCATCACGATTAAGTAGCTATGATATCAATATATCAGGCTCTGTATATCAGATAAAAATACACCAGCTATATGGCTACTACTCTCAATCGTTCTTTCGATTGTAGAGGAGGCCCGTGCCCTGCAGTGGGACATACTTGGGCTTGTATCAGCACAGTACAGTACACAAAAAATACCAACATAATTTAAAGTGTTAAAATGCACATAACACCCCACTACATCACACTGTAATTAAAACGATAATCACATATGAAGAGTAGGTAATTGCGGACGGGCGTCGCGTCGGGCCTAACGACCAATAAATACTTCGTGTTAATGCGGTCCCAGGTGCCCCGTATGTCTCCCGTCAGCCGGCCCTGGCTCGTGACTCATCTAACTGTTGTGCTTTTGGCCTGTGTTTATTATTAACCGACTGAAAAAGGGAGGAGGTTCTCAATTCGTCGGATAGTTTTTATGTCTGTACACCGATTACTCGAAGACGGATGACCCGAACCGGTTTTGGTAGGGTGGAAGGTTTCTAAGTAATCGCCATAATTATGCTGGTATATGCATATAATATCTGCGTAGGCTAAATCAGAAACGCGGTATAATCGCGTGGGTAACACGATGGTTACTCGGATGCAAGTAACATAAAATTACCCTTTAGTTTTTTATTACTATGAATGGCGAGCTTCTTATAAGAATTTCTATGGTATGTAAGTCCGCCAACCCGCACTAGGCCAGCGTGGTAGACTATATGGCCTAACCACTTTCAATCGTACTCTCGATTGTAGAGTAGGCCCGTGCCCTGCAGTGGGACGTATATGGGCTGATACAGATGAATGGCGAGACTAGGATGCCCTTTGCCTGATGGTAAGCGATACGACTACCTACGTACCCATGGACAGTAGCAAATCCAAACAACATCATGAATTACAAAGAAATGCTTGGCAATCCATTGCGCTCGCCATCCTGAGATAAAGATGTTAAGTCTCAATATTTCCAGTAGTTACTCTGGCTACAATGTACTCCAAACAGGAACACAAAAGTGCATTTACCCTACTGTTGGGCGGGAGAAATAGATATTGCGGTTACCCAGGCGGCCATTCACACATGAGAGACCTCCTACCAGTATTAAGGTTTCACAAGGCTTTATATGCATTTCCATCGCTTATTTAAAAGAATAGTATGTCGAAACAAAACTATTATTTACAGATTTTGTCGTGTATCTGGTTTAATTTTTTCACAGCTTTCGCGGTCATGGGGCGGACAATTTTAATACGAGTATTCATTTTATAATAATTTTTTTTCCAACGTATAAATTCGCGTAAATCTAAGTAATTATTATGAATAGAATGCTTAGATTGTGTTATAGTGTCACCGTTCGTCGCGTTCACCTCCGTAATTATTAGCGATTGCAATTAATTGTCAACTTTATGTTCCTAGAAATGCAATGTTCACTGTCGTGTTGCATGTTTTTATGCAATTTGGGACCGGGTTTTACTGCCGGCATTCTAACTTTTTTTTATCAGTAAGAATGCCGTCATGAGTAGCTGGCTCGCCTGATGGTAACCTACAACAGGAGAAATACTTAGAACCTGTAACTAAATCATATCTGGTTCGGTACCTCGAGACATTAGATCTCTTCTATTTCCAGTCGTGTTCTTCATTACTGAAGATCGTGTCCCTTAAAGGACGTCATAGCTCTGTGTGTTAATTCTATCCAATTTGCCCGGTTCCTTCTCTTGTGGCAGTTGTAACAGAGATCTCAGTGAGTGATTTCAATTGGAATAAACAGCGGATAAGCGAGGTATTTTCCCTTCCACTTTAGATCTCGAAATTCTCAACAATTAAAGGCTACAATATCAAGAATGCTTCTACACTGCTCCTTAACGGTAGAAATAAGCAACTGATATAAATACTTCGGTGGAATCCTTAAATTTATCTCAATTTTACTTGCCCTATTCGAGAATAGAACGCTGGGCCTCATATTGTAGGTAAGCTATTACCGGATCAACACAACGAAATAAATAACCAATAGTTAGATTGGACCTTGAGATGATATCTATGCTTTTAAATCAGATTATAAAACGTGTTGACAATTCCCACCTTAAGAATTAAAGTGACCTAATCCAAAAAAAATATTTATATTGGCTCAAAATGACTATCTCCATCGACCCATTATTAAATAAGGACCCATTGACGCGTAAAAGACAGAAAGATGTATACTTTGGTCTTCTCGATGTATCTTCCATAAGTACAAAATTACTTATGTTACAAATCTTTAATGAACGTTTCCCATACAATAAGATTTCTAGTTAGGTCTGTATAGTTCTAAATGTGCGAATTATTAAATTCGCAATTCACAAGTCAGTTTACCTACCCTACCATGTACAACGCGCAACACATTAGCACATTAAGTAAGTGTAAAACAAGTGTGACGGATGACGCACTGCGCGGCGGGCTGTACGGATAACCGGTGGCAAAAATGTCGCGGTAATACTGGAGCCAGGTGCGTGCTGTGAGATGGAACACACTTGAAACACACCAAGACAAGCTACCAAGATATAAGTATTACGTATTTAAAGACTGGATTTAGAAAGAGAATTGCTGGGCTGGGATTTGGGCAAACATAAGCCACAAATGAATCCATACAAATGGTATTATAAGACGATTATAAAGATCTTGCCAAACATCTAAATTTAGACTTAGACCATTTTACATGATGGGTTCCTAAGAAGTTGAAGTTAAGATGTCTGCTAAGATGCTTTATGTATGTTTCTGCAGCCAACCAGTAATGTTTAAGCACTGTTCTTTTCTAAGGATATTTCAATTACTGACTAAGAAGCAAATGTATAAGGCGAGTGTGGATGAAAGAGTCATTAGAGGTCGACCTCACCGAACCTACACAATCCAAATTGGTGATAACCTCAACAAGGGTCAGGTCAAATGATTGAACAGACGAGTATGCATAAAGAAGTTAATGATAGTTACTTTGTTAGTGCCTACTTTGAAGCCTCGGACTGCCTCGGTGGCGTAGTTGTACTACGGTACGCTTACCAAGCTGAGGTCTCGGGTTCGAATCCTGGGTTGGGCAAAGTGATATTGGATTTTTCTATTCATTATCAGCCCAGAGTCAGGAATTTGTGCCCGATATGGCGATAGGCTCGCCACTTATCACATTGTGGGACGGAACATACAAGGCGAAATGTGGGTGCCCCGCCACCTCTGCCTACCCCTTCTGGGAAAAAGGCGTGAGATTATGTATGTATGTATGTACTTTGAAGCGAAAGTGGTATATCAGGATCGAGAAAAATGGCGATCTATATCTCTGACTACCCCTATAGGACACAGGAATGACGATTATCTATGTATGTATATATGTTAATTATTGATAACTGAGCATTGAGTGGCTTCTCACCTGTCTCATGTAAAAGGGTACTGTGTAACGCTTGCCAACACGTAAGTGACCTTTCTCGAGTCATTTTCGGGTGTAAAAAACCTACAAATTAATGTTTTCTTAGATTTACGCGAATGTTACACATTGAAATAAAAGTATTATTTACGCATTTTATCGCGGATTTAGTTTTATTTTTATATTTTTTAATTTCCCGACGTTTCGATCACTTTACAGCTTTCATGGTCACGGGGCGGACTGAGGTATTAGTCATCCGCTCAGTGACTGTTACAATTAAACTACCCTTATTTTGAAATTATTAAATCACAGTCGGAACGTCGGAAAATTAAAAAATGTAAAAATTAAACCAAATCAAATAAAGTAAATAATCGTTTTATTTCAACCTACAAATATATTTACTTTTTTCCTGTTCTTCATGATAAGTATCTTCACGTGGTGTGTGTTACGTGTGCCATTTTTATACACTTTGCGAAGTAACACGTGAGCGCTGTGTGAATTTTGTAAGGTGGCGTGACATATTTATGTGGCGTTTTTTCTCGCGTTATGAATGTTGCACATGAGATGTACGTTGTATTAAGATTAAATGTAGACAGGGTCGAGTAAATAAATTTTGAGGGTTGTAAAGTTTTAAATGTAATTTATAGAATAATTTGGGTATAAGAACAGTCGAGTCGTAACTAAAAATTTGACTATGAAATTAAAAGCCCGCGTAAAAATGTGTGTGTGATTACAAAGTGCATAATATTAGGTTGATTATTTTTGTATCCTCATCAGCAGATACAGATTTATTGCGATATTGGGTTTTATTACTCATATTTGTTGGGGTAGGGTCTGAACTAATAAAACACTTTTTGGCTCACAACGTTAATTTTAAACTAATCAATTTTACATAAACAATAATTGTACCTTTATCTTACATCGTCACGTCTTCCTTTATACTACCTATAGACAATAAAGCTATTTTTAAAAAGGCATTAATATATCAAAAACAATACGCGTGCGTTCAGAAACTTCGTACATATATTGAAAAATAATTGGCAACCTTTTGAATAATCACGATCAGACAGCATTAAAGCAGTAAAAAATTATGTAGAAACAATACATACATATTTACATACTTGGACATAGCAACAAAGTTGCGCAATACCTAATAATTGCCGCAACACGACATTAAATCACAGCGGCGCACATAAGCTTATCAATTTATGGCACCTTTGTATCGGAGTTGTGCACATGCAGGCAAGTTTCCCAATAAATTAAAACCAAATATAACTGCCGGCCAGACGTTTCTCTGGCTATGTATATTAGTTGCCAGTAATTAATTATTGGGTGCATTTCGGCTTTTGGCATGGTTATCGCGTAGTAAATTGATTTTTGTGGTTAGAAAATTATAATTTTTCGATGTTTAATGATTTCAACTAAAGCACGTATATACAACTATAGTATTTATAGTAGCATTGCGTCTAAATACTGACTAGTGAAATAACCGAAGGGCCTGTAATCCGTAGGTTTTCCCCACAAAGTTTCTCCCCATGTTATTCTTCCACCAAGCCGTCTTTTGTCTCCCAATCACTGATATTTTGGAAGTAACATATGAAAATATCCACGTAGCTCTTCATGTACTTTTCACTGCTGGGCATAATTCTACATTTACTTCATACATATTTCTTCCTACCATACATACATGATACATACATATATACATAAACTCATGCCTTTTACCCAGAAGGGGTACGCACAGGTGCCAGGACACCCACATTTCACCATGTATGTTACGTTTCACGATGTGATAGGGGGCGAGCCTATTACCATATTGGGCACAAATTCCTGACTCCAGGCTGATAATGAATTTGAGTAGACAAATCCAATACCACTTATTCCGACCCGGGATTCGAACCCGCGACCTCCGCTTTGTTACCGTACAGTAGTACAACTACGCCACTGATGCACCTCCTACCGTACATAATTAAATATACCAAATTAAATCCCCGACAGATTATCAAGTACAGTAACGATATTAGTCAATAGACAGGGCCGCCTCCGGCAATTAATCGTGGGCACGCGTGCACGGGTCGGCGTAACTTAGTGTCGCCGTCGCAAGTAATACCGGGCCGTGTTCACACGGGTACACTGTCAGCATGTATTGATGGACCCTGCGCCGCGTATATACACTGGATGGGACTTGGTTTAATTGTGTATTGAGTATAAGTATGGAAGACCAGGATGGTTGGTTTTTTATTGCTGTGAATGGCGAGACGAGCGTGCCAATCGCCTGATAGCGATAGGGCGCTCATGGTCAGTAGAGAAATCAAACAACAACATGAATTACAAAGCTTAGCATTCCGCTTCGCTCGCCATCCTAAGAAATAAGATGTTAAGTATCAATATGTTCAATAGTTACTCTGGCTACAATGTCCTTCAAACTGGAACACAAGAATACTGTTTGGCGGGAGAAATGGATATTGCGGTGCTACCTACCACCAGTAATGCACACTTCGGGGGGCCAAATCTATATATTATGTACTTATGGTATTCGATCAAATAAAAAATCAAGTGCCATACAAGACTTCAGTCATAATTATGTATGTAATATAGGTGCATACTACATTACTTAATATTTAATAATATATTGTACTAAAATAAAAATATTAAGACTCAGTAACTTAGAGTATAATCATTAAATTTGCATATCCCGACACATCTAGCAACCCTACCTCCTGGCAATGAGAAATGCTGGGCGGTTCTGGCCACCTCCAGGTGATGGTCGCGTAACCAACGCTAACCGGATTAATCTGTGGGCGTACACGGCGAGCCAGATGAACGGTGATTGAGAACCACCTCAATTTGTCGGTTTATACCTATATACAGAGGTTAAGTGCTCGCGATTATCATTTCGGATTTATCCATTTAGTTTAGGAAGCGGGGGACCTCTGAGCCCCCGTCAATTTGCCTGAATGGAGTCTTGCGTTGATCTAATTATTAATGTTTGCTTGAGGAAAAATTATGAGGTTTTGTTTTTATTTAACGCCCGTGTTTTTAGTTTAAATAACGTCGTATTTTAAACTGCATCAGTTTGCAAAAATAACTGAATTACCTTTCTTTCTCTCATTGAAATATCCATCCCATGTTGCCTGTAAGAACCTAAACCTGTAGAAGTACCAAGTGTGATGAGGCCGCCACTTGTACTATTATTATTATCTAACTTTCTTATTGTTTCTCGGTATAGTGCAAAAAAGTCTAAATAATATTTCAATTAAAGTAGTCAAATATTTCGAAAAAGATTACATTAGTAATTTCGGAAAAGTTAGGTCAATCTGTAAAAGATACAAATACAACTAAGATTAAACCGCTATCGGCAATTACATCCAAATAACCATATGACTCAGTCCTTGTCTATTTATTAGGTTCTTGACTATTTATTAGACATACGAGCATAGTAATCGAAGCGGGATCAATACTAAAACCTCAGAATGCACCCAGTTTGTCAATTAGAGAACAAACGGCCATAAATCGTTGCGCCAGCGCATTAGACGCACCTGCGCGCACTAACTGAGCTAGTTCATCGACTTGATTTATTGACGAGATGGCTTCGCACACGGCTTTCACTGTTGTTTATACACAAATATGTTTAAAACTAAGGGTAAAGTAGGTGAAGAGCGTTAAAACATTACTGGCGTACGTTGAATACTCCATTCCATGTGTTTAGGATTGGATGAAAAACTTGTAATAATATGTACAATAATGCACGATTTTAAAACCATATTTAGTTGATCGGGAAGGAATTTACTTAAAATTATAATTGAAATCGAATGTCAACAGTATACAGAATAGCTAGGTATATGATTAGGTTGCATTATTTTATCGTATTCAGCCACATGACGCATACTGTTGAATATGGGACTGTCACAAGAATTTCAGTGACTTATTGGATGTATAATCCACTGTGTTTGTCTATTCCATGATATAATTGACTTCAGATATAGTGCAACAAAAAATTTTGCTAATAAAGCGATGATGTGTTTTTTCTATCGTCGTATTTGGATGGTAAATACACAGTTTTTTTCTAAAACAATATTGTAAACCTTTTTATTCTAATGATGCTATAGTACGCAAGGGTTTAAATTATTATTTTTTTACCACCCAAACAAGACCATATTTAAAAAATCATAAAAGAAAATAATTGTCGCGTTCCTTTACGAAATTTGAACTTGTATTGTGTCTGTAGTCACTAAAACTACCACCCGGTTTCGTTTTCGATAGAAGTCTTGACATACCCTGTATAATAATCTCTAGTTGCCCACAAGATATCCCCAAACATACACCAATAAAAACTGTTTATTAAAAAGGCGTCCAACACTACAATTGAAAAGTGAGCATATAAACGAGAGCGCTGGTGAATATCCATACATCAGACGATCTGTTTCGACATGATATACTGTAAAACCATTCTAGATTGAGGTGTCAACTGGTTGTCGCGCCACAGTAGTGCCACGCACTTCACGCGGCTGTGCTGTGTGGAAGCCTTCCGAATATTATTTTAAATAAATACACCCACCCAACAGTCACATACATAGTCCTGACCCCACACTCAGATCGAGTCTTGTGTCGTGGTAATAGGAACTACGAGAGACTTTTCGGTCTCACAAACACCCAGACCCGAAAGAAATATTTGTGGGCACAAACATTTCTCTCAGTTCGGTGGGAGTTTCACAGGCGGCGTCTAACCAACTGCGCCACGGAGACTGTCATTCATCTGTCTTCTAATGTAGCGTGGCGATATTTGAAACTACAAATTAAATTTATGCAATATGTATTTAACGCATTGTTTAAGATATGTTTTCATGGTATAAACAACAAACATTTATACTCATCATCTAAAAGTATTCACATGACAAATACCGACTGTAACAAGTAAATTCTATGAGCTATGAGCAAACCAACCTATTCTAGTATGACGATGGTGCTGGCAGTAATACGACTCATATTAAGAAGAATAGAATAAAAGTTTGAATACAGAACGGAGTTGTCAACTGCTGATGTGAAGGATGGCCGAGTCAGGAGATTATTCCACTGTGATTGTTCAGGACAGATATTGTAAGTATTTAAATATGCGAGTTGTATGCTGAGAGCCTTGTGATAATGTACAATGATGTAGGAAAAGAATAGAGTAATATGATTACACAACCAGCGTATTATTTGGAGTTTTTATATAATAAAATCTGAAGAGAGCAAAACTGTTGATGACAGCAACGCATTCGAAACACAGAAGATATTTGGGATTAAGGAATGGGTCTCCGGTGGAATTATGTGTACATTACCGCACAATTAGTTACTGCAAAAAATCGTAAGGAAAAGGAAAGTATGTAAAATGCGCCCGCACGAAGCCAGTGGCGATGACTTTGGCCTAAACCCTCGAAATCGAACTATTGTTTGTAAATGAGTCTCATGTTCAACAATGGGCTAATATAATGAAGTACATTCATTAATACTATTACCATAAAGTTAGATTTGTAACTCACATTTTGAAATGTGCATTTTATTCACAAGTTCAAAACATTGTCATTAATATTTCCCAGTGCTTTTTATGCTATGTATTTTGGATGGTGTGAAACATAATAATTTATTTATAACATAAAAAATAACTAAGTAAATCCGCACAGAAGCCTTATCCACACTTGACAAGCGGTCACCGAGCGGCCATCAAAAAATCATAATTGATTTTTTCGCGGGCGATGCGTCAAGCGCGAACGCAAATGGCTTACGTCGGCCATATTGAATTAGTGCGTGGACGACGACGGTGGCACCGCCGCAACATCGCAGTAGTCGATCTTACTAGATTTTTTATTTTATTTCTTTACTAATAAGTGGCAAGGGCATTGAAGAATATACAGCCTTGTTTTTTGGTATACTTAGTATTTTTAATTTTAACGCCTATAACTAAGTTAATATTTATTAGACCCAGCCGATTTGTCGTAAAAAAAAAAATACCTACTGTACTATTATTTACTTAATAGAATTCTACTTTGGATGTTGTTTCAAAAGTAAACTGTTTAATTTATTAAACAGTCTTTTTCTTTTTTTAAAATATTAGACTTCGTAAGGCAACGTAAAAAGTTCACGAGCCTAAAAAATATTCAACTGTAATTTAAAATGAATGGAGAAAACTGATTTGACTACTAGTATGAAACAGTTCAGAAATAGCAACATGTAACCGATTAATCGCTCGAATATTCGTCACAACCGACTCCAAACACGTCGATGTCCAAACGAAACACACTCATAAAATTAATTAAAAAACACTTCGCACCGGCGATTCCGTACAAATTGATAGAGAGCGGGCCCCGTCGCCGAGCGCTAATGGAGCCACGCTGTCGCTTTTTGCGCTCCTTTTTTTGCAACTACCTTAGTTGTGCAGAAAAAATATTTTTATTGAATGATACGACAAGCTGTCAGGGCGGCTGACGATGGCTTGATCGCTGCTTTTGTGGGGGACATTAAAAACAAAAACAAAAACTGTTTTATGTTTCGAATTTCGAACGTCAACTTTTAAAAACATTTCATTCTTTTTTTAAATTGTGATTGTATTTGTGCCAGTGACGGCCAGAATGTCGATTACTATTAATTGATAATGCACTATAACTATATTACGTTTTGTAATTATTCTAATGTCACCAAATATTTCAGGTTGAAAAGTATGTTTCTTTGTAAGCAACCACAATAGCTAATATTTAAGTCTGGCTGTGTTACTAGTTAATGGAATTCACTTAGAAATATAATTATTGAAATTTAGGATAATTATATTGTAACAATCATATAGGGTCCGCATATGACATAAGAAAATCTTCAAAGGCTGATACTGAACTATTTATCTAACGGGTTGCTTGTATACTATTTGAAATGATGACACAGACAAAAAACACAACGCTACGGGCACGTATCGTATCGTTTCTTGTACTGTATTAGCCCATTTTCGTCCCACTCTAGGGCACGGGCCTCCTCTACAATCGAGAGTACGATTGAGAGTGGTTAGGCTATATAATCCACCATGCTGGCCTAGTGCGGGTTGCTGGATTTTACATACCATAGAATTTTTGTAAATCGCTATAGTATGCAGGTTTCCTCACGATATTTCTTATGTTGATCTCATTTCTTGTGCTGCTGTGTAATCAAATAAAAACAGACTTCGAAGTTGTAATGAGAGAAATAAAATTAATCTTTTAATAAATCTAAAACACCTAAAGATATGAGTGGACGAACATACATACAGTTTTATATTTGAAATTAGTTTTCAGACGCTGGTAAAGACTAACATATCCAAAAACTGTGCAATTCTGTCAAAATTACAAGCACATTGAATACATAATCTCCTTTTTGAAGTCGGTTAAAAATACCCAACACTACAAGTAACAGTATAAATGAATTTAGTAAGAGGACAGTATCGTCCGGTGCAAGTTGGATAGTTTAATTAGATGTGCCGATACATTGCGAGCGACGTCGCGTACCCACTATGACACTTGTTTGTTATAACTACCCACTTTGCTTATAATTTGACAGCAAGGAGTTTGGTGTGCATTCAGTATTGTGTGGGGATTTATGAAATTAATATTCAAGTGTTTTGATCAATTTTTTATGGGTTAAATTTTAAAGTCTCATAACATTATTTAGAATTTAAACCTACTTTTACCTACTAATAAAAAAAAATACTGTTATTTGTTACCTCGTTTCTCGTACCGTAACACAACTGCACTAGTAAGACAATTTCTTAAGTCGCAAGTTAAGTATTGAACAACTTAAGTATTGAAGAAGCAATCCTATATTAGATAATTATTTCACTTTTAAGTCCAATTTGTTTCTCCAGTTAACGTAACCTATTACATATCACTTTTTGCCAAAGTAACTGCATTTTTTCTCCGATCAACTATTGCATATTAGCTTATAATTTCCACGAGGTCCAAGGCACATAATCACAGTAACTCAATTAGCAGCATCTGCCTTCAGTCGGATCGCGTGTGTTCCGTTATTGTGCTCAGTGCTCATAAATTGACAAACTGTCTAACTTTCATGAGCAAGCCGGAATAAGTTTCTGCTTCCGGTCAGTGCGCGAAATAGCGTGGACATACGAGCGTATATTGCGTTGGAGAACGCTGTCTTCTGATGTAAAATTGGGAGGAAGGTTGAGATTGGTTGTTGGGGTAATAAAGGTATAAAGAAGAGAAACCATCTTGAGTGGAAATGGTAAGATTTGTGATACAATTCATATAATATTATTATCGGTACAGACAGTACAGTGTGGCTATCGCGACTGCTTATTTTTAAGAAATCTTAACATTATAATATACATTTATAATTTAATTTTCTAAATGAAATAAATTATTAGACCAAGGCTGTTAAATTTGTTATTAAATCAGATTTTCTGTCTTCAAAATTAAATTGTGGTGTAAACAAAAAATAAACCATTATTTTGCGATTCATGTTACTTGAATGATTTGAAAACTGAAAATAGTGTTATCATATCTGGATGGAAAATTAAGGAATTATTCTCGACTTCTCAAACCATCCTAGCGTTTTCTCCGCGCACCCGCCCATACTAATCCCCCGTATGTCGCCGTGTAAGGGGTCCACAGGCACCATTCGTGATTTAGCATCTAACTTGGCCGGTGTCCTGCGAGGCCCCTCCACGGTTGTTTGCCTAATGAACCATGAATTTCTATTTGCTGTCCACTGCTCAGGTAATTAACTAATAGGTGCGCTTGTGTTGGACTAGTTTGGGTATCTTTACTTGGGGCCAGTACGGGGCCAGGTTTCGCTGATCTTGAAAGGAGAGGAACAGTACTTGGAAAAGGGTCACAGAATGCTATGTTTTTATTGCAATGAATGGCGAGACGAGCATGCCGTTCGCCTGATGGTAAGCGATACGACCGCTCATGAACAGTAGCAAAACCAAACAAAACCTTGAATTACAGAGCAATGCTTGGCATTCCACTGCGCTCGCCATCCTGAGACATAAGATGTTAACTCTCAATATGTCCAGTAGTTACTCTGGCTACAATGCCCTTCAACCCGAAACACAACAGTGCATTTACACAGCTGTTTGACGGGAGAAATAGACATTGCGATGGAACCTACCCAGGCGACCTACCATATGAGAGACCTACCACCAGTGGTGAGGATTTCCGATAAATTAATCATTATGGGAAACGCTCAGCTCATAAGTGATTTGCCATACGCCGCAGTGTGCAGTGCCTACGAATACTTACAACATTGGTTGCAACATTTGGCCTCTCCATATGAAGTATAAAGAGAAGGAAAAGCGGGAATGGGCGAGGATATTAAGCCTTTAGTAATATATTGTTTTATTTAAAAATATAGTTTTATTTAATGTGTCATGTTAGGTACTCAAAATAATGCCAACTTCATTTTATTTTAAAGCACATCACAATCAAACAAGTACAAATATTGAAATATGGAATTATTTTTATTAACTTAATATCATTTATTCACTTACAAACTACAAATACCTACATAATTTAAATTATTCATACGTAACAATGTTTACGTCGCAAAAACATTATACTTACGCGGGTACTTATAAAAACACGTCGTCAATTAATGACAAGAATAACCTATTTCACAATAAAATATCTTAAATCACATTGTAGAATATATTACTAATTTTTACACTTTTTAAAATGAAATACTATTTCTAATCACAAACACATATCTATATCTGTATAATCATTCACAAGTATCATTGACGCGATTCTTCCAAAAATCAGCCAATTCTTTAAACCTCTCACTTCTTTGTTTCTGTCTTCGTGGACTGCAATTGCCTGATGGACTCTTCAGAATAGAACTAAACTTTCTTACAAGTGTAGTCACTGATTCCCTAGTATTCTCATCATCACAGGAACAATTATTAACTGTATAACTTAGCTGGTCAAAGGCTTCATCTATGAATTTATCCAGACTCTTCGCTTTGCTATTAGTAGATTCTTTAGTATCATCAAAACTAAGATCACCGGTTGAGACACTGCATTCCACTTTTTCAGGTAATTTTCTTCCTTTAGTTTTCATAGTATTGGTAGCTGAGCACAGTTCCTCAATAGATTTGAACAAGTCATCAATTCTTTCACATATATCTTCAACTGATACAGCAGACATTATTTGTCCGTTGATGAAGTAGAATTCCTTTTCTTTTTCCTTTTCTGTCTTCCTATGGAGATCTTCAATAAAATGTTGGTA
The DNA here is from genome assembly GCA_030180105.1 of Hyles lineata. Classification (NCBI taxonomy): domain Eukaryota; kingdom Metazoa; phylum Arthropoda; class Insecta; order Lepidoptera; family Sphingidae; genus Hyles; species Hyles lineata. Next base: position 1,364,179 of record JARJEE010000006.1, on the reverse strand, counting down.
GTCCAGGGCTGAATTTTTCGATAGCTGTCTGCCGACCTTCCTCCGTACTTTCTTGAACAGGAATGATGAGTCGAAAGTTGTTTTTCTCGAGTCCAAGGTCCCGAAGGATTGGTAGGCGCGTGGTGCGGTGTCTTCCTCGGTTTCCAAGTCTACTGGTTTCCAATCTTCTTCCAGTTTCATCCATTGTTCGTTTCCGTACAGGATCGCATCGGAATCCAAAAAATTGCTCATTTTTTAAACTTTTAACACTCCTTACGTAAGCACTGCGTTTATAATACTGATTGTACGGAATATTGTTAAATGTTATATACGGTTGTGCACGGTAGTGTCAGTAATGAAAGAAATATAGTTGTCTTTTTCTTTCTTTTGTAATGTCAATGTAATTACTATCGCTGTCTTGTTTGTCTGTTATTAAATAATGATTTGTTTATGTAAAAGGATTTGGGATTTACAAATGTTGTTTACGGTAATTAAGCCTTTTGTTTTATTTATTTATAATGTTTGTGTTTTCGGTAATTTCTAACTGTTAATTGTCATAGCTACTAAAATACGTTGATTGACTTTTATTTTCTGCTATTAAGTTATGACAATGTTTGATCCTAAAATTACGTTCTGAAAAGACAACATTTATTAAAATATGGACAAAAAAATCAATGTACCTACTTATATTCCACAACTTCTCAATTTACCAGTCGAATAGACATAATTTTAAATAAAAGGGTATAAGTGTTCATATGGAATTTATTGTAGATAAAAGGGTATATGCATTAAGTTAAGTATCTAATTATTGTATTTGTATTTTATGCTGTATTTATCATCCGTCATCTTAACTTCAAGCATAAAAACTTCACTTGCAAACATAGGCTTATCCAATCATTTTTACATATAATAGAAAATAACTTCTCAAATCATTTAAGATGTCAGTACACTAGAACTACATTTCACTTAAATATTGAATTGCCATTCGTCCGACAACTTGGTTAAATGCTATCAGCTCCCGTATGGTCTAGTGGCTAGGATACCTGGCTTTCACCCAGGAGGCTCGGGTTCGATTCCCGGTACGGGAAGTGTATTTTCTCAGTAATTGTTTTTATTTTGCAAAATTGAATTAAGTAAATACATACATAATTCCAAATGAAGCGAAAATTTTATTAATACATAATATTTGACGCTATACAATTATTTATATATAGAATACGGGTGCAAAATTACCAACTGCGGATATGAATTAATCACCTCTTAAGACACAACATGTTTTTGTCATAATAAATGCATATTTGTTTGGGGGTCTTGGCTTTGTGCGATTGATTTCCCCAAATTTTCTAACTACTACTTTAAATAAGCATCCTGGCATCGCAATTGATCAAACGTTTTATTTGTTTATCATCTAAGACTTATCTTAGTTATTCCTAAACAGAAACGTATTAAACCTATTTGCTTAAAACTTTTTAAATACGCACATTTAAAAAGTTATACGAAAGACGAAAACCTTTTTGAATTTAGAACAAATCCAATAACAATACGCCAAAGTAGAAAAACCTTTTTTCAAATTATTTTTATAATAAGCACATTTATTTTTTGTTTTGCTTTACTAGAATATATTTTAAAATAGTCGGTCACCTACAAAATGTAATGCGCAACGTCGGCTAGTGCGAGGCTCACATATCGAAATAAACAAGGCGCCTTTTGTGAACAACGAGCCGCTGTCGCTTAATTATCGTTTTGGAATGAGCATTCCACCGGATTTATAATACCCGGTACTGGTGTATGGAAAAGTTTATTTTTATTTAACATGGAATTTATTTTAAGTAAAGGATGGGTAAGTGAATTACGCCATTTATTTCATTTATAATTCTAAGAAAGATAAATTTCGATTGCAAATAAATGATGATAATAATTATCGGTAAGTCCACTACAAAGCATTGGGCTGCTTTAAAGATTCCACAGTTACATTATTGAAACAGTCTTTCACCGAATTTTATAAGATGGGATTTTTAACCGACTTTAAAGAACGTTCTTATTACAACGATTTTTAAAATATTTGTTCACAAATAAAAATCCAAAAATATACAGTCGAATTGACAATCTCTTTTTTTAAGTCAGTTGAAATCAGTGAATATATAACAATTTGCAATTATTTTGGATTTTATGATCAATTGGGAGGACGATTTTCCTTATGTTCTAAACAGACCGCTAAAAAGTCTCTTTACTTTGTTACATAAAGGCAGATTTATTTGTATTTTTTTTGCAACGGTAAAAGCTGGCAAAACAGTTTTCAGCTATTTAATACAGTTTGCTGACGCGGCCAGAATTGGTTGACCTATAGGCGTTTTAATTACGAAAACTTTCTTTTTTCAGTGGACAGCGGAAAAATCATGTACATTTTAAATCCTACATGTTTTTGCGCCTCAAAAATAAACACATGTAGGTAAGGAGTGAAGTTTAATTATTTTTCGCAACCGCGTTGTCGCCGGGTGTACGGCGAGTGTACCGCCCTAATGAGAAGGTCTGCGTATTACCTGCGTCGTGAAATTGTTGCCTTCACAATATGTTACTTTTGTTGTTTACGTTTTAAAAGAATTTCATTTAAAATAATAAAATAAATAAAAATACGTAATACGTATACGTAAGTAAATAAAATTTCAAACTCTTAAAATGACTTAAATTTAGTTATAGTTCATGAAGTTGTAAAATTCCAGGAAAACACCATTTAATACTATAAGAATTACTCGTGTTGATGTATGCATAGAAAAAAAATTGTGCTGCTGTGTTTTTCGGGAATTTGTACACAAAATAAAAAAAATAGTGAGGAAAAACAGCATTGCTTGATAAGAAACATCTTGGCATAACCAAATACGTAAATATAAATTGAAAATATTTATTAAATAAATTATCCACACTTTGAAGCCCAACGCAAAGCCTCACCCTTTACATCCCAGACCGCCATAACTTACGTCGTTTAATAAACATCAGAATTCACTATTTCCACCTTAATCTTATTATTTATATCGCCGCGCTAAACCGTCCGGGGCAATTAAACGCATCCAGTGCCGGCCGTGTATCACGACAGTAATCCAGGGGACAGGAACGTAATAACAAAAAACAATAAAAATAACGAATTACCCTGTGAACTCGGTGGAATCGGCCCGGAGGATGTTGGACAGCGAGGGCCATGGAGAGGGCTTTTAGTTGTGATTTTTTTTACCTTTAGATAATGTAGGAAATGGGATGATGTTGGGGGTCTGAATGGTTAAACATTTATGGTTGGGAGTGGGAATATGAAATGAGCTGAGAGCGTAACCACTGGACATATTATAGAGACTTAATATCCTATGTCTCAGGATGACGAGCGCAGTGAAATGCTAAGGTTTGCTTTGTAATAGTGTTGTTTGGTTATGATATTATCCGTATCGCTAACCATTTGACACGAAAGACCATTTGATAAAAACCAAATTTAACCGTTGACCTCCCAGTTAATTGACAGGTTTGGTTGCTTTTTTAATATAATAACAAAATGTAAATAAATAAAGGGTCTTTCTATCTATCTATAGATAACACATGTGAAAAATATTTTAAAGATGGCCTTAGGACGGCTCCGTGGACCACCGATTATGAACCATCGGTTTATAAAGTCCAATCAAATATTTTTAAAACACACAGCGACTCCACTACTCAGCGCTTCCTTATTCCAAATCCACATTCTGTTTGTGCTCATTCTTAATATGGGCCAAAACTGTTGGAAGAACGACAGTTTTTGTGTTGTATATTTTATGTACTGTGACGTCGTATATCAAACAGTTGTGACGCCGCATGCCCTGATGCTGGAGTACACGTTATTTACAACCGGGTAGTTATTCTTATTTATTTACTATGTTTATTGGTTTACGTCGGTCTCGGATTGTTGAGTTTTCCTTTGCTTAAGTGGGAGTTTTTGTTTTTTTTGTGGCGATGAGTCAGATGCTGACTGCAGTGATCTATGAAATTGCCTCTGAGGATATTTATGAGATAAATCATTATTACGAACACAGCTTCTTTCTGTTTAGATTCTTGCAATGTAATTTGCTAGAAAACAGGCGAAAGCTAACAGAAGAAACGAGGTGGAGTATGCTTTGTCAAGATAATGTAGTCAAATGACAGGCTGATGGCTAATCAGTGCAAAGATCAACGTCCTTCGATCGTCAACCCATTTACCAAAACTGGCAATTTTGACAACGTAGCAATGATTCCTAGGGAATGTGTATTTTCAGTAGGGGACATTTTGTGACTGCATCATGATGAATGTAGAATAGTGAAAATATTTAAGTTATTGTATGGCTTTTGTAGTTTTGTAAAGAAATGGTCTTATCATTGAGTAAAGGATTTGTCTTACAGTTTTACGACCGACCTATCTGACGTCTGTTCTCAAGGGAAATAATCCGATCTCAGGCACATTAGTAAGTTTCAATTGGAAATTTTCACATATAGGCAACCTAGTACCCTAGAAACTTTATAGGAGCCTTTACCAGTAGAATGATATATAGCGATGAAAATTAAATCTGTAGCACAAGGCCTTGACGAGAAGTCCGGGCTTCGATCTCGATATCTGCACTGAGATAAATATTTGTAAGCTGAAAACTATTGTTTCGAATAAATTTGTTGTGAGACCAAAAAATCTGTCGCACTTTTTGATACTTTCGGTACAAGACTTTTATCTTACTACATGTAACTGTCAAAACTATTAATAAATGAACGAATTCTTTGGCTGCAAACTTCTTTACCTGAGTACCACTCCGCCGTCTCTTACACAATTACAACTCACAATTTGCCCATGCAGATGTATTTTCTCTCACTAACTCAAAATTTCGAAAAATATGTTATCTCCAATTAAAAGGTTAATACTCATATTATAATAAAACCATAGTAGTAGTGGACTTATAGTATATGTCTTCGTGCTTAATTTTATTCCAGCTGGTAATCTGTGGACAATGGTGTGGGTTATATGTGTGTAAACTCGTTTAGTTATTTTTTTTTTTATGTTTGTTATTAGCATGTAACCGTTTATTGTCCCTTGTAAATAAAATAAAATAAAAAATAAAAATTTATGTTACAGAAGTGAGTAGGTATTAAAATAACATAAAAAATAAAATCAAATTCCTCAGGCACAGTAATATAAATTCCTACACAAAGCAATTACATTAGGCGCTGGTAATTCCCTCTCATTAGTTAAACGGGAAATTACGTCAAAAATATAGGTAATATATTGGATTTATTGCTCGGAATCCTTTATCGGAACTATATCATAAATTAATTAGCGATAAAATAATGCGACGCCATTACCGTGCCGCGGTGTCATCGCGTATATACAGGGCGTGGTGGAAATACTATTGTTTTAGATAAAAAAAGACTCATTCTCTCTCTCACTTTTCAGTAACAGAAAATCCACCGCTGAAAATAGTTGCTAGTAGTAAGATATTGGCATTTTCCCGAATAGGAACCATATGGAAGAAATCTTGTCATACTGAGACGCGCTAGTCGAGCTTTGGGTTCAGCCTTAATATAGCTAAGGCCTAAGCCGGCGTAGCACTGTCGACTGGAGAGATATAAACTTCTCTTGCCAATGCAATTTTTATTTACATTGGTTAAAAATGGTTATGGTTAGTTTAATAGGTCACTAGCGAAGGTAAACTTGTCGGAAATGCGCTGGGTTATACTTCAAGAATTACTATAATATACTACCATGTATATGTTATGGGCTAAGTGATTAATCGAGCATTATTCATAATGCCCGGGCATTATGAATAATGCAAAGTGCCTATTGGGCAGAGTGATGTAAAGCAAATTAAAATCAAAACAATGAGCCGAAGTGGTAGAATTTAGAATAGAGCAGCACGAGGGGGTGGGTTGGGAGGAGTGGAGGGGAGAGGGAGTGTCGCGCCTCCCCTGGTAACACTCCCATGAAAAGGTAACGCACCATTCCTGAGAAATATCTATTATAGCAACCTAACCCTTGAAACACTTGTTGTCAATACAAATTAGCTTATGCATCGTCTCCGGCGCTACGGGAAGTTCAGCCCCTTCGCCCTTGCATAACAAAAGATAGACACCCATGCTCACCTCCGCAGCTTCGGCTTGCTGGTCGCCTCCGGCGACCAGCCTCAGCCGCTACGGCTCGCACGGTTGCCTATCCTTCGTTACAGCGGGCGGGGGCTGCTCTCCCTCCGCGCCTCCGGCATTTTATATACACTCTAGGGTCGGTAACCAAAAGACTACGTGAAGTCGGGGTGTTCCGAGTCGGTTTTGGGGCACAGTCGACCTAACTGATCCGTATAGTGGGTACACTAATTTTCTTCTGAAGATAATGTTTCGGACGTTAAAAAACAACAAAACATAAGCAGATCAACTTTTTTAATTTATAGATCTATCGCAGATGCGACAATGCGGCAGCGCACCACGTAAAAAATCACCTATTAATCACATTGCCCGATCATCATGTAGCCATATTCATAATGCCCGGGCATTATGAATACTGCCCGCATTAATCACTTGGCCCATAACATATACATTACAGAAAATAAATTGGTTTTTGGAAAATTGTTAATACATATTATACACCACGGTGTTGCATGCAATATTATCAGCTATTTAACCAAAACAGCGTCGTTTTCCCCGCTTATCTACGTTCTAAAATATTAAACATTCCCGTTTAATATCAGCCTGTGATAGCGCGGCAAAAATATCGTCATTGCGCTCCGTGATCGCATTGATTACTATTATTTCGAGTCATTAAATCAAAACAACGACAATCGAGGACTCATTATGGCGGACCAAACCATTTTCCGACCGGGTTTTGAACTTTTGATCCCCGCGGCGAGTATTGTGTAAGTTGCGAGTTGCAACCGTTGCGCGATTTGGAAATTATGTTTTGTTTATTAAGTATAAATATACTATATATATTATAATATATCAACCGGTATATTTGTAGTTGAATTTCGGTTCTCATCTACTTTTTGCTAAGTCGTTCTAAATTTTCAAATACCTCGCGTCCATAGCAAAATATACCTTGTTTTATATTTCTCTAACACGATTGATCCTTGCACATTGCAGTTGAAGAGCTAAGCGAAGCGAATATTAAATAAAATTTCGAATTATCTATCTAAGTATCGAAAAGAGGTATGTTGAGACGTAACACGAAGAAACCCTTAAATTGGATCAAAATGAATTCCACATAATCGCAAAAGCAGGATCTAATATCGGATGACCAAATAAATGCAACCAATGTGTGCTCTGTACAGGCCTCTTCCAAGAAATCACAAATAAAAATATATACATTTATTTGTTCTTCAATTCGTATATAACCATATTCAACTTTTTCCTTTTCTTTATTTTCTTATATGTCTAAGATTTTCATTGATTTTTTACATATTTTTTTTGGCTCTCTGTTACAGTAATATCACCTAACTTGTACAATCTCTGCATCATCCTAAAGGGAATGCCTAAGGTAATAATGCTTTTAGGCGTTAGTCCGCCTTTATTACATCCCTGTGAGAGGGTCAATTCCGGCAAGATTGATACATAACTTGGATACGAAATAATCACAGTAGATAAATGTCAGGATAAATCGCTATCTCTATTTTTGAAAAGAGTCCCAAATTATCATGTGCTGCAATAGTATGCTGAGCTGACTCTCAACCTTCACTAGTTGGACAGGCACTACAAGAAGAAGAGCAACCAGCAACTAGCAACTACAAACCACCCCGCAACTAATAACCGTCTACGTAGCCATGAATTTAATCAGTTACCGAGGCCCGTTGTTACGTTTTGATTTATGTCACTCTGTGCGCTAGTTTTTGAGCTGATTGCGTTTTAGTTTTATGGCTTAGTTATGGTTATTTTCACCATAATTTATTTTAATAATGACTGTTATGATTTTGGACGAGCGGTTAAACCGACAATATGGGATTTGATTTAAATTGAGGTGCTATTGGGTTAGCGTTTGTGTGGCCGGTAATTGCAGTAATGTTTAGGTAATGTTGGTAACATTGTTAAATAATATATAACGCACAGGGAAGTTGTCTTTGAAACTAAAGGTTGAAGATTTAGTTTTCGGCCCGAGAAAAATGTGAATTCAGCAATTATTTAGTTGAATTTGACCTTAGTAGTCTTTTAATCAAGATAAATGTCTTAATATATTATAAGTCATAGAAAAGAGAGAGAATCTAAGATTTCAGACTTAAGAGTTTTAATTATACCAGTGAGTTTCTTAGAGGCTAATTTTCTTAGTGTTTCCTGTCCCCAATACCTTCCATTATCTATCTTTAGAGCCTAAAGAATTACTTAATTTTTCTACATATTGTACATGTTATTTTGTGGCAATGACTTCATTAGGTGAACTACTTGCTACTTATCTTCTGCCTTATTTGCAAACTTCTTCTTCTTCTACTTGGCGTTACCCGGCCACCAGTACCAGTACCGTACCAGGGTCCGCCTTCGAGCTAATTCTCCTCCATTTCACCCGATATCCAGGATTCTCAATATTAAGGCCATTGACCCTCATATGTACCATGACGACATCTAGCCAGCGCTTCTTTAGTCTTCCCCTCGGTCGAGGTCCAGGAATATTGAGGCTCAAGCACACATTGCCGACGTACTCCTGTAGTTTATCCATTTTTATGGTGGTGGCTGGATGTTTATCCAATCTAATAAATATCTAAAGTCACACATAAAAATGTACAGGTCTTCTACCTGTGAACGCGCAATATTCAGAAGCAATGTAATTATTTGTTCACCACAACGTAAAGATGCGGTGACCAAACCCTTATTCTGCGATTTCTTAATAACATTACCAGTGATGCTGTCAATATCATTAAATCTAATGCATTAAATCAAAGCGCCGGCATTAAAATGTTGGAACGCGGGCAAATCGCGTGCGTTTCCGACGCGGCATGCAAATTACCATTAACTGTGTCGTAAAGCCGTCATCGACGCGATATGACGCGACGTTACAACAATTTGTAATCACATTGTTTTAGATACGCGGTAGTTACTGGTATGTTTGAAGAGAAAATTTTAAATATCTGTGAGGGCTTGGACACTGAATGAAAAAAAAACAAGATATGGAGAATAGTCGAAAATATAAATATTTCTGTGAGGGCTTGAAAAGTAAAAAAAGATATGGAGGCTGGTGGGGTCGAAAATACCTTTAATGGAAGCTATGCACGTAATACGTACTACGTATCATCAAAGTGGACAGACAATTTAATAAAGGTTGCAGAAAACCATCGGATGCAGGCGGTTTTAATAAAATTCGGTAGTTGAAGATGATAATGACGAAGAGGTAAAAATATCCGCAATTCTTCAATTTATCAGGCTATATTTAATAAGAATACTATTCCGACACATTCTATAGGATATGTTCGTATCTCTTAATCCTTAGGCCAATTGTTCTAAATGTAGTGCCATCTGCGGCTAAGGGAAGTCTTGGGTTTCCTGGGTTTGGTATTTGAGAAATCTCATATGAGTTGCCTGGGACTGTTTGTGCCCCGCATATCTATAGTGAGCGGTGCGTTATAGCCTGTTGGTAAAGGACCTGACGCGACTGCCAACTTTCACAGTAGTCGCGGGTTCAAATCTTAGGACACGTCTCTGACTTTTAGGAGTGATGTTTGTATTGATAGTCAATCACCATGCATTATAGCGACGAAAGAAAACATTGTGAGCAAATCTGCATACAATAGCGATTTGTATACATTTCTATGGTGTGTAGTCCGCCAATCCACACGTAGCCAGCGTGGTGAACTATATGGCCTAACCACACTCAACCGTACTCTCGATTGTAGAGGAGGCCCGTGCCCTGCAGTGGGACGTACATGGGCTGATAAAGTACAGTTAAGTATGTATCAATTTCTAAAATCCCATCTGTTTAGCCTCCTAAATAATGTAATAAACATGTCTACAAAACATAATGGTGCACATGGCGTGTATCGATTGGAAAATTAGCATTAATGTTGCCATAAAGCCGTCGCCATGTCAGCCGGCATGATTGGATCCAGCGTGACTATTTATTTTGACGGCATGGGATGATAATTGTATGGCTTGGGGTTGCCACCCTTTGGCGTTTAGATACTGATTTCTAAATAGAGTTAGGATGTTATTCAAGGCCTGGATATCAAGCATCGTATATTTTAGAGAATCTGTCATTTTGACCCAATCAAAAACCAATTCGACAGCCTCAGACAAGATGGCGAGCATAGTGGATTATCAAGCATTGCTTTGTAATTCACGGGGTTGTTTGGTTTTGCTACTGTCCATGAACGCTATCGCTTACCATTAGGCGAATGGAATGCTCGCTCGCTATTCATAGCAATAAATAAAATAATAAGTCAACATATTATTTATTAGAGGCTCTACGAGCTACAGTCAAACCGCCTTGGTGGTTCTGTAGGGTATATGTGTAATTTGACCGAGGTTTTTGTTTATTTAATAAATAAAAAAAATATGGGACCAAATGCCAAGCAACAGCTTTCAATCAAAGAAAGAATGATCGAAATCGGTTCACCCAGTACAGAGAAATGAGGTAACAAACATAAAAGAACAACAGACAGTCAAATTGAGAACCTCCTCCTTTTTTAAGTCGGTTAAAAATAAGTCACGCAAACGAAGTTCCAGGACACAGCTCCTAAGCAACTTTGTTAATGAAAATATTCGATTGCTATACATGTTCTATCAGTCTGTTCTGTCTGATTTATCATAACAGACATTCGCAAGCATCCATCCACAAGTCCCAGTTAGCAAGTAATTAGCAATACAAATTCATAGTGGTAATTACAGGGAACATATTTATCAGAGGTTTACGCGGTGGCCGACGCTCCGTTCATTATTAACGCTAAATCATATTTAGTGCAGTCATTATCGGTTCCACGCCGCTTGTTATTCACTATACGTCATAAATTACGTTCATATTCTAATATTATTATGTTTAGAAAAATTGTTGTGGTGGATATTCATTTATTTATAAATACTTATTGCACGCTACACAGATTATCAGAAACAATAACATAAAGTGCATGAAAACGTGCAACAATCGGTGGTCTTATCGCTGTCGGTAATTTCTTCCACACATGACACAACCTTAAGATGTATTAAATAAATTAATAATATATAAAACCCATGTGCGTATTGATAGTAATTGCCACGCACTGTGAAGGCGAAGAATAACATCGTGAGGAAATCTGCATACCATAGCGAATTGTATACATTTCTATGGTATGTAAAGTTCGCCAACCCGCACTAGGTCAGCGTGGTGGACTAAATAGTCTAACCACTCTCAATCGCGTACTCTCGATACAATTAACCCTCAACCTACACCCTATTATACAAAACTAACCCTAAAACACCGTATTCAAAAATCAATCGATGACTCAACCGTAAAACGCATTGTATCGTTGTGTAAATCGGGCTATAGGCAGTCACGGCAGTGTAGAGTGGCAGTGGCCTGTAGCCAAGCAGGCCACGCAGAAGATGGCCGGCGTAACCCTCCACCTGCATAATACACTAACGCGACAAAACTAACCCTAAGATACCATTCAGAAACACAGCAATCAGTCCATAACTTAACCGTTAAATGCTATGGTTGTAATTTAAATCTTGGCAATTTTATTTACCAAACACACACAATTAACCTTCCACCTGCATCGTATTACACAAACATTAACCCTAAAATACCGCACACATAACAATCAATCGATGACTTAACCGTCAAATGCGTTGTATCGTCGTGTAAATCGGGCTATAGTCCGGACACGGCAGTGGAGTGCGCCAGCGGCCCGTAAAGTAGCCGAGCGCGCTCAGATATTGCCCATGCAGGCCACGCAGATTTAAGATGGCCGACGTAAACTTGCCTTGTTTTAATTGGTCAGTTCTGTCGGATTTGTATGGAGTTGGGTTGTGATTTGCAGGAGTTTTGGTGTGATATTGTTTATTTTATTCAGTAATTGTAGACAATTAGCTGCTCATTAGTTTATTTCTATAATACTAATCATGCGTAATTAAAATTACTTGTTATGGAAATGTAGATTTAAAGACTTCTTTACGAATACTTTCAGTTACATAAGTATAGTTAAAATTTTGACATGAATTTCATAGTAAGTATGTAATCAATATTTAGTTAATTAAACCACTACATTGGCTTACTATACGAGACTAACCAATTTATCTAAAAGGATTGTCGTTTGGAAAGAGCTTTGCAAGTAATAACTTAACCTCGGTCAGTCTCGGGTTCGGATCTCGGATAGGGTGAAGTGGTATTGGATTTTCTATTAATTACCAGCCCGGAGTTAGGAATTTGTGCCTGATATGGCGATAGAGCCTATCGCTATCGCCACTATCACATGAAGGCAAAATATAGATGTCCGGGTTGCTACTAAGAGAATCTCTGCCTACCCTTTTTGGAAAAAATGTGTGAGCTTATAAATGCAGGAAAACTTGACCCGGTTACAAATATTGCAAATGTAAAATACTGCTGACAAAAACGACTCTTGAAATAATAATATTACCACTTCGGGTAAGCAGCTGGCTTCGATGTGAGATACATCCCTCGGACAACCCATAAAGTATGAGTTTTTGTATTTATAAAAATCATTATACTATTTCCTTGGAACTCAAGTCAATACATTGCGAATTTGCACATATCAAACATTTAAACGATTTTCGTACCAAAGTGCACCGTTGATTTGTGGAGGATAAGGGCCACCCTTTTCTAAGCCTTCAGAGGTACAATTATAACCTTACCTAACCTAAACCAATATTAAAAAACATTTGTAACAACTCTATAAACATACTACCGTTGGTGCATTAAACCGCACGGGCGGAGTTACGGCGCGCGGCTGCGTGTGGACAACGGAGGCGTACGTATTGCGACGCACTTTATTGCGACAATAGTCGGTGTCACGGGCCCGCAGCGCACCGGCGACCGACTAGAGTAGCCGACTAGTAGCCGACTAGAGTGGCCGACTAGGGCCGTCACTTGTAAGGTAATTTTGCAGAGCGACTACGCTGAGGTATCGCTTGTAATATTAGGTAAGTTAATAGATTCACGGTGATAATTTAGGTGAATTGGTAGATCTCTCATATGTGAGAGGCCATCTGGGTGGGTATCACCGCAGTGTCTATTTCTCCCGTCAAACAGCAGTGTAAACGCACTGTTGTGTTTCGGGTTGAAGGGCATTGTAGCCAGAGTAACTACTGGACATATTGAGACTTAACATCTTATGTCTCTGGATGGCGAGCGCAGTGGAATGCCAAGCATTGGTTTGTAATTCAAGGTGTTGTTTGGTTTTGCTACTGTTCATGAGCGGTCGTATCGCTTACCATCAGGCGAACGGCATGCTCGTCTCGCCATTCATAGCAATAAAAATATATATATGTAGAAGGGTATGAGAACCCTTTTATAATCTTATTAGTGTTCTTCCAAAGTAGAAGACATTGACTATAGGCATTCTATTGCCTTGTCGGTGAAAAGATGAAGTTATGGAAGGGGTCCCTATTTCACGTGAATATCATCGTGATCTGGTATTCCGCTGCTGGACAAAGGCAGCTGCAACATGGAAAGACTTCTTAAAAGACCAGCATTCATGACCTGCTTTATCGATACCGCCAATTGTTATACTAATTTGTATATTTCACGCGTCGGCCATTCAAAACCAACGATCACAAATAAAATTCAACTAAATATAAAACAATGCCGGCACTAACCGCGTTCATTCTAATTATGTACAATTATCACCGCCCCCCACCCTCCGCGCCCCGCACCCCCCGCTATATGCAGTTTTAATTCCGCCATTTTGTTCGCCGTGCGGACTAATGGCCGTAACATATCGCTTTTTGATAATGTAATTCGTTTGTTATTGGAGATTACGCTAATGATTTTTTCGTTTCTTTTAATTGTTATGGTTAAACAAGCTACGATACATATACTCGTATACCTAAGTCATTTTTTCATTGTGTGACTAGCACACTTAATATTCATGATATGGTAGATAAACTCCAATATTTGGTTGGCTTGAATTACTCGTGGTATGTCTTTCATGTGACAGGCTCCCTGGGTAGGTACCACCTCAATGTCTGTGTCCCGCCAAACAGCAGTGTAAAGGCACTGTTGTGTTCCGGTTTGAAGGGCATTGTAGCCAGAGTAACTACTGGACATATTGAGACTTAACATAGTAATTCTCAAGATGACGAGGGCATTGGAATGCTAAGCATTGTTTTGTAATTAAAGAAAGATACCTATTATTGTTGGCACCAATTCGCATAAAACAAAAAGAAAACAACAGGTATACACAAAACATCCCAGCACGAAACAAATAGGAAAAATTATAAATAATAAAATAGTAAAGAAAGGAAATGAAAAATAATACCTAAAATAATAAAGATAAACATATTTTATCTATACTAATTATGCCAATAGTAGGACCAATATTGCAAATTACTATATCAAGTGGTGAGGTAATTACAGCCGCTGCCAATAAACAATGCTAATCCAAAATTTGCCGTTTGAGATTGACACCTCAATCTTTTTGACCGACTTCAAAAGGAGGAGGTAATCAATTCGACTGAATTTTTTTTTTGTATGTTTGTTACCCGATTTCGCCGGTAATTGCGAACCGATTCTGAAAATTTCTTTTTTGTCGGAATGAATGATATACTGGGTTGGTCCCATAAAAAAATGGTGAAGATCTGATGAATATCTTCGGATCTGCCGACCAGAACTCCTCAAAATTAAACAGTCCCGCATTAATTCTTTTTGCGTTAGATTAAGTATAAGTATATTATTACAAAAGGTGGGTGAAAATGGGAAAAGGGTGGGGGTGGGGGTAGAAAATAGGTACAATTGTAATTACTCAATATCTCCGGCAGAACTTAATCGATTTAAAAAATAACTTTTTTGTCGAATAGTATTATATATTAGGTTGGCCCCAAAAAAATATTGTGAAGACCTGATGAATATCTTTGGACCTGAAGGGCGGAACTCCTCAAAATTTAATAGTACAGCAATAATTCTTTTTACATTAGGTTCAGTATAAGTGTATTACTACAAAGAGGGAATAGAAACTGGGCAGAAACGCAATGATTTTTCGTCCATTAGGTTCAATATATGTGTTTTATTAAAAAAAGTAAGTAAAGAAGGCGTAGAGGTGAGAGGGTGACGAATGATTACTCAATATCTCTGGCAGGTTGAGCCGATTTTAGTGATTTTTATCATAAAAACGAAATGACGGGTGGCTACCTAAAAATAATCATAAAATCGAATAATTATCTTCGGATCCGAATACCTATTATTAATTTTTGATTCTGAAAATATAAAGGATCACAATGATTCATGATTCATTTTTATGTACATTAATTCCAGTTTTTATTATATGATCGCCTTTGTCATCATTACAATGCTTATGAAAACTAAAAAGTAAAAAATAAAATAATTTAATTAAAAATTAAAAGACCGACTTCAAAGTGCACTACAAAGTAATAAATAATATATATTTCATTATGCTAGTACACATTGATTAATTTTCTTAGTGACTTGACTAGCCAACAAATCTTAAATACGTAATATTTTGAAGGCGGGTCGCCAAGTGACGAACACGACGACTTACACTTAAATTAAATTTGTGTTAAACATCCTAGCGAAAACACGCAAGTTTTACACGCAATATAATTTGTCTAAACGTATATAAACTCACGCACTTTTTTCCAAAAGGGGTAGGCAGAGATTCTCCTGGTATCAACCAGGACACCCACGTTACGCCTTGTGTGTTTTGTCTCTCGGTGTGTTTGTGGGCGAGTCAATCGCCATATCGGATACAAATTCTAGACTCCGTCCTGATAACTAATAGAAAAATCGAATATTACTTTGCCCGTACTTAATATATCAGCTCTTAATAAACACTGTTGAGCATCGAACTTATCTGCAATCGAGGGAAAGATACAAACTTAACTACTTCCCTTTCTTATATTTTCCTCACCATGATTCCTATCACTGCTTAGTAATTGTCTATAAATATAAAAGTGACTCCAATAAGTCAAAGGCGTACCATGGAATCAAAACTCTTGACCACTGTATCTTTTATCGTATTCAATTCATTATAATTAGACCACACATATGACACATAATAATTCTATTAAAATCTCAACAATGTACACGTAGGATCAAATGTTAAATTAATTTGTTTCTAATTTACATATGGACCTTACTGAGCGTTAACGATACAGGATGTACAAGTAGATAATATCAAATTGTGTTACATTTACTTAAATTTGTTCTTGTTCGGCACCTGGCGACCCGCCTTCAAAATATTACGTATTTAAGATTTGTTGGCTAGTCAAGTCACTAAGAAAATTAATCAATGTGTACTAGCATAATGAAATATATATTATTTATTACTTTGTAGTGCACTTTGAAGTCGGTCTTTTAATTTTTAATTAAATTATTTTATTTCTGATACTGTGTACACCCAGGTGTGTGCGATCACGTGCAAAAAATCCCCGTTCTCTCCCCTCCCCATTCTTCAGGGTACTCCCCTCTCAGTGCGGAATGACCTGAGTATCCTTGGTGTGGATATCCGCTGTGATCTCAATCCAAGGAATCACATCGAGGGCGTAATATCTGCCACATCACGCAGGGTTGGAGTCTTGAACAGGGTGCGTCGGTTTTTCACGCCCGGTCAGCTTTGTCGCTTATATAAAGCGCAGGTCCGGCCGGGTATGGAGTAGGTACTGCTCGCACCTCTGGGATGGATCCGCCCAGTACCTGATCGATGCCTTGGATGGATTGCAGCGGCGGGCCATCCGCATTGTGAATGATGCAGACGTTACGAGCAACTTAGAGTCGCTACAACTCCGGAGAGATGTCGCCTCTCTAAGCGTGTTCTACCGCCTGTATCACGGTGAGTGCTCTGAAGAATTGTTCAACTTGATCCCCTCCTCTCCATTCCTAACCAAAACCACGCGTGCTGGCTTGCGAAGCCATAGCTTGACGGCCCACACCATCCCGGCGCGAACCAAACGGTTCTCGAATTCGTTTTTGTGCCGCACCGTCAGGCTGTGAAATTGTTTGCCGGCGCACGTGTTCCCTCCTTCCTGCAATCCTGGGTCCTTCCGCCGCGGTGTGAGGAGGCACCTTAGCAGGCCGGCATAATTGTTTCCATTGGCATGGGACTGCCGTCCGATACCAATGGATACTCTGCCTGGGCGGCATTGGCACTTTCAATCAGGTGCAATGCCGCCACTATGCCAGGCCAGTTTAAAAAAAAAAAACTATATTGCCTATAATCAATCTCAATAGTGAAACAACCATGGCAACATGGTTAGAGACCAGGCGAAAAGTAGAAAACAATCCAGATTGATTTCAATCTAATTTTTTCGATTGATTATTGGCATCGGCCGTAAATTGGTGATAGGAGACGTTGTCTGGGTGCAATTACTTGTAAATTTGCCTTTGATGCCAAAAAACCTCCATAATATTTCAGTACAACAGCTGAATGAAGACTTTGTGTCTGTTGGTCATAAACTTCTATCACACATTAAAATTACCGTTGCGCTGTCCAACGCATCAAAACCACAATTTTAACTTTCATTACCGCATCGATGCATAAAACGCAATAGAATATCGGCGTGGCCATCAAATCAATGCGGCTATGCCGTATAACTGGCGGGCAAATCCGGTAGTTTACTGTTAGTTTACGACTCGGGCCGCGTTGATGGACACTAGCGTGGATTGAACGGTATCGGACAGGCGCAGCCGGGCGCGCCGCTTGTTAATCTACGGTTATTTCTTGTTTATTCGACTGGTTTAGACGTATGAGATGATTTTTGGGTGTTATAGACATTTACGTTGGAGTATGGGTTGTAACTTGTAGTGTGTGTTGGGTTCTAAACCAGGTCATGTATTCTTCTGCGAATTTTTGTTTCCTATGTCTCTGAAAGAATCTGGAGTTTGATCATCGCCCTTAGCCACAAGAACTTTACAGCTGATTATAGATCTTACTCAAAAATGTTATACCGACCTTTGTAATTCCCCAAGATAAATATCGACCTTTGTATAAATGATATAAATATGTTGTTGATGATTCCTAAACTACATATTTTAAAGGAGCAAGCGGTAAATCTGGTGAGAATTAATGAAAGCCTCTTATAAGCCCTTAGGAAAATGCACATTGTCTAATTTCATTTAATTAAAGATTAAAGTTGCGTAAAAAATACCGGAGTCTCTATGTTTCCAGAAATCTTTTCATCAGACGAACAACAGAACCTCATTTCTTAGAAACTATAATAAGTCAAGTTTATTTTGTCCTGCTTCAGTCAATACTGGATTTAGCCCAACATTATTTGTTACGAGATACTTTTTGCTAAAAGATTGACTTAAATGAAATTAATACAATACAAATCCCTATCCTTACCTTTACCATCAAACCGTTATATATAATTTTATGTTAAAATCCGAATAAAATGCAATAAACACGAAATGCTTCACAATTTAAACCCGTACGTATGGCGGACGATTAAAATTGTTTCGGCGTATTTATACTGACCATTATAACACTACCGAAGTGCGGTGCAGCCTGTAATTATCGTAAAATGTTACATGTTTATGTATTTTTAATTCCGTCGTATATCGCCGATCGGGCTGATATAAAAGTGCGGTGGTATGGCACGACACGACCACGACATTTAATGAGCCTTTTGTTGCATTGTCATGTCGAGTTCGAAGATGACGATTTGAAATCCAA
This sequence comes from Hyles lineata, assembly GCA_030180105.1. Taxonomy (NCBI): domain Eukaryota; kingdom Metazoa; phylum Arthropoda; class Insecta; order Lepidoptera; family Sphingidae; genus Hyles; species Hyles lineata. The sequence goes on along the minus strand of JARJEE010000006.1, from coordinate 1,345,421 downwards.
AAAGTATCTGGTTTATATTTTTTCTTAGCTCTAGACACACCAAATACAGTGAATGTTATAAGGAATTAAATGAAAAAGTATAAAATAAAGCAAAGCAGGGCAGTATAACATATACAAAATCTATCATAATATTTTAAATTAAGTTCTGCCTTGGATCATGTTTATATTTTTATTCTACTAATTTTGGGCCCAATTATTCTGTTTTTCATTTTGGTTACATCATTTGTATGCGTACTGACAGCTGCCAGTATCAAAAACAAATGAAGTCATAACAATATCACATTACGCGGCATGCGAACGGACCTAAAACCTCGGCGGTCAATTCGGGAATCGCACGACAATAAAGTAGCGTTAATGTTGTGATTTCGACGCACCACTATTGTTTATAATGTCATACGGGATATTTGATTACACGCGTCGCCGTGCAGACCGCATTGGCCGTAATAAGTGGCGAAAAATGACAACGCCACAAATAAACTTGAATTTCGAACCGAATTCCCGTTAATTAGGGAGTTATTTTTGTTGTGGCAACACTTTTGTTAGTATTAGGGGAATCAGGTCTGTTTTAAAGGGCGGGCGTGGTGCTTTTAAGGAATATGTAACAGCTAATAATGTTACAATAAAGAATACTGAAATCAGACAAAATGGCAGAGGAGAACCTCGAAGGCGCCTCGTGACAACACTAGGTAGAAAGAAAGAGAGGTAGTAGTTTTGACTGGTTTAAAAATAATTAATCCAATAGTACATTATCTTTTATAATTGTCTTTGTGAATTAAATACGTACTTGTTTTATATTACAATGAATTTTAACGCGTACCTAAAAAGTTCAATATAATTCCTTTGAATTTACCAATTACTTTTTTTTCAATTTTAATAATATAATATCGTCAGACAAACAACCATAAAAACCATTGTGGCTCATGTTGCCAGCCGACAAAAATGATAAACAGCCAAAAAGGTTAATATTCCGAACGCGACGCGACAGATTTTCAAAAAACGAACCGATTGACAACCGCCTGTCTAGATAGTGACGGAGGCAGCCCGACCGGCCAGTATCATTTACACCTATAAAACCGCTTTGCTGACTACATTCGTTCTAAATTTAAATTCCTTAACCGCATAAATAAGTTTGCTTTTAGAATTCGATTGACAAACGGTTGATTTACAGCTAATAATGCCTTACTGATATTAATTTAGAGTCTGTTTTCGAATGATGTGTTGATAATTAAATTGGTCTCAATTTTTCATCGGCAAAATTGTAAATGCACTTGATTAATTGCTTTAATTCAAAGCAGTAGAGTTTATAACTGCTTGTATATTGGTAATATTAAGTTGGTGAATTGGTTGACAGTCGGACAATGCATCCGCCGGCGTGGCATTCTTTCACTTTAAAAATACCCAATGAATTATGCGTTGTGAGAAACACACGCGTTGGGTTTCACTGAAATACAAAAGGGCTTCCATTATTGTCACGTATATTGACATTTTATGGCACATTTCATATTAAAGTCGTAGATGAGGCCATTTTATACCGGTATATTTGAGCGGTTTAATTAACTATACCGCAATTTATCTCAAAACCCTTAAAATATTTTACGTTAATATGTTGCCTATTCTTATAAATCTTCTTTTTAGTCAAAAGCTTACAATATTGTGGTTTTAATCAAACCTTTATGCTGTGTCGTAAAAAAATCCGTCAAAACAGGTACTATTTTATTATTCAGAAAAGTAGAATTTCGTCTTTTATATATTATTAATTTAAACATCTGGAACTCGGTATCATATTTACCAACAAACAAAATTAAACCAAATTCCATTTCGAATAAAACAAAAACACCATTAATACAGTCCGTAGCAAACTCGTAGAGGCGTAGAGCGCCGTAGCAGTGCGCCCGTAGCGGCGTAGCTCACAATCGTAAGCAAAACTTAATATCATAATTTTTCCTCTACAACAAGAAAACACGGCGAATTAGTAATAATAAGAGACAAAGAATGCCCCGAGTTTGATACTACGTTCAAATCAAGCATACACATTAAATATAATAGCTTAGCTCTGCGCCTTGAGATCAACACGATGTGCGCAGTGTGGATACGACTTAAAATTTGAATTTGTTTTTCTTTGTTTAAAAATATATACAACCTAAAATATTTACGCAAAATGCGAATTAATTCCTAAATAACTTTTGTAAGCCTTTACAAAGTTTGTTTGACACTATAATAAAGAACAGACAACAAATCGAATCGATTTATACAATATGCTGATATAGAAGTAGGATTAGTTTTAAAACTGGTGCCATACCAAAGGCTGTTTATATGTATAGCATTATTACAAAAACTAGTAATAAAATCGCCTTTACACTGAAAAAACACACTTAAAAAATTCATGATTCATAATTGCTTGTTCATAACTAGTTAATTTATTAGTATGACATATTTAATTCAAAACTTTTCCTTTTTAGGTACCCCATATTTACATGGTTATAAACTAAAATAAAATTTACGCATGTCTTTTACTTTTTTGGAAAACATTTCTATATCAGCCCATATACGTCCCACTGTAGGGCCCGGGCCTTCTCTACAATAGAGAATACATTATAGAGGAGACGGATACTTTTTATCATCGTTATTTGAATATTCTCATTTGTAGTCATGTTCACACTAAACAATCGTCAACAAATTCCCGGCTCATTTGTTTTTTATTCCGCCAGGCGGCGCGGTAATCGAAAGTATAAATTTGTTTAGACGCAGGCCGGCCGATACCGCGTTGTTAACGCTGTAATGAGAGATATAAACTGGCATAACGGGCTGGTGAGCCGACCAGAGAATATGGACGGCTGCGAGTGAGCCTAGTGGTGGTTTCTTTAAGGATTTTGTTATTTATCTTGCCACTTGCTTTATTTTGCAATGAATGGCGTGACGAGCATGCCATTCGCCAGATAGCAAGCGAAACAACACTTTGAATTACAAGGAATGCATGGCATTCTACTACCATCTTGAGATATTCGATGGTAGGTCTCAGCATATGCAGTAGTTACTCTGGCTACAATGTCCTCCAAACTGGAATATAAATTAGCATTTAAACAGCTGTTTGGCGGGAGAAAAAGACATTGCGCTGGTTCCTACCCAAGCGGCCTCTCACATGTTCGATGTAAAAAATTCATTTCTAATATCTATACAAGTCTGTACATCAATATAATTTAAAATATATATCCAACTATCACATACATAGTCCTGACCCCACAATAAGATCAATTAAGTCTTGCGTTGTGGTTATCAGAAACTACGAGAGACTTTTCGGTTTCACAAACACTCAGACCAAAACACAAACATTTTCTTGGTGCGGGGATCGAACCCGCGGCCTCTCGTTTCACATTCGGCATCTACGCAACTGCGCCACAGAGGCTGCCAAATAATAATATTATTGGTGTATCTTAATTTATTTCTGGTGTGTACATTTAAATAACAGTGTTTTGAAGAGCAATTGATAGTTTTATGCAAGTTATTTTTGGATTTTTTGGTTTGAAAAATCTCGTATTAGTTACCAGGATTTGGAAACTGTAATATTTTAGCAAGGAAATAAGCTAGCGAGCTGTGTATGGTATAAGTAGTATCCCTGTCTACTCACTTTGTGATGCATGAGTTTATTTATGTATGTTAATATTTAAAAATAATAACTATATACATACTTTCTATAGCTTTAATTTTTTGGCAGGTTTAGTATGTGAAATAAGTCGAGATCGATGTGACAATTGTATAACTATACAATATAATACATAACTCTTCTCTCCAATGAAAGCTGAACTTTGAAGGCACCAGACACTTATTAAATGGAGGTGCTATGATTAATTAAGTTATAAAATTCTTCTCATCTGGCATTGCCCATATTGAAAAGTATATGTCGTGGAAGAAAAAAACGGAAACTAAATATAGTTCTTTAGATTTAAGTTTCATTACACTTTCATTACTGTGTGTATGTAGAGGTAGAAATAATTTTTGGTGAAAAATCTTATAGAAATATAATCTACCCCACACCACCCCGGATCCTATATTTAAAAAAAACAAGGGTTGATAATGAACAGGCGAGTATAAAAGTTTGTAAAACTGTGATCACAGCTGAAAACTTGGGGCATTTCCACAACTATGAATAAATTCGGTCATTTAGTGTTCCCGACCAACCACCAACCTTAGTTGTTAAGAAAAGCCCCTTAAAGCCGGAAGAAAGTTAAAAAATAATTAATGCTTTCGTAAATATTCATACCTTGGCTGGAGTTTAGAGTTAACCCTCTACAGATGAAAATATAGGGTCATATAGTAGGAGAGAAAACGTCGCGATAATTAACTGTATGTTTTGTGAATGTGATCTTTTTAGGAGACTGTCCCGCCCTCACACCCGCCTCTGCAACTCCTGTAAGCCAGGATTAATCAGGATGAGGGGCACGTATTTTAATGACACCGAGCATTGGAGTTCGGCGAGTCTCTGAATGTGACGTTATTGATATGGCAACACAATTATTTAAACGACGTTTAACGATAATCTTTACTGTTTGACACAGGACAATCACTGTTGAACGTAGTATTACATAAAAATTATGGAGAATAATTTTAAAGTGGCTTGCTTTCAGCAACAACTTGCAATATATTTAGGTACTCCATCCACCATGAGCACGAAGTTTCAACAAAGGGCTTATTCTTTGTTATTTTTCAATCAAAAACTTTTCTGAAGAATCAAAGACAAATCGTTTAAAATTATTGTATGTTTATGGAACAGAAAATACCAATATTATATATTCAGTAGGTAGAGTTTCAATATTTTTAATGCACAAAATTAAATTCATCAGCACGATGCCATTCCTAGACGACGGACTAGTAAACAGATCCCTATCTGTCCAAAGCTGCGTTTACAAACGTTTTAAATAGCGGTATGTTTCCGCAAGTGAAGGGTTGGCCGGAACGACTCCGATTTAATTTAAGTCCAGCGCCGTTATCGTCGGAACCCCATTGTTTTTCTTTCTTGAAATTTAACGGTCAATTTGACGTGATTCCTTTTTTTACGATTAATTTGAATTTAATTAGTTCAGCGCATTGTTTTCGATTCGAGAGGTTTTTTGCACGTCGCGTTTATTGGTGAAAATTAAGGCTATATTTTGTTTTGTTGCGAAGAATTATTGAAAATGAAAATTATGTTTCATTGAAAAAAATTGTGGTAGATAAACTAAATATACAAAAAAATATATATATTGAATCGAAAAATCTTCCGAGTAATAAAAATCTTTTTTCTTTAATCTGACTGCAATTTGATGGAAATCAAAAGTGCCTAGTTTTTTATCATATGTAAATAACATTCTAGATTATCAATGCTTTTAACATATCAACTAAGACTACTTATTTTGTAATAGGTAACAGGATGGTAAAAAAACGTTCGTTTTTAAATACCAACTTTACTGGTGGTAGATCTCTCATATGTGAGAGGTCGCTTGGGTAGGTTACCACCTCAATGTTTATTTCTACCGTCAAGCAGCAGTGCTAATGCACTGTTGTGTTTCGGATTGAAGGACATTTTAGTCAGAGTAACTACTGGACATATTGAGACTTAACATCTTATGTCTCAGGATGGCGAGCACAGTAGAATGCAAGCATTGCTTTGTACTTCATGGCGTTGTTTGGTTTTGCTACTGTTCATGAGCGGTCGCATCGCATCAGGCCATCAGGCCAACGGCATGCTCGTCTAGCCTTCATTGCAATAAAAAAATCCTGTCTTATAATAAAATAAATAAATAGAAATCTTTCTTTTATATGCTATAGAACCTAGGTATTGAAGTTTGTTATAGCTTTTAGAAGACTGACTTTTGCCTCTTACGGAAATAACATTGTATGTTAAACTTATAAATATTATATATATTTATAAGTTTCATGTACATGTATAATATGTCTCTACTTTACCAACGAACAAAAGTTTATGTGTGCCTTTAATTTTATTAATAATTTGATTTTAATTATTACTGCCTTTAATATTCAGTTAATTTTCATGTGCGTTGAAGACAATTCAGAGGGTTTAACATTCATATCATGTTCTACATAAGGAGTAAAAATTAAAGTCAATATATTGCGGTGTCACTTATATCACAATATAGTCATTTGACTTTGGGATTCTAATATAACTTAACATTTATTAATAAATACGCAACATATCGGCAAAAATACAAAAAATCCACCCGCCATTCCAAGCTCAAGCTTCCTAAAACCACCCACAGAGGGCGAGTTCCATCTCATTACCCATTTAAGAAGTTAACATTAAGAGCCGATAGACAAATCCTGACACACTGCGTCTCCGAAAAACGGGGAAACTCGCTGATATTGCCCCTGTTGACATATTTACGACCTACTCGACTATTAAGTAGTGATTTACTGGCATCCATATCGGGATGGATACGTTTTTATCATCGCCATATATCCAGCCGGCTTCTCGGTATATTATTCGGTCTTTGTGAGGCGCTGACCCGCCTACCGGATTTTGTGTTTGCATTTAATTTTTTAAGCGGTTTGTATGTTCTAATATCAAGTTTATGAAAGTGGTGGTAGGACTCTCATATGTAAGAGGTCGCCTGAATAGGTACCACCGCAATGTCTATTTAATAAGCACGAGCCTTCAATATAATCAAGAGTACGATTGTGAGGGGTTAGGATATATAACGTAAGTTATTGTACGCTGGTCTTACATAGAAATTCTTGCAAATCCCTATGGTATGCACTATGCAGGTTTCCTCACGATGTTTTCCTTCACCGTTATAGTGCGTGGTGATCAATACACACATGGCTCGAAAAAGTCAGTCATTTGGTCTATTTACAAATATTTCTTCCGGGTCTGGGTGTTTGTGAGACCGAAAAGTCTCTCGTAGTTCCTGATGCCCACGACACAAAACTCGATCTTAGTGTGGGGTCAGAACTATGTATGTGACTGTTGGGTGTTATTTATTTTATTTATTTATTTGCAAAATGAATACTTATATTATAAAAAATACACTTTTACACTTATTCGTATCATAATACATTTGTCAATATAATTAATTCACCGAAGCCACAATGTGCGGACCTACCCTTGTTATATTCCTAGCACTATGTATGTATCTGTTTAATTAAAGGATTTTTTCTTGATATTATTATGAACAGCAGTAGACTCTTTGTGGCTGAAGAGAGAGAGAGAGATTTTATTATAAAACGGCAACTATTTACCATTACGTTATAATTCAAAAAACAATTTGTTAGAAACAAAATGGATTTAAAAATTCTTAAAAACATCAAATACAACATCCATCGAAGCGTTTACTTTCTTCATAGTAACAGACAGTAGGACACAATAGGACAAAATAAGGTCATAAATACACAAGGGCTTCATGACAATCCCCAACGCTCATTAGAATAGTGTAACGCCGTCCAAATGACAGGGACTAGTTAATACTTCAAATGTAATCTTAGGATATTTGCTGTTTACGCGTCACGGCCTAATCGTGGATATAGTTTTAATGCTGCCACGCCGCAAGAGGGCGTTGATGGCTCTGAATTAGACGGGCTGGATGTGGTTTTGGTAGTTTTAAACTATATCCGATAGCTACAAAATTACTTCTTAATATAGTAAGTTAGATGATTCGTATAACAGAAACTATCTACAAGTTTATCGACGATACAAGCTCAATGAATAAATAAAAATAATAGATCTTTTTTCGTTTTACAATTAAATTGTTGTCTGCTTTACTATAGAAATTATCAATATATCCTAGACTAGCGGCCCGACCCAGCTTCGCCTGGGTGCATATATTTTTTGATTCCACTCCACACCAAATACATGTTGTTTTTCGTATAAACTCTTGTATGCCTAAACTTGACGTAGCTATCCTACTGTCCGGCTCAATCCCGTCTCATCCGCCTGTTCAGTCTCTTCCCAATCCGTCCCGTCCCTTCTCTTTATTATCCATCCCGTTTTATAACGTGCATTTAAATTTCGTCCTAACAAATCTGTGATCTATCCCAGCCCTCTCCCGTACCTTCGATTCTATTTTACTTTATGTCCCTTCTCTCCACAAACATCCATATATATCTTATACAACGGGCCGTGCAGCAGAAATCGTAATAATTTAATATCACCACAACTTCAAAACCAAACGTCCAATTTTAATCATTCAAAGACCAAATATTATCAACATAAACTGTACTTATTGATGAAATATTTTTGATAAGGATTAATAGCATGAGTAAAATAAACGCGTTTAAATGTAGTCCAAAAAAAAATATTCAAGATTTTTAAATAAAAATGTGGTTGTTGTGCCTCACTCGACATAGATAGGTATAGTGTGTCGCAGACTTTTTTGTAGATATTTATAAGATCTACAATTAATTATAACATTTTATGGTTCTATCTTTTGTAGTTTAGGCAGCGTACGCAAAATAAGTAACTTCTTTGGTTGATTTTTTTCAGTTTGTGTCCGAAAAATCCAAATATCTTACGGAACCCTATTTTTTTCCAAAATAAAATATAGTCTATGTTACTCGTGGATAATGTAGCTTTCGAATGGTAAAAGAATTTTTAAAATCGGTCCAGTAGTTTTTGAGCCTATTCATTACAACCAAACAAACAAACAAAGTTTTCCTCTTTATAATATTAGTGTAGATTAGACATCATAAAGAAGACGCAAAAAAAATTGATACCTCGTCACTTGTCGTGTATATTTATATTTATGTTAACCTATTATAAAACAGTTAAACCATAGTTCTTATAACCATGGTTTAATTAAACTACTAGATATAATTCCTCATTCCTGACCTTAATTCAGATTCTTACATTTTTCCTCAAGCCTCAACCACGCCTCAAAACTTCTCAAACTGAAAGTAGATCTCATAACATATTTACTTCGATTAAATATACATCAGATTACAAGTAACGGCCTAAAAACATAATAAATCTTAAATTAAAGGAATGAGGTTTATTGTTGTTACCTGAAGTTGATTACAGTAATTTAAAACTTTTTGCTACATCTCTTCAAAATTTAAATGAATAAGTATAAGCAACCTCGGCCACTTTTGGCGTGTGATTTTGTTCCGGACCCTGTATCTAGTATATATTTGATCGAAGCATATCTAGTATTGTACATCAGTGAGTGACGCTGTAACAATATCGGGGCGTTGCGTCTGAGGACACAGCTTGTACCGTTTAATGCCTTAATCTTTAGACGGTGGACGACATGGCGATGTTAGAGGGGACATACTACGCTATTTTCTGGATCATAAAGCAAAATATTCAGATTAATTAACTGGAATGTCAATGATAAACAATTGCAGGATGATTTGTGACATATCTTATTTTGTAATGTTTTACAGTCTAGAGACGCGTAGAAAGTGGCTAAATATTTTTAATCAGGATCTCACAGTTTCCAATTTGTAAACGCTTTAACTTTCACTCTATGTTCAGTTTTTTGATGAATCTAATTTCACGCTTTATCACGAAGGAAACTGGACAATAATTTGTTTCCAAATCCTCTTCCTAAATTAACTTTTTGATTGATTTCGTCGCGGGTTAAAGACAAATTAGACATTCCCGGCGAGTTGCCGAGCTTCAATGCTCGGTGTCATTGCGTGCCACTGTTGATCCTGGCGTACACGAGTTGCAGCTTGAGGGTGGGACAGTCTCCTTAAAATCTACAATAATTGTGGATTGCAAATGCGTTGCAGACATTTGCGAATAGATAGAGAAAACGAGGGAAGAAAGAAATAGGTGGAATGGCGACTAAAGTAAAGACTACCCCTGTCTTTGTACCAGGTCATCACACATTTTCAACCAGAACCGAATTATGTATCCAACTAAAATTAAAAAACAAAGTCGCATCCCCAATAATCGCGCTCCTCTTATCACCTCGAAGGTGTCTCCCCGGCCATAACTCTTAACGGCGGCCCGCCGACGCGTTGAGGAATTATTATTATGCGAATAAATACTCCAAATGTCAGGAGTAAATGTCCCCCCCACGCCCGACCTAATCCGGCCCCGGTGGGTGTACCGTATAGTTTTAAAGGTTTTATTGGTACGGCTTTTAAGATTTGTATTGGTAAGGTGAAAAATATATCGAAACTGATAGAGTGTAGTTCAATCTAAAAAGAATATTCAAGGAATGACAGATATATGTCGCTGTTTGGCACAGTTATGTTGTCGAATACACAGATGGAATATGGACTTTGAAATAGTATTTTATTCGGTAATGATAAGGTTTAAGAGTACTTTATTTTTCATAAGATTACATAAAATCACTTACTAAGAAACTAACTAACTACTCCCAAGAAAATACGCGTCAATTGTCATTGGTATCCAAAAATGAGTGTTTTCGTTCAACATCTCTTCAACCTAAACAAATATTATTCCGTACAAATTTGAACCAGTGATTTTTTTATTTAATAGTATGCTTTTTTCCTACCATTGAAAAAAACTTAATTACCATCTCTGAGTACAACCTTCAACAAATCGATACTATCAACCAAACAGCCCAAAACAAACAGCACCTCCCGACAGCGTCCATATCTTAAACTGTATATTATTTTGAGATATTTTCGCATTGAACAACCAGAGACGGCGTAACGTCTTGTTTAAATCAAGGGCGAAATGATAGCAATAACAGTTAGATGGCGAATTACGGCGGGAGGGATAACTGCGCGGTCGAAGAGATTTCGACTAAGTAATTGCTAATTTTGTCGCGACGTTCGCGTCTTGATAATTGTTTGCTTCTTCGCTTACAATATTTTGGTAATAATAAAGGATTGATAAGGCTGCTTGCGACGACGCGACATTTCAATGTACAAGAGGATTTGTAAATAGCGCCACCTAGCGGTTAAAATCGTAACCTGGCACAATTTCCAATAAATTACTGTTGTTTTAATTAATGCAAATTAATTTACAGATCGGTGTCGAAATAAATACTTATGTTTTATTTAAAGTTACTTTCTTCATATTCTACAAATCAATATTATAAAGACTAAAAACTTACATGTGCATGTGAGCGACATCTATGAGCAATTGTTATAACCGTGGAAAAGTTTGAGTATAATTTTCATAGATGGCGCTATAAAGTTCAATAATGAAAAGTCGATACAATAAAAAATATTTCGACGAATTGAAAATCTCCTTTTTTTAGGTCGGTTAAAAACTAACAGTGTACTACGAACTTTTACTACGATTTCTTTTACTAGTTACTGCTAGGCATGTTTAGTACAATAAAAAGTCAAATCCTCAATTTTTTTCATTGCAATATATGGCGAGACATCCTAAGACATCAGATTTTAAGTCTCATTAAGTCCTGTAGTTACTCTGGCTACAATGTCCTTCAAACCGGAACACAAATAGACATTGCGGTGTTACCTGCCCTTGAGCCCTCTCACATATGAGAGACCTACCACAATAAGAGACTTACATGTTTTTCTCTGCAGTCGTGTGCAATGCCAGCTTTTGCAACAAGAGCTACATCCTACAACCTTGATGGGATAGGACACTCACATACCTACACATGAAACACCTACCACAGTTATAAAAGACTTACACGTTTGTCACTGTAGTCGTATACAATACTGGCAATAACATCAGATACGACACACTAATCTCCAAAACTGCCAATCAAACTTGAGACACTCAAACCGCCATTGCACTAGATTAAACCCACAGAGTGCACATAAACTAAGTAAATCGCGCATGTAAACTAAGACGGACTATCCGGGACGTTTGGGACAAGTCAGCGGGCCCTTATCAACGGGCCCGGTTATTTATGGCATGGCCTGAGTTATGGCCAATTTAGAGCCAGTCATTAGAGCCTTAATGGCCTCAAGGTGTCCGCAGCGAAAAGTAGCACCCGGATAAGTTTCGGGACCGTCAGCGCTGCGCTGATGTGGGGGTACTGACAGATTTATGAGTAGGTAAAATGGCGGGCTTGGTTTATGCTCTAAGGGGGGCGTTGCGAGACTAAAAGGTGCGATGTTATTTTTTTGCTGTTAAATGGTTATACGGTGTTTCAAGTATGTGTCGGCGGTGTTTGGAAACGAAATATGAAGGAATTTAAATTACTTTTTTAATCCAATTCACCTAACTGTTTAAAGGAAAAGAATAATAAGTTACTTTGAATAAAGCAATTTGTTATTTTACTTATCTCTTACATGATAAACTATTTTTTTACAAGTATACGATATTGAGAGACTTCCTTGATGTGAATATTTAAGGGAGACCCCAAACATTGTAAAGGTGAAGATCAGATACAGGTCACAAGAGATCACTGGAAGTTATCTATTTTCAAAATATATTTGGGGGCAAAGCTATGTGACATGATCACCAGGCGACATCCTTCGTCAATGAGCTCTACCACTTGATTGACTATCATTCTTCAAATTCTCATCCAAATCCCACCACCGCAAACAACAAAACTTCAACAAACCCCCATCGAATACCACAACACGGTAGCATTCCAAAATATCCACCGATGCGCTGGTAATGATAAGCGCTGTGAAAGCGGGCATGAATCAAACGCATTATAGCATTGTCATGTGGGAGAATTATTGTGATGGCTCTCATTACGGTACACTTCGACGCTGCCGGGCGTCCGCTGTAACCTGGGGGTGTGGAGTTGACACGCATTATATTTTTTGGCTCCGATAACTGATAAAATCAGCTTGTACTCCCACTGATAACTGGGATAAGACCTTTGTTTCTAATTATTCGGGTTGCTAGAAATAATTAGATGCTGTACCAATATAGTCGAAATTCCCAAATTTCGATTCCCACAAGACGGTAACAGGAATATGGAGATGTATAGGAGAACAAAAATTAGCGACGTTGTCCAAAAGATTTACATGCCGAAGTGGCAGTGCGTGGGGCACATAGCACGCAGAACTTAACAAAGTCTACTGACGACCTAGTTAAGGTTGCAGGAAGTTGCTGGATGCAAGCCGCGTCTAACAGTTCTATGCGGAATTAATTAGGAAAGGCCATTGTTAGACAGAGACTGAGAGAGAGTCGAAATCAGCAACTTAAAAGGTTTTTGCTCATCACTCTGAATATATCTACTTTCAAAACATTTCTACAAAGTTATGCAATTTTTCAAGAGGGCTCCTTAGTGTGATTAACAATAATTATAAGCATATACACATTTCATCCACATATTTAGCACAAACAAAACACAGTCAACTCCACAGTTTTCCTAACCAACAAAATTCCGCATTATCTCCCGTACGTATGACATAATGATATACACACAGACATAATATAAAAGCAATAAATAAATAAATTTTGCCGCGAAAATTTAGAACGAGAACCGATTTTATTGTTCGCGATAATAATTATAATGAACGGCGTTTGGCGCGGCCATTTTGAATTGTCACCCGCTTTGTGTTTTCATTTGACTGCGGCGTAGGGTTGTGATCGGCCTAGTTGATCGCTAAATTCAGTTTTATTTTATTAATTGATTTATGGATTTCTTTTGGACTATTGTGTGTTCGTATCTGGTAGGGTTGTAGAGCTGCAATTTAGGTGGAGTGCTTGATAATTGTTTTCATTTCTTTAATATTTAAAAATGATTGAATCATTCTAATGGTATTTTCCTTTTTTGCGGGATGTCTTAGATAACTAAGTCATTGACTTTTTGTTTGTGTTCATGATGACTTAAGGTGGACGTTTCAAATATCCGGAAGAACTCAAGATTTTGTCTCTCCATACTTATTATATTAAAATGACAGGGACATTTTTGTAAACCCACGTGTATTATTTTTAAATTAATTCAGAGCATCAACAGCTTATTAGTTATAAAATCGATATCAAACCTTATTTTAACATCCTTAAATACATTCTCACCTTATATCAGATTGCTAAAAATATTACTTTATTCGATTGAGATTTTTTTGTCTATAAATAGCGCGACATGCATGTCATACGCCTTATTGTAATAGGACCGCTCATGGATAGTAGGGAAAACAAACAACACTATGAATTACAAAGAAATGTTTAGTATTGTACTGCGCTAAGCGCTTGGCATCCTCACACATAAAATAAATAAATAAATAACACCCTCCTATTTATCCTCACACATATTAAGATGTTAAGTCTAAATATGGTATCTATTATCTTACCGATTGTAAGAGTTTCTAGCTTTCGCTAGAAAATATAAATATATATTTAAATGTATATCTAATGTACGTTTTCCTTTCAGTAGCATACCAACCGATAAGAAAAGATAAGAAGAAGAAATCCAAAAAAAACTTGTAAGTGTAGACACTTGACAATTTGCTTCGCGTAGTAATTTCTAAATTACGTTTGTGATCTACTAACTAAGGGATCCTGATGGCAAGTGGGCAACATAATATTATATTCAAGTTCAACATCGCATTCTGTCTTTTATTATATTTATACCTATGAATGGCGAGACGAGCATGCCGTTCGCCTGATGGTAAGCGATACGACTGCTCATGAATATTAGCAATAGCAAGCAACACCTCGAATTACATAGCAATGCTTGGCATTTCACTGCGCTCGCCATCCTGAGACATAATATGTTAAGTCTCAATATATCCAGTAGGTCCTGTCTAAGGTTTTTGGGGGAAGGAGAGAGGGTAAGGAGTGGTAGCCAAATCCCGCTTGGCTACTTAGGCTCTGATGACGCTGCTGCCCATCTTCAACCTGTTGTTTGATTGTGAAATCTGTGGAATGGTTGATATTATTCGATCACGTTAGAAAAAATTACTCACGAATTTCAAAAATAATTAATTAAACATTTTATATTTTCCATATTACAATCTTAAAATAGAAGTTTCGATAATTCTTTAATTTAATTTGTAAACTAGAAGATAGTGCCATCTATTTTATTTTATAATACACATCTTTTATCTTATTTTTCTAATAAGCTATTATTCTTGTCACTCATTTACTGGTGGTAGGTCTCTTATATGTGAGAGGCCATCTGGGTGGGGACCACCGCAGTGTCTATTTCTCCTGTCAAACAGCAATGTAAATGCACTGTTGTGTTTCGAATTGAAGGGCATTGTAGCCAGAGTAACTACTGGACATATTGAGACTTAACATCTTATGTCTCAGGATGGCGAGCGCAGTGGAATGCCAAGCATTGCTTTCTAATTCAAGGTGTTGTTTGGTTTTGCTACTGTTTATGAGCGGTCGTATCGCTTACCATCAGGTGAACGGCATGCTCGTCTCGCTTTTCTTGCAATAAAAAAATATATTAATAGTTTAATATTTTACAAAAATTAACTAACTTCTCTATCCAAAATAATTTCCGCTACATGAACCGTACAAATAATTTTTTGATCACTAACTAAACAAACACCGGGACATATTTGCGTGGACAATGCTCTGGCACGGTCGGAATCAGTAGTGGCACTCGATTTTAATCGGTTTTATCTAGTTTTTGTGGTAAATGACAGCGCCGCGGCCGCCCCTCGCGATCGCATTGTTTTGACGTCTGCGGCGTGTGACGACCGGGATACGCACAACTTTACGCTAGTCTTATGTATGCGATTAATTGTTTATTTTTACCATTATTATCTATTTAATGCATTGATATGTTGGCAAATGAAAGGCCGCGGCTGTTGTGGTGGTCGTCCGTTCGGAACCTCTGACTTTTTAGTCTTATGTGAACTGATGATTAATTAACACAATTTAATGAAAGAAACTAAAGAGCACTATACTTGTGAAAAAAATTGACTCCATAATGAGCTGATAGGCTTATGCTACATAAGAATAAAAGTTAGAATTTTTAAGCTACCTATGAGATTCCAGATGATGTTATGGAACTGCCACAACAGGCCACAGCTACAGCTACATGACAAAAATCGGAAACAATATTGTAGGTTCTCTAATGCACCTTTATGCTACTAATTTCTGCGAAATATTGCGTCCTAACTTACTCTTATACTAAAATAATTAGAAACGCCAGTACTGTAGCAGTTAACCGAATATTCTACCAACAGATGCCGCACCGCCATACAGTCCGGCTCCTAGCCCTGCACACGCATTCACAAATAAATATAAGCTCATTTTTGTTGATAATGAATTGTATTTAATGTGCAAGTGTGTTTGATTGCGGTTGTTAAACGTTTGTACCCCCGCGCCCGCGCGCCTCACCCCTCCCGCCGCGCCTGCTCCGCTGTAATTATTATTTTTAATTAAAACACACACGTCATTATATGTTTTAATTCAATTCGCATTTTTGGTACACATTTGTACATAGTTTAGCTCGTGTCTTTGAAGGGGTAGGCAGTGGTGCCCAGAGGCACAGAGCTTAGTTCCGTCCCAAGAAACAATGGGAGGCGAGACTTTTGAAAACGTTAAACTGACACAACATGGATAGTCTGATCTAGTTATAGAATGCAGGATTATTTAGGCTCACGGTGGTCGCCATTAAACCGATCATATCCCTGCCTGACCTAACCTGACCTCACCCATCAAAAGATACAACAAAAGAAGCAGCTATTTCGTAAGACAATATACTCAAAAATGAGAAGGAAATCATTGCAAAAAATAATAATTAAATCATGAAAACAATTTGAGTATTGTGTATTGAGTTGAAACTGGAATGCTGTCTTCCAGCTGTCGAGCAACTGGAATGCTGTCGAATGTCTTGTATTTATCTATTTATTATCCGATTCTTGTAACTGATGACGGGTACTTTAAGTTCTGACATCTCACAATATCATCGGTAGAGTCAACACCTTGATACCAAGTACCTTAAACTGTAAAGAGCCAACTGTAAAGAGGCTCTATCACTTCGACCACCGACAATAACAACTATCCCAGTTCCACTGGTGGGATGTTGCGACATCAGTGGTGGTCCGCATCATCGGCACAGTTGCGCGCACATTTCAACGGTGAGATTGAACGTTGGATATCATCGGGACGGATGCGTATCACACGGAATATAGAGATACGAATACATAGAGGCGGAAATAATTACTGAAAAAATAAATATTATTTATAGAAAGAGTCAACTGCCTTTTTTATACTTATACAATGAACTTTTCCTGTTATTATATGATTTATACCGAAATATATATAAATAAAGTAAATAAAGACACCAGTCACAAACATAGTCCTGACCCCACACAAAGATCGAGTCTTGTGTCGTGGGTATCAGGACCTACGAGAGACTTTTCGGTTTTTGCCTTTTCAGATTTAAGCCGGTTGTATAAATAATTAAAAATGTATATAATTTAGTCATTAACCATCGATTTTAAGGCATAATGTGCATTTAAATATTTGTGTTTAGATCTTGTGAATGGAGACTGTCCTGCCCTCACACCCACCACTGAAACTCCTGTAAGCCAGGATCAAAAGTGGCACACATTGTAATGATACCGATCATTGAAGCTCAGCGAGTCTCCGGGAATGTCTAACTTGTCTTTAACTCGCAACGAAATCAATCGGAAAGTTAAAATTAATAGGAGGAGTTGGGAATAAATAGATCTAGTGAAGTAGGGGCATAATTATCACGTCGTTTGTAATATTAGTCACATTACTATATCTCACCGAAGACATCTATTCTACTTTTATAATTGTCGGATCTTACTTTCACATAATGTTTTAAATTAAATCCCGCCGCGTCTACCACATTTGTAACACTACGCGGTGTTAGCCGATGAGAGATTCATTATCTCGATGACGAATTGTTGGGAGATCTCTCGCGGTTTCAATGTAAACACTCCAACAACTGTACTAGCTGTGTGGTCACCAAGATATATGGATATAGTAGGACATTCCTTATTATTGCAAAATTTAATAAAATATACGTTTATGTAGTTTGGGATTTTCGACGTTCTGAAGAATTGTGGAAGCTCATGAAGTATTTTAATTTGTTGCAATAATAATATACGAGTATCTTGAAAATGAACCAATTTAAATTATACAGTTATAAAAGACATATATCGCAAGGCATTTATTATTACAATCTTCACGTAATCTCCAACAAGCTGGCATAGTTGTTTCGACAGCTGTGAGATAGTCGTAATCGTTTCTCGTGTAAGACTACACTGCACTTATTAGAGTATGAGTGCGGAAACTTTGCTCTGTCTGTATAAAAACAAATTTCTACAGTCCTCATACCAGAGAATCCCCAGTTGATTGACGCTGTATCTTCGCCTAGCTTAATTTTTTTCACTAGGAGTCCGAACAAACCCACAACTCATGTCCCCCCTACTACAATCTCGCGCACGTTTCTCGATTTAAATCCGACAGCAAAATATGTAGTGGTTTACGTGTTACCAATGATGGATTTATACGTTAGAACTGTTCGATACCCGCCATTGTTGGTGCGTCCGACGCGCACTATAAACATTTGCGCGTGAGATATGCGCCTGCGCACTGATCTGGTATCAGATGAGACAGTATGGCAGTTTGTGAGAATTGGGTGAGTCAGACAGAAATTCTCTTTGAAATTTACGGTCATGGTAATTTCCCGTAGTTGGTTACATTCAATCTAACAATACTGTCACGGAGTTTATAATTTCGATATCATCCTGCCCACTTGCTTGTTGAAGTTACTCAGAAAATATCCAAAATTACTAGAAAAAAAGAATACCTTAATCAGCCAACTGTTCTGCAGCTTGTTGTTTTGCGCAATATAATAATTGCCAAAAATTTTCGGAAAGTTCTGATTTGTCAAGACAGCATTTATTTTTTTAATTGTAGGTATCCGATTGCAATTTTGTATACCATCAACGATCGATGAATATAAGTATCACATTATGCATTATTTTTATTTCTGAGTCTGTACCTACCCATATATAGGTCCCACTGCAGGACACAGGCCTGCTCTACAAACGAGAGTACGATGAGGGGAGAGGTTAGGTCATATAGTCCACCACGCTAGCCTAGCGCGAGTTGGCGTACTTTCATACCATAGTTTTTTTTACATATCGCTATGGTATGCAGATTTCCTCACGATGTTTTCCTTCATCATTATAAAGCGTGGTGATTGTCTGTCCATACACACATGACTCCCAAAAGTCAGACGTGTGCCCTGGGATATTACCCCGTGACCACCGTAAACATGTTGGCAGCCGCATCTGGTCCGTGATGAACCGACCACCACGCACTTTTATTAAAAATAAATACTAAAGAATATTTTCTTTTCGACAGTTGCCATACTGTCCACTCCCTACATATACACCATTGCACGTCAATCTGTGTGTTGTGCTAGTGGTAAGTTACCGCGCGGTGTTTATTGGAATTATGCGATTCCTCTCCATATCTAAATGGAATTTGATGGAATGGAATTTTAGAGGTCGTTACCGGTTGTGTATTATTACAGAGTAGGTGTGAAGTGAAAGTGATTGCGTTTAGCAGAAAGAATCAATACATTTACGATGATATTCCATGATTTCAAAGGTGTTTAAATTCTTTTTTAAAGATTTCTAGATTCTTGATACAATGAGTGATTATTTTTGATTGTCCATAAGGTTTGAACAGAGTTTCGACGGCATAGTAACACTTGTACCGCGTTGTAAGTATAACATTGATATTAACACAAAATCACGTTTAAAAATTAATAATTACAGTTTAGTCGATTACTAAAAGCAGGCGATAATAGTTTTGTATAAAAATTCGATTTTAGATAAGTAATTGATTTTAATATGACTTTTCGAAATGAAAAACATAATGCAGCGATGATAGTCTCGAAATAGCTGTCAAAAATAATAACGAATCTATAAAAAATGTGCTACCAATCCCACATATTCTAAGGCCTCGCACACTATTTAAAAAACGCGCAATTCTTCCGCAAGCCGTAAGATAGCCGAGATAATTCCGTAGTAGTAAACAAGAGACCGCAAAGTCCGGTATCTCGGGCAAAAAGCGACATCTCCCGGCGAAATTTAATATGTGTTTAGAGTGGCAAAGCTGTTATAATTCAGGTGGATAGTACAGGCTGCTGGGTTGCAGTTTTTGTCACCGCGCGTGTGGTCACCGCTTTGTTAAGGCGCGGGTCTTGCTCATTAACGGGTTTTATCTTTGGGCTTTTATGAGCATTATAGAATTGAAAATATTTTGAAAATATCACACAATAACTAGCAAATTGTTGTATGGTTCATGTTTTGTTTTCAACACATTTATTGATATTTTAGAATTTTACATTTCAAAATCATGATAAAAGTCTATTACTTTTTAGTATTGAAAGAAATTGAACACACTTCTCAGCATACAGCAATATAATTTGCATCAAAATTATTATAAGAAATAAATCCAACTAAATTTACATGTTAAAAAAAGGATCAGACATTTGAAAAGTAAGAAAAAAAACTTTCACATTTACAAATAAATAAACATTTATCAATTTCATAAATTCCTATCAAAATGAAAAAAATAACAATTAAGAATATTTTGAAAAGAATTCTTCACGCTAATGACTCGTTATTCGCCTTAATTCGGCTCTCAGGTATTTAGTCCGCGTTGCCGTGTATTTAACATACTGAGTCCGCCCCGATGTCTGATGTTATGCGACCCTGGACATTGTTAGCCTAAGCACGGCCCAGGCCCGGATTCAGAAAGACTTTTATTTCATTACGTGTGCGAATTCCCTTGTACCTTCTTTTGTCTTGAAGAGATTACTCGAGTCCATAAATTACAGAATAAATAGTGTAGTGGACATTATTTTGATTTAGAAGTGCTCCTCGCTAATATTTTTGGTAAACGATGTTTTCAAAATTTGTCTAGAAAAATGAAAGTAAGTCCAGTCAATTGGATATAATTGAAAAACTGCGAGTAAAATTCTTACACAAAAACAATCCATCCGAATTAGGTATTTTTTTTAAATACATAAATTACTACTAAAGCAATCACTGATAGTCAACTGTACTTGTACTGCAATAAAATAAAAAATGTGTATTGATTTCGACATCAATAATTGTCATTTTCAGACCACACTTTTACAACCACCACTGGATTTTGAATCCCAGCTCAAAGCTGTAAAATACCAAGTATTTCTCAGGTTCTCAGTAAGTCCAGGTTGTGAGTAGATTTTTGTGGGATATCTACGTGGGATAGTGGGGGGAGGGGGGGTGAGCATTGTCGCGGTGACGTACGCGACCGAGCCGCCCGTAAACATCTCCCGGCTTTGCTGACCTTACCTGTGAGGTAGCGACAGCAGAAAAATATTTTCTATTTTATTCAATTTGGGTATTTTTTTGAATCGCTAAAAACTTGAGATGTTAGATTTGGTGAGACAAAATGTAAATCTGTACAAAGTGCATAAAGGAATTGTTAATAAAGCTGATAATTTTGTTTGCCAGCACAAGCCGCTATACGAATACAATTAAATCATGCAGATATTTAAAAAAAAAAATCCAAGCAACTTATAGATAAAATTAATTATGGATTTTGATAATGATCTATATTTGTATTTAAGTACGGTACTATGTGTTTAGTTGCATATGATATTTTAAGTATTTTCCTTTTTTGGCATATTTAATAAATACCCCATAAATTTACTCTAATATAAACTTTTAAAAGTAAAATTAAAACGTATCCCAATTGATAAAACATAACCAAATTAATCCGTAAAACTATTCCAAATTTAAAATACAGAATGTTAACCCTTCTTTGCGGGCAGTACGTCGCGCAGTATCGGAGGTATCAGAGACCGAGCGGGTCGATTAGACCCGGCGCGGCTTGCTGACCGTACCGCCGCTTAAGCTGTTTTATGTTAATTAAAAATTTTACCCTACACCTTAGCTTTTGTATGATTTGTTACGTGTATTATGCGGGGGCTTCGCGCTTTTTTGTATACGTTTTTAGGTTATACGGCGTGTTCGTTTTGTCTGACATTATTCTGAGTTGGTAAGATTCAATCGTGTTTTTGTATGTAGGTTTCTTAGTAGGAAGTAACACTTACTGGATTTATTCAATTATATAAGTAATACTGGTCTATTCCACTTTGATCATCTGGGTGATCATAGGACACTAAATTGTCGCCTATGATCACCTGCGATTATGACCACCTGGGTATCATCTTAGTAGCAGAATTTAAAAAATGCCTATTAACTGTTTTTTTTTCAAAGAATATCCTAGTCCATAACCATGACATACGAATGTAAATAAAGCATCGGATTACAGTTTGATAAGGTATTGACCTAACCAGGGAATCAAACTGAAATCCTTCCAATAATTGAGGACATGTTTTTTTTCACTAAATCTAAGGGGTCTGTAAGTAAAGTTGAGGATTGATAGTTCCCCGTTGATAATGGTTATGGTATTTTGAGTAACAGAAAATTTCACCTCCGCATAAAAGTTTGAATCCGTGTAGAGTATTAACTCGTTGATTACAGTTCCGAGCAGCAACGGTTTTAAGAAGTTATTCAAGAATATGTAACCTACTTCCATTGTTCTATTTCAGGAAAGATACCCTAGATAGCAGTACATTTGTTTCACCCAGAGATTGTGTTACAAACTATATTTCTATGTAAATCTAAAAAAATGTAAAATGCTGTATTCTATCCGTTATGCTTTTTAAAAAGAAGGTCTTGACCGTCTGTAGAACAGTGACAATGATATTAAAATAATAATAATAAGTAATAACTTTTTCAATGTACAAAAGTTTAGCAACTAAAGTTAATACAAAAATGCTAATTGATGTTTTATTTATAATTCCATCAAGTAACACCTAATAAAACAAAACAGCTATTTTCAATAAATAATTAAGAATTTTCTAATAATTATCTACAAAAAAACTTGAAGAAAACCAACTGCATACGTGCATTTCACGCCCGCTACGATAGCCCATCGGGCGTCAACATTGAAATAATAAATCTGTGACCCGTCCACCCACTCGCCCCCTCGCCCTGGCCCCTTCGCCCCCTCGCCCCTCGCCCCCTAGCCCCCCAAGGAGGCACCCATGAACACTGTCAAGGCATGATGGACCGCCCGGCATAATACTGACGAGACGCCACTACCCGCGTCGGAATGGCTCTACGGAGCCCAGTATATCACTTTTATTACTCGCGATCTTCATTTTCATATTTCATATTTGCATTTCTGTACGCGACCTCCCCCCCTCGCCCCTGGGGCCTCCCCCCTTTTAACAGTTGGCGCGTTTTTGTAGTTAATCGCTGGCTTTGTGCTTCGGACGTAACGAGTGGGCACCTCGTCAAAGGAAAGGTTTTTATTTTGCTATTAGCAATGAACGCTGGGTGGGGGGCGCTGATTTTGATATTAGTTGGCGTGTGTTCCGTATACTTAGTTAATTACTTTAGGATAATTAGGGCAAAACGTGATAATTTTTTGCGTTAGCGACTTTTGTTTAATTAAATTTTTGGGTCCCGAATAGCATAGAACAGAAATAGTCTTCTTTGCGTTTACCAGCTAGTAGCTTAATAACTTAACTGAGTTTGTCACCGAAATATATTTCATTGATTCCTCATAAATAATAGTCAGTTTAAAAACGCTTATATTTAACATAAATATAGAAACGCACATTTAACATTTCCACTATGTACTTTAAACTATGTACATCATCCATATTTTTCTTTAATTACCGTTTGCATATGCAAAATCAAAGGTTTCCTCATTCCCGCGGATCTCTACAAAAGCAAGGAAACATATTACAAAGTTCAGTGTCTTGTTGTGACGTGTTTGTTACTGAATATTGTTCGGAACCGTGCGGGCCGGCATAATTTTGTTCACTTTTTAAACGAAACACTTCCACCTAAACAAATTTTAGCCTCTTTGTTAATATTTGTACGTCAGAATGCAATTACATTCAGTGAAGTTATTTTGTATTATTGATATTCATTATTATCATCACATATCAAAAGAAATACTTTGTAATTGCAAGTTTTTTTTACAGTATTGTAAAACGAGCTTGTCCCCAGTAGTATTACTATATCAGAAACCAACTAAAAGCGACGGCTTTGAACCTGTATCTAAAGATGAAGATTCAACAAAATTAGGTCATGCATTATGTTTCCATAACACTATTTCACCCACCACTACGATCCCTGTAAGTCAGGATCAACAACAAAAAAGTTTTTGCACCAAAGTTCGGCAAGATTTTTTAAGACATTTCAACATCATAATTTCAGCCACAAGAATTCCACTGCTGAACATAGGCCTCTTCCAAGGATCTCCACATCGATCTTTTCCAAGCGGCCTGCATCCAGCTTCTTCCTGCAACCTTAGCCAGGTCTTTATCATTCTTGAGAATCTTACTTGTCTTTAACACGTAACGGAATTGATCAGAAAGAAATCAAAAAGTTGTAAACAAATTGTTATTTAGTGCCCTGTAATTCACCTAGTGCTATCTATAGCATTCTAATGCTAAGTTCAAAAGTAAACATCAATACCCAATAACCCATTGTTAAAATGTACATTGTACAATCCTTCCCTACCTACAGAAACATTATTATGAAAGGGTAAATAAAACAGAAAGCTTACACAAGTCATAAATTTGATTTATAGAGATTAAAAAAGGCGCTTTAGAAACGGCTCGAACGAAAATTTTCGGTGGGACGAATCGGGAGATGAGCGTAGGGTATGCAGAAAAAGTCGTCAGTTCATTTGAATTTTTACTTTTATTGATTTTGGTTACAATTTTTATGAACCCAATGATCACTGGCCAAAAAAAATTTTAGGATATCATCATTATTTGGAGATGATATGGATCTTTATCACCGGTTCTGTCTTTTATTTACAGTATTTGCTATCGATAACATACATACATTTTACAATTTCAAAGTGGTGCCAAATTTTGTATACTAAAGACACCCAATACTTCAATATTTAAAGAGAAATGTTCACAAGACATATCTGCCTGGTATGCAGTCATTCTTAAACACATTAACGAAAGAAGCGTTGAGATTTTGCCAAGCTGATAACTTGGTTAGCGTTATGTCTCTCATCATAAATCAGGGGGAATTTATGGGCCCGTACTCCATTCCAGTAATGGGTTGATGTGTGATGTAGAATTGAGGGAACACTGGCCAGTTTGAGCTCAGGACTTTATTAAGACAGTAGCTAATGTAAAAAATACTGATAGAATTTTCACTTTATGATTTTTAGGTAGCTTGATGTTTAAAGCTTCTAATTATTTTTACAATCTTAGTTTGACATTCTTATGTAACGTTTATGTTCACAAGATGTCTACTGCAGAATATAAGGTTCTACCTGTGAAAATCAGGATAAACGAAATAATTGGGTCATTTACTTTTCTATGTAATACATAATTTAATTAATGTAAGCTATAAGTTGGAATAAGGCATATTAATTTCTGTATTTTACACTACAAAATCTTACCATCATCAACATCAAGAACCTAAAGTCTACTATTGATCTTCCGCATCCTCCAAAAAAATTCCAACAAAAATATTATATAAAAATCTTTATAAACCGCTTAACCTGCCGACCGTACTCATGTCAGCACTGTGTCGATGTGCCCGAGTGTCGGAGGGGAGCCGGTAAGAAAATTTACAAGCACCGCCGTATTTCACCCCCGCTTTTTCTGTTAATCTACCTTCCTAATGCGTCGCATTGTTTACGCTGACCGTACAGCCCCGCCCGTCGCCAATTATTTCTGCGTTTCGTTTTGTTTGCCTTAATATTGTTGTCGTTATCATTATCACGCTGTAGCCATTTGCGGGCTGACACGGCTGCTATCATTTCTGTTTATTCTCTGCTTTCATCCGTGACTCTGGCGCTTTTTCTCTGAGCGTCTCTAATTTAAGCGGTTAAGCAGTCACACGATTAGTAATTATGTCTGTCTTGCAACTGTTTGAATTTTAAAAATGTAATACCTAGCTAGTAAACTGCTTGCATATAGAATATATATTAATATAATTATATAATTAATTAAAATTATAATTGGTATATCAACGAATAAGACATTGAAAATTCAATTATTAGATTAGATTATCCAGTCTTAGATTTCATTCCTTCGTACGTACGTAGGTACGGTATGGTGAAGAAAGGTCTAGGTTTTTTCACATATTTGACACTAAGATTACAATAAGATCAAGAACGGGATACGTAACGGGATAACGATATACGTCCTACACAGAATATATACCAAGAAAACCTTTCTAATAAACAAACTGCAGCCTCTCTCGTCTAAATTACGTACTCTCGTACAAAAAGTCTCAAGTAGCGATGCGTTTAAATAAAATTCTAATAAAGCGGACTCCCCCCATATTAGAGTTGCAAATGAGAGCGTTGTATGGAAGTGGTCCTATATTAGACGCTGCGCTATCAACCGAGCTCAGTTTTCGATTTGGCATAGTGCCTTACTGTTGCAATATTGTACAGATATTTGCAACAAACGTTTGTCTGTCAATGTTTATGTTTTGTAATACTTTTCGGATATATTGTTCGGAGGTGCGTTCTGCTCTTTGTTTGTCTGGTTAGTTTAAATAGGATTTATTAAAGACTTTATTTGATATTCTTTTAGGTTATTTTATATGTTTTTTATGATTATGAAAAGAGTTTCCCTCGGCGAAGAAGTAAGTATAACTTAGGATTAAAGCGATTCTTATGCGAAACAGGACCATGTAGGCCTATTTCCGTCCACACCTGGATATGGTTCTCCTAAACTTTCACAGAAAATTTTAAGTTAAATCGAAATGAACGAATAATTGGTAAATTAAAAATGCACAAATATGTATATGTAACAGTGTATCTCATTTCCAAGCTGATAATTGCTTTATAACTATGGCGTTTGAATTTTGGCTTTTGGGCAACTAATGATACTGACCTGATAATTACCGTACAAATCGGTGAAATGCCAACTTTCAAGGATTGGTGAAATGTGATTTATAGGAATTATGATCCCACTAAACATTTAGATATCATATCGATGTTATTGCATTCGATAGTTTGTCTATATCAGGTACCGAACCTTTATCTATCAAGGTGCCATTTTTTATAAAGAATGAATAACTCCGCCTGTCGAATTACTTTGATTCAATTGTCATTGGAAAAATAATACGTATACTATAATAACAAACGAACGTGGCATATGTTTTATGTATTTTGAGAAAATTTTCTTTGTTGTTTTGTTTCAGTGTTTTATGAACTTAGGTATCGGTGGCGTGTCCAAAATATTATGTCGCGTGCCATTTGTTCGCTATACCTGGTCTAAATTTACAGCTGGAGATAGTCCGCTAGTGAACATAGGTCCATCATAAGTATATCTACAGCTTACCTGATGGAAGCCACCTGCATCCAGCGACTACCTGCAACCTTTTAGTTTTCTATTATTTTAAGGTTGACACCCAACTCTGCGTGAGCTCATAGTTTCTTTTTAACACTTTTCATTTTCTGCACTATATGCCTGACCAATAACACTTGAATTTCCTTATCTACTGAATAATGTAAGCAACATTTGACCTACGAATCTCCCCATTTCACTCAACTCATAGTTCCCACAGTAACTTGGCACGACTCAATCAAAACTTTCGTCAAATACCACATATAGACAAAAATCCCATTTCAATAGTTACGTAATTGGTTCACCGGGTACCGATGGGGGGTAATGTGGCATGACCCCCCGACCCCCCAGCCCCCCGGCCCCCGCAGACGGGTCCCGGTGCAGTCGGATCAACGGCGCACAATCCGGGCGATAGAATTTTATGAGACCTCCGGATGCAACGCGGTAAGCAGTAGTCGTAAATATTTGCGCGTGTGTATGTGTGCCTGGATGCGGCTTAGGATAGTCAATGGATTTAGTATTACCTATACATATACTTTAATAAAAATTAAATACAATATTTATGATATGTATAATAAACCCTGGGTTCCAAACTTTTATAAATTACTATAAGTAAGGTGAACTGAATCAATATTTAAATTGCTAAGATGCCGGCGAAAGGTGCAATCTAATGTTTGGTTCCTTACTTTACTGCCTTGCGTCAATTTGATTGATTTAATAATAGCTTTAAAATCCTTACAGTGAGCACTAAAAACAAAATTTACATTGCACATTTCCTCTTAATCGTCGCTATAAAATCGAGCGATGTAATTATATAAAAACACACGTCATTTTAGTAAGTAATTAATAAATGTAAGTAGTTACCGACAGATTATATGTGTATATTAAGAATAAAAACAAAAAACATCCACAAAATAATCAATTACTAGCCAATATTTCCAGCGTGCCTGACAATAAAAGACTTAAAGTGTGCTTTAGACAGACACTGAGCCACGTTGGTGCCACATCCAGGGACCCTAGTGTCCCAGACTGGGTACATTAATGCAGTACCAGCGTACGTAAGTGTTGTGAGTTGTAGATTTGTTTTGCCGGCCAGATAGTTGCAAATATGAAAATTAGTTTCAAGTTTCATGGAAAGAACGAATGGACGTTTCTTTTTACGATACTGGACAAGTTTGGTATGGCTTCCTTTGCGTTGTGTACCTGTATTATATTAACATAAAGCTTGGGTCTTGACTCTTGTCTTATTTTATAGAAAGAGAATGCTAAGAGAAAAATGGAATTAAGTAAATAGTAATTTCATTTTACAAATGACATATGATCGAAAGGTGTTTCTGAGTTTTGGGAGACCTTTCTGAGGCCATTGGTTATTTAACAATTTAAAAATAAAGTTGAATTATTCTTGTACAGTTTAATTTTCGCATGAATTTGTAAATAACGTTCCCAAAATCAATTATACGTGCTTCACGTGTGATTGATAGATTTTACATGACGTAGCTTAATTTATTTACAAATTTATTTTCGTTCTGTTAATTACCATAACCGAATTGAAACTAAATAAAAAGGTTACTTTCATTATTAATCTTAATTTACATATTGTAGTCATAATGGACGACCCATATTAATTTCTAATGTCTGATAACGTGACGAAAGAGATGTCAGAACAGTCAATTACTTTTTTATTATTAGCTAGAATTATAAGAATAACAATTCATACTGTATCAGCTCATATACGTCCCACTGCAAGACACGGGCCTCATGTACAATCGAGATTACGATTGAGAATGGTTAGGCCATATAGTCAACCTCGCTGACGTAGTGCGGGTTGGTAAACTTTACATACCACAGAAATTGTTTATAAAATTGCTATGGTATGCATTTTCTCACGATGTTTTCCTTCAGAGACTTTCCCGCTCTCACAACAATGCAACTCCACTCCTGTCAGCCAGGATCAACATTGGCACACAAAGATTTGACACCGAGCTCCGGAGCTCGGCGAGTCTCTCAGGGACACTAGCTTGTCTTTAACTCGCATTGAAATTAATCAGAAAGAAAAACAAATAGAATGAGTTGGAAACAAATAATTGTCCACTTCCCTCCGCAGCAAAAGGGGAGACAAAATATTGAGTTGAGAGATATTATCCTCTAATGATGATTGACTATCAATACACAATTCATTCGTCTGGTCGTAACCGTCACGCCTACTCATAAACATTTGCAACACTGTTCATAACTTTGAATTGTGGTAGATATGGTGGTTGAGCCAGGCTGTTGTCATGACTCAGTATGAACGAGTAGGCTGGTCCGGGACGGTACCACTGTCTTACAGGAGATCCACGTAAAGCGACAATTTAATTGTACCATTTTTTTCAGGGAGTGAGATTGTCAAATGCCCTATACCCCTTTCCCTACCCGTTATTTTTCATTCCCGCCCCCCTACCGATTTGATGGCTCGGTAACACATCTATGATCCAAATGTTGTGGATGTTCATGGGTGGCAGTGATCACTTACCATCAGGTGACCTATTTTCTCGTTCGTCGGTCTTATATCACCAATCCCTCTAGCTACTACTAATCTAGCTACAGTGACCTTTAGATCTTTAGATAAGAACACAAAAGTGTACTCACAATATTGCTTGGTTGTAGAAATAAGCAAATAAGTTACAAATCCAGACAGGCCTTTGAATCTAAAGAATTTATCAAAAAGTTCCACTAATGAAATAAAATATTTACAGGTAGGTTTTCATATTATGTGACAGGCCGCCTGAGTGGGTACCACCTTAATGTCTATTTCTCCCGCCAGACAGCAGTGTAAATGTACTGTTGTGTTCCGGTTTGAAGGACATTGCAGCCAGAGTAACTACTGGGCATATTGAGAGTTAGAAACGTATATGTCAGGATGGCGAGCGCAATGGAATGCCATGCATTGCTTTGTAATTCATGTTGTTGTTTGGTTTTGCTACTGTTCTTGAGCAATCGTAGCGCTTACCATCAGGTGAACGGCATGCTAGTCTCGCCATTCATTGCAATAAAACATATTAGAAAATCTTCTTCATTAAAAAAATGTACTCTCCGGTCAGCAAACAAACAAACCTTCCATTCATAATGAAGCAATTTTAAAACAATTACTAGAACTAGTACATGTGTGAGACAATAAGTTGGAAGACAAAGGTAGGGGGTTGGGGTAGGAGGAGGGGGGTAAATAGCGAAATATTAAAGTGGTATTGAGTGAAGACGACTGCGAGGGTGATGTGAGACGGACAAGGTGGCAGATTGCACCCCCTTCACCCTTGTTAAGGGGGATGACTTGTATTGTGCAATAGTTTAGTTTCAAGTCTAATTATTGTGTGTTTAATGAGGATTTATATTTATTATTTCTTTGATTAATATTTTCGATTTGTTCTTATAATTTCATTTTGTTTTGATATTGGTTAAGATTTCAGTTATAACTTGTGAATTTAAGAGATTTTAAAAAGTTCATGATGTTTAGGAAACTTAATAAAACACTTTATTTCATTAAAATAAATGTACAGGCTATTTTCCTGTTTGCTTATATTGCTGACTGATGAAATAAAAAATCCTTTTTCAGTACTTTACTTAACATATTCTCTGTTTTTTATTACCTGAACAGTGACGTCACAACATACTTAATTATCTCCAACAACTCCACATCTTTTTTTTAAAAATACCTCAGCCACCTTGCCCTTAAGTCTCGCTGCAGCGGATTTCAAGACGGACGGACGGACAGTGGGGGGTCAGGTAAAGGGGTCAAACGTCATCGATCGCCGCCCGGGGGGTGCGACCACTCGACTCCGGCCGTCCCCTTAATCGCTGCGTTTGTTTATTTCATATTGGAAACGTCCATGTCGGATTCTATCGATAATGTGTGATGTTGGTATTGGTGTTTCATGCTCTTAGATATTGGGAAAATTCTAGAGAGGATACGTTCAGGCAGGATAAGTGTCTTGCGCCTACAAGGACAGATGTACGGCTGCAGGGAGTAGCTGGATGCATGGATGCAAGTCACTTCCAATAAGTCGATGTGGAGATCCTTGGGGGAGGACTATGTTCAGCGGTGGACTTCCTGTGGTTGAAGAGGGAGAGATGAATTTAGCACTGTAAAGACTGTCCCACCATGATACCCGCCACTGCAGTGCATGCAAATGCAACTTGTATACCATTCGCCTGATAGTTAGCAAGACGACCGCTCATGAACATTAGTAAAACCAAAACAATAACATGAATGACAAATCAGTGCTTGAAATTCCACTGCTCTCGCCATCGTGAGACATAAGATGTTAAGTCCCATTATGTTGAGTAGGTGAGTACCTAATCGAATATTACAGTGCATTTACATTGCTATTTGACGGGGTATATAGACATTTCGGTGGTACTTACCCAGGCGGCCTCCCACATATGAGATCTACCACCAGTTATTATTACTGTAGTAAATCTTATTAAGCTATAATACAGTATGTTGATAGTAAACTTGTATGGGGATAGCGCACAATGTGATAATTGAAAACTTTTCCTGAGGACTTGTGTGCGTTGCGTTCTATCTGGGTAAATCTACACATACACATAAAATGGGGTGGATGTTGATTCAATTTTTATTATTATTTACAGCTAAAGGTAACATTAGGTATGCAAAATAGTGAATAGAAAAACAAACCGTTATAAGATTCAATTTCCAAACGTTTCATATTTGGCGGTAGAAGGGACAGAAAAGGATGCAACCACCGTGCTGTGATGTCATCTTTCATAAAGCGCGTGGGTGCGAAAGAGATAGCGAATGTCCTCACTGCACTAGTATAAATATTAATATCTCAGTCATACTAGGACCAATCATGATGCTGTTTCAATTTATTGTTTATAATAAAAGGTAATATTTTGCAGTGACTATTAATTACTATTCAAAACATCCCTAATTTAAACAAGTCGTCGAAATAATGACGTAGGTATGACTGTAATTTATTCATATATTTATTACGTTTTCAATTAAGCTAATGCTTTCTAATACCTCTCACCAACCTAATATCTTGAGTAGCCCAGGTATTTGCAGTTAATTTGAAACGAAATCAAGTGCATAGCGTCGCCACATTTCCAACGACGAGTCAAAGAGGAAAGCGTCGCGTTAACACCTTACTTAAGCGTCGATGTATGTTTAATGGCGGTCACTTTGAGTACGTCGCTCCCACAGGACGCGGCTTTTGAAAACTGACTGCTGGGTAGGTTTCCCTTGCAGTACGATTTAAATATGGCTTCAGGTAAAGGATATCTGGTCATAATATTCTTTGGAACTTTTATGATTCGGTATCTATGAATAATAACATGAATTAGAATGGTGCCTGAAAATTAAGCTTGGCTATTCTAGACTTATCTACCATTATAGGTCTGAAAGTAAACATTTCAATAAGTATATTCTTAAAATTGGAAGGTCAATACTTTAGGTCTTATGTAAGTTGCTCTCGATTAACAATGCGGTTAAACCGAATGACGAAAAAAACGCTCATCAATTTTGATTGATTCATAGAGGTTTTGGGATCAATTCTTAACTTTTCTATGCACCTAGAAGAATTTAATAATAAACACAAAACATATTTGAAAAATCAGCACAGGAGATTTTTCACCTAAAGTTTCGTAAATACAGAGACAATAAAGTTAAAAACATCGTATAGCATAAACGCTGCAAAACACCGTGCCGTATCCTACAACGGATTCGAACCCCAAGCATGCATGCACACTCGCGCCGCCGCAGTGTTGCGCTCCTTTGTACAGCTCTCCTCAATAACTCCTTTGCATATTTCAGCCGATGCGACCGACTCGTGTACGCTATCTGTACTCTCCTTGCCAGTATAAATTTACCTCCCTCCTTTCACAACACATTCAAATTTCAACTCTACAGCTAAGGTAATAAAGGTGGAGAGGACTAACCTGAAGGTATCAAGCTATGTTGGTAAAGATGCAAAAGGTTATTCGGAGGTCTCCGTTTGAGATATTAGCAGGTTCCACAGTCCAGATGGGTGCATTTTGGACAGTCGCAGCGGTCTGTACGTGAGATGTTTTCGGTTTGATAGCCTTTGAGTGCGGCTTTGGGTCGTCTTGGTTTTTTTTTGTGATGTATTAGATATTGACATTAGGGAGCTGGAAAGTAGCTAATTTGTAACACAAATATAGGACAGAAATGTTGATTAGAATTTTATTTACGAAAGAGGTAGATTAAGAGACATTTGTGGATATGTCCAAAATTAAGAGTACATTTTCTTAGGTTCTTTTTTGTAGTAAGTGAGATCACTAAAGATCCTATTCCAGGCTACTCACATTAAATTAGAATATCGACTCGTAAAATTGTATTTATGTTGTCATGTATTTGGCATTCTAGTGAATCGACAAGGTGGACGGACGACCTAGTTAAGGTTGCATAAAGTCGGTGGGTGCAGGCCGCTTTAAATAGGTCTATGTTGAGATTCTTGGGGGAGGTCTGTGTTCAGCAGTGGACTTCCTGTCGCTAAAGAGAGAGATGGAGAGAGTGCTATAATTTATGTCTTGTACAAAAGCTCAATATTTATTTTAACTTGGGATAGAACTAAGTACTAACAACACGCCTGCTCATCCCATCGAGAACACAAGCGTGACTTTTTAAATGTATGTTTCTTTAAGTACCTAAGAAAGTCAAAACCATTAAAACATTAACAAAGGTCACATACACAGTCCTTCTATATCAGCCCATATACGTCCCACTGCAGGGCACGGGCCTACTCTACAATCGAGAGTACGATTGAGAGTGGTTAGGCCATATAGTCCACCACGCTGGCCTAGTGCGGGTTGGTAGACTTACATACCTTAGAAATTCTTATAAATCGCTATGGTATGCAGGTTTCCTCACGATGTTTTCCTTCACCGTTTAAGTGCGTGGTGATTGACTATCAATACACACATGACTCCGAAAAGTCAGAGGTGTGCCCTGGGATTTGAACCCGCGACCACCGTGAATGTTGGCAGCCGCGTCTGGTCCGTTTACCAACAGGCCACCACGCACTTTACACAGTCCTTACCCCACATTAAATCATAATATGTTGTAGGTAATGGGTATCAAAAATTACAGGAGATTTTTCACCCCTGGCCTGACTCACAACCATTGTCTAACTACGCCATACTGTCAGTAGGCGACTTTAAACCACAGATTGAAGATTTAGGAAGCAAAAAAGATATATACGCAAGAATTTCCAAGCTTATTATTTTTATAACAAAATAGCCCTGTCTGCAACATGAAGTGCATCAAGTAATTTTTATACATGTTGTGTTGTTGTGTCGCGTTGTCGCCACGTCGCTGCTAATTCACGCTGACGGGGAATATCAGCTGCATTCGCATCACACGCCAGCCCGCTCGCGGTATACAGGGTGCGGCGTTTTTTTGTGTTTTTCTTTTTCTTCATACACGTTAGTGTGTAATTAACTTTTTTGTTTAGCTTTAGTTTGTGATTTGGCGACGTTAGAAACACGAATCGTCGTAAAGCGGATACATAAGTTAACCACGGAATCTTTGAACTAGAGTGCAATGATATAATGAAAGCTATGGTCAGGAGATTTGATATTTTTTGGCTATTGATTATATTCTAGAGACTTAAATAATATATTGTTTCCTTCTCTGAAACTTAATATTTCTGGGCTCCGATTTAAAATACCCTCAACAACAGTTTCAGTCACCGTCTTTCATAAAAAACACGTCCATATTACCTTAAAATATAATCCTAAACATAAAAATATCCCTAATTTCACCTCAAACACAAATTAAGCAACATTTTCTTACTACCTACCCAAATCATACACCTATCCAAAACACTATTTCATAATGAAAAACAAAAACAAAAAGAGCGAGCACCCTGTACGCACCCCTCCTTAGCATCCACATGCAGACAGTGTTTCGCCAGGCGAAAAAATTAAAATAAACAATGGTTACAACCGGCCCACACCCCGCGGGCTTTTTGTGTAATAAAGCTTTTGTCCTAAGATTAGCTTTCAAGAAGAGCTTTAATCTGGCCGTGGCGTCTCTCACTGGCAAAATGCAACTTTTTTCCATGAGGATCTGTTTTGAGGAATGAAGTCTGTATCTTTAGCTTGTGATGAGCCTTTGGGAACAAAAGGGTGGGATTGAAACTTGTGTTGGTCTTGTGTTTAATTAGTTGGACTATCTTTTCGGTTTGGTATAACATTTAATTAATGTAATATTATTATAGTATGTATTAACCAATTACAATACATTATAGTACTTTATCAGAATAGTATTAGCGTAACTGCGTAATTTGCGATATAGTGCTATGTCGATTAGTTAAAAAAATAAAATGATTAATTATGCGACCGAGTAGTCATGAATCAGTGTTTTTTAAATATAATTGTATCCATACTGTTTTCTCCAGAACCGCACACGTAGGCTTTTATCCGGGTATATACGAAATCCTAACATTTGTTCTCTGCAAAGGGTCTTCAGTTTCGTCTAGGTAGCCTATACCACACCTACTTATTTCTTTCTTACCAATGAAACTTTTTGTTGTTATTTACCAACACGCTTGTTGGTAAATGGAGACCACCGTTGATGGCAATACCAGAGGCTTTATTAGTCCGGAACCTACGATAACATATTTATTTGAGTGGAAAACAGTTGATGCTCCTAATGAAAGAAACGTGTATGTGAGACATAATTTACCTGAGCCGTAACTTTAGCTTTGAATACAATAATTTATTTGTTTGTTGTTTTCAATCTGTTGAGTAACCGTGTCTGTTTTGGGGAACTTAAAATAGTCTTTCTATAATTCTATATATGGTGTTTTGTTGTCTTGTTTGTTTTGTTCTCGAAAATAAAACCAATTATAGGATGCACAAATGGGAGACTAAAAGTGGTTGGTTTTCAACTATATTTTATAGTCGAGGTTTTTTATAATATTATAATACGTTAGACAGGAATGCAAATTTTCCGTCATGAAAATTAATAGCAATTTTAATAATTCCATTTTTAAGTGGCTATAACATGCAATTTACTGTAGTACTCTTAGTGAGAATAGAAAAAAAATATGTTTTCATAACAAAATGCACCTCTTTCTGACCAACAATATTTCCAATAATTTAAACACCAGTTTAAAAACGAAATTCACTCAGCACCTCCAAAAACAAAACCATACCCCTGATCGTAAATTGCGCTGATTGGCATCAGCACAGCCATATGACAATGGAGCACATTTTTCCCTTCGGAAAACTCCGAGTAAGGAGCGAAAAGGAATTAATGCAAAACAAAAGTCCCGCTATCTGGCTGGTGGGCGTACTGAAGGCAGTAAATTACTCGATGGGCGTCAACCCAACGCCGTGTATCAATCAGCTCGGACCAGATTTATGAGACAGTTCACTTCGGAACAGTTAGCCTCAGCGACGAAAATGTGTTACTGTTATCCAAGTCTTGGAGGCTCCTTTTTATTCTCTTTATGGGGTGAATATGTTTATTAGAGGATTTATTGCGCCCGGCTCAATTATTGGATGGATTGTGCTTTCGGAAAATTCGCTGGGTATCGTAGATATTTTTTGGAAAATTGTACAGTTGTAATTTTACATTCGCGTATCTGAACAAAAACGTTTACCTTAATAAAATTGCTTTAAGGTTTGGAGGCCCAACCTATACTACTCCCTAAAGCTCGAAATTCCAGCAACTCACAGATATTGACTTAGAATCACAAAGATGATACAACTAAATGACTGGCTCATGATGGTTAGTAGTTCCAGCTACCAACAGATGTTGACTTACAATAATGAAGATGATACCACGAGATAAGTGGTTCTTGACGGGCTGTAGCTTCCTCAACAGAGGAAGCTACATCATACACTAGCCAGTCTTTAAATAGCCTCCACATAGTAAGACTGAAGTCGACCAAAAGATATAAAATCCAATGAAGATAGCAAAGGCTGGGCGAAGATGGACTACGGTCGCGGACCCTACCACGGGTCGATATAACCCAACAACAAAGAAATCCTTCCTCTAAGCAAATTACGCGTGAGGGTTAATATACGCCTTATCACTTAACGCACGCCTTACCCTGCGCAGTCGGCGTCATCGCTGGCAACAAATAACTCAGCGGCGGCGAGATTTGTCGCTGTCGCCATCCATTGTCGCGCGACACGGCCGTAATGAAAGCCGCTTATCTCGACTGCTTCAACCCCGCCGCTTATCTACGTCACTTAACCCTCAAGACGGCTAATCGTGTACCTAAATTACAAACATGCTTGCGTTTTTATTAATTTTGTAGTTGTTTGATGTCAGGTTGGTGGTTGGAAAGTTTACCTGGTAATGATGATAATGATGATAGGAAGTGGCTGGATGCAAGCCGCTTCCATCAGGTCGATATATCTTTAAGAAAACCCTGTGTAGGCCTAAATGCTGAACTCTGAAAAGTCATTCATGATCTCTTTCAGATGCAGGTAATGTTTACGATAATGCGTGGGGTCAGGATAGATTTATGAAAAAGCAAATTAAAATAATTTGTTTTTTTTAATTACTGGCCCTGTCCCAAATTATATATTACGAGTATAGTCGTTAAGAGACAAAGAGATTGATTGGCCCTATTCTATGCACATAAATTGTTCTTATGTATACAGTATAAACTATTTACTCCCATCTACACCCAAACAAAAACCGATCAACACAAAACTTCACAATGCAACATTAAGCAACAATAAAATACTGACGGCTCCCGTCAGCCCAGAGTGAGGAGTTAAAGCTGAGGAGGAAATGAGTCGCGCGCCGGTGTCCGATGCTGCATTTTTCCATTCACGATGTCACCGCGCGCGACATTACGCCGAACGAAACGTCCACACGTTCTGTGACGTGCGTTTAATTGGAAAACATTCGTGCTTGATAAATATATTATTAAATTGTGATTTATTGGATTCTTTTTGTGTTTGTACGGTGGTTTTGGGAATTAAATGGAGTAAAGATTGCTGATGTTTTAATGAATTTTCATAGTTCGGAGTTAATTTTCTTCTTTTGTGCATTTTTGAGAGGCAGATATTTGATAAGATGTTTTTTTTACAAAGACTACGAGGTAGATTCTTAAAGGTTATTTTTATGTTATAATCAAGAATGCAAGGTACAGGATAACAAAAGCGTCACCGTGGAGGACGTGTAAACTGTTTCTATGAAATTATTGTGCGGAAATAAAGTTCTTAGTACCGACCAAGGATAAAATGTCATGTAGTTTAATAAAATGACATTATTGTCATAAGCATATCAACCAAAATAAAATCATAACTACGTTGACTAAGTACGAAATAAGAAACATTTGTAAGTGACAAGCTTGCACGATACTATGAACTCCCTGCTTCAGTGTTACCTGAGCGCTATGACCTGTCCTTCTTCAAACGAGGCTTAAAGACAGCCTCCGTAGCGTAGTTGGTTAAAAACCGCAGGTGAAACGAGAGGCCGCGGGTTCGATCTCCGCACCGAGAGAAAAGTCTATGTGACCCACAAATATTTCTAAACGTCTCTCGTAGTTCCTGATACCCACGACACAAAACTCGATCTTAGTGTAGGGTCAGGACTATGGATGTGACTGCTAGGTGTTATTATAAAAAAAGAGAGTATTAACCTTACGGTAGGCAGCGGTTTGTCTATATCCCTGGCATTGCGGAGTCCATAAAAAAGGAAGCTATTTACCATCAGGGGATGCTAATTCATCTGCCTATAACGGCAAAAAACAATTATAACACGCATTAAATAATTTGTAGCTTCTATCCCAGGACACATTACCATACCGTGGGATGCAATTCAACTATTTATCTATATTAACTGCAACGGTAATCATAATTACGCGAACACTGTTCGATCAGACGCGAATCAATTTGATTTCAAACACGACCGACGTAAACACTTCTGCATTTTATAACCGCTACTTTATGATCATGGTAATGTAAACTGCGCCGGCGCAGCGGACTTACACGGTAAATTTAACGCTTCGGAAATATATTATTAGGGTGGAGGAATCTTTTTCTAGTTTATGATACGTCCACGATACGTAAGGTTGTAACATATGTGTCATTTTACCTTTTAATTATTGCTGTGAATGGCGAGACGAGCATGCCATTTGCCTGATGGTAAGCGATACCACCGCTCATAAACAGTATCAAAACCAAACAACACCTTAAATTACAAAGCAATCCTGAGACATAAGATGTTAAGCCTCAATAACTAATAAGTCTAGTAGTTACTCTGGCTACAATGTCCTTCAATCCGAAACATAACAGTGCACTGTTGTTTGGCGGGAGAAATAAACTTTGTATATATTTTTTTAATAACAGTATATTGTATTTATTTATAATTTAGTAATATATGGATGGTGCAAAGTGATATTAGTTGTTTTTATTCATTATCAGCACGGAGTCAGGAGTTTGTGCCCAATATAGCGATAGGCTCGCCCCCTATCGCACTATGGGACGGATCACACACATCGAAACTTGGGTGTGCTGGTACCTCTGCCTACCCGATCGGGTTAAAGTCTTGAGTAAAAAATATCTTGCAATTTTTAATTAGCCACGGTTAGCAATAATAAAAATATGAATACATTATACAATTAGTTAAGAAAGCCCCGCATGTTTCTAAACATGAGCTGCATATGTAATAAATGCTTGTAAATATGTAAATCTCTGTTGCTTATCTAGGCGACTGGATCCGAATTGGCAATCTGTCTCTGTAAAGCGCACTACACACCAAAGCCGCCGGCCCGGCGACACAGGCCGCCGCCACAACCCGGCGGCCTTTGAGAAAAGAATCATATCAGCGAAAAGCGCCCGCACTTTGGCAGCTTGTGCTCTGCTCATTTGACCGGCAACAATCACAAACGAAAGAAGTTTAAAATAACATAAAGATGAAGTAAGTAAAAGGACAAGAAAGAAAACCTTATCATTGTGAAATAAATAAAAGAAACCAAAATAAACATTTTATAGAACTTAGGTAAAGAACAAAGGCCTCTGAAGTGCATCAAGAGACTGAAAAAAATACTCAGCAACGTCATAATAATGTTCATATCATGTCAGGCCAGCGACATGTCGCACATAAGTTTTTCGACTTGCAAGGAGTGTAGCCGCCGATTAGCCCGCCAACAAAATGTTGCTGACATGTGCCGACGGCTGGTGGTCTAGTTGACAATTTCAGTCATGACATAAAGTGTCGCCGGGCAACAGAGCTGAGCGATTGCGTCGGCGGGCAACACGTCCGGGAGCTTGTTGCCGACTTCATTATTTTCTTATACGCAGGCCGAGTCGTCGGGCTGGCGACTTTGGTGTGTAGTGCTCCTAAGAATACATTAGTGATTAACAACATTGAAATTTTCTAGTGGGGTTAGTTTGGTCGGAATAGGTGGTACAAGAATCGTGTGATGTGGATTCAAATTTTTGGTAGAAACATTTATTTAATTATTAAAATCTTACATTGTCAGAATTATTATGAATTAACTTCAATGGAATATTAATGATATTAGAACTAGAATTATTCATGTATTTTGTACAAATAGCCCAATACATACTCAATAACTTGGAGATCACATCCGCAATCTAAGCACAAAATGCTAATTGTTTATCTCCTAGTCCAATTAGTCTAACGACATCATCGGTCATCGGTTAGAAGAAAGGAAAATTAACAATTTCCTACTTGAGATTCGAACTTGTGCTTTCAACCACGTAATTACACATATATTTTTTGGATCTTGAACTGTCACCAATCTCTCATACACGTTCGTCAGTTTACAAAATAGTAATTTGAAAGTATTTTGTATTGTGACTGAATTACTTTCAATGTAAATCGTATGAATTTTGCATGGATTATTATAATTAGACACAGGTTAATTTGCAACTTACTAGTAATTTAATTTGCGTTCTAATGCATGTATTACTCTCAATGTTATTCCAAAGTGAATTTGTTTTGCATAAAATTCTTATATTAAAATAACAATGTTTTTTACAAAGAGTTTTACCTCCTTTTTCATAAAATTTTTTTGGTCAATTGTTGGTTAATTTGGCAAATAAAATTAAAAATATTGATATACTATATAAATATATAACTTAACGTTGCCGATTGATAAGAGATAGGTAATTATCTCAGATGGCATTATAACTGGACACGTATAATCAATAAAGACCATATAATGCTAAAAAATAGCTAAAGAAGAAAATATCTGCCACACTCATATTGTCGTCAAACGAATAGTGTTACAACAAGTAATTTCTATTATTCAAATCATTTACAATTAAAATTGGCATATTTTTTTAT
Organism: Hyles lineata; assembly: GCA_030180105.1. Lineage (NCBI taxonomy): Eukaryota > Metazoa > Arthropoda > Insecta > Lepidoptera > Sphingidae > Hyles > Hyles lineata. The sequence goes on along the minus strand of JARJEE010000006.1, from coordinate 1,303,916 downwards.
ATACACTTCATTGCCCAAAAAAATTGAATCTTAAATCAACTAAAAATAAATGTACAATTGGCTGTCTTACTGCTCAAAGGCAATGTCTTACAAACAACCATGGATATAAGAAAAGGATAAATAGAGGGCAGTCTAATGTGTGACATCATTACCAATACTCTATACCGATTACCAAAGGATTCACAATTTAACCTGTAACTTACTAACAAACAATTCACTCTTTGAAAATAAAAAAACTCAACAAAATTCAAACTGTACATAATTTTGCGTCCACCGACGCGTGCAGTGTTACGCGCTAGGCGCTCCATCGCGTTTGTTTTGACGGCCCGCCGTATATTATGTAGGCATAAACGCGCCGTGATGAATGGCAGTCGCAGTTATCTATATACCTACTTGAACAATAAAAACATTCGCACTAGAATCTGGATGGAAATAGATGGATTTATTACGGTATTCCGTCTTTCGTAACGTTCATTTTTGATGGTTTATTAATCTTAGTTTTAGAGTTTGAAGAGTAGTACGTAAAATGTGAGATTCGATTCGGTCTTGGTTTCCAATCAAAGAGTATACCTCTGAGTTTTTGGTGTAATGTGTGCATTTAAAACGGTGCGTACTACTGCTTCTTTGAAAATAAAAGGATGTTTTTCTTTATGTTATATTTTATGATTTTTCATTTTTAAAACAAATATTATTGTTTAAGGAATAACTAAGTATTTACCGCTGAAACACGATTAAAGGTAAAAAAAAACAAAAAAGTGTTTTTTTCCGTAAGATTAACTACCACCTGGCTGGCTTCTTTTTCGGTTGCAACCTGCATATACCCATATGGTTTTATATGTATTTTTCCCCGTCTTTATATATTTTGATCAAACAATCATACTAACCTAAAGTTAGCAAGATCAGAAGTGCACAAACAGACCAATTACAAGAGTTATATAAAAGATTTGGCTTATTCAATGCTCGTCGCTTTCCACGGTTATAACAATTGTTTTATGAACACAAATTGATAGGGTCCGTACATTGAACTTCCTTAATTACTTTACATAGTTGTGATGGATATGCGTCGAAGGAGAATGTAGTGTATTTTACTAGTTACTGCGAGTAAATAGTTTTAAAGGCATAGCTGCATAGTTAATAACAAAATTGTAACTGTCCTCTTACAATTAAAAACTGTATGTATCTTATTTCGGATAACAAAGATAATAAATTCGTAATTTTTAATATTGTGTAATTAGAGATTAAATTTTGTATATTTTAGTGATGTTTCCGTCGAAATAATATTTAACTTAAATAAGTATAAGTTATAATACATCATTCATAATTACACAGCCTAAATTGAACCTCAAAATGATAAATAGCATTCCAAAACAATAGGTTGTAAAAAAAAAAAAATATACACCCACATCATTAGAAGTAACATCATTCAAATGTTTCGGTAATGGGGAGATCTCGTCTCGTGTTATGTAAGCGGAGAAAATATTCTTGTTTTATTACTTAGACACAATTACGTACATAATTAAAATAAACTCCATAATATTTTGTGCGTATATATTTTTTGCCACTAGCACTCCCGGACTAGGCCGCACTAACCTGCACTAGGTCAGCGTGGTGGACTATACGGCCTAACCACTCTCAGTCGTACTCTCGATTGTAGAGTAGGCCCGTGCTCTGCAGTGGAACGTATATGGGCTGATCCTGTTCCAGATATTTTTTGATGCTACGAATGGCGAGACGAGCATGCCATTTGCATGATAGTAAGCGGTACGACCGCTCAGGGACAGTAGCAATGCTTGACATTCCACTGCACTTACCATCCTGAGCATGCAGCATTTTTTTATTGCTTGGGTCTGGCAAATGATCGAACAAGTCACCTGATGGGAAGTGATAACTGCCGCCCATGAACAACCATAACGCTTGGATCGTGAATATGTTACCGGCGTATCAAATATGGAGAGAAACGAGAAGGAAAAAGTAGGAGGAAGGAAGGGGTATTGGGCATCAACATATCAGGTTTCGGATCTAACTTGTGTATATTTGAAATAACACTATCAATATCTCACATATCAGATATATTCTTCATCATATACATCCTTCATCATCAGATACCCAATTTTGATCGCTCTGCATTTAATATCAAGTAGCTCGTAAAAATAGCACGTTATACATACATAACTCACTCCTTTTTCACAGAAGGGGTAGGCAGAGGTGCAACCAGGACACCCACATTTCGCCTTGTATGCCCCGTCCCACGATGTGATCCAATATAACTGTACCCGACTTGTGATTCGAACTACAATTACGCCGAAGCAGTTTATTTTAACTCGAATTTAACATGCTTAATTAAAAAAAAATGTACAGTCAAATTGAGAACCATGGCCTTTTTTTATTTGCTTGATAAAACTGCCAATACAATCAAAGAATCTTTTGACTGTGTCATTAAAAACCCAAAGCAAAGATAATAAAAGTTAACCAAGATAATAAATATGAATGGTGGCGAGCATAGTCCACGTGATGTGAATGTAAAGGCTCAATCTGTGGTATAATTGTGGCAAGCGCAGCTGCTCAGCGGGTCAGTAATTGAATGAGGTGCTATGCCCGGCGCATTCTTAAACGCCAGACAGTGGAGTAGGACCTTGAAGACTCGTCAAACTTCTGTATATTTGTATCTTTATATTTGATTAGGAATCCTGTTAAGGTTCTATTTGGGTAGCAAGTATCACTGAAGATCTAACAAGTACCATTTTTCCATAGTGGCTAAAACCCCTGACAGAAATACAGGACTATATACGAGTATACATTTCCATTTGAGTATTAAAATAAAATAACTTTTTTGTCAGAATATACTATCATTTTTAACCTCATAAAACAAAATACATAGGGGATACTCACGACCTCATAATTCGACGCACGAAATATATAACATGACTGTTCACAATGGAACTATCTTATAAGAAATGAATCTTTAAATGTGGCTTAATGTGTGCTAAATTGTGGTATAATGAGGAACTTTATTTTGACGTCAAAGCTGAGGGCTCGGGTTCGATCCCCGCACTGAGCCAAATGCTTGTGAGGTCCACAAATATTTGTCTCGGATATGGGTGTTTGTGAGACCAAAAGTCGGTTTTGATATCCATTGATCTTGATGTGGTATCAGGATTGTACATGTGACTGTTGATTGTATTTATTTATTTAAATACTGCAATATATCCTCTATAGCCTATACTTTTTTTACATAAACAAACCCCAAGCAGACTCACAGCAAGTTTTATATCACCCGGAGTCCATACAGCGTCCTCACAAAACATATCTAGAAAGTGCAAGCCGGCAGAAACGCCGGTCCCAGCTTAATTTAGTGTCCGATAATTAAACCACCCCCTCCCCCTCCCCTGGACACGACCCCAGAACACGCTGAGATGTGTATTTTTGTCCAACAGGGTAACAACGTCTGGGTCTATTGAAATATTAGTTTGGTTTTGGATGCTTGCAGATTTACATTATCTACTGGTTTTTGGTGGCATGTGACCTGTAGTCCAGTGGAAATATGAATTAAGATACATACATACACCTAACAGTCCTGGGCATCAGAAACTACGAGAGACTTTTTGGTCTCATAAACACCCAAACCCGAGACAAATAACTGCGTATCACACAAATACCTATATGTTTCGGCGCGGGATCGAGTCCGCGGCCTCTCGTTTCATAGCAGTCGTCTGATCAACTGCGCCACGGAGTCTGTCAAAGTCAAAAATGTAATGAGTTAGTCTAGATGGTAGCAGACTGGACTGACAAATCAAGATTATAGATTCGATTTGGTAACTAAATTATTATAATGAGTACCATGGGAAAACGAAAACGGGAACGAACAAAAGTTAGTTAGATTAAAAGTTAATTCCCTATAATAATCGTGGATGGGTTTCGGCACAAAGTAATAAGTACCTATAACTTACTATAATCTATTTTCCTAAATGTTTATTATTTTTTATCTTTGAATACAAAGATATTTTGTATCACTACATATATTTTGGCCGGCTCATTTTTTCTAAATTACAATATCCAATGGAGCCGACGGAGCTACATGCAGCCCATCAATTAGTCGATATTTGACATTTCAAACCTTTTTGTGTTCTGGGAATAGAATTACTAACATAAAATATGGTGAAAAATTTGATAGGGTATTTTGTCAGTTGTACTTTTTATTGATATTTACATAATTATTCCATTTCATTATTTAATCTAGGTATAATTATCAATTACTATAACATTAAAAATTTCATCATTTTAAAACATTTTTAATTTTATTTAGATTTGAATAAATACAAATATATCTGAATTTTTATAGGACTGGGTAAGAATTAGGTGTAAGGAAGCTATTTTTCAAGCTAATACAAGTTTCAAAAAATACTGATAAATGTTTTTCCATACTACATCAAAATAATAAAATACACGTATTTGATATATTTTATACATGAATCAGTATAAAAAAATACTTTTTCTACAATATAAAAAGAGTGAATCCATGTAAAACCAATACTCAAAAGTATAAATCACGAATGGAAATATCCGAATGTCATTCTTAATTATGTTAGAATGTGCGAAATCTAAAAATTGTTAGGATTGGAAAATCATCGGGACAGTCATCGCGGATAAAAAATAGTTTTTGGTACAGTGAGCTAATGGCTATTGCAAACTATGATAGTGACGTTTCGGTATCAATATATATTTTTCCTTTGGAATTACCTCAGTAAAACAAAGAGGTTTTTGGATGTGAAATATATTTAAATAAATAAACATAATTTTAAGATTTTTTAATTTCTCATCGATTATACATTAGTATTTTTGCGTACTAACTAAAACATAATATGTATCATTTTTAATTATGAAATTATCATATTTGAATATAGTAATTGTTATTGTTGAAAACTAAAATAAATAATTTGCTAAACAATTCAAATACAATAAATCCTAAAAGAACTGGCTAAACCTAAAAATATCCGTAAATAAAGAAAAACTAATCCCAAACAAAAGCACAACGTGAAATTATTTAAATCAACCGCCAAACGCGCAGTGCTCCGTCACAAATAAACAACGGACAAAAATAAATTGTTTAAGCCCGGAAAGATTTATTTATATAGGCGGCTAGAATTTAGACCATATAAAATACGTTACTCGATATCGAGTAACGATCGAGATGCCAACAAACTGGCGTGAATTGTCAAATGTATCTCATAAAAAAAGCGCGCCGGCCGTCGGTGGAGGTTTTAGAGTCTGAATAAATAAAATGGCGTCCTGTCAGTGATATTTTAAACATGACAACTTGATATGGCGTCGGGTGGACTGTTTGACTTTGTGATATATCGACAGGAACGTAAAAGTAATAGTGTGATGTGAATTGCGAGTGGTGTACTGCGTAAATTAGTGGTACTTGTGGATTTGTAAACCTGCACAGGTTTGGTTGGATGATAATCATTATTTAAATTTGAATTGACAAGGAGGTGGTTGAGGGTACAAACTGAGTTTTTGTATATGTATACTAAAAGCAATCATCGGGCACTATAACTATGAAGGAAAATGTCGTGAGGAAACCTGCACGCTGTAGATTTTTTTATAAGCATTTCTGAGGTATTTATATGAAGTGCATCGAATCGCAATAGGAATGATAAACTGTAGCCTAAGCCATGACAATTTGAGTGGAGGCTCGTTTCCGGTATAGTCTTCATTTTTCAATTCAACAATCTGTGATTAGCGAAACGATCTTGGATGCAGTTTTAATAATTTTAGACAGGTAATAATTCTAATTCGACATATGGTGGGAACCTATCATAAACTGACAAGCCATACCTTTATATCATAATACACTTAGGTACTCGACGGAAATGCTAGGAAGAATCATACGAATTCAAACACGACAGCAAAACTCCCACTAGTTACAAAATAACGGTAATCTCCGAAAATTTCAAAATACATTTACATTTATTTATAAATAAAACAAAAACAATACGCAATTACACAAAGGTCTATAAACGTAAAAATAGACAAAGACTCGCGGGGAGCATTTTAATTCAACACCAGTTTTGCCCGAGGCTAGTTCAGTCAATGCAATTTTGCACCACTGTGCGGCCAATAATAATCGTAATGAGTGAACACACGACACTTGTCACTAGCAAACGCCCGCTGGGCAAAACGCGATATGACCAGAACAAAACGATGCCTCCCGGGCACATCAATGACGTCTTTGAACTAGAGTGGCGTAATTAAACCCATTGTGCGACAAAAACCAGAATGAAATTTTACAATTATGTTGAAAATTGTTTTTGTTTACGCACTAATGTGTATGTAAAATTATTGACGGCTGTCTTTCTGCACGTAGTAATATGTGTTATTTTTGTACTTGATGCTTTTCTAAATGAGGCAATGTTCCGATATGTCAATACATTACATTATTAAAAAATTAACTAAGTCGACAATACAAGGATATTCATAACCGCTACACTTCCAATAAATAAGTACCATTAGACTCGTAAAGTTATCAAAACGAAACTAATTAGCTTTCAGGAGCCTTTTTGCTTTTAAAATCAAGTCAAAAATCTCACCCAGGACCTGGTGTATGGTTGTCCATTTTTTTTCTAAACATTAGCTTTAAGATGGATAAAAGTTTGTAGAGTGTGCATGGGAAGTAATTCTAGTCAGATTTACGCGTAAGTTAAGTCTTAGAAAAGGTTTTCGGATAAGAATACAATACTTTGTTGTATCCAGGCAAACCCACACAGAATACTAGTTAAAAATAATAATCGAATTAGCAGTTGTTTTAATATTGTTTTGCGGAATGTATTAATTCGTTTTACATTGGTTTAATAAATTGGCAAACCAATCGGTTCAACATTTGATTTAATATAATTTGAGGCCGGCTATGTTAAGTGGACACCCTGTACATATAATTATAACAAATAGTTAATTTGTGAAGTGAGGCAGAAGAGAGTACATCAAACTACTAAAAATATATCAACATACTTGGTTACAGTACCTAGTTCAGTAAAATTCTGAAGTTACGGGTGTCTACAGGTGATATTCCAGTGATATCACCACGCACTATAACGTTGAAGGAAAACATAATGAGGAATCCTGCATACCATAACGATTTCTAAGAATTTCTAAGGTATGTAAAGTCCGCTAACCCGCACTAGGCCAGTGTGATGGACAATGTGGCCTAACCACTCTCAATCGTACTCTTGATAGTAGAAGAGGCCCGTATGGGCTATTATTACTATCGACAAGTGATAATAATAAACAGTATGGAAAAATTCCTGTTCAATCCAAGACGCGCATTGAGGTATCTAAATAAATAATAAGTAGTAGGTATAAAAAATAAGAATAAAAGGTAATAGAGGGTAACATCATTATCGCAAGGTATGTGTGAAACATTTACCATAAAACCTAACAAAGTTTAAAATTCTGATAACAACACAAATTCTGACAATTCTGTAATGTCGCGCTGCACGTTGCTACGACGCGGTTGTTAGCAGTGTACTGTGAAATTTACTATATTTTAATTATTTTTTAAGGATATTTTTATCATATGTGAAACGGATCTTTTAAATATAACAAATTTATGACGCTAGGTAACCTTTTTTGTCATCCTAAAGATAAATTTGAGTTGTTCATCAACGACAAAATCCCAAACCACCTTCAACCAACAAACAAAATTAAACAAACGGCATGTCACAATAGCATACAAAAATAAACCCTCGTCGGCCCAATGACGATTAGTATCCATGCTAAAGACAATACCCTAATGGAAGCCAACAAAGAAAGTCGGGAATAACAAAACAAAATACATAATACAAAGTGGAATAAGCATTAACCTGGGGCTACTCCGTGTGTTACCTTTGTAATGAAAAGATTTTTTATTCAATTAGTCATAATATTATGTCTAAGTTGCAGATGTTTTCCTTTGAAAACTTAATATATTCACCGTTTTAATATAACAGATAATTTGTTTTGTTCGGATAAAAGCGATACGGAGGGCTGTGCGCGATGGCTCTTTGTACAATTGTTCTTGTGTAGACAGTTTTGGGATTTTTGTAATTGTGTCGTTTTAGGTTGGTTTGTATGTATTTTCTATGCCTTTCTATAAGAATATTACGAGTGTTTTATTGCTCTATTTGCCTATAAAATAGTTGTTTTTATTCTGGATTTGTGGTAATGGCACTGTTCTGATCTTAATGGCAATAATCTGCACAGAACAATAGATTGCTATAGATTTACGGTATTATTTTTAGTTTATTAAAATTCAACACTCGGTCACTCTAAAACTAATAGACCTTCACACGATTTTTTTTTTATTGCAATGAATAGCGAGATAAGCATGCCATTCTCCTGTTTGTTAGCGAAACGGCAGCTCATAGACAGAAGCAAAACCAAACAACGCCATGAATTACAAACTAATGCTTGGTATTCCACTACGCTCGCCATCCTAAGATATAAGATGTTAAGTGTCAATATGTCCAGTAGTTACTTTGACTACAATGTCCTTCAAACTTGAACGCAACAGTGCATTTATACTCCTGTTTGACGGGACATTGCGGTGGTACATGCCCTGGTGGCCTCTCAATTATCAAAAACCTCCCACCAATAAAATTATTATGTATGTTTGAAGATTTTTGCGACCTTTTTCTAATACACTGTCTTTCAGGATTAGTAGAATTCCATAGACTGCTTGCATCGTGAGCAGATTCTTTATTCTGGAGTCTCATCCATCGATATATAATTAAAATAAATATAACAGCTATTTAGACCTAAATAAATGTAAAAGGCAACAATACGAGGCTGAAACTAAAAATAATATGTATTTCCAATTAAAATACTGAAACTACACACTCACACACACACACAAATCCATGAATCATTTTCACAAAACATTGGCAGTCGCCTTAAACAAGTAATACACGAATGAAAGCTTTTAAATCACGATATGATTTAAGACCTCAGGGTCATCGCAGGGTCGAAGACAGGTGTTTTCGGCCCAACACATCAATCTGGCGTAAATGTTACATGACCATATCGGTAATGACCGCTTGTTTGCCTTGTAGCCGTTCTCTTTGACGGATTTCGGTCAGTTTGTGACATAATACGATGTAATATTGACTGCTTTTATGGTATGGTAAATAAAAATCAGAGTATGAAAATAGTGGCTTAGGATTCGATCACCGGTTATGGTTGGAGGCTGTTTATTAGTATTGTATTGTTTGATAAATTCATATTAGGATTTTCATTTAATTTAATTAGAGAACTGTACAAATTACAGAAGAGGTATATCATTTCAAGATCCTGACTCTGACCGGAATTTTACTAATACAGATTTTTTTTTGTTTAGTGGTATGTGGCTACCGCTGCTATGAATCTTCGCAGTGCCAGGGGTCCAGCAGAACAAAGTCGCTCGCGCTTAAGGAGTGTACTCTCTTTAAGCTTCGTTTGAAGAAGGGCAGGTCATAGTGCACAGGAAACACTGAAGCAGGGAGTTTATTCCAGAATTTGCACGTACAACATCCCTGGTAAGATGAAACGCTGGAAACGTACCGATCGGGAACGGTTGAATATTATCATCTGATATAGCGTCTACTGATCAGAACGGTATCCGCTGTCATGACCCAGGTATGCTTTATTCTGGCTTCTGCTATGTCTATAACCATCTCACGCTAAAGAATCTATTTGGACTTAACTGGACTATTCATCGGATATATTGTTACTCACATTACCCTGTCAATATAAAATAAATATGTATTTTTATGGGACTGTGTGTGGATATGTAATTCCCATCATCTCCTTCGTTACACTCCTGGCGGAGCGGTCGTGGCCACTATGTTATTTTTTTCTTCGTAAATTATGGTTTTACTCGACCCATGATCTCTCTCCATCTATCTGTTAGACGACAGTCGGGTGCATTCGTTTACAGAGCCTCCTTCTGCAGTTTTAATTTGGTAATTGGTGTCCCACCAAGTCAATTTCTGTTTATTCTACCTTGACTGATAATACTATGATCATCTATGGAGTCATTATTTTATTTTATTATACTCGTATTTAAGCCCCATCATATCTTATACGAGATAAAAAATGTTTTTATTACAATTTCATCTGTCCTCCGATTCACTTAAAATCCAATCGACATTTCTCAAAACTGACGCAAGGCTATCATAATTGCCCATACAATTACGACAATATACCTAACAAGTTGTAAGCCGTGGCCCGATTTTTTGATGCCAGAATAGACGCTATGTGGGTGCGTCTTGAATTAATTAATAGCTAAATTTAAAGCCGGGCAAAATGAAAGGCCAAAAACCTCATCCGTGTAAGGTTAAAGCATAAATGATTGTACTGACATCTCATTAGCTTAGTAGGGAGCGATACGCCGCAGGCACTATTGGGGTACGGTGTAGGTTGGGAGTTGAAAGCGATTTTATATGAATATCTCTGGTTTGTAAGCTATAACGTTGTGAGATGGAACATATATTATGCCGAAATATGGGTTTCCTGGCACTTCTGCAAAAAAAGCGTGAGTTTATGTTACTGGTTTGTTTTGTTAGAAGTCGGAAATGTGACAGTATATCTCAATGTGTCTTTTCTATGGTGTTGCTTTAAAATGTCTTGTAATAAGATGTTTAAGAGACAGAACCGGCTTTCTAATAGGTGACTAATTAGCTCAACTGTTTATCAATATGGGTACTTAACAAATTAAGGACAGACCAAATACCAATAACATTCTTTCCTAAAACTTTTTAAAGTAGTAAATCTTCGTTTCGTTCGTATCCTTGTAGTACTCATCTTGTTACCTGACTGGCCTACATAATTTTAAGAACCTACAAAAAATACCTTCTTAATTACTTTTTATAACAATTTCTGTACAACCATTGATAAATTCAATGCAATTCAATATAAGTATACCTCGAAATTACGGTTTCCAAAAATGTAATTATTTTTGTACAAATAATTTTCTACTTAACTCATATTTTTCTAGTTTTTACTCCTCATAAACTTAAGCGTTTCGTAACTGCAAATCGCATAAGCGGCCGCGATCGTTTTATCTCACAACCTGTACCGTGGAATAAGGCAGAGCACACATATCTGTATTTTTGCCGGATCAAAGGAGCGTTGCGTATGACGTCCGTTTGAACCGGTAAGCAAATTAGCAATGCTTCCTTTTTGTTAGAAAAACGTGTCCGTCAATTATCGTGCTATCGGTACTGGGGTAAAGCTTTACGAGTATATTATAAAGGTGTGTTTCCCGTAAGTTTATAACCGGCTTGATATTTTATATTTTAGGATAACGGATGGAATTAATTGGAGTATCTTCTTGTTAGTAGGTTTTAGGTTTGAGAAATATCGTATGAATCGATTTGGCATATGAAAAATTATACGGCATAGCAATTCGTCTGCCCCTGTTATGTTAATTCTAAACTAATATTATAAAATTATATTATTTGTAATTCTATTTTTAATGAATATATTTTTATTTTATTTTGTATTATAAAGAGGACAGATTTTATTATTTGCATTGTATACGCTCTTAAACTACTGGACCGATTTTTAAAATTGTTTCACCTTTAAATTCCTGCATAATTCTTGAATATATGCGATATAATTTTAAAAAAGTGTAGTAGTTCGCGGGTGGTCCTGGGTCGGGCCGCTAGCTTGGAATAGAATCAAGGTCGGCAAAAGGTAGGCGGTATAACCTCTGGATTATAATTATCTTAGTATTAGTATTGGGTCTGGAGTAAGCCACCTACAGGCAAGCGCAGTGTCAGACGCCCATCTGCAAGGTGGATGAACGACCTGGTTAAGGATGCAGGAAGTCGCTGGATGCAGGCCGCTTCCAACAGGTCGATGTGGAGATCCTTGGGAGAGGTCTATGTTCAGCAGTGGACTTTCTGTGGCTGAAGAGAGAGAGAGAAAAAGTTACATACATAGTCCTGATCACATATTAAAATAACTTAGGTCTTGCGTCGTGGATATCAGAAACTGTAAGATTTTTCGGATTTACAAACCCCCGGACCCGAGATATATACTTGTGGGCCTTACAAACTTTTGGCTCGGTGCGGGGATCGAACCCATGGCCTGATATTTCACAATCGGTGTCTAGTCTACTGCATCACGAAGCTGTCGAACACATCAGTGTTGTCTTTCAATTTGTTTCTTTCAAATTGTGCATTGGAATTGAACCTACAACCTCCTCCTTGATATTACGTTGTTAAATAGACACTCAGAAACACAAAGGAATAAAAAGGCGACACATGCTCGGAAGTGAAAGTAAATTATATTCTAGATTCATAATAATTTTTAATTAAATATGTTTGGAATGCATTAGCAATTTCACATGTCTGCTAATTGATTTACGTAAGAAACTTGTCTTAGCGTGAGATATGTGTCTGCTTTGTGCTTATATAAAGGTATATTGATCCAGTGATAGCAGACTTGGGCTACCAACCGCGGGGAGTTGAGTTCTGTGCCCAGGTCGAATTAATACTTTCGCGATTTATTCTGTCATCTTATTCTGAAAATTTACCATTACAAAATTTTGTTTGACATAAAAGAATATGATGTATTGTAAACTACGGCAAATGCAAAGAACGTGTTTTCAATTAGTAAGTCTCAAATTTACCGGTTTTATCGAATCACCAGTAAAATAAACCGCGCCAATCAAACAAATTTCCAGCTATACATATTTATTGGGACCCAAAAAATGCACGTATGCCTTTAAGCCCCTAGTTTCGCTGCTTTTCTGATTTAATGACATCACACACTCGCCCCTATCGAATGTCAACTCTTGTCGTTTACAACCCTGCTTACAACAACATCATAAACACCAGACACCTTCAAACGACATCCGACCTTAGCCCTTTTCGTTAAAGTTGAAATTTAATTGAAAGGACAGGTGATTTGTGGTTTTAAGTCGGGGCTCAACCGAATAGGTTAGGTATTTGAGTCACGATTCCATTTTATGACTAATTCCATAACTTTGTATGTGAAAGTCAGGATCAGGTATAGGCCCTGTGTTTACTCCGTATCTGGTATCTGAAGCCCGGGGCTGCTGATTTAATGGTGCGATCATGTGTTAGCTTTGATGGGGCTGGTTTTACATTGTTTCGTGTTTGCGTTACTAATTTTGCAGGGTTAAATTCGTAATTGATTGTCGGTTTGTGACGGAATTTAAACTATTCGTTTGAATTGGTTCTTGAGCAATATTGACGCCTTTTTTGTAAAAAAATAACCTTGTTGTTAATTTAAGTGCAAGTGGGCCGATTCGATCATATTATTATAATTGCATAGTAAAAAGTGATTTCTTTGTGTTGCTGCGTTTGTATTGCACTAAATGTGGTATAACGCATTGTAGTAGCAAAAAGTTTTGTATGCCAGTTTTGTTAAGCACCTAAAGTTTTAAAGAAAAAAAAAAACCATGGCAGCGGTGGGATTCGAACCCACGCCTCCGAAGAGACTGGTGCCTTAAACCAGCGCCTTAGACCGCTCGGCCACGCTACCGTGTATATTTGTCGCCAAAGAAGCATTTGGGAACTACTATGTAGTAATTAATATAAAAATATAGAACTAGACTCTACATATATCGTCGATGCATAAAATCGGTAGCGTTCAGTAATGTTAGAAATAATAGTATCTTAATGAAATGTGTGTATTGATAGTCAATCACCACGCACTAAAACGGTAAAGGAAAACATCGTGAGGAAACCTGCATACCATAGCGATTTATAAGAATTTCTATGGTATGTAAGTCCACCAACCCGCATTAAGCCAGCGTAGTGGACTATATGGCCTAACTACTCTCAATTGTAATCTCGATTGTAGAGTAGGCCCGTGCCCTGCAGTGGGACGTATATGGACTGATACAGTAATGAAGTTACATAGGAGTAACTATTGTAAGATTGTGTCCACCTTGCCGGATTGCCGGGTGCCTAATAACCCTTCTCTCTTCCTAACCAATTTTCTTCCCGCTCTCCTAATCTGGTGGGCCGGCAACACATCCTGGATCTTAGCGTTGTGAATGTTTATGGGCGGCAGTGATCACTTACCATCAGATGACTGGTTGCTCGTTTGCCGGTCCCAGGCAATAAAAAAAGTGGTAGCACTGCTCAACAGAAAACTGACGTGACTGGGCACCTAAAATGCTTATCTCATTTGAGCGATTTTCATACCCTTTCCTCTTTCTATCTCTTGAAAGTCCGTCACTGCATTTACGATCTCATTTCAAATTTTTATAGGCAATGGTATATTACTATAAGATGAGCTTTTTTATCGTTTTCCGGGAAAATTGTTATGAATAATACTTAACCACTTAGTTTGATGAATTACACGTTACATAACCACAATGGGCAATAGAAATAATTGTTCTTCCCACACCGGATTTGTTTATTAAAATAATATTTTATCACTTTCTCTGTTCTCAGATGGATTGATATAGAGCTTGCAGGGTCGTAAGTGAGAATTTATGTACGATTACATGTGATTTGTAATGAAAATATTTGTGAAATATGAAGAATTTTTTAATACTTATAGAAGATTTATTGTATTTGTACGTTTTTGTAATAAAAATATAGTTGTATAAAAGTTATATCTGTTTTTAACTTCCGTGTTGTAACTGGCAATGAAACGATTACTTGACGAGTATGTACAAGTTCGAATCCCCATATAGGCCCATATATTTCTTGCTCCACAAATATTTGTTTTAAATGGTATTAAAAACAAAAAAAAAAACAATTTCTAATACCTACTCGATACGAGCGATATAATATTATTTTAAGACTCGGAACTAACTTGACTATTGGGTGTGCTCATATTACAAGAATTTTATTTGTTTTAACAGCTCTACATGATGTCTAACTTATCCATCAAGTTTGCGCACTTCAAATGTACTCGAAGATATTTTTCGATACGATTCCCATTTGCCGAGTAACCTATGATATTTATAACAACTTTCTACTGTAGTTAGCTGTCAGATGGAGATGAAGTCCTCAGATTGGGTGGTCAGAAATATGAACATTTTGATCGTTATAGCATGAATTTAGCATTGCTGGCCTTGAACCCTGGGACTTATGAATTTTATTACTCGTAGTAGATGAAAAAAAAACATTTATTCACGACGGTAAAATACAAGCAATAAATATGACTACAAGATTTCAGATTTCCGAGCCTAATCCATTAAAAATGTGAGTTTACAATAAAAAGATTAAAACATATTGAATGTTACAAGAAAATTGAAACGGAGAAGAATTAAACACAATATAATCTGAGTACGCCCCAGAAAAAAGGTATTTCTAATTTGGAAGAAGGCTAATACGAGTAATACCCAAAGAAAATTAAAATATTAGAAATTATGTCTCGCGTTACTACACATTTCTATCAAAAGAATATTTATGCTTAATCACCTAAAACAATACAATAACCTCTAATTAACAGTTCTTAAAAGATCCTGACACCATACATCTCTGATTTAAACCGCAACTGTCAATCATATAAGTGTGATAACATCAACAAATACCTTAGAATTTTAAAATGTTATGATGGCAACTCAAGATAAGCTTTAAAAGTGAAATAAGCAGTACATACTGATAATGAAGCGGTCATTAGTCAAATGGCCATACGCGATTTTTTACTGTAATGTTAATGACCGCTGAGGTGGTCATTATCTTCTGACAGCATTTATACTAAGTAAGAAGCTGTTAGAAATGGAGACTTTGGGCCTATAATATCCGTATTTTGAAAATTTATTACATTGGATATTCTGGATCAGCCCATATACGTCCCACTGCAGGGCACGGGCCTACTCTACAATCGAGAGTACGATTGAGAGTGGTTAGGCCATATAGTCCACCACGCTGGCCTAGTGCGGGTTGGCGGATTTACATACCATAGAAATTCTTATAAATCGCTTATAGTATGCAGGTTTCCTCACGATGTTTTCCTTCACCGTTTTAGTGTGTGGTGATTGACTATCAATACACACATGACTCCGAAAAGTCAGAGGTGTGTCCTGGGATTTGAACTCGCGACCACCGTGAACATGTTGGCAGCCGCGTCTGGTCCGTTTACCAATCAAGAATCAAAGAGAAGAAGAAAAAGTAAGTAAGAGTTCAAAAAATCTTGGGATTCAGATAAAAATCTTGAGTAGAGATCTTATAACAACCTCCTATTAATAACACTTTCTGATTAATTTCGTTGCGGGTTAAAGACAAGTTAGACATTCCCGGAGACTCGCCGAGCTTCAATGCTCGGTGTCATAACATTGCGTGCCACTGTTGATCCTGGCTTACAGGAGTTACAGTGGTGGGTGTGAGGGCGGGACAGTCTCCTATCTTATAACAGCCTTTTTCATAGACAATTTTAAAACCCATTATAGCTATCGAATGTTGTGTGCCTTTTGAAAAACTTTTGAAGAAGACAAAAATTAGTCACCTGAAATAGGTTTATAAACTGTTTTTGAATTAGGTCTTAAGTATCTGGTATGGTATTAATATTATGTGACTGTTAAATTAATCGCTGCAATTTATTAGCAAATCTTGCACATCACATATCTTCACACAAAAGCGATTAATATGAACGAACACAAAACTATAAATAACCCAATGCTTAATCAAAACAGACAAAATATCCGCGAAACAATAATTAAAATATTTTTAATACATAATTATAGCGACCACAGAGCGTGTTGACGACACATTTAATGGGAACTTAGCCGCATTTGCAAATTATTTATAAATTACGTATTAATGTTGACCTCACTGTTAAATTTGACCTTTCGCTAATTAATTCACGTGTTGAACTCTTGCGTACTATTTAGATTCGATTGATTAGTGATTATGATTTGCATATGAAAACAAATCATTATGTTTCGTGTATTTTCAATTTTGCAATTTTGTAGCTCAAGATTTTTGATGGTACGAACAAAGGACTACTGTCAACTGTCAATATGGAGGTTTTGGATTCGAGTTGAGGTCAAGACAACCGATTTCATGAAGTTACACGTGCGTGGATTTAATGAAGTTACATAGATCAAAATTACTCATTGTAATGGCGTAAAAAAATATAAGTTCTCTCTGTTCCTTCATAGTTAAGTATGACCGACCAATTCGATTTTTTCAGTATGGTGGACTGAAGCCTTAACCTCAATATTACGACATTTTCATTTGAGCAATTAGTGACAATAGTATTGATTGGGATGGCCATAATAACAACTTAGTTTTACACACTACTATATACTAATTTAAACTAACGCTATAATAGCAAAGACGAGAGATAAGCGATTAGAATCAAACTATCTTATTATAAATAATAATAAATTAATACACCTGACAGTCACATAGATAGTCCTGACCACATACTAAGATCCAGTCTTGTGTCGTGGGTATCAGGAACTATAAGAGACTTTTCGGTCTCACAAACACCCAGACCCGAAACAAATACTTTAGGGCATAACAAAAATTTGTCTCGGCGCGAGGATCGAGTCCGCGGTCTATCGTTTCACAGTCGGCATCTATCCAACTGCGCCACAGAGGTTGGCGCTTTTGTATCCAATGTTCAAGGACATCCAAATATATCATAATCCAAATTATTTATAATATTAATGATGAAACGATTACATAATCCAGCCAATGGATATGTCGACACTGAACGATTAAAAGATAAGTTTGCGTAAGTGAGTTAAAGAAAATATCTGCACGGTCTGTTTCATATGAGGGTCGTCGATTGTTTTAATCTCGGAAAGGATTTAATAACGATGTAATTATATCATTTTTTTTTGTTTCAATGTGCAAGAGATTGCCAATGCCTTATACCATTTTACTGGTGGTGGGTCTCTCATATGTGATTGGCCGCCTGGGTAGGTACCACTGCAATGTCTATGTCTCCCGCCAAATAGCAGTGTCAATGCACTGTCGTTTCCCGGTTTGAATGACATTATAGCCAGTGTAACTACTAGACAAATTCAGAATAAAATTTCAAATCATGAAGAAAATGTCATGAAAATGTGAATAAAATATTTTCTTTCATGATATTTTTGGTTTTTGGAAATTGTCGAAAAATACTTGTGAGTATGTCAAAACTCGGAGAAATAACAGCGCAACCAATTCAGAGAAAGAACACATTACCCAATGAAGCTATTTGAAGATACAATCAATTGCAACAATACAGCCGGGTTGAGCAATTTAATCCTAAGACTATTAAAATCAGAATAATCTGCAATCTACCTCTCATCATCATCATCATCATCATCATCATATCAGCCACAGGAAGTCCACTGCTGAACATAGGCCTCCCCCAAGGATCTCCACAATGACCTGTTGGAAGCGGCCTGCATCCAGCGACTTTCTGCAACCTTAGTCAGATCGTCCGTCCACCTTGTAGGCGTCCGACACTTCGCTTGCCTGTACGTGGAATATAAGTTACACCAATTGTTTCAAGTTAAACCATTGTATATAGTAAATTACATAAAAACAATTTGCGACGAAGAATTCAAACAATGCACATACCGGCGCAATCGGTCCAATTATCTCCACGTTTATACTCTAATAACTGCGCCTCTCACAAGTTCAATATTACATAAAGAGTTTCTTAGTCTATACTTTATTCATAGATAATTTTAAAACGTATTTTAGCTATCGAATGTTTTGTCCCTTTCTAACAACTTTTGAATTCAGTGTGATCGAAAAAGAGATAACTTTCTATAAATTTGACAGCCTCCGTGGCGCAGGCGGTTAAACGCCGCCTGTGAAACGAGAGGCCGCGGGTTCGATCCCCGCACCGAGAGAAATGTTTGTGCGGCCCACAAATATTTCTTCCGGGTCTGGGTGTTTGTGAGACCGAAAAGTCTCTCGTAGTTCCTGATACCCTCGACACAAGACTCGATCTTAATGTGGGGTCAGGACTACGTATGTGACTGTTGGGTGTTATTTATATTTATTTATTTATTTATTTATAAATTCAAACAAAGATTTCTTTACTGGTAGGTCTCCCATATATGTAGCCAGAGTAACTACTGGACATATTGAGACTTTACACCATATGTCTGAGGATGGCGAGTGCAGTGGAATGCCAAGCATTGCATTGTAATTCAAGGTGTTGTTTGGTTTTACTACTGTTCATGAGCGGTCGTATCGCTTACCATCAGGCGAACGGCATGCTCGTCTCACCATTCATTGCAATAAAAATCTTTCGACACCCAAAATGGATTTTAAAACTGCCTAAAAATACGGTTGTTATGTCATGGTACTATCAAATTATTTTTAAGAATACTCACACTCAGATTTTCTATCGCTGTTTACTTCTACAAATAAATAAAAAAATAAGTTATAATAGTTATAACTGTTTTATTCCTTAGAACTACTTAAGTTTGACCTACTATATACTTCAAAGCGGATATAAATTAAAACCAAATTCTATTTTTGTAAATGATTGCAATAATAAATAATAAATAAAATAAATAAATAACACCCAACAATCACATACATAGTCCTGACCCCACACTAAGATCGAATCTTGTGTCGTGGGTATCAGGAACTACGAGAGACTTTTCGGTCTCACGAACACCCTGACCCGAAAGAAATATTTGTGGGCCGCACAAACATTTCTCTCGGTGCAGGAGTCGAACACGCGGCCTCTCGTTTCACAGGCAGCGTCTAACCGACTGCGCCACGGAGGCTGTCAAATAATAATATAAAAACGTTAAAAATTGCAATGCAAATGCAAGATATTCCACCATGTTTCTTTCTTAAATCCCATAATGAATATGCTAATACGAAGATTAATTTTTGTTTGTGTCGTCTATTTTAAGATGAATATGAGTTCATTAGGTAACCAAAAACATATTTGAATATTAGTAACCATTTATTGATTGATTGAATTATTGAATTGATTTAAGAATTTCTATGATATGTAAGTCCGCCAACCCGCACTGGGCCAGCGTGGTGGACTATATGGCCTAACCACTCTCAATCATACTCTCGATTGTAGAGTAGGCCCGTGCCCTGTAGTGGGACGTATATGGGCTGATACATACATACATACATACATACATTTATTGATGAAAAAAATATATAAGATGCCCATCATAGATAATTTTATACAACTTTATTTCGTCAATAATTATTCTTACTAATTAAACTATTTGTATTTAGTATTTACTGCCTCGATGACCCAGTTGTACTACAGTTTGATTACAAAGCTTTGGTCTTTGGTTCGAATCCCAGGTCGGCAAAATGATGTTGGATTTTCCTATTCATTATCAGCCCGGATTTAGATATTAGTGCTCGATATGGCGATAGGCTCGCCCCCTATCACATCGTGGGACGGAAAACACAAGGCGAAACGTGGGTGTAATGGTTACACTTCTGCCTACCTTTTAAAAAGGCGTGTGTTTATGTTTATGAATTAGTATTTCTTTTCAAATTTCAAATACATTTCAAATGTCTCAGAATGGCGAACGCAGTGGAATACTAATCATTGATTTGTCATTCATGGTGTTGTTTGGTTTTGCTACTGTCCATGAGCAGTCGTGTGGATTACAATGAGGCGAATGGCACGTTTTTCTCGCCATTCATTGCAATAAAAAAAATTGACAGACTCCTGTTTATCCTTTTCGTAAATTCACCCTATGGTTGTCTGTATAAGACTGACAATTGTACTTTTTATGCATGTGATGTCATATTGTGTGTGTTTTTTGTGACCTATGAAGTATTAATAAATAAATGAATTATTAATTTTTGATTCAAATGCAACGATATTTTTGGAGGCAAACCTCTGAGCTATTTTTACTTACATATAAGAATACCTTGACTGATGCCATTTGACAATAATAAAACGCTTATTTTCTAGTTAGTAACAATATTTGCAGGTTTATTTTAATACTAGATTCGTTTCAGATCTAATAAACGCCATATCAACAGCATTTCTAATCCGTATCCATTAAAAATCTTCGTGATTACTCATTAGTAACTTATATACAATCTAGCGGCTATGCCCGACTCGGCCCGAGTGCATTTACTGAGATATTCTATGACCTATGTTCATCATTGACAACCTGGGATTTTTCGAAACCAGTCCAGTGGTATAAGAGCCTATTCAATACAACCAAACAAAAATTTTCTCTTTACACTATTACTTTAGATCGTTTAGATTACATAAACCAATCTGCACAAAAACACAACAGTTCATCTAATTGCGACATCAAATCATAATTTAACTGTTATTTTAACTAATAACCGCTTGTTACTAAACTGAAAACTCAACAGGTCACATAACTCTGACATAAGGCGGATGTGTGTCACTGCCACTCAATCTGACACAGAATTACCATAAAATCGCCATAAACTTACGAGGAATAATGGCGGTATTGGTCAATGGCACGGCGCCGCGACTCATACAAAACCCATGTGTTAGATACTGGCTAAGGGAAAAGCGGAGGCGTGGTTGTTTAGGCCCAAGGTATGAGTATTTGCGAATTGAAGTTTTTTATGTTTCTTTTTTGTTAACTATTACATAGGTTATATACAAAGGATGTCAGAGGCCTAACTGTCTCTCAGTTAGCGTCAAGTAAATAGTTGACTATTTTAATACTCTCATTAAATATTTTTATATGTCTACAGGATCAACAGTTAAAGATAATTTTCTAGATTAATTATTACAAAAATGGTGACACCAAATATGATAGCGATTAAATAATCCAAAGAAAATACATACAGCCAAATTATGAACTTTCTCCTTTTTTTGAAATCAGATAAAAACAGAATTCATAGTTAATTATTATTGTTTACATAATTTCAACTCTAGATTGTCATCTAAAATCAGCGCTACGTTTTAAAATATATTTTTTTACATAAGTTGATTTAGCTTACATTCATTTCGCATCCTCCCACAAAGTATTATTAGCGGTAGCGGGTAATTTTGATTACCCGCTACCGCTCACACCTCGCGCCGCATTTTAATTTTATTAGACGTTACGTAAAGAAATGGTCTAGTTGGGCACACGTATGGCCACTGAGCATACGTTACACAAGGGCCTCCATGCGACATGTCTTGGGTAACGAGATATAAACAGACCTTGTTTTTCAACTTGCGGTCAAATTCAATTGGGGTCCATGTGCGTTCTTTGAATGTCGTAATTGTTAAGCTAATGGCTATTTTAATGTGTCAATGTTTAAATTAATTTTATATATTTCAAGATATTTTTGTTGATTTTTGTAATACAGTAATAGAAGAATTATTGTTTGTGTCGAATGGTGAAACAATTTTACATCGTTAGTAGATATTCGTGTCTAGAAGTGTGTGGAAGCCTGTAAGTGCGTGGTGGCCTGTTGGTAAACGGACCAGACGCAGCGGCCAACATGCTCACGGTGGTCGCGGGTTCAAATCCATACCTCCGAATTTCCGGAATCACGTGTGTACTGATAGGCAATCACCACGCACTATAACGGCGAAGGAAAACATTGTGAGGGAATTTTACATAACACACATACATTTGCAAAAATTTATATGGTATGTTAAGTTTGCCAACCCGAATTAGACCAGTGTGGTATTGAAAGAAGAAAGAAAGAAAGAAACATTTACTTGTTACAAGCAATGGATTACAGCTTTAAGTAAATTACTACATACAATATATATTCGTATAAAAGTGCTTGTCAACAAAACGGCTCAAGCTCAGCATGTGCTGGTATAAACCAACGCTGGTCTTCCGCAAGGCCGGTAAATGACGTCACAAACGCCAAAAACATAATACGTATTAAAAAAAATACATTAAATAAATAATAAAAATTAAATGTACATTAACTATAATGGAAACTCCATTCTGTATATGGCCTAACCTCTCTCCATCGTACTTTTGGTTGCAGAGAAGGCCTCGCAGTGGGACGTATAATATGAGCTAATATAGAGAAGATGGTTAAATTAATAGTATTTTAATGGTTTCTTAGGTTTACGCGAATGTTACACATTGAAAAAAACTATTTTTACGTATTTTATTGCGGACTAGCGGCCCGACCCAGCTTCGCCTGGGTGCATATATTTTTTGATTCCACTCCACACCAAATACATGTTGTTTTTCGTATAAACTCTTGTATGCCTAAACTTGACGTAGCTATCCTACTGTCCGGCTCAATCCCGTCTCATCCGCCTGTTCAGTCTCTTCCCAATTCGTCCCGCCCCTTCTCTTTATTATCCATCCCGTTTTATAACGTGCATTTAAATTTCGTACTAACAAATCTGTGATCTATCCCAGCCCTCTCCCGTACCTTCGATTCTATTTTACTTTATGTCCCTTCTCTCCACAAACATCCATATATATCTTATACAACGGGCCGTGCAGCAGAAATCGTAATATTTTAATTTCACCACAACTTCAAAACCAAACGTCCAATTTTAATCATTCAAAGACCAAATATTATCAACATAAACTGTACTTATTGATGAAATAATTTATTTTGATAAGGATTAATAGCATGAGTAAAATAAACGCGTTTAAATGTAGTCCAAAAAAAATTCAAGATTTTTAAATAAAAATGTGGTTGTTGTGCCTCACTCGACATAGATAGGTATAGTGTGTCGCGGACTTTTTTGTAGATATTTATAAGATCTACAATTAATTATAACATTTTATGGTTCTATCTTTTGTAGTTTAGGCAGCGTACGCAAAATAAGTAACTTCTTTGGTTGATTTTTTTCAGTTTGTGTCCGAAAAATCCAAATATCTTACGGAACCCTATTTTTTTCCAAAATAAAATATAGTCTATGTTACTCGTGGATAATGTAGCTTTCGAATGGTGAAAGAATTTTTAAAATCGGTCCAGTAGTTTTTGAGCCTATTCATTACAACCAAACAAACAAACAAAGTTTTCCTCTTTATAATATTAGTGTAGATTTCTCGCGAGGCTATTATGATGGTGGTAGGTCTCTCATATGTGAGAGGCTGCTTTGGTTGGTACCACCGCAATATCTATTTCTCTCGTCAAACAGCAGCGTAAATGCACTGTTGTATTCCGGTTTGAAGGACATTGTAGCCAGAGTAACTAATAGATATATTGAGACTAAACATGTTATGTCTAAGGATCGCTTTGTAATTCATGGTGTTGTTTTGTGTTGCGATCGTATCCCTTAACATCAGGCGATTGGCATGCTCGTCTCGCTATTCATAGCAATAAAAAAAACATTTTAAAATGTAATGTCAAAACGTAAGTCGCTCTGTGTCATAAACTAAATACAGAATGTATCATATATAAAACAGAAATACACAGATAACGAAATAACTAACATATCCCTTTCAATCCACAATATTACATTTCCCAATAATTGACACAAAAACCGGTCATCGAGAATGATCATTACATTCTAACATTTGCTCTACATATTACAAGTGTAGAGTTTCATCAATATCATCGTGCAAGTTATACTCGTATTGGTCAATCGGAGCAACAGGCTCTATTTGTTACGTGAAATGTGAGAGATTATTGTAGATAAGTAGAGTCGACTCTATTAAGAATAAATGAATAGTATGAAGAGGCATCACAGCAGGCCGGCATAATTGTGCCGGGTGTCTTGGGACTGTCGTCTGAAGCGTTGTCAGAATACCGGGCCAGTTAAAAAAAATTTTGAACACATTTGGGACTAACTTGTTTTTAAACAGATATGTATTTTTTTATGTTTTCTTTATAAATATTTTTTGATAACAGTGGTTATATGTGATGTTAAAACCGTATAGAAATATAATAAACACGCCTCTTTACCTCCGAAGAAAATATAGAGTTGGCTCTCATACTATGCACAGATTCAAGTTTAGATTTGTCCCTCAGTGTGATAGGAAGCCTATTCAAAAGCCGGGTAAAACTGTAATTTCTGGCATTGATTTGTAAATATATTACTGTACGTAAACTTGTATTCCGTTGAATATGTTATTGACTAGCCACGCAGGTCATGTCTATACGTCATTTGACGAAACAATGTCGAAGATTTTGTCTTTGACTCACAGAGCAGGCCTTTACTTTAGAGAAAGTACATAATAAATGATGACTATACTTGCTCTACCGGTATTTCATAGAGAGAATGATAATGTGCAATAAATAATTGATCATATTTTAAAATACCTGATCAATACTCCATTGTTGAATTACGATTTACACTTAGTAAACCGGAAGATATTGGTTCTGTGTCAGCCCATATACGTCCCACTGCAGGGCACGGGCCTACTCTACAATCGACAGTACGATTGAGAGTGGTTAGGCCATATAATCCACCACTCTGGCCTAGTGCGGGTTGGCGGACTTACATACCATAGAAATTCTTAAAACCGCTATGGTATGCAGGTTTCCTCACGATGTTTTCCTTCACCGTTTTAATACGTGGTGATTGACTATCAATACATACATGACTCCGAAAAGTCAGAGGTGTGCCCTGGGATTTGAACCCGCGACTACCGTGAACATATTGGCAGCCGCGTCTGGTCCGTTTACCAACAGGCCACCATGCACTTCACACCACGCTACAGATATTGGTTACAATCCTTAAAAAATAGAACGGTATTACTAGAGTTCTGTGGGTCAATACACAATATAAGTAAATACATACACCTAAAAGTCATATACATAGTCCTGAACACACACCAAGCTAAAATTCGAGATGATAAAGATCGAGTCTTGAGTCGTGGGTGATGTTTTTTTTTATCTGTCCCGGCTTAGTGACAACACTGCTCCTGATGGTAAGCGCGAATGCTGTCCAGGCAGAGTATCGAATGGAATCAGACGACAGTCCAAAACATCCCATACAATTATGCCGGCCTGCTGAGATGCCATTTCACACTACGGCGGAAGGACCCGGGATCATAGGAAGGAGGGAACACGCGTGAAGGCAAACAATTCCACAGCTTGATAGTGTGGCAAGAATTGATGTGGTTAACACTAACATTTGTCTCGGTGTCACAACATATCATTATTAATTAGCTCTACCATTAAAATTACACTGTTAATACCTTCGATGTTAATACAAATAGTATTCACTGTTGTGTCAAAGCAATCTCTACCTGTTCCTTACTCTACCATTACCAGACTGACCATTTGTCGCAACAGTTGCAAAACAAGCGAGTTTATCTCAAAACGAAGATCGCATCGACACGCACTGAATATCCATTTATTTACACCTCGTTATAACTATTGCGATGTTATTGCATTTCAATATTATATAAATGTTGCAAATTTTATCTTAAGCCCTAACTTAAGCTTAGTCAAGTTTAAAGTAAAAAAGCTCAGGATTGCGATGGTAAAAGACATGCTGCATTCCTTATTGCAATGAATGGCATGACGAGCATGCCATTCGCCTGATGGTAAGCGATACAACCGCTCATGAACAGTAGCAAAACCAATAACGTGAATTACAAAGCAATGCTTGGCATTCAACTGCTCTCGCCATTTTGACAGGCAACATGTTAAGTCTTAATATGTCCAGTAGTTAATGTGGCGACAAAGTTCTTTAAACCGTGATTTCTTACAGACAGCCCTTGGATGGATATAAGAAATGAAAAGATGTACATATAATATTATGTATGTCCCAGTAGGGCACGGGCCTGCTCTACGATCGAGAATACGATTTATTTATATTTACGTATCATTAAATCTTTACCTTTATTAAATATTTATCGTAGCGGAAAGCACAGCGTAGGACGTCCAACCACAATGTGGTCAGACGACCTAGTAAAGGTCGCGGGACGTCGTTGGATGCAGGCTGCCTCCAACAGGTCACAGTGGAAATCATTGGGGGAGGCCTATGTTCAGCAGTGGACTTCCTTTGGCTGATGGATAGGATTGGAAGTCTTTAGTACTTTGATCAATAGTTTCACACCAACAAGATATACAAATTCTACACATTGGTAAGTGAAGCGCTGGGCAGAAACCGGTGGAGGCAGGTCATTCACTCCTCATGCAACGTTAATGCTGTCCACGATCTAGACAAATACATAATGCGAGTGTGGATGGCAGAATCGGTAGGGGTCGACCACACCGAACATACACCATCCAAATCGGTGATACTCTCAACAAGGGTCAGGTCAAAAGTACCCTGAACCGACGAGAATGCATGAAGACGTTGATGAAAGTGAATGAAGCGAAAGTAGTAGTGGTAGTAAAGTGGCGGTCTATAGTCTCTACGTACCCCTATGGGATACAGGCGTGACGATTATGTATGTATATATGTACGATCTAGGAATGAAGGACCAACCGGAGTGAGTTAAGATAACTTTCTTTTGATATTACGTATGTTTTCGAATTCCATGAGATTGCATCATCTTAGTCTCGAAATTATAGCTTTTTGCTCTTTTTTGCTTCTTTGCTCCTATCCTCGTATGACGCAAGGCTGATTAAATATTTTTTGTGGTTATTTGTCGTCTCACTGGTATACTGTTGGTTGCTGAACTCTGAGGTTCTAGAATTCAGTTCAGGCAGTCTATTTTGTGTGGAGAGTCTTATCACCAACAAGGGATTGCGACGAAGGACGGTACATATCTCAATTAAAGAAGCTTTCAAATGATTGTAATTTTATTAAGTTTATAAAGAGCTAGTGACATTTCTCTCCTCAACAATCCTCTTTTTATTTTCTCAAATCTTAACAGTCTTAAAAGAATCGTTACCAACTAGTAATAAAAGGCATCTCGGGAATAAAAATACAAAATAAAATAAATCATTTGCGACACGAAGTCAAAAACAATCTTATATTTTTTCAAAACTACTAATCAAATATTTTTGAAAGTGACTTCAAATGTCACGACCGTGCAGTAATGCTTTGGAAAGTGCTGCACCCAACATTGTTGGGTAACATTCCCATCACTGATCCTTCGTTTGTAATAGTCATAGTCACTGGTGGTAGGTCTCTCATATGTGATAGGCCATCTGGGTGGGTACCACCGCAGTGTCTATTTCTCCCGTCAAACAGCAGTGTAAATTCGCTGTTGTGTTTCGGATTGAAGGGCATTGTAGCCAGAGTAACTACTGGACATATTGAGACTTAACATCTTATGTCTCAGGATAGCGAGCGCAGTGGAATGCCAAGCAGTGCTTTGTAATTCAAGGTGTTGTTTGGTTTTGCTATTGTTTATAAGCGGTCGTATCGCCTACCATCAGGCGAACGGCATGCTCGTCTCGCTATTCATGCAAAAAAAAATTGTCATAATTAGCAGGTGTAAAATGAAAGTTCTTCACGATATTTTTTTACTGATATTAAACCCGCTAACCCGCACTAGGCCAGCGCGGTGGACTATATGGCCTAACCCCTTTGAATTGTATTCTCGATTGAAAAGGCCCGTGTCCTGCAATTCAATGTGTATGGGCTGATACAAATTGTTCCTACAAGGATTTTGATGATAAATCAAGTATACATATTAAATAGACCAAGTTGATAGTAGTATAGTTCCTGATGCAAACGACACAAGACTTGATCTTAGTGTGGGTTCAGGACTATGTATGTGACCGTTGGTTGTTATTTATTTATAGCTGATAACACAAAGTGACCAGCTTACATAGGACATGGGAAAAGAATTATATATCCATCTATGATGGATACACAATAATTTTTTATAAAATTCCATCTATGATAACACTTCCTTATAATTTGGATATAGATTTATTTTGTACGAGCAATTCGGTGATTAAACATAAATTTAGTGATCAGTTTTTCAATGAGATTTAATTTGTTAGTTTGTTTGTATTATTGTATGTTTCTTTCGAATTGAACATAATTATTTTGGTGTAACTACAAATTAGCAGCTATATGTGAAGGCTTGTAATTAGCTATATTGTTACTTTTTTTTACTCATTAAGTTATTAGTCTGTAAGCTTTCTTTGTATAAATAAATAAATGTATTTGTGTTGTGTTGTTGTGTGTAATGTTTTTTTATGGTGATCATTTTTGTGGATTCAAACACCTTACCACCACCAGCTCGCAGATATTGTGCATTTCACCACGTGTAGATTGAAGGCTTTACCTCAATAACTATCCACTCTTGCTGACAAATACAGTAATGTACGCTTTTATCGAAATACTCTATTATATATACATTTACGTCCTTGTCCGAGAGAATGGCTTCGAAGATTTCGAGAGAACTTTCGCTGATTAGACAGAATATCGGAATACAAGGCGAACTGCTTTTATATGAATAGAAATTTCAAAATAGTCTGTTATAATAATCATATGACGAAATTTAGAATGTTTGTATTTTTACAATAATCATTGGGATAACGCTGAAGCAATCGCCTATGCAATCACGTGATTGACGCTTCCTTAACTTGTCGATGTGATGAAGATCATGAATGTTTGATGCAACTGTTGGTAGATCTGTTGTATATGAGAGGCGGCCTGGGTAGGCACCATCACAATGTCTATTTCTCTCGCCAAACAGCAGTGTTAATGCAATATTGTGACCGGGTTGAAGGAAATTGAAACCAAAGTTACTGCTGGACATATAAAGACTTAACATATTATGTCTCAGCACTGCAGTGTCAAGCATTGCTTTGTAATTCAAGGTGTTTAGTTTTGCAACTGTTCATGAGCGGTCGTATCGCTTACCATCAGGCGAACGGCATGCTCGTCTCGCCATTCATGGCAATAAAAAAACCAAGAGATGTCAATTCGATGCAACTAAAAATATTTTTTGAGAATTATAAATATTTAAGATTCTCTTTAAGTTATTGAATTTAATAAGTTAGCAAACGGTAGCTTAGGTGGACGACGATCTGTCTGGCTAACCGGAATTTGTTCATACATAAGACACATTACTTTTTTAAGTTACTACATAGGAAGTTCTTTGTTAATTAGGTTTTTATTGCTTTAATGCAGACGGAAAATATCGCGAAGAAACCTGCAGTCCTTAGATATCTGTATCAGCCCATATACGTCCCACTGAAGGGCACGGGCCTACTCTACAATCGACAGTACGATCGACCCACGCTGGCCTAGTGCGAGTTGGCGGACTTACATACCATAGAAAGTGTTATAAATCGCTATGGTATGTAGGTTTCCTCACAATGTTTTCCTTCACCGTTTTAGTGCGTGGTGATAGAGTACTCTTAGATATACCGACATTTTTTTAAACGTTTGTAAAGTACGTAAGTTTACCAATTTCGTAAGGTAAGCGTGACTCCCCAAAAGGGTTGATGTCAGAATTGCAACCTGATGAAAATAGTACGATGAATATGCGACATGACAGCGCCGAACCCATGCAAGTGAGATAAAAGGGCACGCAAATATGGACCGAATTTAATAAGTACAACTACTCTGTAGCTATTGCTGTCTATACCACCGACGATGCAGCATCATTGCCTTAAAATAGAAAAATACTGCAATACATAGCTTAAAAAAACTTTTTAGCACTGTGTTTACTGGTGGTGGATTTCTTTTATGTGACAGGCCGCCTGGGTAGGTACCACTGCAATGTCTATTTTTCCCGCCACACAGCAGTGTGAATGCACTGTTATGTTTCGGTTTAAAGGATGTTGTAGCCTGAGTAACTAGGTACTGGACATATGTCTTATGTTTCAGGGTGGTGAGTGCAGTGGAGTGTCAAACATTGCTTTTTAATTCAAAGTATTGTTTAGTTTTGCTACTGTTCATTTCATTCAGTAGCGAACGGCATGCTCGTCTCGTCATTAATTGCAATAAAAAAAGTAAAACTTTCTTTTGCCTAGTGCGGTCGATGCAAAAGCAAAGGCCAACAAAACATCTACCACTCCTTACATATGAAAGGTGTTAATTGGCTATCAAAATCACCCATTATCAAGGGAAACATGTGTTTGTTGCCGCTAAAGTAACTCGTTTTCATCATCATAGCCCTTTTAAAGAAGTGTTCGTCTTTTCGTGTTAATTATTTTGCACCCGAAAGATTACCAGGTCATTTTTTTAAGATAAAATTTTGAACTTATAGCATCGTAAAATCGAAAGTTGGCTTGATATTTTTACCTTTTAACCGAGAAACATTTATGTGTATGTGTAACAGTGAAATATGAAATGACAAGATCTTCGCTGACAATCGATAATAAATATTGGTCAGACTTAACGGCCGATGCCAATAATCAATCGAAAAAATTAGATTGAAGTCAATCTGGATAGTTTTCTACTTTTCGATTTGTCTTTTACCATGTTGCCATAGTTTTTGCACTACTGAGATTGATTATTGGCAATATAGTATCAGAAAAAAGATTGAGCTGTGAATCTCAAACGGCAAATTTTGGATTGGGATTGTTTATTGGCAGCGGCTGCTAATCTATAATACTATGTGTATGGAATTCTCTGAGTCCGTAAAACGTAAGAATAAAGATACAGAGAATATTTAACTATCTATTTTCCTCTAGAGCCACAGGAAGTCCACAGGTGAACATAAGTTTTAATACTCGTATATGTACACAAAACTTAAACATATTTTTTTAGAAATTAATACTTAACGACATAATAAAATGAAAAATGTAAACTTCACAATCGTCTTTAAATAGGATAATAGGAGGTAGGAAAGGGGTACAAACAAACACACATTTGCATTTATAATAATAAGGATATTCTGACTCCACAATGTCAGGTTATGAAACGCATCGTTCGCAAATTGTAGGCCATTCGATGCCAGTCACAATATAGAAAGATTAAATTTGATTGCAATGCAATAAATGTAATTTACGATTCGCCTACACATTGTTAGCTAACTGAACGTGGGTGTGGCAGAATATTTTTCGAAACAAAATAATATTTAAAATTCTTATTTAATGAGTAGAATGCCGTGGTTAAAAATATTTATGCTTTGGTTTTAATTAGCATAATATGACATCACTTGTAGCACACCCACTTAGTCACACACACATGTATTTTCACACATACACACATAAATATGTTTGCATACATTTACCTCTTTTCCTCAAATACGTTCACCGAATGAATTGGTGCTTATGCTATTTATAATCAGGCAGGAATCAAGGCAATTTATGGGAATCATGGGTCCTAATTTTAATCATAAGATTTCTATATCGAACTAATTTAATTTTTATTTATGGTTATTTCATTTTTAAATGAATTTTGGCTTTACAATAACATGCGCGTTTTCATATCACGGGTATAAGAAACTACAAAACCTTTATTGACCTTAAAACATATCCAAAATAAATATTTGTCGATTACATAAAAATTTGCTCACTTAAATTTAGTTGCCTTGACATCTTGTTTCTCAAATCGATTCCCATCGACTGCACCACGTAAAATATAATTACAATTAGGACGTCAAAAAGGTATTTTTACCCTCTGCCCTTATTCTGACTACGGCCCAGCGATCTTTGCATCCCAGTCAGCCCTTACATAAGTAGACATTAACAATAAACTGTATTGAATCGATTGACTCGCACCATCACGGAACAATCTAATTCGCAGGGCCTATTCTGCCTTACGTAAACTGAACTACCGGCTTCATTACATTTAACTGTATGGATATCAATCAATACCATTTGAATTTCGAAAAGGGAAGTTTAGTGAGATTATCCATGCTTTGTCGATGTTTTTGAGCTGGGATGTAACTTAGGGTTAGTATTCCAGTAATAACTGTAAAGGACCACCTTTTTTCATGGGGAATATTCTTTGAGATTCCCGCCTGAAGCCAGGAATGCCTGGTTCAATCTGCATATTTACTGGCATTACAACCTCTGTTACTCCATCGACACTTTGGGGAAACTCCGGGACCTCAAAATAAAGTTTCTCCAGTGCATTGCTTATAAATGCATCACCCGGAGGAAATAAATCTGTATTCCTTCATCTATCAATGAAACAATTATTTACTTAAATTGTAAATTAAATGACCACTTCACGATTTACAGCAAACTATTAATTGATAGCGATGGAGTGATTTTCTATTTTTTCACAACTCTCTTTAACAAAATACTTAACAAGATATATTTTTAAATATATTACAATATTTAAATAATGTCTAAATATTTTGATATAATTAATTATACATTTTTAAACGGCGTGACGGCCTTAAAAATGATTTTTTTTTTACTACGTCAACATAAACAAGAATTATTGACCTTTTTTGTTTTTCTTATAACGCCCACCCAGCAAACATCTAATATTATCTTCACAATCAAATTATTTTTTAATGAATACGTGATAGTTCAGCCACAGTCGCGCCCGCCCATTTCCGTGGCTTCGAACCTCGACACTTAAATATCGAACGGTCGCACAATTTCGCAACACAAAGTACAGCGAAACGAAAGTGAAACACTTTAAACTGACGCTTTAAGCTAGTGTTGCAACTGCGATGCCCTGAAACTGCACTAAAAAGTATTGTGGCCACATTTTTCTGATGCGTAGAGACAATTTTAAACTGAAAAGTGGTATGTAAAATTTGGTTACGTTGGATTACTATAGGATCATTTACCTAATTTGACAAAATGTGAGTCAAGTAGCAGCATTGTCGTATCCACATCCATCGTTATACCTTATTAATTTCGTTTTCTTTATTTTACATATTTGTAAATACGAGTAAGTCTATAAAATTTTGTAATTATGTTGTATTGTTACTAGATTAACTTGTTATGGTTAGTTAGGACAATAAACAATTTTCTAAATAAAATAATATTATTATAGTACTAGGTTATATCCAGGGGCGTGCGCTCCTTGTAGGCAGAAATGCAGTGCTTTACTTGCCATTTACAGATATTTTATTATAACGTACGTACTTCTTAATGACTTTAATTAACAGTAAATAAATGAATAAACAAAATATAATAACTTAATAACGCCTAATATTTTATAAATAGCACCTATTTGCAAGCGCACAAACATTATGTTTGCCACTCGAAAAGCAAAAGGCGCTGCAAAGCAAAATAATGTACCTAATCAACCAAGTAATGCCGCCGCGTCCCGCATGACATTTGTTTGCATGTGTGTAGTAATTTTGGTGTCCGTGCATAGTCGCAAACGCACACACGCATGAATATTGAAAGCCGCGACTCCTGCGGCAGGCCTCGGAAGCTCGGCAGTTGTCGGGAGTAATCGGAAATGTTCGTTGCCTATAATCCGAGTAAAAATAATAGACTGAAATCTAATAAACTGCGCAAAATGCACATTATGCATTTTTGTTTGGTAAGGTTTTACTTCTTTAAATAGCACAATTTTTTTGTGTTTCGCGGGGGCCATTTTGCTTTTTTCATGTGATAAGCATTGTTTATTATTTTGTTTGCGTCAGTTTAATTATAGTTTTCTTATAATATTTTACATTTTAATATTTGAAAGTGTGTACATTTAACAGTTTATTTCTGAGTTTCTATAATAATTGTAGTGATTTGCTTTTACTAGTACGTTTGTTGATTTTTTAAAATGTTATTTGATTGTGAGGTTTGTGTTGAAAGTGTGTGTTTATTAAAAATTAAAAATAACAAGTTCTCACAATTGTCATTCAGTGAAAAGATTCAAATTTTGTCTAAAGGTAGGTGTGTACCCGAGTTACAACAATTAAATCAACAAAAAGGGAATGTAACTCGAAAGTTTCATGTTAAAAGTTATGAAACGTATAACTGGCTGTGTGGTTGTGTACACACGATTAAATTATATTGTTTTCCTTGCATATTGTTTAGTAATTCTAGTACAGTGTGGACTGATTCAGGATATTCAGATTTAAATAATTTCTATGCCGCGGCAAAGAAGCATGACCATACAGAAAAACATCTGGAGGCCTGCTTAAAATTAAATACTTTTGGTAAATCTCGTATTGAAATGAGTATCAACAGCCAGTTACGATTAGATATTGAGAGGCATAATGCTAAAGTTGATCGCAATAGAAACATTTTTCAAAGGCTGATCGATGTTGTTTGCTTTCTGGGAAAACAAGAATTAGCTTTTCGCGGTCACGATGAGTCAGTATCGTCGTTGAATAGAGGTAATTATTTAGAAATAGTAGATTTATTAGCCAAGTATGATGGAATTTTAGAAACCCATTTACAGAGTGCAAGTACCTCATTCACGGGCATGTCGAACCGTACGCAGAATGATTTGATCTCGAGCGTTGCATCTGTGATGATCGATCGCGTTAAAGCCGAAATTAAACAGTCCGATTTTGTCGCCGTCATGGTAGATGAGACTCCTGATGTTAGCGGCCGTGAACAATTAGTATTAGTTTTGAGATATTTTCGTGATTTTGAAGTAGTAGATCGATTTATCAAATATGTTGATGTCAGCGCGGATCGGACCGCTGTAACCTTGAGTTCTATTATTTTGGAAATTTTAGAAGAGTTCGATTGTGTATCCAAATTAGTTGCACAAACTTACGACGGGGCAGCAGTTTTATCCTCACAAATTAATGGCGTGCAGGCTTTGGTGAGACAAAAATGTCCACAAGCTATGTACGTTTGGTGTTCAGCACATATATTAAATTTAGTTTTATCGAAATCGTTCGAACGAGTTGCTGAAACAAAACGCTTTTTTAGTATTATAAAATCAATCGCGGCTTTTTTTCACACCAGTACAAAGCGAATGGCCCATTACAACAACTTTGCCGATATGAAAAAGCTGCCTCGTGTCGCGGAAACAAGGTGGACATATCATTCGCGCACGGTTAATATTATTAATAATGCGTCCACCCACCTCCTAGAATTGTTTGAAAATATGAACGAAAATACACAAGACTGGGATGGTGAAACACTGACACAAGTCAGTTCATTTTTATATATTATGAAAGAATTTGAATTTAATTTTCTTTTAAATTTTTCGCTGATATTTTTGCAGAAACGGATATTCTGTACGATATTTTGCAAAAAAAAACTAGTGACATCGCGTATTGTGTAACAAAGATAAAAGAGTTAGAGTCATTTTTAGAACGTTTTAGAGAGAAGTTCGAGATCTATTATGATGCCGCCGTTCACATTACCGGACCACCTAAAAGAAAGCGCAATGTCGATGATGTAAAAATACATTATCGGCGAATTTTTGTTGAAATAATTGATAATGTAGTCAGTGAATTAAGAAATCGTTATAAAAACATTAAAGATTTAAAGTTTATTGAGCTACTTTCTTGTGAGAATTTTAAAAAATATAGTGAACGTTTCCCTGAAAATGAAATCAGAGAGTTCACCAATAATTATCAGGCAGATTTTAATTTTGATAAATTGAAAAATGAATTGCGCTGTATTTATAGATCACCTCAATTTGCAAATAGTTGTGTATTTAGTATTATTCAAAATTTGTATAAGGACAATTTAAATAAAGTTTTTTCTGAAGTGTTACGATTAGCGAAATTCATTGTGACTATCCCAGCAAGCAGCGCATCGGCAGAGCGTTCATTTTCGTGTTTAAAACGTATCCACACATATTTGAGA
Source organism: Hyles lineata (assembly GCA_030180105.1). NCBI lineage: Eukaryota > Metazoa > Arthropoda > Insecta > Lepidoptera > Sphingidae > Hyles > Hyles lineata. The sequence continues at coordinate 1,267,557 of JARJEE010000006.1, read as the reverse complement.
AACACACAAAATCAACAACGACTCACAGAGCTTTCCATGATTTCTATAGAAAAGGCATTAATGATAGAATTAAAACGCAATCCAACTTTCTATGACGATATCCTAAAATCATATTTAAAAAAGGATAGGCGCATAGATTTAATCTATAAATGAATGAGTAGTTTTTTTTTACTAACCCGTAATTTTATTATTAAGTTTATTTATATATTTTGCGAATCACATGAAAATCGGTCTTTTTAAAGGCCACATCGGATATCTTGCAAGGGACGTGTTCTATAACCATCACTCACTTGGATAAGATATTTGAGGTGGTCGTTTATTTACATCGGGCTATAGTAATCTCAATTAACCGGAACCTTGAATATGTGAAAATTGAAGCTGACTCGGTGAGTAGTTATAATATTTTAGTTTATTAATCATTTACTTATTAGACTTTCTTCGGCCACGACAATCGATCGCTGGTTTTTCTGCGTTCCGTAGATGTATATGAATAGTAGTACATCTAAGACTTGTTCTGTTGGCATGGTTTCCGACTTAGAGATCCGTCGCGTGGCTGTGGCTATGCTAAACATCTATAAAAGAAAAGTTTTTGTGCCGAGTACTTCGCCGCATACCCAGTATCATAATCCTGTGCACGCCACTGGTTATATCGATTGCGATGGTACCACTCTTGCAGAAAACAGATAGAAGCAACGCCTTTGGCAGATGAGATTTGATGAAACCCCGGTATCCTTATACTTTTCCCTCACCTCTCCTATCTTCTAAGTATTGAAGATGATGTTACTATGTTGATTCGCTTCGATGTTTAAAATTAACACGAAAATTACATAATTAGTAAATGCCTAAGTATTTTATTAGATAAACACAGTTACCAGTTACCAAACAATAGTTGGCCACATTCCAATGTGCTAAAATAACAAGGAAGCGATTAACATATTATCGATAACTCGAATGATCACGCGGAACAATCGATTAAGATTATCCTGCACGGTTCGTAAGACATGGTAGCACTAGTTACCTGCGTGGACAAACAGAAGTCATTGCGTCACTTTGTAATTGTTCGCTATTGATTAGTCGCGTGAGATAATGATTTCTGCTCGCCTGGTACCTACGAAAGTGATTTCATTGTTATAAGGAATCTTTGAGAAGAATTTTAAAAGGATGCAATAAAAAAGTCTAAAACTATTTTATACAATTTAACTAGAGTTTTATAAGTTAATGATGATCATATTGTTGAAAAGAATGAAATGAAGTGTGCAAAGTACAAAGTATTAAAGAAATGCGTTTGGACGGTTATGTTTGCATCACGCATAAGTAATAACGATGCATAACCAATAGTGTGCAAAAGATACAATATGGGTGAGTAGGCATAGCAATGAAGAATATTGTAAGCTATGGTATAATATGGTAATATGGTATAGGAAAACATCGTGAGGAAACCTGCATACCATAGCGATTTATAAGAATTTATATTTCTATGGTATGTAAAGTCCGCCAACCCGCATTAGGCCAACGTGGTGGACTATATGGCCTAACGACTCTCACTCGTATTCTTGATTGTAGAGGACGCCCGTGCTCTGCATTGGGACGTATGTGGACTGATACAGTATGGTATAATGATTTCTTAGAATAACGCGAATGTTACACTTTGTAATAAGCGATCTAATTCCTAAAGAAAAATTTTATTTAAATGACTACTCTACGAGTATAAGCCGAACATCCGCCTACAAGTTGGACGGACGACCTGGCAAAAATTGCAGGAAGTCGCTGGATGCAGGCCGCTTCCAACAGGTCGATGTGGAGATCCTTGGGGGAGGCCTATGTTCAGCAGTGGACTTCCTGTGCCTGAGATGATGATGATGAATGACCAAGCTATGGACTTTAAATTTTAGTAGTTCAGCTCTGTTCCATTCGAGTCAAAATCAATTTCTTTCAATCCCACCACAAATATTTGATGAAATACAGATTGATCTCTATGCGGTGATCGAACCCACGACCAATATTTTTTTAACTTTCAACCACTGCACCACAAAGGCCGTCATATTATGATGGTCCACATGTAAAGGCGAAAGGCGACTCGTCCCAAATGTTGCAAGAAGAAATACCGGCTCCAACACTAGATCTTATATGAACAATTACATCATTTGCTATTGCAAGATGCGGGCTGTAAGTATTTATTTACATATTATGAATATTATAACACCTTCCTTGAATCTCGATACCATTCTATCCCTTATAATATTAAATTCTACTGGTGACAGTATATATGTGAAAGAAATGCTCCCGCGAAACAGCAGTGTACATGCATAGTATGTTCGAGTTTGAAAGACATTGTGGCTAGGGTAACCACTGGACATATTGAAACTTAACATCTTATCCCTCAGAATGGCCAGATTAGTGAAATGTCAAGCATTGCATTGTAATTCAAAGTATTTTTTGGTTTTGCTACTATTAATGAGCGCTTACTATTAGTAAGCGATATACTAGCAGGTGAACGCCATTCATTGCAATAAAAAAGTGTTTAGTTTAGCTACTGTCTATGAGCGGTCGTATCGCTTAGGCGAATAGAACGCTCGTGTCGCCATTCATCGCAATAAAAAAATAGGGTCCCAATAATCTTCCAAAACGACCTAACACTACTGCTGTTTTACCAATTTTGGGCCTCCTCTGGGCTGGAAACCTTCCAAAAAGTATGCTCTCAATTCAACTAACAACTGTGTGTAATGTGCATAATAAAAGTTGATTATCAAAAAAACATACATTTATTAACATCCATACTGATCACCCACGATACAAGACTCGATCTTAGTGTGGGGGCAGGACTGTGTATGTCACTGTTGGGAGTTATTTATTTATTATTGATAGTGTATTCGAACCCATATACTTTAGGACGATCGCGAATTATGCACCAACATCTGAGCTTACTTTCACAAACAGCCTTGAAAGGCATTATTTAAAAATGGCAAATCAGATCATATGCTGACTCATACATTTCACAACTTGGAGTAAAGAAACCGATCGTAATCATATTAAGTGGTCGAGATGTGACATAATATCGTATCAATGTTACGAATCAGACTATACCGGGTATATCGAGACTGCGAAAACGAAGGGGATGGCAGTTTTAGTGACTACAAACACAATGCAAATAAAATTTTCGGTAAAAAACATAATTTTTGTGTTGTTTTAAATACCATCGTGTTTGGGTTGAAAAGTCATATTTTTTGCTGAAATAATATTTTTAGCTCTAGTGTAACAAGAGTGTTGTTAAAAATAAAAGTGTGTACTTTATTATTTTAGGAAGAATCATATTTACCACCTAAATAGGACAATACTTTTTTTAAATCATCTTTTTTTGCAAAAAATTTAGTTGCCTTGAGTCACTAAAACTACCTGGATTCGTTTTCGGTCTTACTCTTAGGCACAATATTACAATAAATTCTATATTCGCCAAATCGTTTGAGATGGCTTAGTCCGTAGTCCACCAGTTTGTTATTCATTTTTACAACAATATTGGTGAACTATGGTATTATTGAATTAACACTAGAGTGGACAACGCATCTGTTCGCACTGCGTGGGGACCTATCAGACCCTGGAACAAGTGAAGCGAGGCGAAAGATATTCTAACTTCATATGAGTGAAAGAGACAGAAATATAAAACGGTACAAATACATTTATCTTTAGAGAAATCTAAATTCATCTAATCTAAGTTAGCTTAGATCTCCATAATGGTATGGACGTTTTCTCACGATGATATCATTCATTGTGAAAATAATTTTAATTACAACATAATTAAAAATATAAAACAAAATATGGTCAGGAAAATAAAAGGTGTTGTTTGCATATATTTTCATAAATACATACATATATAAACTCACGCCTTTTTCCCAGAAGGGGTAGACAGAGGTGCAACCAGGACACCCACGTATCGACTTGCATCTTAAGTCCCATGTGATAAGGAGCGAGCCCATCGCCATATCGGGCACAAATTCATGACTTCGGACTGATAATTAATAGAAAAATCCAATATCACTTTGCCCGACCCGGGATTCGACCCCGAGACCTCAGCTTTGCAATCATACCGTACTACAACTGCGCGACCGAGGCAGTCCTATATATTTCAGATAGATGAATAACATTTTATTGGTCACCACATTTTACATATAAGTAAAGAGTTTACATCCTTTTGAAATAGTGTAACAACTGGCCGTCTTATCGCTTATATAAAATTATATACACAGAAATAACATTAAGTTCTATAGAATTCATTTCGAAACACAAATTCTCACCGTCATATAAAACTGCTTCACTTAGTCGCTATTAAATAATACCATAATGATAAAAATTAAAGTTACGGAAGAGTCAATTTAAAAATTATCAAATTATACAATTATTCATACATTCACGCACTCACGCATATTAACTGACCCGCGTATTTTATTTGAGTTTTTATTAACATTTTATATAGTAGGCCAACAATATATTCTGAATGTAAAGTACTTTATTTCGTTACGTCTATATAGCCTCCGCGACACATATGGTTTTGAGCTGGCTGTGACTTGAGAGGCCGTGGGATCGACCTCTTGACCGAAACAATTTTTTTATGCCCATAAATATCTGCTTCGGGTCTCGATGTTGTGGGACCGAAAAGTCTTCGAAAATATATATTTTCCTCGACGAATTGCTTGTATCTTAGAGAGGAGTCAAAAGAATGAATACATTTTGAGTGCATTGTGACTTTACATCCACTTTATTTCTTTTTAACCGTTTGTTCAAACTAACTCACTCACTAGAAATCGAACGTAATCCCTCACATCTCAAGACTAATAGAGGTAACCACAAAACTAATAAGGGAACTAACAAGAAACGAAAGCTGTCAGTCGCAATTACTATCCGCTCCACATATTCTAATTCATTTACCATTAAAGGTAGCACGGATGCAAGTAACACAGTTTTTACCGGCTTGTGCGGTCGCTACCCATCCTGGTATCTTGCTAAGAAATAGTCAGGTTAAACCCACGTAATCACCAACTAATAAGTCACTATAGACAGCCTCCGTGGCGCAGTTGGTAAGATGCGCGGGTTCGATCCCCGTATCGAAACAAATATTTATGTGAACCACAGGTATTTGTCTCGGGTCTGGGTGTTTGTGAGACCGAAGTCTCTCGTAGTTCCTGATACCCACGACAGAAGACTCGATCTTAGTGTGGGGTCAGGACTATATGTGTGACTGTTGGGTGTATTTTTTATTATTTATGCATTAACTACAAGGGTAAGCATCAGCGATCTTATTCATAGAGAGTTAATAAACCTACTTTAGCTATTGAATGTTTTGTCTTCTTCGCTCAATATGAATTCGAAACCAAAAATGACAAAAGATTCGACAGCTTAAGTAGGCAGTAGGTATAAACTGGCTAACAATAAGGCTTTAGGAATATTAACAAAAAACTCACTTAGATGACACATACACACAATTTAAAAACTATCAGCTTCTAAAACCTGAACTAACAAACCAAAAAATATCTAACCTGTACAAAAAAATGGTACATATACACAGATATCTTATAATACCCATCGAATTCCAGCAACACTAATAAGTCAAAAAGGCCTAACATATCCAAAAACACATAACAATTGCCTCTTGCTAACAGATACAAAATAAAATTACATCCAACACTTTCAAAATCACAACCAACCACTCAAAAATATAATTTTTTTGTTGCCTGATCCGTTGTGCGCCGCACCTAACAATTTGCAAGTCTAGACACCAGGGCGTGTTGAATTACCAGTACATCAATCTAGACTAGAGTTACCACGTAACAGATAATTACCGATGCGGCCACTCGCAAAGGAAACACCTTTCCTACGCTACATATTTAAGAGGTAGCCTACATGCGGAGTATGCGGTGATCGCAAGGACGCGGGCACTCATTAGTTTAATTTATAAAAATATTTAATAGACCAATTGATTCTACGGCTTTAATCATTTTTGTGACAGGTAAGTAGGTCGTCCTCGGCGGCACAGTTTTACTACGGAATGACTGCAAAGCTGAGGTCCCGGGTTCGAATCCCGGGTCGGGCATAGTGATGTTGAATTTTTCTATTCAGTATCAGCCCTGAGTCTGAAATTTGTGTCCGATATGGCTGTTCCACTCACACCTCCGCCCACCCCTTCTGGGAAAAAGGCGTGAGTATTTGTATTTATATAAGTAGGTCATTCTATATGAATAGAGTACATTTTATTAAAATTAAATATCTTGATACTTGGTTAAAATTAGTATTTTGAAAAGATATGTTTGCACTGGGATTCGAACCCGGGACTGCTATCTCGGAACTCTCGTCCGGTCCGTTAACATCACGCGAAACGCGCTTTACAGTTTGCTAACATATTTTCTATTCTATAATGAGTTGCAAGGAAATATTAATTAAACTTACATAAGTATAAATAGATAGAAAATAATTCAATAAATAACTTCGATATATATTATAGTAGTGAAAGTAGTTTAATAATTTAAAATTAAATATGTAGATTATTGGGTAATTTATAAATTTCTTTTGCTTCTTTTTGCTTCACATGTTTCGTGCGGAAATCCTTAAACGCCTAAATAATTAGAGGATTTCCTGTGACAAAAGGTGCTGATGCCTACTTTCAACATAACACGAAATTATAAGGTTTTATACATTAGAAAGTGTACCAATAAAAATGGTATTACGTTTATTTTAAGTCACATCACAGATACCTACCTAAGTTTTATATATTGATGATTTTACAGGTGCAATAATGAAGCTAAATTCCCAAATGAATGCAATGGTCCCAGGACATGCGAATAAAGCTAAAAATAATATATTGAATATATCAATATATTATTTTAATAATAAGTTCCTAACATAAAGACACTAGTTAGCTACTTTTTGTCTTTAAGCGTTTTTTAAAGCAATTTATAGCAAGACGATCACGCCATTCGCCTGGTGGTAAGCGATACGACATGACAGCTCAACGACAGTACCAAAACCAAACAATACCATGAATTACAAAGCAATGCTTAGCATTCCTCTGCGCTCGCCATCCTGTGACATAAGATGTCAAGTCTCTATATATATATGACCAGTACTTACTCCGGTTACAATATTCTTCAAACCGGAACACAACAATGCATTTACACTGCTGTTTGGTGGGATAAATAGACACTGTACCTACCCAGACGGCCTCTCACATATGAGACCCCAACCAATATGGCGACAGAAATGATCAAGTAAAATCAAAACTAAATAATGGGTTGAACTTTAAATCAAAGTTAATAACCAGATGGGAAGTGATTCGACAATCACAGTCAATCCGACGTACATTTTACATAATACTAGCCATTGGTGAACGGATGAGCGCGGGTCACTCTTTATCTGAACGAAAAAAATCAACCGTGTGGCTGGGTGACGGGTTTCCATTGTACCTCGAAGATTAACGGATGCTAAAATCTATATTCTCATACCTGAATGTTGAAAAACTAGAATGTTTGTCAAACTAGTATGATAAATTGATAAGTACAGTAGGTACTGAAATACTGAGTAAAGATATTGCTAGTTGATTTTACCTTCATTTATGCCAATTTGTTCATAGTGATATTAGTATGTTTTACGGACTATTTAATATGATTTCTTCTTATTTCCGAAAAACACAAAGAGTGATAGCTTAATATGTCAACTAACAAAATCGGTTCTCAATCCTCTACAACATTCGTATTGTGAACTGCGTAGTATTTTAATTTTTACAAACTATAACAAATGGATATAGACACATTTCACACGTCACAGATAATCCCTCTCTACCGTATTTTCGTTAATGGAGGAGGCCCATACCCTGTAGCGGCACGTATATGGTCTGATGTGCATAACCTTGAAGATAAAAAATTGTTTTTTTTTTCACTTTTATCGTATAATAAAATGGAAACGCACGCCAACAAACTTGCGCGAAGTTTATAAGTGTTCGTGCCTTTCTCTATAAACAAGAGTCGTGCACTCGGCGCGTACGTATTCATATTTTAGTGAATGAAAGTCAAACGGACATTGGGTGTGGCTCTTACGTATAAAGAATATTTATTGCAATTATTTCATCACGAGATGATCTTCTAAATGCGAGGTTTAGATTACACGCCATATTTGTAATAAAACATTTATCACTTTCACAACTCGGTTGCTAACGATAATGTCCTTCTGGTAATAACTAATTTACTAAAACGGTGAAGGAAAACATCATGAGGAAACCTGCATACCGTAATTTGTATGAATTTCTGTGGTATGTAATAGTTTACCAAACCGCACTAGGCCAGCGTGGTGGACCAAATGGCCTAACCACGCTCAATCGTATGCTCGATTGTATAGTAGGCGCGTGCCCTGCAGTGAGACGTATATGGGCTGATACAATACCTAATTTTACTGAAGGACAGTATGAAACAGTGTTTAGAATGACAAGATCTGTCAGATTTTAAACTAGACAGAGATGCTGTATCAACAAAGATTTCTAGATTTTATACCCTGTCCCATACTATGGAGGTCTAAGAGATCAACTATAATATGCTTTACTCTAACGTACACTTTTTTATAGTAAGGGCAAGCAAGCAAACAAGTGACCTGATGGTAAGTGATCACTGCTGCCCATGAACGTCCACAACGCTTGGATCATGGATGTGTTACCGGCCCATCGAATCGGGAGGGGAGCGGGAAGGATTAGGGATGGGAAGATGGAAGGGGTATTGGATAAGTTTTTACTTAAATATGGCTAATAGAACATATCTGAGGATACTGGATAATGGAAACCTCAATCTGACTATGACTAAGAGAGCCGAGACCTCTCATTCTTAGTAAGAAAATAGGCAGAGGAGCATATCATAGGATTGTAGTCAAAAAGGTCTGGGTAGAATTATGACTGAGTAAGACATCCACTTCAACATTTTCGTGGTGCGCAAGAGTGCGGGTATATGACTAAAAGCCGATAACGCATTAGTCCTTCCCTTGTTTTCAGAATTTGAGGTTAGAATATCAAAATCAGATTCGTTCAAGAAAAACAATTGAGTAATGAGTATGTACTATGTAAGTATTTGTAAACAAGGCAAGAAGGGGAATTGTTTCCTTCTGAACAAAAAATACAGCGGCAACTTAATGGTGTTTTAATGTTAACGCCTTTTCCTTATTCCTCGTGACACTCTCGTATCTATGCTAATAGTCATTGCGTAACCAAACAAAACTACCTACATATCTTCCCTATAAAGGGGCAAAATCGCATGGAATGAGATCGTCCGGCCATCGCAACGCAATTAAGATGAGTCTATGGCCATTTTGGGCGTCCGTTTTTGCCCATATTACATAAGGATCGACCTTCGAGTTAGCGAAAGTAGTTCAAACATGCGCCGCAAGATGGTGCTGTATCAAGGTTGGAGTACGTCGAATTTTTGCTGTTAAATATTCTTTGGCTATATAAGTCTTCGGTGCATGTTGAGGCTTTATACGTTCTAGTGGTAAGTTAGCTCTTTTAAATTATAATATTTTATTTTATTTTATACTTTATAGCGTCTGTAGCGAATTTGAATAAGAAATTCTCTGTGAACCATGAGACCGTGCATTCGATTCCGGCAACGAGACAGTAAGACCCAAAATATCAATTATTTCGGGTATTAGTATTGTGTAGCCATATAATCCCTCATAATTATCAATCCTGTATGTATATTAACTCTTTCTGTTGGTGATATGAGAAGTAAATATATCGTCTAAAGCTAAGCATCACGCACTAACAAAAACAGAAGCAAAGATACTCCAAAATTATTGTTATTAAGCATTGCGTGACACTGCTCTCGTTACTCATATGCATGTACTTAAGTTGTTAAGTATTTTTATCCTTGTAATCACTGGGCATAATGCAAAATCTTCAAACCGGAACACACAAGTATACACTGCTGCTTGGCGGCAGAAATATACAAAATGGCGGTAGATGAACCTACTAAAAGACCCAGTAAATAAATATTATGTCCAAAAATACATACGTGACAGATTTTAATATTGATTTTGTTTAATCACTTTACAGCTTCTTTGATTTCGCAGTTTTGCCTTTTTTGTTGCGTGACTTATTCCCATGTTTATTTAGTATAATTACTTCACAAGTTCTTTGTACTATTAACTTTTTTGTTTCCCAGTACCATTTACTTGTACCCATATTTATATACCAAATCATCGTGTCGCTGACCTTTTGGCAGCGATAAGTGACATTACGTGAGTGCAAGTGCTGAACAATGTCAACGCGGATGACATTTGAGGTCAAGGTCAAACGTCGCATCTCTATTGTGTGAGATACAAAAGGTTTAGCGTTTTACGATGATATAAAGTCTTAGAGAATGCAAACGCACGATTTGACGTCATAGAGAGGCTTAGTATCAGCGTGTTGTAGTTTAGTCGGTGCCTTGGAGTGACTTGGGTTCGAATTCACAATAAAATGAAAAAAAAAATATTTTATATCAACGGATGTATGTAGTTTTGCCAAATTTTTTAAATACTTTGTGCAATGAAAATCGGTAAGCGTTAACTGACATTTATTATCATTTAACAGTTTATTTTCAAATTCAGGATGGTAATGATTACTAGAATTGATAGTTACAAAGTAAATAGCCCAATCTAAGCACTGAGCTCACAAATTTCCAGACCAATGAGGACACTAACGAAAATTTATATAAAAACACACTGGTGGTAGGTCTCTCATATGTGAGAGGCCATCTGGGTGGGTACCACCGCAGTGTCTATTTCTCCCGTCAAACAGCAGTGTAAATGCACTGTTGTGTTTCGGATTGAAGGGCATTGTAGCCAGAGTAACTACTGGACATATTGAGACTTAACATCTTATGTCTCAGGATGGTGAGCGCAGTGGAATGCCAAGCGTTGCTTTGTAATTCAGGGTATTGTTTGGTTTTGCTACTGTTTATGAGCGGTCGTATCGCTTACCATCAGGCGAACGGCATGCTCGTCTCGCTATTCAACGCAATAAAAAAAAAAAAAAAAAACCATTTGACTTGATTGATTGCTTATCCGTAAAACCCCATCACGCGTCAATTTTTTTGCAGTAACTAATTATTTGCCATAGTCAATGTGTACAAAGATTATTTAAAGTCATACCTTTTTGTCGGATCTAACATCTATGTGCGACTTTAATGAATTGTTTGGCGTTTGCTATTGAATATGAAGTACAAAAAATCATATTGGTAATACTGGTGGTTATGACTTCGTACCGCAAGGTTTTAGGTTCCGTACTTACAATAAACAGCATTTAATATGGACTGTGAAACATAATTAAAGATAAATTGGAGATAAAATTGAAGGGGTTGATGGCCCATACGGTTATCAACAACCAAACTCCAAATCAATATAATGTTAGTAAAAGTGCGTTAATGGTCAGGCTAGTTCAGGGTGGCACCGCTGTCTAACAGGGGATTAAGGTGATGTGACAGCTTTACTGTCGCGTTTCGTTCGGTGAGTGAGATTGCCGGATGGCCAATACCCCTTTTTCTTTTCCCATCTTTTTTCATTTCCGTTCACATCGCGATTTGATGGGTTGGCAACACATCCATGATCCAAGCGTTATGGATGTTCATGGGCGGCATTGAACACTTATCATGGGGTGTCTGGGTTGCTCGATTTTTGGACCTACAGCAATAGAAAAAGTAGAAGTGTCATGCTGTGCCGTCTTTACTTTAACAATAGACAAATATAATTAAGATTATGCCTGGTAGTCGAAAACCTAGGTGCAGGATCGTTATCCGGAACGGGAAAGTATACCATATTAGTTGATACTATTTCAAAATAAATGGAAAAATATTTAGCTCTCAAATGGGCGATAGTCTAGAAAGGAACCGACTGCCCTTACATTCACAGACTGCTACATGATTCTAGGTCATAATATGAAACCTACACGTGTTGTGTATTTTTGAACTTATTCATGTATACTTATATATCTACCGCTCGTTTTATTTGGCAAATTGACATTTACAAAAAACAAATGTGCAGTGAAACAAAACTTCAAATCCTTGGCATAAGATTAAAATTATTCATTGCTAATTCACTCATATTTTGAACATGATTATGACTACAATGTCCATATATGAGTATTGTGGAATTGTTCGTCCTAGTTCAGATACAATTTGGATGCTTATATTTCTCGGTTATATAATTATTATCCTAAAAATCTATTTGTTTTAAATGTGTTCATTTCTGGGCTGCCTCTGTGGCGTAGTTGTACTACAGTACGACAAAAAGCTGAGGTCTTGAGTTCGGTTCCCGGGTCAGCCAAAGTGATCTTAGATTTTTCTATTTATTTAATGCCTGATAACATTCGAAAAACGCATAGTTTCCGAAAAATAGTCCACAAAAAAACTCTAAATAAAGAAATCTAAATCTAGTTATTAAACTATTCGTAGCCAAAACATAGACGCCTTGACACACTTTTTAATTGTTATATACAGCGGTAAAACATAACGAGTATTATTAGCGGTTTCCAGTGTACTTTAATAAAACAATTCATTATGCAAAATACATGATGATCGTGGGGTATCTTACTTATGATTTTATTAATGGCGTGTTTTTACAGCATTTTAAACGAGCATGCAGCTTATTTGGTGAAAATCACCTGTTATTACGTACAATTGGAAGTACTTTGGCCTTTTGGTAACCGGTCGTGTCTTGCAGATGCGGTGGTCACGGGTTCGAATCCTAGGGCAAATATGTGACTTTTTGTCTTTGTGTCCTTGATTCTCAATTACTAGACACTGCAAGCTGTGTGAGTAAGCCTGCATGACATAAAAATCTTAACCTTATTTTCTATGACATGTGATGTCCGCAAACTCGAACTAAGCCAGCGTGGTGGACTATAGTCTAATCCCAGTCCTATACTCAGTAGACAATCATAAGCATATTATTATGCATATTAACATAATGTACTATACTGTATCAGTCCATATACCTCCCAGTGTAGGGCACGAGTCTCCTCTTCCACATTAAAATAATATACAATTGAGATGGTTAGGATATAGTCGACCACGCTGGCCTAGTGCGGGTTGGCGGACTTTACCTACCATATGATTCTTCCCAATCGCTATGGTATGCAGGTTTCCTCACGATGATTTTCTTCACTATCATAGTTATATTTACATATGTGTGCAGTTACCAGCACGGCATCCGTAATAGCCCATAATGGGCCATGACCTAAACCTCCTTAATCGTACTCGCGATTGAAAAGAAGCCCCGTATTCATTGTGCAATATATGGGCTGGTATTATATAACTACTGGACCAGAGGCTTAGTAAGTACTGAGTAGACACGTGGGTTTCGATTCAAAAAAAATCTTGGTGGTTAGTTATAATTATTATGTTTACTTGTATTATTGTGTATTCACTGTACAATGAACATTTTTTTTTATTTAAATTGTTGACAGCCTCCGTGGCTCAGGTGGTTAGACGCCGCCTATGAAACGAGAGATTGAGGGTTCGATCCCCGCACCGAGAGAAATGTTTGTGAGACCGAAAAGTCTCTCGTAGTACCTGATACCCACGACACAAGACTCGATCTTAGTGTGGGGTCAGAACTAACGTATGTAACTGTTGGGTGTTATTTATTATTAATGCCGCTTTAACTTAAGCTATGGCTGAATATTCAAGTTGACCAAGTCCAGAATTCAGTCTAGAAGACCAAGGCCCTATAACAGAACGTTTTGGGACGAAAATGAATTCGTTGTACCGTGGCTACCAACCTTTCCGAGATTTGAGTCGTAAGCATATACAATTGCTTAAAATATTTAGAATAATGACTTTGGTGCAACAAAAATACTTTTTTTATGACATTTTTTGACAAAATAAAATTTTTTATGTACACTTTAAGTTCTACTATCCCATTTTCCCAAGTCTAGATTTTTTATGTCAAAGATCCTTTAAATCTCATACAGCATCCGGTTTTCTCGAGATCGTATCGATTCTTTTAGTCCCACGCATTTTAATGCATATAAGGAATTATTAAAATGTATCAAAACTTTCAATAATAATAAATGTCTTTATTCGTATTCGTGTTTCGTAATTGTTATGTGTAATATGTGTCATTAGGTGTATTTAATTATTTTATTCATTTTTAGTCCGCCGTGTCGCTTAGAAATTTACGATATTAATTTCAGTTGCATAATACGAGTATAAATGTATTGTAATATTTTATCCTCAGTCGTTAGGTCTTATATTTGTAAAATTGTATTATTATTACTAGCGTGGTGGACCGGCCTAACCCCTCTCAATCGTACTCTCGATTCTAGATGAGACCCGTGCCCTTCAATAGGACGTATATGGACTAATATAAACAGGTTATTATAATGTACTTTATAATATTAATTACTATTGTCGCTATAAGAATAAAAAGACACGAATATTTTATGACACAAATAAAAAGTTTGATCATTCAAGATAATAAATGTTTCTATCAATTACTTTTAATCTGATATCCAAGCCGTGAGATTAAAACATTTGTAATTACTTTTATTGCTGCCATATAACATATTTTAACCGTATTCAATAGATTAGGTTGATTTGCGTATTTATTATGAATCTTTTAGTTATTTGATCTATGGTTTAACGAATATACGGTCTCATACACATGCTGTTGTAAATTCTGAGAAATATTCTATTGAACATAAACTTTGTGATAACAACAACCTAATTATTATGCAAATACGAAGTTGTATTATAAAAAAATAGAGCAGCATTCTATTTTTTACAACAACCGTGATCCTGGGAAAAACATTAAATATCGAAAAAATACGTCCAAATGTACGGCACAGTAAAATCTTGACACAACCGCAAAAATACTAAATTAATTTATGAAAACTTATTTGCTTTTCTTCTGTTACAATGAGTTAAAAAAAACAATTAACACAAATTCCACATGAGTCATCTAACCTTAATCGCGAAAAAAAAAAGGAAAAATAATATATTTGTAACCCGCATTCGTCCTCGTCGGCGCAGGCGTTTGGATGTGTAAAGTAAAAGTGCTCCGAGATTCCCCGCTATATAAGCCGCGGCCGCACGGTCAGCCATCATTCCCACATACAACCTACAACGGTACACAACATGGCAAAGTGGATCGTAAGTCTCACTTGGAGTGCAGTGCAGTGATGTGACGTGCTTGTGACGTGACCCGTGCTCGTGTTTACGGTGCTAATGGTGCTTCTGTTTTCCCAGGTCGCCCTCGCTCTGATCGGCTGCGCGGTGGCCGAGCCCCCCGTCGGGTACAGCTACTCCGCACCCTCCTCCCTGTACGTGGTGGGCGGAGGCCACTCCTCGCCCCTCAGCAGCGGCGGCCACTACCACCCCGTCCCGGTCGGCTACCAAACCTCCGAAGGTTACTCCGTCGACCCCCATCTCCTGGAGAAGATCAAGCACATCATCCTCAAGGATGAGATCCAGAACCAGGCCTACCAGTCCTCCTCCTCCCACGGACACGGTATCTCCTCCCACTACGGACCCCCTGCGCCCGTCTACGGCGTGCCCAACGACAGAATCGTCGGCATCGAGCTAGACCACATCCAGCAGGGCATCCAGGTCGCTCAGTACCACCAGGCCGATGAAGGCTACGGCTACGCCAGCGGCTACTCCGGCGGCTACAGCAGCGGCCCCTCCCTATCCTACAGCACCATCGGAGCTCCTTCCGGATCCTACGGAGTGCCCTCCCCCTCATCGTCCTACGGCGCTCCCCACCACTAAACGAAACGAACATTAGTCATTTCATCTCATTGTAAAATATGAAAAAATCATGTGATCGCACCTTAGAAGTTATTATGTATTATATTGTTGTTTAAGTTTTCTGTAAATAAAACGACTTTTTTGTAAAATTTTGTTGTCATTACGTTGATTGAATGATTGACGTTTATTTCGGTGGTAATTGAGTGTTTATGTATGGAAAGTCCAAGACCGTGCGGTGTGACGTAACACGCGCAATTTGCACTTAAAGTGGATTTAGCTCGCTTTTGTTTCACTTGCGCGACCACTTTTACTTTTGAACTGATGGCCGGCGGACGCGAGCAGGTTTCCAGTTTGGAAAGGAGTGAGGGTCGCCGGGAGTAGCTCGCCACTTCGCTTAACATTCACGAATTATCACTAATTAAGTGAACGCAAAGAGATTGTCCAATCAGATGTGACCCACATTGGTGATATATGGGTCAAGTAGAAAGTTATACTTCCCGAATTTAGTGTGATACTTTCAAAAACAGATCTGTCGATGCAGATCAAGGCTATTACTGTTAAATTAAGGACAAATGCCGAAAGCGAAAGTCACCAGCCCACTGAACGTCCGTCAGAATCCAAAATCAGGCATTATCTAATCGGATTGATTTGATGCAACGCGCACCAGAAGCGTACGAGCGTTGCGTAAGCGCGTATTTAGCGAAAATTAGCTGATATTTTCGCTTGATGGTTAATCCGTTTGGCGTTGTACTTTCTCCTTGGAGCAGAATCTGAGATGTGTTGCGCAATGGAGAACGCACTGCAACGGTCAGTCCATATGCGAGGACTGGACTTTGGTAATATTCGTGTTCTAGATAATCCTTGCTTCCTATTTAAGTCATGTTTATTAAGGATTTCATAAACATTCATGTTATGCATATCAGTTCAAACTTGATTGATCGGTTTTATTGTAGGAACCTTGCCTGTCTTCAATTGGCACTGAAGTCTTTTACCTCTGCAAATTAATATCTTGAAACCTCCTTGATTTAATGCTTGTATTTTTCATTCGGAATAAATAAAATGCTACAATATATCGACTTACATAATTTAAATAAATTTGATTATCTTATTACCGAATATCAACACAGTGATCTAGATTCCTAGAAGTTTTTTTAAACCACACAATCCCAAATATTTACATCTAGATTATTATATACTTCGCACTTCCAAACTATATTACTCGTGTACAGTTATAAATATTTACAGTAATTATGAACACTATAAATATACGATTTAATGATACGTTCTGCCAATATGCATATCATTGACCATTAAACAATTAATGATGTCTAGAATTCATACATTTTGTAATTACAATTAGTTCCGTCTGTTGACTTTTAATAATATTAATAAATTGTCAGTAATTATATTATATTAATATTTACTGGAATATATTCTGCTCTTTAAATAGTATGCTTGTAGGATTATTCCATACGTTTTTTTTATTAGGATTCGTGACTTCATTGACATTTTTTTACAGCCGCTGCCAATAAACAATCCCAATCCAAAATTTGCCGTTTGAGATTGACAGCTCAATCTTTTTTTTTGATACTATATTGTCAATAATCAATCTCAGTAGTGAAAAAACGATTTCAACTTGATGGCAACATGGTAAATGACAAATCAAAAAGTAGAAAACAATCCAGATTGACTTCAATCTAATTTTTTCGATTGATTATTGGCATCGGCCTATGTTGACAGAACAAACAGTTCTAGAATGAAGTTGTGTCAGTCCGATTGTAATGCGATAAATCGGAGGTCATGGGTTTGAT